>JADMLD010001546.1:2400000-3088333 GCA_017589585.1 Phylloscopus whistleri | reverse complement strand
AGCCTCAGCCCTGGTACCCGGCTGAGGCTGAGGACAGCTTGTGGGACACAGTCAACACCTTGCTGGACCAGGGCATGCTGGTGGAGCAGCAGAGCACCAACAATGCCCCAGTGTGGCCCCTGAGGAAAGCTGATGGGAAAACGTGGAAGCTGACAGTTGATTTCAGCACCCTGAACCAAGTCACCCCAATGCAGACCTCCACGGTGGTCAAGTATCCCAACATCATGGCAGCCATCTCCCGGGGGTCCGAGTGGTTCTCGGTGCTCAGCCTGACCAGCCCATCGTTTGCCATCCCCTTGCACCCCGAGTCCTGGCACAAGTTTGCCTTCACGATTCGAGGACGGCAATTCGCTTTCACCCGAGTCCCTCCGGGTTTCCACAATGCCCCTGCCATCTGCCATGCCCGTGTGGTGAGGATGTGGGAGCAAGTCAGCCACCGGGAGAGCGTGCTGTCCTGTGCTGGTGATATCCTCATCCACACCCAGACGAAGGAGAAAAATCTGGAGGTGCTGGCAGAGGTGCTGGGGGCTGTCCAGAAGACAGGCTTCAGGATCAACCCCACAAAGGCCCAGCTGTGCTGGAAGGAGGTCTCCTTTTTGGGGGTGGCCCTGGGGGAGGAAGGGCGCTCACTGGAAAAGCAGAGGGTTGAGCTAATACAGAAGATGTCAGCACCATCTGATGTCACCACCCTGAGGTCCTTCCTGTCTCTCCTGAGGTTGTGCCGTGAGTTCATTGAGGGCTACGCAGAGAAAACAGCCCCCCTTTGCCACCTCCTGAAAAAGAACACCCCCTGGGAATGGGGGCCAGAGCAGGATCAGGCAGTGAAGACCTTAAAGGAGAGTGTGTCACAAGCCCCCACGCTGGCACACCCTCGGGGGAACAGACCCTATGTTCTGCAGCTGGCCAGCACGGGGAGGGGGCTGCAGGCCACCCTGGGCCAGCAACACAGTGCCAACCTGCTCCCTGTGGCCCACGCCTCGCGTCTCCTGACGCCAGTCGAGCAACAATTCAGTGACTACGAGAGGGAGGTTTTAACCTTAACCTGGGCCCTGCAGCACTGGGAGTACCTGCTGGGGTCGGCCCCAGTGCTGCTGAGGACCTCCTGCACCCCGGTGAGGTACCTCTTGTTGGGAAAGGGGGATGAAGGTCCCCTGTGCTGCCCCAGGATGGCCAACTGGGCATTGGCGCTGACCAACAAGGAGGTCCCCGGGGACCCCTCACCTGGTGCCTACAGGGTGGTAATCAGCTGCAGAGAGGGATGGGGAGGAGCCGGGAGTCTCCCTTACTGGACCCAAGCCACGGCGGGGACCCCTCTTTGAGAGCAGCCTCAGCCTGGAGGAGGCCAAGGCGAGAGGCTACGTTGTGTGGTTCGTAGATGGGTCCAACTACCACGAGGAAGGGGTGCCCTACACGGGCTACGCCGCCGTCAACTGGGGCACGGGGGAGGTGGTGAAGGGGAGGTGCCTGCCGCACTCCATCCAGGCCGCCGAGCTGGTGGCCGTGATGGCCGCCCTGGAGAACACGCCGGCAGACCAGCCGCTGGCCATATTCTCAGACTCGGGCTGGGTGGTGCGTGTGGCGCTGGAGTGGCTGCCCCTCTGGAGGGAGAGGGACATGCAGTCTGCTGATGGCAAGCCTGTCACCTATGCCAAGAAGCTGCTGTACCTTGCAAGGCTGGCAGAGCAGAGGGCGTGCCCGGCACAGATCATTAAGGTCAAGGCCCACAAGAAGGGGACGGAGGAAGCCAAGTGGAACAAGGAGGCAGATGCCAAAGCCAAGCAAGGTGCCAAGGAAGGGCTGATGTGGAAGGCCAGCAAGATATCAGAGAATGGCCTAGTGTCAGTGGCTCCCAGCAGGCACTGGGAGAGTGTGGATCTGGTGGGCTTGCAGGCACAGGACCCCAGATCTGGGAGTTAGCACAGGGCAGGGAGTACAAAGGGTGCAAGGTGTGGAAAGACATCTCAGGGCTGGTCCTGGCACGGAGGGAGGGGGCAGATTTCCCAGTCTGGGTTGTGCCTGAACTGGTCCGGACAGAGCTGGTGGCCCTGGCTCATGAGCAGGGGCATCTGGGGCCAGACAAGACCATGGTGAGGCTGCAGGGTGCTGGGTGGTGGCCCTGAAATGAGAGAGGATGTGGAGAGGTATGTCAGCAACTGCCTGACTTGTGCAGCCAACAATCCCGATGCCAAAACAGCCAAAGCCATCCTGGGCCACCAGAGGGTTTCTGGGCCATGGAGCAAATTGCAGATGGAGTTTATTGGCCCTCTATCCCAAACAGCCCAAGGCAATAAGTACTGCCTAGTGGTCAGTGATATCTTCACCAAGTGGGTGGAAGCATTCCCAGCTCGAAACAACTCTGCCAGTGCAACTGCAAAGATCCTGGTAGAGCACATCTTCTCACAGTGGGGCATCCCAAAGGAGATCCACTCAGATCACGGCCAACGCTTCATCGGGGAAGTCACAAAAGGGGTGTGCCAGGCCCTGGGAATCAAACAAAAGCTTCACATCACAGGGCATTTCCAGAAGCCAGTCTCAGCAGAGGGGCCCAACCAACCACTGAAGGCAGCACTGAGGAAGCTCGTGAGCCAGCAAAGGAAAGACTGGGATCATAAGCTCCCACTAACCTTGCTGGCACTGAGGGGGTCTCTGGCATCTCAAACAATTTCTCCCCCAAAATTTCCTCCTGCAAGAGACCCTGAAGTTTCTGGAACACTGGTGGCAAGGAGGGGAGCCCCCGGATGAAATGCAGCCCCGCGTGCTGATGGACAGGTGGGTCCAGGACATACTGAGGACGGTGTCAGCCACCTACCACCAACTCTCCTCAGTGCAGGAGACCAGCATCCCTAAGATGGATAAGCAGTTGGGAGTGCTACTGCGCCCCATGGAGTGGAACACAGGGGACCTGGTCATATACCGAGGGGTTAGGGAGAAGAACCAGGTACTGGAACCCCAGTGGCTGGGGCCTGTTAGGGTTGTGAACAAGGCCAGCCCCTCTGTGTACCAGGTAGAAATCAGAAAAGGGGCAAAAAGGCAGGAGAAATGGTTCCATTCTTCACAATTAAAAGCATGGAAGGGAAACTAACGGGGCTGGAGAGCCCGCCTTGCTTATGTTTTGCAGATAAAGGAAAATGGAAGGCGATTGTGACCAGCGGGAAGGGCGAAGTTCGTGGCACCACCAGCCCTGTTTTTGCTGCGGGGAAAATGCTTTCAAATTTGTGATTGCAGGATTTACTTTGCTTTCTGGTATGTGCATAGTGCTGAGCACCCAATGTGTCCAACCAACCCATCAGCACCTTGGACAAAATGTCACTCATTCTCACTTAGAAAGGCACCTTGACACACAGGCCACAGCCCAGCACAGGGTTAGGAGGCACACAAAAATTGGGACTGATTGGCCCTGGTCCCAAGCTTACATAAAACATACGGGAATCATGGGATTAAATTCTAACAAAGGCTTAAATTTGTCAACAGTGGTTATGCATGGGGCAGAGGTGTACTTGGAAAATGAATGGGGCTGGGATAGCACTAACAGACTTCCACAGCTGCTGGGGAAGGTGGGACAGCAAATAAAGGTGGGGTGCAGGGTAATTAATGGATCCACTCACGAGAGAGTAACTCAAATCTCTGTCACTGATGTAAAAACTAAGAAGAATCAGAAAAAAATCTGTGCTGTGGAGAAATTGGACTGCTGGTACAATTTTACTTTGGTCCAGCCAGTCTTTGTGGTTTGCCTCTGGGCAAACAATAGTGTGGGGCTGTCCTTCAAATTTAAGATCAGCACAACAGCACCCTCCTTTGCTGCCATTAAGATCTCAAAATGCCATTTTTTGTCCTGGCACGCAGCCCCTTATGCTGAAATTGGCAACCAGGTGACACTGGAAATTAAATACTCCCAAGAAAGTGTAGCTGACCCAATGGAAATCAACGGCACCGCCGTGACAGTCACAGCCCCTAATGGCCACAAGTGGATCATTCCATTGACCTGCCTCTGTGAGAGCAAAACTCTTGATAGATCTGAATTAGACACGGAGGCTTCATGGTATAATCAGGATTATGGACGCTGCCCACACCTGATCATAACCCTCCAGGTGTGGTGTCAAGGAAACCTGAGTGTAGAAATGTCCCCTGAACTTGGAGGAAAGTGGTGGATAGGAGGCCCCGAAGGATTTAAAAAAGAATTTGCCATCACTGCTGTCATGCCCCCTTTTGTTTCCAAAATAGGTCCTTATGTAGTGAAGAAAAATCACATCCAGGAGCTGTTGACAGGGCCTGTCCGATCACTAAAGAAGGTGGTGTTGTCTCTGTCCACTGTTAATATTTCCTCTGTCAGACCACACTGTGCCCCCTTCCTGTCTACTCTACACACTGGCTGGCTGGTGTGGCTCCACAGCCGCTCCCTCCAGGGCACCCGGGCCAGGAGAGACCTGCTGGCCACAGCCCTGGGAGGAGGAGGGGCCGGCCTGGGAGTCCTCAACAGCATGAATGCTGAGGTCTTGGCAAACAAGCTGGAGACTGTCACCTTGGGCGTGCAGGGCCTCCTCAAGCCCCTGAATTCATCCCTGTCCAGCCTTGGGATGGGGCAGTGGCTTGTGTCAGAGGTGCTGCCCACCTGGGAACAAATAAGTGAGAAAGACCATCAGGTGCTGTTGCAAGCCCTGGGCATTGAACAAAGTAACATCTCTCTCGCTCTAAGCTGCATCCAGGCCCAGATGTGGGTGCAGAGTGTTGTTGCAGGTATCCTGAGAGACGGTGACAACGGCGTCCTGCCCACCGAGATCCGAAAGATCGTGTGGGACGCGGCCACAGAGAAGGAGCGGCAGCTCCAGGCCTGGTGGAGGCTCGTCAACTTCACCCACGACCAGGCCCTCAACGCCGTCATTGCCCACGTCCTCACGGTGGCGGAGGCTCGCATTGAAAAGGTCTACCCCATCGTGGCCCTGGGGGTAAACACAAACGGGTCTGTGGTCTACCCCCTGGACCACCGCATGTGGGCCAGGGTGTCTGATGGGAAGTGGCAGACGGTGGATTTGGAAGCCTGCATTTTGGAGAGGGGGCTGGGATTCATATGCGAAGATGACGCCCTTAAGGCCAGTGATGTGTGCTTTGACACCAAAGAAGGGGTGTGCCACTTTGAGATCAACCCCCAGAGCAGCAACAAAACCATGCTAGTGTACGTAGGGAAAGGCTGTGTGTGCTTCAGAACGACGTGTAAATACGTGCAAATTAATGAGGCTTATAACCAGACCGTGTTTAGCGACTCAAATATGTGTGCTTGCAATGTAGCTACTATTAGAGGCTGTGATTTTGTGTATAAACCACCTGTGTTTACTAGCCAGTTGCTAATCAGAAACTATACCTTGTATCGTAGTATAACCCCGACCCCCATCGGTATGGATTTATCCCTTGTAAAAGAAATGTTAGAGCATGCAGACTTGCAGCAGCTGCTAGAAAATGCCAAGGCCGAAGCTAAAAAGATCCTAATAACAGTTCACCACGATGGTAAAGTTATAAAACAGGTCATGGAACGAATTAAGAGGGCGGGAGAACACCACTGGTGGGAGGTGTTTTTTGGCTGGTCCCCCACGGCCACTGGCCTTTTCAACACGCTGCTGCACCCCGTTGTAGTTGTACTGCTAATGCAAATCTGTGTGTGCTTTGCCATGGTAGCCACTTGTTACCGGATGAGGCAGGTGAAGGTCTTCTTTGATAACCAGGTGAAAGAGGCGGGGCAGGCCAAGAGCCTCCTGAAATAGTCAAGGGCAAGACTGGGTTGGCCTCTGTGTTTGCCACCAAGAAGATCTTTTGGCTCCGCTGTTGGCTGCAACCCAGTAGGCGTTGAGCGGTGGGGACACACGCCATGCCAGACCTTGATGAGAGGGATGGCCTTCTCTGTCACCAGAGGGCCATCCAGGAGGGGAGGACAGGGCCAAGCAGCCTGCAGATGGCATGAGTCACAGAATGGTTGAGGTTGGAAGGGACCTCTTGAGAGGTTTCATTTAGTCTGAAGCCACCTGCTCAAGCAGGGTCACCTAGAACAGATTGCCCAGGGCTGTGTTCAGCTGGGCTTTGACCATCTCCACAGATGGAGACTCCACAACCTCTCTGGGCAAACCTGCTTCATTGTTTGATCGCCCTCATAGTAAAGAAGCAAAAGTTAGTATAAGTAACTAGTTTTTGAACTTCCCATCCCCAAATACTAATGTTAAGAAGCTGCTCTTGTGTGATTTAAGAGTCCTTAGACCAGGGAGATGGGGTAAGGAAGGCAAGGACACTGTCTTTGGAAGCAAAGAGGAGGAAATGTAACACCTGAGCTTAGAAAAGCACCCATTGAAGACAACAGGGGTGTGAACAGCCTCCAAGACTTGGAAAGACAGGTAAAAGATGAGCAAAAGACCCTGTAATCACCACGGACTTTAGGGCGCTGAATCCACATGGACCTTTGCAGCACCACCTCCAGGCTCCCAAGACTCCCAGCACGTCTGGCCAGCGGATTGGTGAGCTCTTCTTTCTGGAGCCTGGACATCACTGCTTTGCTTTGCTTTGCTTTTCTTAGTTGTGCATGTACTCAATAAATCTGTCTGTTAGAGAATGGGCTGTCTGTTCAATCACCGCCTCTCACTCACTCCCCAGGCTGGTACCTTTGGCCACCCTGGGAAAGAGAAATCCTGGTGAAAAGAAAAAAATATGGTTTTTTTTTCTCTTTTATAAGTTCAGATCTCTCACTTGCTTTTTATCTGCAGAATATTCATTCAAACACAAAGATTTCTGCCTTGGGCTGTGGAACGGGGCTCTGAGCTGATGCACAAACTCATTCCCCTCTCACTCTGCCTCTCCTCACCTGCATTTCTCCCCTGCCTCTGAATACAGAAAAAGCCTCAAAATACACATACAGGGTTTCAAACAATTTTTGAACATGGGCAATTAAAAAAATTTAGATTAACCACCTCATTTCCAGCCCATGTTCAGTTTCATCTCAGAGGTGCTGCACTACTGAGAATGAGTCAGGGGGTGTGAGGGCTTACACAGACAAAAAACCCTTTGCAATTCAGGTTAAAATAAATAGATAAAGTCCTTTAGCCCAGCATAAACCAAGTGAAAACTGAGAAATGAATTTAAAACCCACTTTTCACAATCACCAGGCTGAGAAGTGCAAAGAAATATCATGTTGCCGCAGCATAGATGTTTTAAAGAAACGCAAAACTTCCATAAAGACACTTCACCTTAAAAATATACATTATAACTGAGCTCATGAAAATATAAATAAATAAATAAACCATGGTCTAAACCCACAGAAATCAATTTTTTACTCTCCAAGAACCACAAATACACCCCCTTCACCCTTGAGATGGGAGGCTGAACTCTCCCTTCACCCCTCCCACCTGGCTGGGAAAGGGCCATTACCTGGTCCCCTCTACACTTTGCTGCTCCCTTCAATTTCCTCATCATAAACCCTCACAGAAAACACATGGTTATTTTGGTTAAAGCACCTTTCTTACTTGCTAACACCTCACACATTTCATGAGAACTAATTTCTCAGTGAATAATTACGCTTTCATACAGAGCCTTTACCCCTTAAACCAGAAAAAGAAACCACAGAAAATTCCCATTATCCACTCTTCAATCCCAAACATGCACAGTGAGTGTGGCCCAGCAGGGATTAGCCCTGGGATGATGGTATAGCCGTAGGGAAAGGGGTTCCTACACCTACACACAGGTTTTAGTTGAGCACAGACCCCTGCAGGTGCATCCTCTGCAGCTGCACCGAGCTGCTCCCTCTGCACAGCCGGCTCATGTGTGCACGTGGTTTGGGAAAGTTTAGAAAACCATGAAGTTTCCCCCCCACTTTACTGTCATTTGTTTACCACCACAAACAAAGCAGAGCTGTTTTCACAGTAGCAGCACAACTGCTGTGGCAGTGACACACTTGGGGTTGCAGCCTGGGGGCAGGACTTCAGGATTTGTCTGCTTTTCCAGCAGTTTCAGTAGGTCCCAGAAAAGATTCTGCCCAAACCTGCCTGCTCTTCTGAGTCAAATGGGTAACACAACTGGATTTATTCCCTGGTCTTTTTGTCCCTATCCTCTCTGCCTTGGGGCAGAGTGGATTCTGTGCTATACATGTGAGCTGTGGCCTGTGGAAGTCCCCCTTCCATCTGCTGTGCTCTGGCTTCCCTCAGCTCCAACTAGGCAGATCAAAGAGGCAGTTTTCAGCTCTAGCCCAGCCTGGCTGCCTCTGTGTCAGGCTGTGAGAAGGTCACTAGCCCCACTGACCTGGCCCCATGGCTGGTAATTCAGATTAAATTCTGAAAATTAGAGGTTAAGGTGCTACTGAGAAGTAGTTTTGATTCAACCTGAACAAAGTGATGTAAAAGGAATCCTTGGTGGAACCCCAGACTTGCTGGCGTTCTCTGAAAAGTCTAAAAAATGCCCATAAGGGACAGAAATGTACCAAACACATAATTTAAGACAAGGTAAGTGCTGATCTCTGGATATATCTCATGAGACTGTAGAGATACTTCTCTGTGATTTCTCTTGTGTGCTTGGCAATGGACATTTCCTGCTGCAGCAGAAGATCCTGGTGGTTTTGGAAGGTGGCCTGCAGTCACACAGGTGCCACAGCAGGTCCTCACTCCATTGGAGCAGACAGAGTCTCCATCTCCTCCAAAGCACAGGTGTGGAGATATCTGATCATGGCTGCATGGGGCCAACTCCAGAGCCAGCCCTGGGCTAAGGACCTAACAGCTACCCTGAACCTAAATATCCCACACAGGCTCAGATCAAATGCAGAAGGACTTTGCACCTGGGTCTTTCCCTGGCTAGGCTTCTACTTGAGCATGTTGCCCAGAAAAAGCTCAGGCTCTGATTTCCCACCCCCAAACAGATTACAGCATTGTATTTTCAGAAAAATGTTCAAAAAAGCTTGGAGCTTTTTTGGGGGGGTTCTGCCTCTGAAGCCCTAAAGACCATCAAAGTTCATTTCATACTCTTTGGGCAGGGCCAGCTGGGGAGATTTCTCTGACAGGGCTGCCTCTCAAACTCATCACCAGCATTTTAGCCAGAGTCACTCTCTGGTGTAAACTTTGCTTTCCAGACTTGAGCCTTGGCCATGGCTCTTTTTCTAGGCTTTCCTTCTCTCTCTCTCCCCTTCCCCACCTCCAGCTTTTGCCCCTTTCTGCACCAGCTGCTTTCCACCTTCCTTAACACCACTTTTCCTGCTTCTCAAGTGTGACTGTCACTCCAGATCATCCTTCAGGAGTGAGAAAGCCCCAAGGACAGTGATAAAAGTGCACTGATATAATCTGGCTGATCACAATTTGTTATGTATGAGCATGATAGAAGAAATGAGCTTCAGGCAGAGGAATAAGGAAGAGCATGAGGACTGAGAGGCACAACAAGGAGAATTGGTTTGAGAGTTAAATGCTGGGTAGCTCATCTGGGAAGTGGGACAGATTATGGTTTGTGTTGAGTTTTTTCTCTTTCATAGAGTCTCAAAGAAATTCTGTGATGTGCCAGAACTCAGCAGGAAGGGAGATGCTTGATTTATTCCTCACAACAGCCTCAGGAAGTGATCAGATCTACATCAGCCCGGCTGAGACGGGTCATGAATAACTCAGCAGGGAGTTAGTTTACTCTTAGGCGTGGTGAAATGACTGAAGATGTATCCTGTAGAGGGAATTCTTGTGGGTTCACTCATCTTCTTAAAAATAAAACACAACTGAAACAAGTTCCAGTTTTGAGAGACACCTATCATTAATGTGACTGTTGAATTTGGCAAGGCTAACAAAAGACTGTAATTAAGAATTAGGCTTTCTACAGAATGGGACAATCAAAATGCCCTCATTCCTCCAGCTGCTCTCAGCATCTTCACCTGTGGATAGAAGTCACAGGTATGTGGAAAGAGAATAAGACATGAAGTTACTTGGAATAGTGCAGGCTAGAAGATATGGGGGGGAAATGTCTGCCTTAAAAACCCTTAAGTTATCCTTCTTCTCCATGGACAAATGCTGCAGTAAGGCTACAAAGATGCCTGCTTGCCTATGTTTGCCTAAGCAAATGGCATCAGCAAGTCCATAAAATATGGCTAAAAAAAGAGAAACAAACAAAGGTTCATTTGTTTTAACAGCATACCCATCAATGAAGAAGAAAGCACCACCACAACAGCAGTGGTATGTGTGTCCTCACTTCCTTCACACTTCAGCAGAAACCTCATTGGTAATCTTAACCCAGTTAGCTACCAGAGCAGTAAAATCATAATGAGAGGTAACGTGGCTGTGAGATGAGTGTGGGAGAGCGGATGAGGCCACACGGTGAGGTAGAGATGGACAACAGCTTGGAGGGGCTGTCTCAGCCTCCTTTCCTTCACCACCTGGTGCTTCTCGCTGCTCCAAGCACAGAGTGGAGAGATGAAAGGCAGCAGCAGGGCAGGCAGAGGCTGGCTCTGCTGGGGCTGGTGACACAACACCTCCACCACAGAGACCGGCACCCGGCACCCCCGAACGCGTGCGGTCGGATTTCTTCACTTGTTCAGCTAAGAAAAAAAAAATAAAGAAGAGACTGAAAAGAGCTGTAAACAAGCCAGAAGGCAGGCAGTGAACAGATGGCATCACCTTCTCCATCTGATTTGAGAGGGATTTTTCTGAAAGCAAAGCCACTTCCATAAAACTCCCTCATTTTAAGGGCAATTCTAAGGAAATGAGTCAATCTCCTTCTTTAGGCTGTGATACCCTAAGGGAGTGACATGGAATAGCTGAGCAGGGAAGAGACATGCATCCCAAGAGTTTTCAAAAGATATCACAGATCATAAGTGCTTCAACAGACACAAATGCCAGCAATGCCAGCTGCTAGTCATTCACAGGTGGTCCCAAAATGCAGACTTCATTTAAATCTGATGGGATCTGATGCTGTTCTGCAGGATACAACTCTACTATCATGGTTTTGATTTCACATCAGTTCCCAGTTATCCTTCATGCATGACAGCATGGAGCAGGGATGGAGCTCACTTGTGAACAAACTGCTGATGCACACTCAAATTTGAGCACTACACACAATACAGGTGAAAAAGGTGCCTTCCCAAGGGCCCTGAGGTCTCTGCATCATGAGCACCACTGACATGAGCTACTGGGCCCAGGGACCTCTGTGCATGCACAGACATTGCTCGTGAAGGTGAGCCCAGGTGCTGCCTGAGAGAAACCCACGAGAGCTGAGCCCACAGTGCCCTGACCTGGGCTTGCATGAAACTGCAGCACCAAATCTTCTACTGGCCCCTAAGAAGTGGGAAAAAGAGCCAAATCTTGCAAGCTGCTGAGAAATCTCACATTTCAGTGGTCACACACCACTTTGCCCAGACTGAATGACTCATTTGTCCAGACAGAAATGCAGTTTCCTGCTGTTGCAGCAATGTGGGGAGTGCAAAGCAAGAGAGGGAGCAGTACTGGGGTGAAGCTGAGCAAGGCAGAGTGATTTGTTGTATTTTTTTTAAGCACAGCAGTTGGCCATGTCCCCAGCATAAGACGATCTGACACTTCTGGATCTGCTGAAGTGAGTTCAGAGGAGGCCATGAAGATACTCAGAGGGCTGGAGCACCTCTGCTATGGAGAAAGGATGAGAGCTGGGGATGTTCAGCTTGGAGAAGGCTCCAGGGAGACCTTCTAGCACCTTCCATCACCTAAAGAAGCTACACGTATAGACTGATACAATACAGTTCCAAAAGAAACATTTTGAGGGAAAAAGCTCACCTAAGTGCAAGAGGTACCACAGCCAATATATTTCTCAAGCATCATGATATTGTTGATAACTATGGTTCAGTTTGTGGAGCTTGAATTTATAATGCAGATGGTTTGGAAACATCTAGCACTTAGCTTTGGGGAAAACAGCTTCATTTCAACTGTTTGTCAGGTTAGTGCTCAGAACACTGCTGGGAACTGTTTCATCCTTAATTCTAAGGAATCCTACTTCACTTTAAAGGTGTCTCTTAAATCTCCCCTCTCCCACACAAACAGTTTTTCAGTTTTCTCCACAGCTCTCACACAGAAAAAAACCACAATGCACTACTTCTTTCACAGTCCCCCCACTGAGAATCTAGTTTTATTTCAAACTTTCATATCTCAAGTACAGAAGGAGCAAGGACCTGAGCCTGTCAATGCAGGAAGAAAAGGTCTGTGACCTGAGGATCTGTGGTTTTGCCAGGTGTTAAATATCAATTCTGCAATGAAGCTCAATTGTGTGACAAGTGGCACCAGCACCTGGTGCAAGGTGGGCTCCCACAGGTGTTCAGCACTTGTGGATATGTCAGTCATCTCTGGAAACTCTGATTTAAGATTTAAGCCCACACTCAGTGTTCCACCCTGAGCAGGAGTGACTGACAGCACACTCCTAGGAGCAAATCTGGACAGGCAGTTTTCTGCAGCCCTCTGAAATCAAAGAAAGATTTTCCTAAATTCAACAGGAATCAATGCCTATACCTTCATTTTGCCAGGAAAAAAAACCCAAAAAAACCCAAAAAACCCCCCCAAAAAACCCAAAATCAACCAAAAAACAAATCAACAACAAAACAACCAAGCCACCACCCCCCTCCTCCAAAACCAACAACAACCCCTAAAAACCAACCAAACAAAAACACCAAAAAAACCTCACAAAAACAAAAGACACTCAAACCCCCAACCAACCCAACCTGGTTGAAATAGCACTTAATTGCTTTCAACTGTAAATTGAGCTCTGAAATGGAGATGAAGAACACTTGGTGCTCCTTTTCCAAAGCTTTCCCACAGATTCATGGCACTGCACTTATTTATAGTTCCCTATTCCTCGGGGGATTTTGTGACTATTTCTGTGACACCTGTTTTAGGGTATAATCAAGGACTGTTATAGCTGGTCAGGGTTAAAAAAGATACCATGCCTGGCTGCTCAACACCTTGCTATGAAAACAGAAGCAGGATGGGAAACAGGTACAGCTGGAGAGACACCAGCAGATCTGGCAGGGCTCTGACCTCCTCCTCAGGACATTTCCACCACGGAATGTCCAGAGGAACCAGCAGCTACACCATGTTATGGTTAAAAAAGCTGCAGCTGGAAGAGCTCATCTGGCACCACACTCGTGGTAACTTGTAAGTCATAGGAGAAGCTTATGGAAAGAGAAAACAAATCTCCCAGTCCTCACCCTGGGTGTTTTCCTCTTGGTGTTCTAGCAGATAAACACAGCCACAAAGCACACTGTCAGCTTCTGTGGTGTGGGATGGCATTGCTGGCCAGGAGCTCCATGCTGAAAAAATACTTTAATTTAATTAATTTGATTAAATTGACTTGCTTAAACAACTGTTTTACACTGTGATCTGGTTCCACAGATAAATGGCACATTTGAGATGCAGCACAAGGCTTTGTACTTGGGTGACTTGTAGTGATTTTGGTTGGATGCCTCTCAATCTTTAAGGAAACGTGCTTGGAAAGGTTACCAGGTTAGATGTGACAAGGACATGGCTCATAAGCCAACAGCAGGGTTGAGTTGGCAGGTGTTGGGCAGGTGTTGGTGCTCCCTGTGTGCCTCACTGGGACCACAGCCCGAGTTCAGGGTACACAAGGTGATCCAGTGTTCTCCCTTTCTTTGGTGAGAACCTTCTACTGTGGAAACATTTTGCTCGCTTCACTCTGAGAAGTTCTCTTTCAGTTTTGGACTTTTTCAGGCAGACCATGAACTCAGATCTTGCCACAACTTACTCATGTACTGCAGCCAGTCATGAAACCAATGTATAAAAAGTTATAAAGGGGAAAGCAAACTCTAAAATAGTGACAAGACTTTGCACATTCATGCTCTCTTCACAGGGCAATGTCACATAGTGACAGCTGTGTTCAGAGATGAGAAGCTGGGCTCCACTGTGCTCATTGAACAAGCAATTCCACTGCTTGTGGGCATTTCCTGTCATTCCTGCTCCCTCAGAAGGGTGGTCTTACCTCCTTCTAATGCTGGCTGCCCTTTATGGAGAGTTTCAGCAGATCTGTTTGCCTGTGAGGGAGAGCAGCAGACACAGGGACACAAGGATGTCCAAGGAATGGTAACCTTCAAGAAAAGGAAGGAAGTGGCATCAGCAATCTGCTTCATAGGCACAGCATGGGCAGGAGAAATCTGCCAGAATCCCTTTCTGCACCATTTGTAGCTGAAACAAGAGCCCTTGGAAGAGCTACTTAATCCAGGTGACCTGGTGAAGCAGGGACAGAGCCAAAACTGAAATGCAGGAGTCTCCACTCAAGCTCACTTTTAAACAGCACCTTTAACCTTGGTTTTGTGCTCTACATGTACACAGTTTTACCTTGTCCTTTATGTATAAAGCAGTTCTTTCACAAAGCCAAGCAGCACACAGGTTTTCCAGACAAGGAACAGATCTAATTTAGTGTTGCTGGGCCTGCAGAGAGGAATGCTCGTGCCTGCCCTGGACACTGTGATCTCCAAGGGGTCTCCAGGAAGGTCTGAAAGATTTTCTGCTCAGATGTGACAAAGATCTGTGGCTCCATTTGTTTCTCAAATTAGAATTGTAATGCTTTGGTGGCTTTAGTGTGAGGAATAGATGAGCAGAATTAGATTTCATTACTGACATTTGTCTCCAAGAAGTGAAAAAAGATGGATTGAAGTAAAGAGTAAATAACATCATCAATCTCTATGCTTAATACTTTAAATGTGGAGAACTACTGGCACAAATGTGAAAGGCCAAGAACAAGGAGATCAGGAAACACATGAACAATAACCATTATTTATGACCTTAGAAAATTGGTTATTGCTTACCTAAATAAAAGCTGTAAGTCACTCCTGCTGGATGAGAATCTGCTATGTCTCATTTGCCCCATTTACATCACAGATGCATCATTTTTTAATGGAAATGTGACAAGAACACTTCATTTGGGATCTTATCTTTCGTGTTTGCCAGCAGGAACCTTAGTTTAGAGCACAGCTTCTGCAACCACTTCCCAGTGGGCAGGGGAGCAGAGTATGGAGTTCATGTACACATTTGGGAATGATCACTGAACAAACCAGAACCATTTCCCTGTTCTGCCAAATCATGCCTTTTCAGTATTTTCAGAGATGTTAATCTCCTCCTCCTGACTTCCAGAAGTGCAACTCTTTTTTCAAAAGTGAGTCAATTGGCACTTATTCCCCTCCAATTAATGTGTTCTTGGTGTACAAGTGGAGTGCTCACATCATGGCCTTTCCACCTGCTGGGAAGTTTTCTAAGTTTTTTTAGACTGACTTCCTAAGGATAGGAGGTCTATGTGACCATATGGAGCAAGGGTGCCCTAGTAATAAATGACACTGGCCACATTTGCACAGCCCTCTGTGACAGAGTGGCAGAAATCCAGAGGAAAGGTCAGATCTGAGTGAGAAAAGAGAGCCACTGGAAAAAGCAGAGGCATTATCAGTCTCAAATAAAGACTAGAAGAGTTTAGGAAAGGGGACTGAAACAAGAACTCCATGAACACTTTGAACTTAGAACTGAATTCTCATGGACCGTGGGTTGAGGTTCTTGGGACTTCTGACCAATGAATTGTTACTGGCACCCACATGTCCCTGCTCAGCTTTGTTTAGTTAGGTTTGTCTGTTAGAGGATGGACTAAACTACTTGAGAGCTCAGGTTCTGACTACCCAGATTTATAATGTAGCAGAAACAGGAAAACTCTAGAGACAAGATTGCAACCAACCACATGATACAAATTCAAAAAGAAACCAGAAATAAAAAGCAGACTACATGATTTTTCAGGGTTTTTCAATCTTCCTCTTACACTCACAAAAGTAAAACTAAGAGAAATCAGAATTCAAGGTTTTGAGGGCCCTGGTCTCTATCCCACAGCGTTATCAGCCCACAACAGAAAGCTTCAGTTGGGCAGATTCACTGAGCACAGCAGCTCAGCACAGGTGGCTCTTCAAACAGACTCATCCTGGGGAAGGCACAGTCAGAGTGGTGCAAACAGACAGTGTGATGGCTTTCAGGTCCCACATCAAGGCTTGCTGAAGCTTTCCTGTGACCTGAAGACAACGAGAGAGACACTAAACAGCCTCTTGTGAAATTGCTTTTAAATGATCAGTTTTCACTGTA
Organism: Phylloscopus whistleri; assembly: GCA_017589585.1. Classification (NCBI taxonomy): domain Eukaryota; kingdom Metazoa; phylum Chordata; class Aves; order Passeriformes; family Phylloscopidae; genus Phylloscopus; species Phylloscopus whistleri. The sequence goes on along the minus strand of JADMLD010001546.1, from coordinate 3,072,260 downwards.
TTTACTCAGTCCAGCAGCTTTCAGTAGGATGTCACACAGGCTTCATGTCCTCTGCACAAGCCCTGCTCTGAACACTGCAGACACACTGTGCAATTCCCCTGCTTCTCTTGCCTCTCCCTGCTTACCCCAGGCCCTGTAGAAGCTGATGTTTCCAATGTCTATGGCTTGTTGAAGGTCTCACTCATGAGTCCAGGGAGCAGCACAAGAGCTTGAACACATTATGGAATTATAAAATCCTAGAATAGTTTGGGTTGGAAGGGACATTTAGAGATCTTCTAGTCCAACCCCCTGCCCTAGATCAGGTTGCTCAAAGCCCAAATCCAACCTGGCTTTAAGCACTTCCAGGGATGGGGCATCCATGGCTTCTTTGGGCAGCCTGTGCCAGGACCTCACCACCCTCACAGGGAGCAATTTCTTCCTAATACCCAATCTAAACTTGCTTTCTTGTTTAAAGCCATTCCCTCTTGTCCTGTCACTCCATGCCCTTGTCCCAAAGTCCCTTTCCAGCTCTCTTGTAGCCCCTTTAGGCACTGGAAGGTGCTGGAAGGTCTCCTGGAGCCTTCTCCTCTCCAGGCTGAACACACCCAGCTCTCTCAGCCTGTCTCCAGAGCATCTCAACATCTCTGTGGCCTCCTCTGGACATTCTCCAGCAGATTCATGTGCTTCTTATGTTGGGAACCACAGAGCTGGGTGCAGTATTTGAGGTGGGGTCTCACCAGAGCAGAGCAGAGAGGCAGAATCCCCTCCCCTGTCCTGCCCACCCTGCTGGGGATGCAGCTCAGGACAGGTTTGACTTTCTGGGCTGCCTGTGCAAACGGCCAGTTCATGTCCAGCCTCTCATCCACCTCTCATTCCTTAAAAATCAGGAATATGTGAGGAAAATCTCCTAGATGATGTGTACACTACAACCATTTCCATGTTTAATGGACTCATTTTCCACTTAGAACTGGTAACCAAAAAAGCAAAGCAATCCAAAACCCCAACAGCAAATAACATCTGGAATAATTTTGTTAAACTGCAGATAGGCCTATAGCAGTTTCCTACACTCCTGTTTTGGGGATTCTAATTGTTCTAAACAAATACTTAAAATCACACCAGTTCTACATCAGTCTTTTGTGGTTTTATGATTATTGTGCCTTCACTTAAATTTTTTCAATGGCCAGATTTGATGATCAGAGAAGTCTTTTTCCAACTGTAACAATTCTATAAAATGTTTTATCAAAATGCTGAATATGTAAGCAATTTGGATATTTAGCCTAGTTGCACAGCACTCTCTAAGAAGTACATCTGAAATCACCACAAAATCCATTCTGCAGTTAACATTTGGCAGCCCTCTCCTGGGTAAAAGGGAAAGTACAAGAGCTTCCATCCATCCCACAAATATCTTATGCCAAATGTAAGATGAATCCTGAAAGCAACACAGTTGATGCAGACTTGGCACTTTTCAGGATTAAGGTCGCCTTTGCCTTGTCAAAGGGAATCTTTGAGTTCAGACCACTTCCTTCTAGACTGAGCACTGCAAATGCTGTGCCAAAATTGGTGCTGCTGCCCTCAGAGAGCAAAATAAATGGGAAAACTGCAAATGTTGAAGGACCTTCCCTGGGGTTGCCACTGAAGATGTAACTATGAGAAGTGTAGGACTGAATCTCAATTTAAGTAGATGGTGCCTCTTAAAACCACTAAACCAAACAACAAAAAACCCAATCAAAACCAAACCAAACCAAACAAATCCCCATAAACTTATTCAAGTCAGTTAACAGCAGACAACAGGGCTCATGAAAAAGTCTGAAAGTGCAAACTGCAGAGGAATGGTAACAGAAGACTTACTGACCTATTTATCTGGTGCTTATTTCGTTCATGTGGAATGGAGTTATGGAATGGACTTACTATGGAAGTGTGATATTACAGACAGGGCACAAGCAACAACCAGCTTCAGCTGCTGAAAAAAGGGGGCCTGTAGGTCAGAGGCTGCAAAAGAGGGGCAAAACTCAAAGCACACCATGATCCCATCCCGTGCAAGAGTCCTGACACAATGACATAAGCAGCATTTATAAATAGAACAGTCTCTGCTGCAGTTTTACACTAGAGTTTATGAATTTTACACTAGTGTTTATGAAGGGAGCTGGTAAGGTGTCCAGCTGCAGTGTAACCATGGCTCAAACATTAATAAAGGGTATTTCTGATGTCTGAAGCAATGCAGGATGATTCCAGCAAACTGTTGTCAAGTGCTGATGAGAATAAACCATTCTGAAAAATTAAACAGCATTACAGATACTCGATCCCAAAGCAAGCACCAATAGATACCAACATAGTCAGTCCAAACTGAATTAAAATAAGATCAGTTTAAACATTATGTGATACAGTATCACCCCTGGAGTGCAGCCCCAACAAGCAATGCCAAACCGGGTACCAAGATGCTGCTGATTGGCATGGAGTGCCATTAGATTCCAATATAGGAATGAATTTTCCAATGAAAAGTTTATTTTTATGACATACAATGGGCCTGGTGGCTCATCTTTTAGAGGCACTCTATGCTGTGGTGTGAGTCATGCAAAAGAGTTCAATATTCTACAGTTACTGATTCATGCAGCTTAACCTCTTCAAGCAGAGGAGTGAAAGATGGACACAATAACTTGAGTTGATTCACATGAGAAAATCCAATGACTAAGTTCTGACCATTAGATGAAAGCCCTTCTTGCACCCAAAATACATGAATTGCCAGTGTTTGTAGCAGAAAAGGCATTTACAGGTGAAAATTGCAGTTTGCTCAAGTGTACTGAACTGTAAAAACAGCTACATAGAGAAAGATAGACAGAACAATATTCTTAAAAAACCTCCCACCCAGTTAAAAAAAGGCAAACTGCAGCTAGGCACAAGTCTATGAAATGTTACTATCACAGGGCAGTATTCACTGTGTTTCAATTTGCATAACTTCTCACTGGAAAACATCTATTTGTTTCTAGGACAGACTCCTTTATATGAATTAAGGACAGTACTTTATGTATATTTTCCTTGAATTAGCAGTGAACTGCACAGCCTTCTTGGCAGACATAACCCAACTAAAGTGCACACTACAAAAAAAACTTTATAATGTAAAATTTAAAATGAAGTTTAGTTCACTTTTTTCTTGCTGACTGCTGTAGTGAAAAGACTGGATTATAGGGAGTAAAATCTGGTTGGCCAAGTAGCATCTATTGTGCCTCCTGGAGCCATCCTGAACCCTGCTGTGTCCCTGTCCTTAATATTTTATAGTAGCTGATGAATTGCATGGAAATATATGCCAGGGACAGCTTCAAATATTACTTTTCTTTGTTATTACAAGATCCATTTCCATTCCTTGATGTTATAAAAAGGCTGACAGGACTTAAGATTCTTTCTTCTTTGTAAATTCATCACATCTTAGTTCTCTTTTCATATTATTTATTGCCTTTTCTCTTGCTTGTTGAGTTAATTTCCTACCTGTTAACAACGCAGCCCCTCTGTCTGGGCTCAGTCCTTGTCAATATAAAGTTACTCTGCCACAGCTGAGTCACCAGGGATGCATGCAGAGCTACAATAACCTAACACTTGTAGTGTTGTTAAACACAATAATTCATTTACCCCAAGAGAGAAACAGCCTCAAAAATAAAGACACAGAATTCAAAACTTTTGTCTCCGTTTTGGAACCTTAACGATTCGCTCTGCTCAGGTTTTCTGCATGGTCACAGGACGATGACCAACATATTTGCCATGAAACAGGCAGGGTTCCCAAGCAGTAACTTGGCTGGGGAAGGCAGAGCAGCACCTGGAGCACAGCAGTGTCACCTGCTTTGCTGCAGCTGCTGGCACTCCCCTGCTGTTCCCTCAGCAAACAGCCTGGGAGCTCAGCTCCAGCTTTGCCAGTGTCACACAGCCAAGCACAGCACAGCCTCACCTGCTTCCCTGAGCCCAAACAAGGCCAGGACACCCTGATCCTCAAATGGGGACAGCAGCTGCTGCTGAGGGTGGTTGGAAGCACAGCAACTTCAGGAGTGCTGGATATCCACTTTTAAAAACCCTGACCTGGTATAATTTCAGCTCCAAACCACGTGAAAAAAAAAATGTACAAGCACACATAGCATTTTTTTTTTTTTTTGGTTTATTTCTGTGTAGCTACCAGATTTTTAGGCAAATATATGTTTGTATATATATATATACATATATATATATATATGCTGGGCAGTGTATTTATACATGGTATTTTGCCAAACTGCATGGAGGCAAGCTCAGGAATAAACTGATGTGTCTCTCACTTAAATCCCAACCAGACAGAGAGCTGTAAATGGCCTTCAGTTTGGTCTGGGACACTGCAGGCTCCTTCCCAAGGCCACCAGGCACATCCACATCAGCTAAATGACACATCCCTGCTCTGCTCCCAGAGAGGGGTCATGAACAAGTCTGACCTTTCTCCATCTAACTCAGCCTCAAGGGCCATTTGTTACACACAAAATTGACAGAGCATGGGGAGATCTATGCTCCCACTGCCTGTGTGCAACCAGCAAATATTAAGCTGAACTTGAGGTTTTCAGCTTCAGATTCACAAGACATCTTTCCTGGCAACTAAAAAAAAAACTTCTTTAAAAGGCTACCTGGCAGTTTGTAACCATGCCACCAGAAACTTTTGAGAGAATCAATCAAAAGCTGTGGCCCTGCAGAACTGCCAGACTGACATGGTCATTTATATGCCTCCAAAATATTTAATGGTGCTGCTGGAGCGCATTTGGAGTGGATCAAATTTCTGACATTAGGAAATGGTTCACTGCAGAGCATCACAAAGATGCAGCTTTTTTATAAAAAAACATTGATAAAAATATTTAAGAAATATAAGACAAAAGTTTAGTTGTTGGGTTTTTTTTTTTAAATAAAAGACACAAGCATTCCTAACACATGATGAAGTCAACCAATAAATTTCAGTGTTGTTTTCCCTTTATTTTTAGTCTAAACAATTTGTTTGTCAACAGCCAGCCATTAGAGGGGAAGTCAGATTTCTGGACTGGAGACATGAATCCAGCCCCCATCTCCCATTTACCAGGACCCAATGGCAATTTCTTCTCATATGATTCTTAGTGAGTCTTATGGTCTGTCCTTGCCACAGGTTCCTCAGCTCTATTTTGGAACTTGTGGCACCTGGCAGTGCCACAGACATGCTGTGAGAGTTCATGGCCTGTGAAGTTCCACTGACATACCACAGCTACAGCAAACATTAACAGCAGTTTAAGTATCTAAAAGGATGCACCAGTGAAGCAGCAAACATAAGGAGTTTCTGGAAAACAAATTATGAATCTGACCCTACTGAAATGCTAAGAAGAGCTTGGCAAGTGATTTCAGCTCAAGATATTTAGCCTCAGATACTCATAAGACCCTGTGAAAAGAATTGCAAAGATCCTTCAAAATTTAATTCCACATTGATGGGAAGTGTGGAGCACTATAACAATTCCCTCTGGCTTCTGGGGTGAGAAATCCTCCAGAACAGGTTGGTACCTCTGCAGTTATGGCCCTGTTTTCAGTTTCACAGCACACCATCTGCCTCACCTGCACCACTTGCTTCGCCCCATCATCCTTCCCAAGCACTACAGAAATACTTCTTTTCAGAGGGAACTGGGCTGCAAAAAGTACCTGTCAAAGCTGATTAGACAGAAAGGGAAATGAGTGTTCAGGCACCATCCAGGCATAAAGGGAAAATCCAGCAATAAAACTGGCAACATCTTCCTGTTCTGTCACACTTCACTTGCGTGGCCAGAAAATAAATGTGAAATATAGACTTCCATGAATGTGCTACCTAAAAGTTGTTCTTTAAACAGCAGATATTTGTGCCAAGAAAAACAAATTATTATTGTTGTTGGATTGTCAAGGCCAAAGAAAGCAGACCCTGGAGACTACTGCTACCCATAGAGACACAATTCTTTTCACCACCAACTCTCAGCAGCCATATAGTATTTCTTGTGATTACTTTATTACTTTGTTACTTTTAGAACTTAAAGTCTAGGACAGAGAAGCAGTGCCAAAAAGATTTTATCTATCAAAGTGCCTGCAAAATGCTAAAAAAGCAAAACACATGCATGCAAAAGTCAATCTGTATTCCTTCTGTATAACACTATTTATTTATAGTAGTCATCTGAGATACTTGGGCATTTTAATAAAGAGCTGCTTTACAATCAGTCTTAAATTCCAAATATGCTCCAGAGGCTATGGAGCCCTAACAGAGAAGAAAGACAGAGGTGGGAGGAGGTGAGAAAGAAGAAGGCTGGAAAGTTGGTTTATGCCTCTGCACAGAGATGGGACAAGACTCGGTAAACACCCATAAATATGCATTCTCACACGTAGGTACTTTTTATTTAGGCTTTTGACATCTGGTTTTCACTTTTGTGCATCTCTGAATCCTGCAAAGGTAGCACAGGAGAAATGAGTTACTGCCAAGGGATGAGTTAAAACTTAATTCTTGTAAATGTAACTTTGATGGACCTTTCAGTATCACCCTAAACAGCAGAACTGGCACAAACAGCATCACTTAAAATGACTGTTTTCAGTTTTCGGATTCTGATTTCAGAACAATATTTGTTTGAATTCACTGGTTTTATCAGAAAACAGGTATTACAAACCAAATGCTTGACTCCTTTGAGCAAACACAGTAGTGTATTTGCTGCATCACTGCTCCCTCTGAGTCAACGTTTCCCTAAACTTAGGAAAACTTTCCCAGAACTTGGAGTTCTGCCTCATAATTTTACTTTTTATGATACCATTTCAAAAATTTGAGATAGAGGTTTGTAAGGTAATAATTTGATTCAAAATTAACATTTTAGTGAGTCAGTCTCAGTCTTACAAGTTCTTCAGCAAAAGACAAGCTGTAGATCATTGAAAATTTATTAATTTCCAAAAACCACTTGAACTTTACAAAGGCCAGTGCATGAGGAGTTTCCTCAACACATCCACTTTTGCTCTCTCAAAAATGACTTCTCATTCTTATCTCCAGTGTAACCTAAAAATGGCATGAATAAATAGAAAGAAACTGTTATTAAAGCAGAATAAATCACAACAATAAATGCGTGCTTGAAACCCATCATACTGTTTATCAGTGTAATTTTCTGACTTGTACATTCTGAGAGAAGACAGCATCTAATACATCAGATGAAGTGAAATTAAAAGGAGTCTGAGATAATAGTGAATAACAGTGGAGACAGAGAACAACTTCATTGTTTCAATGTTCAGACACAGAAATTATGGACATTGAGAAGGCAATGGGAACTTCAGGCTCTCTTTACAAAAAACCTTTATGAAATTAAATAAATTAAAAGAATAAAAATAACTGAGGTGGATTTTGAAAACCTGAAACCAAACAAGTTGCCTAGTAATAATAAATCAGACTCTTACTGTGTGAATTGAAAGCTAATGATTTGCCTACTGTTTCTTTATTCTCCATTGTGATCTTAGAATCACACCCAGTTTTTTTTAAAAGTTTCTTTTTTTTTTACATCATTGTCACAGCAATTCTGTAAAGCCACTAAAACTCTGATGTGAGAACACTTAAGGATATTTTAACATTATTATACTTGCATATTTTACCACTTGAGAGAAGTTTGAGAATGTCTTTCCTTCTTTAAACATTTGCTCTCTGTCTTCTTACTTTTGCTGCATTAATTGTAGAGGAATCTTTATAGAATTCCATGTAGGAAAGGCAAGGGAAAAAGTGTTCCCTGGAGGCAATATAAACGTGGTAGGAAAAATAATAACATTAATTAAAATATCAGAAACCAGGTAATTTTAAAAAGTCTGTTCACCTCAGGATTTTCTACCACTTGATTAAAAAGGAAATGCTTCCAGCTTTAGCCTGTTATTAACTTTTCTTTCCTGATTCTTCAGGGCAAAGAAGACAGAAAGCAGAATAATGGAGTACAGAAAATGTCCAGGCTAGACAAACCCCTTAAGGCAAAGGCATAAAGTTTCAGGTTCAAGGAACTAAAACCACAAAACGACACAGCCAAATTGTACCTTCAAATGCCAGCAGCAAGCACTTTTAGTGAGAAGTAGGTGGATGTACATGAATCATGTACAGCTGCAGCTCCTGAAGAGCAGATACTGACTCACTCCTTTTCTCAGGCTATGAGCCCCTCCACAAGGCACCTCCCAGGCACATCCTCACAAGCCCTGGGGTTACACACCTCCCCAGACCCACCTGCCAGCCCCTCTAACTGTGCATGCTCAAGCCTGTCCCAGCAGCACAGCACAACAGGTTCATTTGCATCACATGCACCCCATTAATTGTCTTGGTTTGGAAAGACAGGTATCTGCCAGGGGAAGCTGGAGTTTCCTTTAGAATGGAGAATGTAAACCCCTCACCCCGGCCAAATTATAATTTTGCAATTAAGGGCTTTCAGGATTTTCAAGATTTGGGAATAGGAATAACAGTTCTTTACTAGGAATATTAACAATACAAATGTAGTAGAAAACAAAACCATCCAACCAAACAAGCAAACAAACAAACAACAATCCTGGAAAACCCTGACAGAGTCAGAGCTATAACCTGACACCCTGTTGGTCAGGGTGTTGGAAGCAGTCCAAAAGTGTCTTCCTGGAGTGGCAGATGTGGTTCTGTTGGAGCAGAGATGATCCTGAGAGAAAAGGGTCAAGTGATGGTGAGAAGGGTCCAGTCTTCCTCCGGAATCCAGTAGAACCAGATACCTTGTATTCCTGCATCTCAGTTTTTATCCAGGTAGGAATGGTTGGCTCCCCCCACTGGGTGGAGCATCTCACAATGGGATGATGGAATGTGTCCTGTCCTTGGTGAGCCTTCATGGCCCATTAGCAGAAGATAACCCCCTGGAGAGAGGAGGGGTGGTAAAAGAGATAAGAAACACTGCCCCACCTAGTTTGAACAGTTGGCCCATTATCAGAAGGCATCAGCCCCCCTCCTCCCAGAGTTACAAGAGATAAAGAAAAACATCTCCCCAGCTGCTTTCAACAGATGAAAGAGAATACACACTTTTGGTTCCATAACCCAAGACATTATTCCACATTAATTTGTTTTACTCTGCAAGCAGCAAAGGCAGGCGCCTGCACACAGTCATTGTCTCAGCTGACTGATGTTAAAACTCCACAGCTTGTAATCAGGCCCTCATATTCCTGCCCCATAAAGGGAGGAAAGATGAACAAAAACCTTGGATGCTGAGAGTATCAGGTCTCTCAAACTGCAGGCAAAGGGCAGCACTGAAACCCAGTCCCTTTTGGCTGTGGGGCAGCAGGAAGCATGCTCAGTGGACAGAAGGAGTCAGAGAGCAAATCTAGAAATACACTCAGATATCCACAGAAACTCAGCTTAGAAAGGGCAGGCAAAGGTAACAGACTTTAAATCCCCTGTCAAATAGACTGGACTGTGGTGTTACAGCACTGTATTCCAAATGAGGAAGAGAGGCTTAACCAGTGAGACTTCCATTTCTGCCGTTAGTTGAAAGACTTTTTCTCCAAGGAAACAATGTTGTCGTAGCATTAAATTTTCCTTTTCTCAGTGAGTTTACTCACTGAATATGTTTTGAGTGATTTTTGTTTTGTTTTCAAAGCTCATGGGAATGTAAAAAAATGAAACACCAAACTGGCTTCTGCCTGGAAATGAATGCTGTTAATGCTGTCACTGCATGTTTCCATAAACTAGTTTCATCACTCAAACTCTAAGAATTTTTCCCCACAGAATACCCTAAGTTAACTTACAAGCTTTCATATGCATCTTTGAACACTACATTATCATTAATTTGTCTATGACACATGACTAAGCCTGTCCTCTGCTTCCTCCTTCCTATCACACCCATGAGAACTGGACCAGACTGAAATCAGCTGTTCTGCTTTTATCAGAAAAAAAAAAAAAAGCTGCAGTTTTTCAAGGCATCAAAAAAATTTTACTGCAACAAATAGGTCAAGATTTCAGAAAACAAGTATTTGATTTTTTTGTTTCAGTTTCTGTGAGCATGGTTTGATCCAGCTGTGCTTTTCTTCTTGAAACAGACCATCAAAACTTGACTAGGGTGCTGCAGAAAGCTGATTAAGTCTATGCTGAGTGGTTGATTCCTCCCAAAGAAGAATCTTTAGGATAATAGACTCTTTTCCCTTTCCACACTGGCATGTTTTGGTCCTCCTTGTGCCTTAAGAGCCCAGTAAGAAATACACCTCCCAATCCTCACTTTGCAAACTCTCTGGGACAGGTTAAGACAAGGTGCTTGTCCTTCTGCCCAGCTCTTTTCTGGCATACAAATGCTCCCACATGATTGTAAGAGAGCAGTTTGTACAATGTTATTTCCCAGCCTACTCTCAGTGCTGTTTAAGATGGGCTTGTGGAATAATGGGTGAGAAACATGATCAGTAAACTGGTACCCAAACTCTGTCTCCTCTCCAGTAAGTGAATAAGATGTACTGAAGAAGGGAGAGGGGAAAACTAGTAATTTATAACATATGAGAGCTATTTACTGAGTCTTGAAAAAGGATGCATGACTTTAACTACAGATTGACTCCATTCCTACAGGTACCAAGGGGTTTTGGCTTGTTACCACTGAGTCAAAAGAAACTCCTTACACCAAAACAAACAAAAAATCCCAAAGGGAGCATGTGTGTGTTGTGTGATAAAATTATAAAGAACCGTGCCATTGAGTCTTTCCAAAGCTGAAAGTTACTGCTGATTTTGCACTGAAGAAAATTCTCTGTTCTGACAGATTCTCAGACCAGAAAGTACCCATAATATGCAGTTCCACACCTCTGTTTGGTACAGGTGTGAACCAACAAACACAACCAAAAATCCTTGTTGTGCCTGGCTCATGACAAAACCTCTACCAGCTCTGCACTAAAAATAAGGGTGTGAGCTACCTCTAAAAGACAGAGGATTTAAAACCCACAACCCTCAGACTCTTAAAAGCCCTTGAAACTTCCAGGAGGCCCAAGTGCTTCTGAAGCTGTTAATGTACCAAAGAAGATTTTGGAGTGCAGAAACATGACAATTCCATTTAGGAAATACGTGTGAAAATGGGAATTTAAACCTAAACATAGCAAGACCATATTGCAGCTTTCCCCAAGTGTATTCCTTTGAAGAGCTCGCATACTTTCCCCCAGAAAGCTGACTGCTTAAAATAGCTGTCAGCTTTCTAAAGGGAGTGATTAATTCCACTGGAGCTATTTCTGCTGCCAAGAGTACTATTAAATTTAACTGACAATGGGGAAAGCTGCTGCTAATGGATGCCTCACATATTTTAAATGAAGCCCACATTTATGCGTTGCTAAGTGTGTGGGTTTTTAAAATTTTTTAACTTGATTTTCACTATACAACCTATCAGTCAATGCTTATAAACCCCTGACCAAAGCCATTCAATGACTCCTAGTGACTGCTAGCAATTAGTTAGTAACTGCCTTGTAATTACCTCAGAGGTAGTAGCACCCGACCAGTAATTCCCAGTAACTACCAGAGCTAGTAAGCCCCTAGTAACTGCTCAGTAACTACAATGGGAGCCTCTCAGTAGCTACTAGGAGAGTCTAACAGCATTGCAATAACTCTGTGGTAACTGCTGGTAACACCTGATAAATATAAGGACCCAATAATTAATTGCTAATTAGATAAACTTTATTAAAGCGAGAAGCCGAAGCGAACAGCGCGCTGGGAAAGCCGGAGAGCACAAGTCTGAACTCGTGCTCCACGCACAGCTTTTGGAGTTTTCCCCACAGTTTTCCATTTTTACAACTTTTTGGTTTACACACACCCCTTGGTCCCTCCCCAGTCCATGTTTTCCCATATTTGATCACAGTTGGCTCTCCCAATTCCAGGAGTCTGGGTCTTCTGCCCTCCCATGATGGTCGGTGGATGAAGTCTCTCTTCTTCCTCACAGCACATCCCAGGGGACTTTCTACTGTAGTCACAAGTTTCACCGTATCTCCCACTTTCTTCATGTCTCATGATACAAAGTATCCTGTATCAAGGCCAGGGCTCTTTGTGACTTCTCTGTTCCTGCAGTTTCTGCAACTTACAGTTATTGCTTAATATCTTCTACGTATTAATTATTAACTATAACATTTAACACAAGTTACCTAAATCATTAATATTATCTGTAACACCTTAGTGCCTAACAACTGCTAGTAACAACCTTGTAGCGGTCTAATATCTGCCTAACAATTACTAAATTGCTAATTACTGCCTTGTAGCTGCCTAGTAAATAATATTTACTGCCTAGTGCCTGCCTAACAGCTCCTAGGAGCCACTTAATACCTGCCTAATAATTCCTGGGGAGTGCCTTGTAACTGCCTAGGTTAACACCAGACCCAGTACCAGCCCTTCCCTTCATGGCCCCATTGACCCTTCCCCCTTCAGGGCCTAATTCCCCTCAGCCCCCATTGTTTCCACCCCAAGGAGCATGAGCAGAGTAATTCCCCCCCAGTTTTCCCTGCTGTTGCCCCAAAAAGGGGCTTCATCCCCATCAGAGCCTCCCCTCACCCTGTGAGGGGTCACATTGGGTGGTCAAAGCTGGATTGCAGTGGCAGGATGAGTCTGAGAAGCTCCTGCTTGGCACAGGGATTTTTTTTTTTCCTCCTGCTTTTTCCTTTTATTCTCTCTAATTCAGGACTTGTCTGAGCTCTGCTCACAGCAGCCAAATGTGCTGCCATTGAATTTGATAGGATCGTGCTTTGGATAATTTTCAGAGAGCAGCAGAGGGTGCTGTTAGTTCTGCTGTTGGGAGGATGGGGCCACTCACCCCTCCAGCCCAGAACCCAGACAGACCCAAAGCACAGAATAATCTCCTGCTGAGGGGTCAGCCTTGCTCCATGCTCCAGAATTGGTGTTCTCCTCCAGCTGGCTCTGAAATTCAATGTTTTTTTCAAGGGGCTCAAAGTAGATTCACTGCTCTAAATACGTATTGGAAAAGAAGGAATCCCCAATATCCAGCATCTACTTTGAAAAGATAGAGCCTCTGTTGTAATTATATTATTTGTTCTGTTATTCTATTTTGTATTATTTGTTATCTGGGAACCAGAAACAGTGCTTAGTGTGATTAATGACTGTGTTCAATACAGCCACACCCCAAGTTGTGTGAGTTTGGGAGGAAAAAACAATCAGCACTGATTTTGAGGTGCTAAAGTTCCTTCTGGCAGTTTCTAAAAGATGCCTAGAGTCAAGGTAATAACCTCTGAATAACAGATGAGACCAGAGCATTCTGACATCACCTATCACACATGTAGAGCATTGCAGCTAAAATTGTAATTGCTTGTAGGAGTTAATTGCCTTTAGTGACTTCTCTAGGCTGCACAGTATGAAGTGGGAGGCTCGTGCTGATGGCTCTGGGACAGCTCTGGTCCTCCTCAGGAGCAGTGGAGGTGTCTGGTTGTTATGAAAACACTGCTCATAACCACATGAACAGCCAGATCACCCTGAATTTATGGAGCTGTGGATTGATACTGTTTGTGCTTGGCACACATGGGCAGGCTATAAGACAGGGATTTGTTATGATACCAGACTTCATTTGCAGGCAAGGAACACTGCCAGAGGCCTTTAGCAGAAGGTGCTGAGCAGTTGTGTGTCTTGAAGAGCCCAGTGATACTTCCCACTGCCTTAAAAATGTAAAGGATTTATTTTACTGCCACAGGATACATAGCATTTACCCTCTTTATTTCTCTGCATCTCACTTCACTGTTAACGAGGCAGATTTATCTGTGCAGCACAGAGATGTGGAAGAGGTTTGCAATCATTGTTATCTGCACAGTGCTTAGAGATGGAGGAGGAAACAGCATCAGGTTTCCTTGGTGGAGGGTGAGATTAGCAGGAACCAGCCCTGTGAACTGCTATTAAATGACTAAAAGTTGTATTAAATGATAAAAAATGCTGAAGGGCAATGTGGGCTGGGTTCAGTTTTCACAGCAAGGTTCACTCTTATACACGAGTGCCTTTCCTTGTGTCTCCCTGAACTTGCACTGGTGCAGAGAGTAAAGCCAGGACCTAGCTGCTCCTGAGTTTAGTCTCTCTGTTGCACCCTCCTTTTCCACTCAGGTGGCTCAGATTCTCTTCCACAGCTGAGCACTGGAGCTCTCAGGTGCTGTTTCAAAGGGGTTTAGTGCATCCAAGATGGTGAGAGGACCTAGGATGTCCTGCTTGCTCCCCCAGTCTGTGCTGAAGTGTTCCAGCTCCTTCCACACTGCTCTGCACACTCACTGCCACTGGCATTTGGGAAGTGAATTCCTCTTTTCCTGGTGGTGACAGGATGCTGAGAATGTCAAGGCACATGTTTCTCAGTTATCCCTGCCTCTAAAACATGCTGTCCACATCTCTGAGGGTAAAAATAAAGCAGCTTTGTTTGATTTCTAGAAAAAGCCAGACGACAGTGCAGGGGTCAGAAATAGGCATCCCAGCCCTGCCCATCCCACTGTCTCAGCTGTTGCTTCCTGAGAGACAGAAGCATGTGGTGGCTAAAAATACCCTGCGAAGAGAATACATTCCCTCTCCAATGGGAGAGTATAAATTGAGCCGAGTCGTAATATATACAACTTCTCGTGGTCGGGAGAAACATTTCCCAGCCTCACTTTTGGAGAGGGTTTTCCTAATGAAGCAGAAATCCCAGCCCTGTCCTGTGCCTGTGTAGTGTTGTGCAGAGGATCTCCTGCCTCTCCTGCTCCCACCTCCTTTGGGAATCCAGAGGTGGGGGGAGACCAGCCCCCCTTTTATAAGCGTGGCCTCGCAGCACGTCCGAGTTGAACAGGAGTGACGGGAGGCTTGCCTTGCTCCGAGATACCCACCTGCCAAGCCTTGGGGTCCCTGGGATGACCAAAGGAGGAATGGAGTCAGTGGAAGTGTTCACAGCTGAAGGCAAAGGCAGGGGTTTGAAAGCCCAGAAGGAGTTCTTGCCCGGGGATGTCATCTTCGCCGAGCCGGCCTACGCAGCCGTGGTTTTTGACAGGTAAGAGAAAAGCTCTCCTAAAACTCAGACCAAAAGTGATCTCGCTGCAAAAATTCATCTGGCTGGTTGTATAAAAGTTTGGAGGTGTCTGGATGACATCAGGGAAAGGTTAGAAGGAAGTTGGAAGCACTTCTGGAAACGCACATTCACAGCTTGTAGTGAATGTCCCTCCGAGGGCTCAGATCAGCTTTTTCACTTTTATTTGGTGCAGTTTGTTTCCAGGATGTGACCTTGCAAGGTGCTGGGTGTCGCAACCTTTCAGAAAAGCAAGTGAAAGTTGCATATCCAGTGCCTCACAAAACCAGCCCCGTGCTACACTGCAGAGAGCTGCCAGGAGTTGGGGTAACTCAGGTACAGGAATCTCAGGCTGACTTTGCTGAAGTCTCTGATGGGTAATACGTGATAAAAGTGAGTTTCATTGTGCTCTGCCATCCCCAGCTGCACTTGCAGCTTCATCACCCGCTGCCCTCCAACTGGGAGCTGGTGGGGATCAGCGAGTGACACTGTTTCTGTTAAAGGGATTTAATATTTACAGCTGGCTGAGCTAACTGGAGACAAACTTCTGCTTTTGCTCTTTCACGAGACTGGTTTTAAATTTATGTTCACTCTGATGTAGCCAGACTCTGAGTTCTGGTGCAAGGATATTTTTCTTTTCTGCTTCTTTGTTTTAATCACAACATTCACTCAACCTGTGCTGCTGGTGTGTCTGGTAGGTGCCCACTTCTGCCCTTTGAATCAGTGGAATATTTGCTGAAATAACCTGGAAGAGAAAAGATGCAAAGAATGGATTTCTGTGTTGATCTCCATTGGACTAAATCTAAATTAAAGCCTCTGACACAAATGAAATTTCTTCACCCCTATAACATGCTAACTGAGAACAGAATGTGGCCCAGATTTTTTAACTGAGGACTCGAATGGCAGCTGAAGGTTTAATTCTGAGTTTAAAAAACTTGTGAGTGCTCTTCAAAGGCATCATGGTGAGTCCTGAGACTGAATTTTTTGCCCAAACAGCCAGTGACTTTAGTAAATACCCTGCACACCAAACAGGGCTGTGAGCAATTCTGCTTAGCTGAGTTTTGTCTGATTAAATTGGCTCTGCTAACCAAGCCTGGGGCACAAGCAGAGGTCGTGCTGCTGAATTAACCCTGATCATCTCGTAGCTGAAGCTGATCAGTGCCACTGTGTGATTTGGCAGTAGCAGAGAATTGGATATTAAATGGGCAGAGGAAGAAATAAGTTTTTTGTGTGCCTTTCATTCACTGTTTCTTTGTCCTTTAACTGTCAGTGGATGAACACGGTTATGAATCTTTGCCATAGCAGGAATGACACCTTTAGTTTTTATTTTAATATGTCATTGCAAGAGCTCACATTAAAAATGTAATTTTTCACTTTAAAATGTTGAGTTCTTGAAGTCCTAACCCTGAGCTCAATTACAGGAGTTGGTGACAAAATGATTTCTCCTTGATGTGTCCTTTTAGCTCTTCAGTTAGTACTTCAGTTTCACTTGTGCCACTAGCTGGAATTTTGTGGTGATTTGCTTTGGAAGTGCCTATGACAATTATTTCTCTCATATGCCTTATTAAAAATACTTTTTTTTTTTTTTAACCACTGAAAACATTTTGACTTTTGATGGTGGGTTAAAAATATTTTTTTCTTCTATGTGAAAGGTTGCACCATGCATAGAGCAGAGCTGCCCAGGTTGAAGAGCTGCAACTTTGCTGCATTTTCAAATGTCACTTGTGTAATGTGAGAAAAGGGCAGAAGCTATCACAGCTTAAGCTCTTAGACTGCAGACTGTGTCTTAGGCTGAGGTTTCCAACAGAAAACCTCAGGTGGGGAGAGAGGTGTTTCCCTGCTTCCCGCCCTTCCTCCCCAAGCTGGGCTTGTTTAGCTCCCAGAGGGCAGGTCCAGAGGTTGAGCAGCAAGAAGTCAAGGTAAACACAGCCCTCCTCTGCAACTGTTGTGCAATAATAATGGATTCTTACCCTCCTGTGACACATTTCATCTCAAAGCACTGAATATGGGTCAGTGTCAAAGGCAGTCCCAAAGTCTCTGAAATAGACTGAATGCTTGTTGATGAAAGCTTGGCAGGATATAGCCTGGGTGTGAGAGATATAATGGAAACACACTTTTTTTTTTCTTGTGGAAATTACCCTGATGCTTTTCCTATACACTCAGGGCTTTGGTTTTAAAGGTAGCTCCTATTGCTGTCCCAGAGTATTCAGTTGCACCAAACTCCATTGAAGTGATTGCTGTCAAAGAAGGGTTGCTTGCATCCTCCCATTCTTCATTCCTGCAAGAATAAATCCACACCTGGCCATGGTAGCTGGTTTTACCCTATAAGAACTGCTGCTGCCTCTGCATGGAGCCCAGAGAAGAGGCATGTGCTTTTCTTTGCCCACAAACACTGGTGTATAGGTCCCAAAATGGCTGTTGAGTCTACACCGTTAAAAATGGGTCTCAGCCTGCACAGGAAAACCCAAAATCCAGAGTCCCTCATCCTAATTCAACTCAGTGTCTCCCATGCCTTGCTGAAAGCACTGTGTATGTGTACTATGGAAAAGGGGCTCAGAAATGAATGATGGCTGGGTTTAAGTTTTTGGCTCAGGCCCTACCAAATATGTGACCAGATTTTCCAGAGATCTCAGCTTTCTTTGTGCATAAAGACCACACAGATGCACTAGAGTGCAGAGCTGCTCTCTAATTCATAGCCCTATGAAAAACTCAATCCTTTGGGAAGCCTGTTCCCAGTCTGTGGGTATTGAGGTCCTGAAATCCTTCCCCTGATTTTGCTAAAGGTATAAGCAGGGCAGGTGTAGTGCAGAGGCCACACAGTGATCTTCTGTATGGCTGCATAGGATGTGCAGGCAAAGCAAAGGCCTTTTTGAGAAAATCAGACTGGGATGGCAGCCACAATTCACCTGGCCAATAACCAGATGGTCAAGTTTAAAGTCAGTAGCAAGTTACACCCCAGAAAGTCAGGGCTGCAGTCACTGCTGGATACCTCCTCCACTGCTGGGAGCTGGTTGGAGAGGCTCTTTGATCCCCTCACTATGGATCTAATCCAGAGCAACTGGATATCATAGTATAGACTCCAACCTGACTTATATGTGTAGATAGAGATAAATACCTAGACAGATACATGTGAGGAGCTGTCAAAGTAATTTGGACTCGATGCTGTCACCCAACTGCACTTGATTGATGTCTATCTTTCAGTAGGAGGTTGAGTTTGAGGAAGTGTGGAGATTTTATTTTGCTAGGAAAAAGGAGAAATATTTTCTTTGACAAAACTCTATCATCAGGTGTCCCTGCGGAGCCTAACACTGGACTTCTGTGTCCAGACAAGTGAATCCAACACTAAATGCTGATATAATCAGGGCAATGCTACATGTGCAGTGAACACAGACATCTACCTTTGAGCTGAATGGCTTTCCAGACCCCACTGAGTGCAGTGGTGGAATCTCTACTGAGACATAGGGGGTACAGATGAGCACATCCAGATGTCTAAATCTACAGGCTGCATCCCACCCTGGAAGCCCCTGAAGGTCACAGGGACCCTGAAAGCCCCTAAAGTCATTAGGGTTGGTGAGGGCTTGTACTCTTCAGCCCAATGATGGTCATCTGAGCAGCAGTTTCTTACACAGTGCCAGAGAGTTTTAATCTAGAAGTACGTAAAACTCAAAGGAAAATGATGTTCCTATAAACACCAGCCAGCTTGTAGACAGATTTTAAGGCCAGATTATGACTCACTAGCCTAACCCTGCTCATTGCAGGGGGGGTGGAATAGATGACCTTTAAAGGTCCCTTCCAACTCAAACCATTCTGATTTTATGATTCTATAACTTAGTTGCTTACCACAGTGTATACTTAGCTTTGACTCCTGTATCAAGCCTGTTACTTCTACCTGAATGAGAGCAGGCTGCTCAAAGAAATGGTGACTACTGATGCAAAGGGGGTGCAGAACTCTGTGTGATTTCCAGGATGAAGTGTAGACACAGCCTGATCTCCAATTCAGCCTTGCTGTTATCAGCTGAAATATCACCCAGAAAACACCCCTGTCAGGCCTGATTTGCCCTGATGTAGAAGCAGAAAAGTGGAAATGCATCTTCTCAAGGGATTCTTTGCTTTTGTTGGGGCAATTCTTCAATTTGCAATGAAGGCCCTGAGCCTCTCACTGAAGCTTTCTCTAATCCTTCCTCCCTCTTTGCTTTCTCCTTCAAGATCCAGCTCTCCCCTCCTCCATCACCTTCATGATGATGGCATTCCCAGTGCCTGGGCTCAATGTACTGTATGTGACCTTCTCCTCTGACACATCACTTGGCTCTCAAGCCTGTGAGAGTTTACATTTCCTATAAGCAAGGGGATGCCTCATATGTCTCTGTCAGCCTTTTCCAAGAGGAGGTTTGCTCTTTAACCAGCAGGATTTGAGGGACAGTAGACAAGGAAAACAGTGTCATGTGGTGGAAAGCCAAGATCACCTGAAGATCTGCTTGATGAGTGATCTGCAAATTGATAAAAAAATGAGATCATGCAATTTTTGCATGTCTTTTTGATGTATGAAAGAGGCAGAAAACATTTTCCAAGGAAATGTGGGGAACTCTGTTACTGTGGTTAGGATGACCTAGAGATATAAGAAATCCAAAATTTTCCATAAATAGCATGACTGAAAAGATTATGGGAACAAATTCTTTGAGCTGACACTGATAAAAACTGAGAGCTAACGTGATTATATTCACTTTTTAAAAATGTTCTGGGGATTGATTTTTTATTACCATCTCATTTGTTCAAAAGCCTAATTAAAACCTAGGAGAAAACCTAGCTTTTTAAAGAAAACCTCACCCACACCTCTAAGAAAAGGCTGGGAAATCTTGTAATGAAAGAATAAAAATAAAATAGTCAAAAATTAGTCTAAAATAAATCCTCCTCTCAAATCAGAAAAACTAGGACATATCATCCCTGACATTTTAAAGATTAAAGTACTAAGCTCCAACCCCTTTTTAAAGGAGCAAACCCATTCTTATGCTAATAATTCATCTTTAGGTAGCAGGTACATTTTCTTAGGCTGTTGTCTTTGATGAAGTGTTACAGCTTTTGCTTTCAAAACCAAGGAGACTTTGCCTAAAACTGTTCTTATGCTGTTCTCTGTAGCAGACTGGGGAGAGAGGTGCCCTGCCAAGCAATAATGAATAGGATTTAGGTGTGAGTTAGGCTATCTGTGTGTATCATCTGTGATGTACAGAATAGCATGGGCCCATGTTAAACACTTTGTGAGCTACTCACTGTGTCTATCAGCTACTCAATGCAATCCTCCTCTGTTCTTTGCACTAAAGCCATCTCACCTGGCTTTTCCAGGCCAGTGAATGAGATGTTTTGTGTGATGGATGGCAGATGTTTGGGCTGTGCATGCCTCTGAGATGAGGTTAACACATTTCCTGTGACAGTGTTCAGCCCTCTGTGACACTGCTCAGCCCTGCAGGTCCAACAGACCTTAATCTGTCTGAATCCAGTCCAAGCAGTCACAAGAGTCATTTGTTTCCTGTGCTTTCACTGCAAGCCGTGCTTGCAGAAGCCATGGTTTAGTTGTCAGTGCTGTGTTACCTCTTGCATTTGTTGGCTGGCACGTTGAATCACTGTTTTTGTCACATTCAGGATTAGTTGTAGTTGTGTGTCTCACCTAAGTAACACCAGAGCACGTGAGCCCTTCAGAGTTCAGCTGGGTTGATGCTGGGGTGGGAGGCCAAGGAAACCTGAGGCTCCCTGGAAAGTCATTCAGTCAGTCAGTCAATGGCATCTGCCCTCTAAGTCAGTCCTAAATCCCTGACCTGGCAAGCTTGGGATGGGTTGGAGGCATCACTGTGCTAAAGAAGATCCTGCTCTTGGGCAGGGTGAGAACCAGTTCTCACTATGTGTGGAACAGGGCAGTGATCACCTCAGGGGCTGTGGTGTGCACAGACAGAGCAGAAAGCAGTTGTGCTGTTCCTGTGATGAAGCCAGGGAAGCTGAGCACCAAGACCCAGAGGGTTCAAACCTCCAGGGTTCCTTGGTAGGTGCCACAGCAGAAATCCCCTCCCCAGGGTCCTCTCCAGGAACTTTTGTTGCTGCCTGGCCATGCAGTATCCTGACCTCACGGGCGTGGGCTGCTCTCTGTACTGGAGAGGAGATCTGGGATCTCTGGAACCATTTTGGGCTGTGTCAAACACTTTCTAGACCAGACAGAGAAGGTTTTATAGACCAATGATTTCCACAGGCTGAGAGACTTAAATTTAATCTCAGGCTGCTGCACTTGGAGAACCTTAACATTGCAGAGGGGATGAGAGGGGAGACTGAGGCACTGCCAGCCCTTGGTGTGCTGGGTGTGGTGTGTCCCCAGCACAGGGGGTATCAGAACCCCAATTTGTCATTCCCTTTTGGGGCATCCACCTCTGAGCTCCTCTGACACAGCAGGAGTTCTCACAGCTGCCAAGGGGCACCTGGGGGGTTTGGGTGCTTGCAGGTGCTTAAGCAATGTTAGTTGAAGTTTTATGGAACAGATCTCAAACACTTATGTCTCCTGATTTTTTTACTGTGCCAAGAGGTGAGCCCAGGCCTCTGGAGTCCTGATAACACACAGTATCAATAAATCCAGTCTTCTTTGAAACCATTTGGGGGCAGGGAGGACCCCATAATGATTTTGTAAGAGCTGTAGTATTTCTTACACTTGCCAGGCAGATTACCTGTGAGTAACTGTCTCTGCAGTTTCAATACCAAAAGGGCTGTTCCTTTGCTTTCTCAGAAAGTCTTTTTGGTGCATTTCTGCATCTCCTCAGAAATGAGGGATTTCCAGAGCTGGTGGTAAGTTCTGCCAGCCAGGTTTGCTTTGGAAAATCTGGACACCCCTTGCAATGAACAGCAAAATGCAAAGTCAGCATTTCAGTCTTTTTTCATTCTCAGGGAGCAAACTGAGGGGAGAGAAGCACCTGTTGGAGGACTTGGATTGTTCCCTTCCAACCTGTCATTCCTCTCTACAAGGAAACTTCTTTTATTTTTGCTTTCTGACTGTCCTTAAGACACCCAGGTGGCAGGAGGGACCCCCATTCCCCATGTGAGATATCTCCCTGTGCTTCCTGGCACGATGTAACCATGTGGGTTTTATCAGCTCTCAGGCTCTGCTTTGCCTTACAAGGAGTGTAATCTCTCTTGCACCTCTCTGCCCCCCTGACCTGACAGCTGACAGAGCACAGCCTCACATTTCTCACCAGCTCTCAGCTCTTCCATTTGACACAGTGGAGCTGCCTGCATCCCCCTTCCTAGACATTTTTCCCCCTGCCCCATCTCAGGTGCTTGCCTTGCCTTGGGCTCCCTCCAGCACTGCTCACTTTCCTAAACCTCATTTTCCAAACCTCATTTTTGCGTGTGGTTTTGTCTGAGGTGGGACATCCTGCTTTTAAATCTGTGGCCCTCTTTATCCTGCAAGAGCCAAGGCACAGGGTACATTATGTCAGCAGCTCACATCATATTTTCACAGAAAAGAAAATGCATTTTAAATGTGCTGTGATAGAGATATAAATATGCATATGCATGTGTGTACCTATATATAGGTATAGGTATAGGTATAGTAGAGAGGAAGAAAGTCTTTGGGCTGGATTTTCTGGATCAGTGAGTCTGATTCCTGCTTGTGGAACATCCTCCTTACAGCATTATCAATATTTTTTTTTTTTATTTCCCCATGCCTCAGTTTCCCCACTCTGTGCTGTGCACAATTATAAATGTTCCTTTGATCATGAAGCCTCTGTGGTCCCTGAGCTTTTTGAAGGGAGGAGAACCTCCCTTTTGGCACCAGCAGTGGCTGAGTGATGGCAATTTAAATTCTCCTGTACTGTCAAGCCTGGCTGGAGGCCCAGATAAAGTGGGCAGTTGCCTGGAGAAGCAGACAGCTGGAGACACCAAATCAGGCAGTCAAAAGCCTTCTCTAGCAGCAAGGGGAAAGTCCCAATTTTTTTCAGACAGGAGACCAAAGTGTGTCCCCCTCCTTCTCAGTGAATTAAGTTGTAGGAGCAAAAGCTGGATACATAAAGGGACATATGGGGGAGGCTTCCCCTCAGTCTGGGACCCTGGACACTCCCAGAGGGAGGATGTGAGGTCAGAATTCCTCATCAGTATCCTCCCCTAGCCTTGGCTATAGTTACATGCATACAGTTGTAGGATGCCCCTTAGAAATCCTGTTTTGAATCCTCCAAAGATGAAACACCCCTTTTGAAGGGCTGCCAGTTATTCCATCACCATTGAACTTACAGCAGCAGCACCAGGCAAGAACACAGGGATTAAGCTGGGTGGGGTGTTCCTCCATCCTCCCCAAAAACCTTGGGGGGTTCATTTTTGTGGCTGCGGGGAGACCAGGGGATGCAAAACTGGTGGGATCTTCACTGGGCAGAGCCGTCCCTCACTGATCCAAGGTGTCCCTCTGTCCTCCAGCCTGACACACGTCATCTGTCACACCTGCTTCAAGCGGCAGGAGCGGCTGCACCGCTGCGGGCAGTGCAAGTTCGCCTACTACTGCGACAGGACCTGCCAGAGAGCAGCCTGGCTCAGCCACAAAAACGAGTGCTCTGCCATCAAGAGGCACGGCAAGGCACCCACTGAGAACATCAGGTGAGAGCTGGCCCCTCTGACCTGGGAGGGGACAGAGCGTCCCATGGCAAGGAGGAGCTGGGTGGCCTGATTTGGGCAAAGTGGAGGTGGGAGGAGGTTTAGGAGCATCCCTGAGATGGGGAAGGTATGTGGAGGAGCATCAGTAGTGCAAGAGATGTGTTCCTGTTTAGTTTTTTTTTGGTGCTGGGGCCCAAAAAGTCTGAATGTGGTGAGGCAAACCCACCCTGGATTGTTTAGGAGGTGTGGGAAAAGAGGGACTAGGTGGAAAAGTGGTGACCTCACATCCTCCCTCTGGGAGTGTCCAGGGTCCCAGACTGAGGGGAAGCCTCCCCCATATGGCCCTTCATGTGTCCAGGAAAGAAGAGATGGATTCTCCCCCAATTTGCCTATAGGATACATTAACTTGTCTTCACATTCTGGCTCCACCATAAAAAAATGAGAGGAATCCTCAAGGAAATGGGAGGGCACAGGGACATGGGGGTCTGTAGCACTTCTCCAGATGAGAACACAGGTGCTGGGACAAAACCCTGCATCTCCCTTTCCTTCAGAAGGCTGGTGACCATCCATCACCCATCTGATGCTGAGCCTGTCTCAGCCGGGCTGCCTGCCCACCATTTCCCCCCCAGGAGATGAATTCTGATGGCCCTTTGCTCTCTCCTTGTGCTGCTGGTGCTGTAACACCCGTGGCTGTCTCCCGGCCAGGCTGGCTGCCCGCATCCTGTGGAAGATGGAGAGGGAGGGCAGCGGGCTGTCCGAGGGCTGCCTGGTGTCCATCGAGGAGCTGCAGAACCACGTGGACAGCTTTGGCGAGGAGGAGAAGAGGGAGCTGCGCACGGACGTGGAGAGTTTCCTGGAGTTCTGGCCGCCCCACTGCCAGCAGTTCGGGATGCAGCTCATCTCCCACATCTTCGGAGTGGTACGGAAGGGCGGGAGCACAGACAGGGGGAGGGCTTGTTTGCTTTGGGGAGGAACTCCCCAGCTGGCCGGGTCAGAGGATGGCTAACTTCATCCCATTCCCCCCCTGATGTTCCCCTGCACTGACACTGGGAAATTGAGGCATGGCAAGGGCAAGGGCTGAAACATTCTGCCTGTCTGTATGTGCAGACAAGTGGTTTGCTCAATCATAGGTGCTGCATTTTCATCACAAGTCCCACTGGGCACCTCTCTTTATATTTTATATATATATATATATATATATATATATATATATATAATTATATATTATATATATTTTATATATATTCTATATTTTATATATATATTATATATATTTTATATATCTATATTTATGTTTTATATATTTATATATTTACTTATATATTTACTTATATATTAATATTTTTATATATATTTATATTTTATATTTATATTTTTAGTAAATACACCTAGAATGTATTTGAATACAGCAGATCTGTTTTAGTAGACACATTAATGTCTATTATTATTGTGTGCATTAGATTTTTTATGTTGACATGATATATATAATAAAATCAGTAAAAAAACGGAAATATATTTAATAACATGCATTGCTAAGTTGTTAACCACAAGTTTTTGTTCTCAGTGTAGCAGAGAGGGAAATTCCAGGTCAGGCTGAGCTGTTCTGCTCCCAGCCCTGGGTGTCCCTGCACTACCCCCTCAGCTCCCAGAACTGCCAAGAGGAGACACAAAATGCTCACCCCTCTGCCAGTGGCTGCTGTGCAAGACAAGCTGGCCTTTGGCACTCCCAGTACAGGGAGAGGACACAGCATCCTTTGGTACCTCAAAGAAAATCCAGTCCACTGGACACAGGGAGACCCTATGTGCTAGTGACCAGCACAGCTTGTCTGTGGAGAAGCAAGGAAGTACAGAAAAACTACAGAATCGGTTCACAAAGGAAATAAAACTATCAACAGGGAAAAATAATCAGCAGCTGAGTCCTTTGGTTTATCCTAACACACTTTCTCTTCACAGATATTTCCATTATTTGCATTATTTATGTTTGTGACTAAAAACTGTTCTGTTCATATGTGATAATAGTGTATCATATAGAAAAGTGAAATTATTAATTCTTGGAATATATGTCATGCAAAAGTAGTCAAAAAGTACACAGCAGAGAGTAGGAGCTAGTTTTTATGAGCTGTGAGGGCAACCCAGAAAATACAACCAGGCTGAATGCAGCAGTCAAGGTTATTTTCTAACTGATACCTGTTTCCATGACTGTGAACTTTGCTTTCTGCTTGAATTGCCTCAAAATCATTTTCCTGTGATCTTTTTCTGAGTTATTTTGAGGAACCAAATATAAGGAAAGCAATTCATGGCCAAATCAAGTTTATCTTAGGCATCCCAAGTGAACACTGACAGCAAATATTCCTTAACATTTACTCAGCTCTGCCCTGGTCCCTCTGCATGAGTCCTGCATTGTTTCTCTCCTGATGTTTTATCCTGACTGGAGTGTCTCAGCTTTTTCTCCTTTAATGCTTCTTCCTGCCTGTGTTTTGGGACTCAGATCAGCTGCAATGGCTTTACCCTCAGTGACCAAAGAGGACTGCAGGCTGTTGGTGTGGGAATCTTCCCCAACCTCTGCCAGGCCAACCACGACTGCTGGCCCAACTGCACTGTCGTCTTCAACAATGGCAAGTGAGTGGATTTCTTTCCTTTGGTGCAGCAGGGATGCATCCTCACAGCCAACTCAGCAGGCTCTGCCACCCCCAGGGTCAGGTACCTCCCCCAGAAAATCTATTCATTCTTATTTCCTTCTCTAGTTCAGAAAAAAAACCCCCAAACAGTATTTTCTTGCTAAAGACAAACTGGTTTCTCTCTGTGTTATTTAAAAATTTTTCATCAGATGCACTAACATATACAGAAGTTTGACCCCAAATCCAGCAACCAGCAAAGAATTTTTCACTGGTTTCATATGAGGTTTGTAACTAGACTCAAAACAGGTAGCTAAAGTAGTAAGTAGCTGTTTAACTCACCCCTTATATTGAAGCCTTATTTATAGATAGCTAAGGAGTAATTCCACCTAGTAAATTATTAAGGATTATGCTGAGTCCACAGTCCAAGAGTTTCTCTTAACAGAAGCTTGCAATCAGCTGTGTATCACTATCTGCTGGTGTGTTTATAACCCTTCCTAACACAACCCCCATCTGGTGAGAGTGTACCATCTCAATTAATCACTGATTAACTCTTTAGCTACGGGGCCTTAGTGACAGCTGTGATTGTTATCTGCAAGCAGAGTCACTTGAGAGTGCAGGAGGCTCTCAGTCTCTGGGCATTCCCTATTCCCACCCAAGTCCTGTAAGAAAACCTCTGAAGGACGAGTGAGATGGAAAAATATTCAGTGGGAAATGTGGGGATGTTTCACCAGAGCTGGGAGTGGAGGTATCCCACAGGAAGGATGCTCTGCCCTTTCCAGGTTCCAAGCCATGACAGGTATAAACTGCTGTTGACTCAGGAAGTTGCAGTGTGTGCAAAACATTAACTGTGGGAAATTGCTTGCCAAAAACTGCACAGCCACAGGATTTCCTCTGATCTTTCTGCTACTATTTTACAGCTACCCTGTCTTCACTAAACTTTAGTGCTATAGCTTAACCACCCCTCTTCCCCCCAGCCTCTCATTTTTAACTAACACTTTGGTTCTGCACTCCAGTTATCACTGCTGGTTTTCCCTGATAAAACTACACCAGCATTTACCAAGCAGCTGGTAAACGAGCCGAGAGAAAACAAAACTGCATTAGGATGATGACCCTTGGTGGGAAATAGGGTCTGATCCAAAGTCAGGTTGGAGTCTGTGCTATCTATGACACCTATGATATCTATCACTACTATGATATCCAGTTGCCCTGGATTGGATCCACTGATGGGAGAGCTCCCCCAAACAGTGGAGGAGGTAACCAGCAGTGATAACAGCCCTGACTTTCTGGGTAAGTACAGGAATGGCATTTATTTTCCTGGCAGCTTGTCAAAGCTCCCACATGTATCTGGTTACTGACTTTAAACTTGACCATCTGGTTACTGGCCAGGTAAATTGTGGCTGCTATCCCAGTCTGATTCCCATTTCAAGCTGTGTTCTAGGGAGCACAACTGCTGATGTCAGTGGAGACCTTTCCGTGCAGGAGATCCAGTCCCCTTGCTCCTGCCAAATGTCAGGAGCAGGTTTTGCACATTCCCTGACCTGGACCACTCCTAAAATCACAGTGCCAGGGCAGTTCTCCACCAAATCCAGTGAGGCACAATTTGGTCCTGGCAGCTGCAGATCAAAAGGGAAGCTCTCATGCAGTGCCACGTGAGCCAGGCACAGGGACCCCCCTTGTCTCCTGTCAGTACAGTGTCCAGTGCTATGCCATGTACCCATTTTCTTTTGTTGTTGTACTTGTACATGTGTAAACTGCAGATGTTTGTTTTGTCTTTCAGTCATGAGGCTGTAAGATCAATGTTCCACACACAGATGAGGTGGGTTGGTCTTTGAAAGCATCATTCTCCTCCATTACCCTGTACCCCTCATGCCCCCTGTTTAATGGAAAAGATGCAAAGACCCCAAGGGGCTCTCTCTGTTTACTCCAAATTCTACTTTTCCTGTTTTCTAAACTTCTCCTCTTCCCCTGTGTAAAGCCCCACTAAACCCAAACTTCACTTAACTCTGCATTTTGTAGTAAATTAAAATGACAGTGGTAATACTGTGACTGTCTTCCCCAGGGTGAATTCCCTCTCTGCCTTCCCATCCTCTCCCTTGGCTTCCTCCCTGTCAGTATTTCCCCTCTCCACTTCTCATTTCTCCTCCCCTGACCATGGCAAGAGCATGAAAGTCAGAACAAGGTCTTGCTAATCTTGTACAGCCCAAAATAAAACCTTGCATATTAGGAGATGAGAAATGACTGTGTTACTGACACACTAAAATACTCCACGTTTCTCCTGCAACAAACTGTGCCTGAGGAATGTTGCCTACAGTAGCAGTACCATAAGATGTAGGTTTCAGTTCCTTTTTATCATAATCCATGATTAATGTTCCACTTTTTAATGATGCCACTGTTACCTGATCCAAACTAAACAAATCACAAAAATATATGCAAAAAAAAAATCTTTGTTGAACCCATGGCATTTGGTATATTGTAGTCAGTGTTCTTAAGGGGACGCTGTTGTCTTTCAAATTTAATTTCAAGCAGGCATGCATTTTCCTTGAAGATGTGGAATACATTTGAATTGCTCTTCTTCACCACTGAATCTCACTCAGTACGTTATAGATAGGGCCATAAAAAAAAGAGGTAAAAGAGTTTCACTTCTGATTAGAGTTGCTATTTGGGGCAATTTGAGTTTTGAGTTATCAGGCACTTGCTGTGCCTGTGCACGCAGCTATCAAGGTCCCTGCTGCTCGTGGCAGACACTGGGGAAAGAAAGAGCCCTTGACAAGCTCAGTGGTGTGCTCCTGGCTGACAGTGTCTCTTTAACCACAGTATTTAAAATATGCCATGTGTTTCCTGGCTTACCCCAAAGGCTATCAATCCCCTCCACACAAGGGATGGCTGCTTAAAATACCCCTACAGTGCTTGGGCTATCAGGGGCATCATGAAAGTCAGAGGCTTGATTTTGCTTCTCTGGTTGCATGACTCATTTTAACGAGGATCCTGTGAAGTGTGAACAGGAATGTTTATTTGTGTAAACTTTCCAGATGGGAATTGCTCTTTTTTGCACACTTCCTCCTGGAGTAGCTGCTTGCACCTTTCTCTGTCTGGCGTTCTCCTGTGGTTGTGACACAACTAAAAGCTGCCCTTTGTGACAATGGCATGTTGGGTGATAAATATTGTATGAAATATGTTGCTGAGATGGCAACACCCAGAGAAGATCAAGACCAGCCTCAGAGAAGAATTTTGACAGCAGCTTTAGCAGAGCTGGAAGACACTCAGAGCTACGCCCTTGGTACTGAGAGCCTGCAATGGGAATTCCAAGGAATTAGAAGGGAATTAGAGGAGAATTACAATCCCCTTGCAAAAGCATGACCACACAGAATAACAGAATGACACACATGTCCTCCCCAAAAGGCTTACTTTTAAAGCACCTGGTGATACCTGTGAGTCCTCTGCCTCCTCTGCCTTCAGTGAGGCTTTTGTTGGGTTCCACCTAGAGCACCTCATGTTCAGTGGGAGCCAGCAGGTCCCCCCCAGGTCCATCTCAGGGCAGACATGTACATTAAACACACTGTTGAGCTCACTGGTATTTGGGACAGGAGGTGGATACAAAAGAACCACCTTACAATTGGTATTTGATGGATTTTTTTCCCCATTCTGGCCAAATTCTCTAGCCAGTTGTGCCTGTTCAGCCCCTACAGCTGACAGATGGCCCAAAGGAACTGGGAGATTCAGCATGTAGAGTGAAACAGCAAGGGAATAGTTCTGAATCTCCACATTATTTAAGACCTTTTGCAGGGAATGACATGAAGGAAAGGCAGGTTACAAAAGTCTGGCTTTCCAGATCCCATCATCAGGGGCTTGCCATGAATTTCAGTAACAGAGACTGGCAATTGAATTGTGGTAATAAGTCAAATGAGTTATTTAAAAATAAACTCTCTCCAGATAATTGTTTCTAAGCTTTTATGTGGAAATGCATGAACAGGGTGAGGGCATCTCTTATGCAGCACCCAGAGGGAATTTGCCTTAACTTTTCAAAGTGAAAACGATACTGAAGGCAGCAGAGCTCGGGATCTGGGAGCATAGCCAGGGGTGTGTGGGTAGCATGCAAAGCAGTACTTAAAAAAAGACCCCAAATCCAAACTCAGCATTTTGGTGTGTATTTCTGATCTCAATGTCTTTTTCTTCTGGTGAGATCTGCAACAAACTAAAAGTTGATGTCTAGGTTCAGCCCCCATATGGATAAAGTAATGGAGCCGTAACCTCTTTATAGCTCAGACCTTTACATATCCCTGCCAGGGACTTGTACAGGGGCAGGAAAAACTGGTGTGACTGTGTTCTTGCTCTGTATCCAGTTAAGCAGACTGCTGTTCACCTCTGCACTGCCTCCCTGAAGACTTAACGCAGTGCCTCAGGGCGAGGGCTCACCTCTGCAAGGCAGGGCAGGCTGCAGGGTTTGTCCCTGACAGCTCTGTGACTGCACTTCTGCTGCTGCTTCTCCAAATGCACATCCCACCTCCTGTGCCCTCAGGATCGAGCTGCGGGCCCTGAGCAAGATTTCTCCGGGGGATGAGCTGACTGTCTCCTACGTGGATTTCCTCAGCCTGAGCGAGGAGCGGCGGAAGCAGCTGAAGAAGCAATATTACTTCGACTGCACGTGCGAGCACTGCAAGAAACAGCTCAAGGACGACCTGATGCTGGCAGTGAAGGCAGGGGAAAGCAAGGTATGGCTTGTACTGCAGTGTCCAAACCCTGTGGTGGCTGCATCTCCTCTGCCAAGGCATCTGTGGGTCTCTAGGACTGTGGTTTCTCTGCACAAGGGGACACTCTAGATAGGAACAGATTCAGATTTTGGCAAAAGCATGGCTAATGCCAATGTAAAAAAAATGAGAACAGAACTGAGCCTTGATTGGGCACAACAACAATTCAAGCCCACCATGCAAGGCCAGCTTAATCCTTTTTAAGGCAAGTTAAGTACAGTTTTTAATTTAAAAAAGCCCCCAGCTGTTGCTTTTAACCTAAAAGTCCATTAACAGACAGAACACAAAAATATTGGAAAACTAGGTCTAGAGCTGAGAAAAATAAAAATGCTGGCATTTAGATTGTGGTTTGTTTGTTTGTTTGTTTGTTTGTTTTGTTTTTGTTTTTGTTTTGTTTTTTCTTTTTTCCTGAGAAACTGCAAGGGAATGCTCATTTTGAGCATAGAAAGAGAAATGTGTTGCAGTTGAGCCATGGTGGCAGGACTAACGAGTGCTGCTGAAACCCTGTGGTTTGTACCATCACACCAGCTCCAGGAATGTGGGGAGCCTGAACTTCCAGTCCCTTCTTTGCAAAGGCCTTTTGTCACAAGGAGTTTGCACCATCACTTGACATTTTTGCATGCTTGCTGCAGGCAGGCTGACTGCGAGGAATTAACATGTTTAACTGCTCATTTTTAAGTAACCTTTCCTTTCCTTGGAGGTCTCACAAATCATCAAGTAGGAGGGTATAAGGCTGTGTCCTGCTGTTGGCAGTGGGATGTGTTGCTTGGCCAGCAGCTCCCGTTTATGAGTGTGCTGGCAGCTCTAAGAGTTTCTTTTCAGTTCCTCTGCCCAAGGATATAATTGCTCACAGGTTTTGTGCTCCCTGGCAGTGTTAGCTTGGGGATTTTTACTCCTGCAAGCCTCATAAAGTGTATAAGGGAAGGCAAAGCAAGGCAGAGCAGTAAGTGTATCATCAAGTCATTGATCTGTGTTGTTGGGCAGCCACACCATGAATCAGACAGTACAGCTCAGGGGATGATGTGGAGCAGGTGGGAAATGAAACAGAGAAGTTGGGATGAGGAAATGTGACCTCACAGAAGCAGTGCCACCAGGAGAGGCCCAGTGAGATGCAGCTTCCTGGGAAGGAGCACAGAACTCTCAGCCTCCCTCTCAGGAGGTGCCAGGAAGCCAAGCTCAGTCCTGTAACTCTTCTTTCAGAGAGATGGCAGCCAGGAAAGGCTGGATATTGCAGAGTGTAGATGTCTCCTTAGAGAAACATTATTGAGCTGATATAAGGGAGCTCCCTTATGGGAGACAGGAGATGGGACCAGAGGAGACCCATTCCTTGCTGGATCAAGTTCTCCTCTGGTGCAAAAGACCCTGCTATATAACCCCATTTAAATTATCAAGCTTCATCTTGCAGCTAATCCTGACTGCTGTGCTTCCCCACTCACAATATAAAGCTGTCCCAGAGCTCAGCTGTCTGATGCAGGAGGATTTTTATCTGGCTTTCTGCAGGAGTATTTTTGAACACATTCTCCAGTAGACAGCATAAAAGAAATCTCATCCCTCCTTCAACACCTGCTATCAAGCCTTGACTGAACAGTGAGAATCATGAATCACAGAATGATTTGGCTTGGAAGGGACCTTATCATTCATCTCATTCTATCTGCCCTACCCATGAGCAGGGACACCCTTCCACTAGACATGCACCATCCCCTTTTTGTGAGCATTAGAGGTGCTGTGGAGCACACAGCAGGAAAACATGCACTTCTGGGGGAATGTCCTCCCCAGTCTGAAGTGCTTGTGCAGGAAAAGCCTGTGAGTATGCAAGGTGCATGATTTCAGCTATTAAAAATACACCCCATCCACAGACAATAAGCATCCAGGCTGACCTCACCCACAGAGCACGTTGGCTGTGTCACATTTCCTGAGTTCAGGCACACTTGCCTGGGGGCATCAGCGCTCACAGCTGTGTGGAAAAAGCGCTAGGAATACATGGGAGATCGACAGCTTCCATCCCCAACAGCTGCTCTGACCTCCAGTCCTTCACACCTTCCAAAAAGCAGCAAAGTTCCCATTGTTTATAGTGGCAACTGACTTACAAGTCTAGTAAAGGCAAGGGAGGATTTTTATTAGGCAAAGCCACGGTGGAAATGCTGTTCAAGGTCCCTGTTCTAGGAGTCCTGACTCAGACAGCACAGCAATGTGATTTGCAGTGATGTTAACATTGCCTTTGGATGTGCTCTGTGCCCCAGGACAGCCTGTGTGCTGCTCAGACAGCTGCCCAAATCTAATCAGCTACAATAGCTTCAGTATGAGACGATAGAATAATAAATCATAACACAAATGTATCCGTAAACAGAGAGGGGTAAGTGGATCTGAACACTGTGGGTTTTCCTTCAATACTAAACTTTGAAGAGGATGTCCCAACTAGATGAATTTCAGATTCCTCAAAAGTCTAATTGAGCAGGTGTGGAAAAAAGACAGTAGGACAGGCCTACAGTCCTGAGTCCCAATCTTTGCATCCTTCATTGCAATGTTGGGACTCTGCTTTTGATCTGCACCCAGAGGTCTTTCCTGGCTGATGGCTCTGCCCTGTGTCTCCAGACCAGGCTCTTCCCCAAAATTCCTGGAGTCACGTGGCTGTGGACTGCTCTCAGATTTCTTCATTCATGGAAAGGAAGGTCATGATAGCTAGAATAGTTGGAAAATGTGTGTTTGAAGGGCTCAGAGAGGCAGAAGATGAATGGTTGTGCTGGATATCATGTTATATTTCAGTATTAAAGGAAGAAAGAGGAGGCAGCTAATTATGAGCTCATCAGTGCTTTGCCAGGTGTTCCTAGATGTGCTTCATGTCTCTAAATGCATGGTGAAACACAAACTTCTTTGAGGCGTGCTGGAAAACACATTTCCCTGTCTGGGTTCAGCTGAAATCTGAGCTCAGCAGTCTTAGGGTATTTGGAACTAGTGACAGCATTTCTCAGGGTAGGTAAAATTCAGGGATCTTTCCTATTCCACAGATCTCTCATTCAAGAGCCTCATTTCTCTCTGGCAGCTGCACTAAGAGCACCTGATACTCACCAGTTGGTGCCTTTCACAGCCCCTTTGGTATCTCATGAGACCTCTCTGTTGCAGGGTGAATTTTGTCCCTTTTCCAGAGGGGAAGAGTGGTGGGGAGAGCTGAGGAACCTAGTCATGTATGTCAGAGGCACATGGCCACTACCCTGATGGGCAACACTCACTGAACTCAGCAGGACCTTCACCTTTTGACCTGGAGCTGGGACCACTGCAGCCCATGTCAGCCTTGGGCAGGCCTGAGGGGCACACTGGTATTTGCAAACAGCAGTAGGAGGTGGTGATGTGGGAAGCATCCCACTAAGCTGATCTGGACCAAGCATTCTTCCAACCAATGTATTTTGGCATGTGTGAGGTGATGCACTTTCCTCACTGGTGTTCCTGCTGTTGTCCCCAGCCCTCTGCAGACACGGTGAAGGAGGTGATCCAGTTCTCCAAGGACACGCTGGAGAAGATCAACAAGGCCCGCATGGAGGGACAATACCACGAGGTGAGTGAGTCCTGGCACTTCTGCTCTCTTGCTGCACACACACTGCCCAGGAAAGGAGGCCTTGTCCCCCTCTACATTCACGATTTATGGATGGAACAACTGTAAAGCACAACCATGTCTGAGGCATCCCAGAATAACAACTTCTGTAGTGATGACACAAGGGCATTCAGGTGACTTCCAGCACCTCTGATGGACACAGGTGTGGAATCCAGGGCTCCTGGGTGAAACTCATGAGTTACAGGGCAGGTGTAAAAAGTCAACTCTGCCTCACTAAAAGGACAGTGGGGTTGGGAGTGGAACAAGACCATCAGGGGGTTTGTGTCGATCTCTTCAGTGCTTTGTGTTGCTCATTTGTTGGGTGCTAAGGATAGGTGTGTGGTTTGGGTGAACCACGTCCCACCTTGGAGCCCAAGCTACAAAGGCAACAGGTGAGAGAGCTCAAGAATTTTTTTTTTCTTCCTCTTTTGGTCACCCAGGAAATATTTAATTGTTCTCCTCAGAGAGCACTCCAGGTTGAGTAATGACCCCTGGGTTTTAACAGTCTTTGGGAAAAGGCTGAAGCTCCCTAGAACAGAAATCTGGACACTGACTTATGGCTAGGTCAGTTCAGCTCTGTTCTCCAGCCCCCAGGGCTCATTAAGAGTATTCCTTGCATTGAATATTTTCAGGAGACTGGGTGGATGGCATTGGGGTGTAAGAGTCCTATAAGCACTTGGTATCTGAATATATCCAACCTCCCAGAGTCTTTCTTCTCCTGAGCAGTAGACATCACTTTTTCCTCACCAGTTTTATGAGTGTAACCCTGGGAGAGAAAGCTGTGAGTGCCAATCATTTTCCTAGGCTGATGTTTCTCAAAAAATCAAAGCACATCCTCTCTTCCCCAACCTTGACAGAGGCTGACTCGGCCTCTGGGACTTGTTTGGACTGTGCAAACCACAGGGTCTTGGTGTGGCAGCTTCAGGCCCAAAGGTGCTTGGACTCACCCTTCCTCTGGCTGCTTCCTCCACGCTCAGGTTGTGAAGCTGTGCCGTGACTGCCTGAAAAAACAGGAGCCTGTGCTGGGGGACACCAACATCTACCTGCTGAGGATCCTCAGCATTGCCTCCGAGGTGCTCTCCTACCTCCAGATGTTTGAGGAAGCAGCTGACTATGCCAAGAGGATGGTGGATGGCTACCTGTGAGTCTGTGCCCTGCCTCTGGCAGCTCTCTGTGCTCGTGCCATGTTAAGCAGTGTGTTACAGGAGTAATCTTCTTAGTCTGCTCCCATCAGGGAAGTGGTGGTGAAATTCATATGGGGACCTTTTTGTACCACCAGACAGAGAAGGATCCCTTCTTCAATGCACAGGGGCTCCCAAACACCTTGATTCACTAAAGTGGAACTGGCAAATGGTCTAGGAACATTTCCACTGGCCATTTTGTTTCGTCTCAGGAGCATCTCAGGGCTGCCCTGATATCAAGACACAGAGCCTGGGTGCAGGACAAAGAGACTGTGACTGCTGGAGATGGCCTGTTCCCTGCACCCTGCAGGAAGGAGAAGTCAAAGAGAAACCATGTCAAATGGCTGTCACTCAAGATATCCCCTCACTCCTGAATAGTACATGGATTTTGTCTTAGCTAATTATACAGTCCTATGGTAAAAGCTTAGTGAGAATAAAGAAATTCAGGTTTAGTTCACACAGATCCAGGGTAAACCTCACATTAAAAATGATGTGCTTTATCGTTACTAAGGTTTTATGACAGGACTGATGAGTATTTAACAGAAGAAAAAAAAAAAAGAAAAATAAAGGAAACTGTAGAGATGAGAGAAAAGCCTAATTCATCATCTCATTCACTTTCCTGCTGAGGGTGTCTCACACTCATTGCTTGGCTTTTTGGTCAGTTCTACCCCAAAATGCCTGTTATATTTTGTTCTTTTGCAACCCTCTGGCTTGCAGGCCTGACAAGCAACTTCATGTCCCAGCCCTGGCGCTGAGCTAATTGACTGAGAGAAAATTCCTTCCCCTTTGTGTTCCTCAGTTTTTCAGACCATGGTGAGGACCTCACTACATGGAGAGTAGTTTCCTTTCTTGCTTTAAATGCCAATTCAAAGTTCCAAAGAAGCCCTTCAGGCCAGATTTTCAGCTAAGTCCAAGCAGCTTCTAACTCCACTTCAGCTTTTAAAATTGGATGTAAAGGAGAGGTTTCATTTTTCCCACCTTAGGCACTGGAAATTCCCAGATGAAGGGATGCATCTGCAGAGGGTGAGATGAACATTTCTGGAGTCTCTGGAACCGCCTGTTTCTCTTCCTGTTTTGAATGAGAAACTGGTGATGGTTGCATTGTTACCCTGCTAACTGTGTCAAGCTAAGCTGGTGCCAGGTGAACTGTAGGGTCAAATCTGTGTTCTGTTTGTGCCAAAATACTGACAGAGCCTGGTGTTGTCTTGGCATGAGATGATAGAGCTTGGTTTCTCCAAGCCAGATGCTGAACTTTCCCAGTTCACATCCCATCTTTCACAACCCATGTCCCTGTACAGCTGTCCCTGAGTAACGTGTCCTTGCCCCTTTCTAAGAAGGGCACATTTCGGGGGCACTGGCTGCAACAGGCTCTTCACCTAAGTAAACTATCTGCTCTTTGGCAAACATATCATGTCAGTGACACTTTTGGGAACCCAGATTTCTCCTGAACTAAAATTACCCAATGTTTTTCCAGGAAAATTTACCATCCCAACAACGCGCAGCTGGGGATGGCCGTGATGCGGGCAGGAGTGACTCACTGGCACGCTGGCCTCATTGAAGCTGGCCATGGCTTGATCTGTAAAGCCTATGCCATTCTCCTGATAACCCATGGACCTTCCCACCCAATTACCAAAGACCTGGAGGTAGGTGTCATCTCCTGTCTTGCCTCTGCTCTCTATCTGGGCAAGATTACAGTCAAGCTGTAGAAACAACTACCCCTGAGTGATGTATTCAGTGCTGACTGCTTCTTACTAGTGCTGTGGTTTTTATCTAGATCATGTTACATCCTGCTGGGAAATGCATGTCCTTTCTTATTGGAAATTTTCATCCCAGCTTTTATTCTGCACCAGAACATACATGAGAAACGGGAGCTGAGCCCCTGAATCTTCTTTGAAATTGCTGTGCCAAAAGACAGAGCCCCTCATTCTTCCAACTGGCTGATTTCACTGCTCTCAGATGGATGACATTGCAATTGGAGTATCTCAAATCACGTGTGGTGGATGTGCCCAGTTTACCACCTGATTTTCTTTATTGGTGCCCATTCTTCTTTATTTACCACTCCTTCTCAGCAGCAGTGTATTTTTTCCTCAGATGCATTTCCTAGCTTAGAGTCAAGAGTGGAGATCCCAGGGAATTACATCTGCTCAGATGTCAGGAATTATTTACAGTTGCAGCTGGGGATCTATCACTTCTTTAGCCCCTGATTTACTTCAGTAGTGCAATTTTATATCTTGAGAAAAATTAATATCTGCTACCTAAAGCCAAGCTGTTGACTGCTTTCATGTGTAGCAAAGGATGACACACAGCACCTCCATTTCTGTGTTTCCCTTCACATTTTAGGAAGAAAATAGTGGCTATATGGCACATGCTTATCTCTGTGCTCCTAAACAAAGGGTTGAATAAATGCACAGACAGGTGTAAAAATATATCCTAGAATCCCTTCTGATCCTCTGCTGTAACACAGCACTAGGAATGACTGCTAAAGATGAATCCTGGGGTGTAAAGGGTGCAACTGTGGGACTGAGCAACCCTCTTCTCCCACTTGAGGTGACCGCCACCCTGGTGATGGGCCACCCCAAGGGCCAGGCCCAGGGTGTGGATGGGAAGTGCACTCATTTCCTGGCTCTGCACAGCATCACCTCTGGGTCCTGCATTGATTTTGAGAGCATGAGGCTTCCCAGTAGCCTGTGGAAAAGCTGGATGCAGGAATGGCTGATGCCTTCTTCAGTACGCAGGCAAACAAGAGTGAAAAAGGAGCAGAATATCTGTGTCCAGTCAGCTTTGGTCCTGCTGACACTGAGGGCAAGGTGCCTCGGTCACTGCATGGCCTAGGACACCCCCTGGGGACAGTGCCTGATGCTGGCAGTGTTTGATTCCCTTGCTTTGAGGTCCCCTGTGTCACAGGGTTTGTAACCCGCCGTGTCCCTCAGGTCATGCGCGTGCAGACGGAGATGGAGCTGCGCATGTTCCAGCAGAACGAGTTCATGTACTACAAGATGAGGGAAGCTGCCCTCAAGAACCAGAAGATCCAAGTCATGCCTGAGCCCAGCAACGAGAACGCGCCAAGCCTCTTCCACAAGAAGGAATGAACCCGGAGCTCGACAGCAATTCATGCCAGCAGGGTAACATCACCTGTGGCACTTCCAAACACTGGGAATGTGATACAGCAGTGTGATTTATCCACAAGGATTGCTTCCAGTGGCACTAGTCTGACAGCATGGACCTGCTGGGGGAGCATCCTGAAAACTCTTCTGAGGGCTTAAAGCAGAAGAGGTCCTGGCAGAAACGACATCCCTTTTTCTATCTCTAAGGCATTAAATAATCAAAGCAAAAAAAAAAACCTGTTATAAAATTATTTACATTTTTATTGGAAGCCTGTTTCTCTCTACACGTCCTGATTCTGAATTCCTTTGTTAAATTTTGATTGATTTTTCCTAAGGGGTTCTACCACTTCCTTTGGATGACATAATTTCTTTCCAGTGGTGTCCATGGGATGATAGAAGTGGGAAGTCAGTGTCACATACACCTGTGGGCAATGAATGCAAACTGAACAAGACCCATAGATGATGTTTTGTGTTAAATGACGTTTTTCTGGTGAGACACTGCTGGAAAATTATTTTGCAGCTGGCACAGGTGCAACATGAAACTGTGGACCATTTGCAAGTGAGACTAACTGGAATCCCTACATAAAAATAAGTTAATTGAGATAAATTATTCTCCTTAGTTACAAATCAGAAAATGTCTGCAGTGATGGAGAGGGGGCTATGCCAGAAGCCAGTTGCTATAGTTTGGTGCACTGGCTGTGTGGATTGTTCTAACTTGGACAAGCAGTTTCCAGGGAGGGGAATCCACCCTTGCTCATCTTTAGGTTGAGTTGGGGCTCCAATCCCTTTAAACCACCACAACCTGCCTTTTAACTGAGGCATTTAATCAATTTTGCACTGAAGAAAAAAGGGATAGTTCATAGGTCAGCTGCCAGTGGACTGTGTCCTGGTTTAGGGACCCTAAGACAACCTAAAGTCACCCTAGGACAACTGCCAACAGAACTAAGGAGAAGTCTAATGACAAAAGTTGGATTTCTAGATTAAAAAAATGTATTTGTTGTCTGCCCATATGTCTCAAAATCCAACTGATTTCCTGCAGACTTTCAGTGGCAGCCAGGAGAGGAAAAGGTTTATTCAAGAATCCCCTACTTGCTCCTCAGAACAATAACAAGAAGACAAAACCAGGGTTTTTCCTCTTTGACATTTCTCAGTGATTTTGCTGATGTTTCTCCAGATCTGAGTTCACTAAAGACCAACATCTGCTTTTTAGGCACTGTTTAACTAAGCCCTTCCATTTGTCTGTGAGGTCCCTCTGCTGCCCTGTCTAACAATCCATATTGGTTCAGTTCTTGGCATGAGTACCAATGTTGATCTGTAATATAAAAACCTTTCCTGGGCAGAGAGGAGTCCTGGCACCAGCCTTGGAAAAGGCAGAGAAGAGGGAAGAGGTTTTTTTCCTGTGTGCTGCAGAAAACCACATCTCCATTTGGCCTGAAGTGCCAAGCGAGAGCACAGGAGATGACTTTGGTGCTCAACCAAAATTTTGGTTTTGGTGAACAACGAGCCCATCTCCTGCCAGGAGAGAAAACCTGTATTTCACCCTGGAACAAGTGTTTAATTCCAGTTCAACCAAATTTGTCAGGTCCACCTTGGGGTGAAACACACACTAGATACCTGAAAGCAGGTGTGACCCTCCTGCTGGTAGGGAGGGGTGGGGAGGAGATGGGGACAGGGTGGCCAGAGCATATAGGGTTGGATCCTACTGCAGAGATGGGAGGATGAAGACAGCAGCTGGTAGCCCGTGCTGGTTTCCTTCCCAAGGCAGCTTTCCAAAGAGGATCACTGGTGCTCCCTTGACTCCACCTAAACCACCCCAAATTCTTTGGTCCTGCTGGTGACTGATCACTTTGGCCATGTCTGTAAGGAAAGGGAACAGAGTCCTTTTCCTGCCCAGATCAGCCACGGGTGCAGGACCCACCAGGGCATCCCCAGTGGGATGCTGGCACCTGTCCCCAGGAAAGGACTGGAAGAACCCACACCAGCATGTGTCACTCAGTGGCTCTGAGCCTGTGCCCTGCCTCAACTCCATTCCCCAACATGAGCACACCCTTAGCTCAGTTTGTTGCCCAACTTCTACCATTGCTTCCATGAGCTTTGGAGGCTTGTGTCTATAGTAGGAGTGAAGAAGCTGATGACAATGAGGAGGCTTCAATAAAAATTTTATTTTAATGGACACATTTTACATATTAAAATGCTGGCTTGTGTGAGATGTCTAGATTCTCTTGCTGACTCTCTTCAGGGTGAGGTCACCCATGGTCATTGTCTGAAAAAGAAATGGGAAGTGTTAGCTTTTTATGAATTTGTAGAATCATTGAATATCTCAAGTTGGAAGGCACACATAAGGATCATCATGGTATTTAGCTCCAGACTGTACTTAGGAACTGGTCTTGCAAATCAAAACAGGACTGATCTGCAGTCTCTCTCTTATAAACTGAATTTTTAAAGTTTGGATTTCTTCATGAATACCCCAAAGCAGGTAAGGATAAGTTGGCATCCCTCATCTAGGATCAGTTTGCCTCACCTTTCTTCTCTAAGAGTGCCAAGCCCTTTCCTCTGGGTGGGTGAGAACACGCCCTCATTACCCAAAACTTTGATCAGCTGTGCCTAAACTGGGGTCTTAAAAAGTACTTTCTGGATCCTACTCTAATGAGAAACGGCCTTCAGTTCCTGGCTGCAGAGCCTGTGTGCAAGCATGTGCTCTGCTCCAGCACCTCCCAGTGCCTCTGTAGCTTCCTAGGGCCAGGCCCTAAGGCAGCTCTGTTATTCCAGCCATTCCCCTTCTACACTTACGTAGGTGATGATGTCTCCGTTGAGCTCCGTGACGGATTTCATCCCTTTCACCTGCGTGACCAGTTTGTTGTTACCCTCCATCTGCACAACAACCTGGTGGAAGGCAGAAGCATTCATGTTATTGCTGGAAACCACCTCTACCCCTGCATTTTGTCCTTCCCCTGCTGCAGCAGGAGGGGACTGCAGAGCCACCTGAGCTGCACAACTAAAAAGGCTACAGACAGCACCAGCACCCCCAGGGCAGCTGTCATTGATCAGTGAAATTAGTCAAATAAATAAGACAGCAAAGCCCATTTCTGTTTATCTGTCTTGCCCAGCTACAAGATATATTCATTTGCCCTTGAGCTGCTGATGTACAGAGGCTAAAACTCTTATAAGTATAATAACTGTTTCCCCGTGGTTTAATGCCAAAGGGAGTGCAGTGATGCTGGAAATCGTGACACAGCTGGTACAGCTCTCAGAGTCCCATTCACAGGGCATTTCTTTGGTGATCATCCCTCCTGCTTTCAAAAATCCCTGCAATTCCATCTTCTCCTGAGGCAGAGATGAGAGGCAGTATTTGCCAGTGGTGTTGGCTTGACATTCTGTGAACCATTGCAAACTGGGGTCCAGGAATGGGAGCTGACCCAAGTTCAAGGGTGGTAACTCCTCACCTTGCCAAATCATCTCACCCAGGGTAACCTGAAGCAGTGGGAAAAGCTAGCAGAGAAGCTAACAGCTATTAGGACTTTAAAGGAGAGATTTATTGGTTTATGATTCATTGTCTTAATTTTTCTGCACTACCTTTAAGTCAACAAAATTAAGGCAGAGGTATGTTTTGTGTTGCAACTTGACACAAAGTCAATCCTTTTCCACCTCAATTCTTTCAGAACTCTTCCTGTCAAAAATTTTACCAAAGCATCTCTGTCCCCCTTTTCCAAGTGGAATGTTAAAACACTGGCTTCTAGTGTTTTCCAAAGTGACTATTAAAACATATTTAGAAATACAAGGCTGCTTCTGCAGGAAGGGCAGTACATTAATTAATACCTGTGGTATGGTCAGTCCCTTTGCTTATATGCAGAGGGAATGGCTGGAAAGGAACTTTAATGTCCCTGAGCCCCCATGGCCCTGGCAGACAAGGGGCTGCTTACTCACCTTTACTTTCTCTCCATTCAGCAGCTGAATCTCACTCTCCTCCCCAATGGTGAACTGGTTTTTGACCACTTCAGAGCCAGTGGTCACAGTAACTGTGAACTTCTTCCCATCCTGCACAATTTCTGAGATGCTCTTGAGGTCCTTGCCCTTCTGGATCTTCTCCTCAGGGAGCCCTGCCCAGGAACAAGAGGCATTGAGTGAATGGTGGAGCCATGTGTGGGCAGATTGCTGCCACTGAACAAATCAATGTAGCAGGATTTGGAGACATACAGTTGGGAAAATTTCTATTCCAGTGTGGAAAAACCTTTCAATGATGATGCTTCCCTAAGAGCCATATGTTTCTGAGTCTTCTGGGCAGGAAGATTAATACTGTCATCCTGAATTTTGTGTGGGAACTAGACATGTCCTGTGTCTTGCTGACCTGACCGGGAGCACAAACATCACCTCCCTGTCCAAGAATAAATCCTGCTTTCCTTCCTTCACTGGCAGGCAAGGAAAAACTGATTAAATCAAGACAGAATAAGGGAACAAAGTGGGGTTTTTATGAGATTCAGGGTTCCTCAGAACCAGCTTATAAAATCTGACAGGTAGAGCCCTTGTGGCACATAACTGTACAGAAATAGTGCAAAGCCCCCTGGATCCCTGCAGGACCACACTCCCTGTCACAGACACAGTGGAAATCTATCAGACACATTCATAATTCAGCATTTAAACAACACCAACTATTTTTCTGATGAACAGCAGGATGTGAGGCTTTGCAGCATCACAGCGTGGTGGCTGAGCAATGTCCTGCTTGCCCCCAAATTTCACAGCCTGATGGAGCAGATCTGCAGTGCCCCTAAGCCACCAAGGTCCTGCTGGCTCATCACATGTGTGCAGCACTCAGCCACACTGACCAGTGGCTGCAGAACCTGCC
Source organism: Phylloscopus whistleri (assembly GCA_017589585.1). NCBI lineage: Eukaryota > Metazoa > Chordata > Aves > Passeriformes > Phylloscopidae > Phylloscopus > Phylloscopus whistleri. Next base: position 3,028,637 of record JADMLD010001546.1, on the reverse strand, counting down.
AGGACTGACTTCCTGTGAGCCATAAAACTTCACCCATCATCTCTTGGCCCCCAACCCCAGCCAGAGAGATGCTTTCTCTTCTATTTTGAGATCACATCTCCACACAAACACATTTAAAATCCCAATAATTACAAGGCGACAGACAGAAACAGGAAATCTCAGAGATGTCTCAATCTACATCATCAGCACATCAGCACAGCTGGCTCCCAAAAAATCAGTGGGATCTGCAGAGGCAAAACAGCATATAGCACGTGCAGGCACTTACCAAGGGCTCTCATGAAGGGCTCAAAGTTTTCCTGGGACTGGAGCTCGTATTTTCCAGTGAAGCTCATGGTGGAAAGGTTCTCTGTGCTCCTAACACAAGAGAAGGTGCCTTGCTGGTTAGCAGAGCTTGGTTTTATATCATCCTTCTGCCTTAAAAGTTGGCCAGAGGTAAGATGATGTAATTGGTTTATGGGCATGTTCAAACATTAACGTAAAAGTGGGCAATGGTCAGTGATAAATTGCTCTACATTTTACAGACTGCAATTTACAGGGGGGGCAGGGAAAACCCCATAAAATACATTTTATGGAGGTCCCAATGTGGCATCCATAAACAAATGATGAAAAAAAAATAATAATTGTGCAAAGAGGCTCATTATCAGAAAAACAAGCCAAATCATCAAATGAGTTTGCAGTCTGGAAGCACATGTCTGGAGGAGGAGAGTGTGGTGAGTGTGTGTCCCCTGGAGCTGACACTGAGGGGTTTTGGCATGTGCATGGTAGGTCTTTAGCACTGGCACAAGAGTGGCTGCACACTGGCAGGGACTGACTCACTCACAGACCTGTGCTGGTGGGGTTTGGTGTAACCCAGGTGTAGCAGCACCACAAATCCATCGCTGTCCTCTATGAAAAATACTGCAAATCAACTCCTGGCCTTGCACTGGCCCACCTGAAGACGGCAGTTTGAATCAGGCTCCACCTCTGTGGTCCTGTGTGGATAGAGAGCTGGTGCCATTAGTGATCTACCAGATGGTGTTCATCTCCTTTCCCCACAGGAGCCACAGTCACTCGTGTACTGAAGAAGCATTCCAGCCCTTGGAGCTGCAATTGTCCCAAGTGCCACATCAGAAGGGCCAGCAGCAGCCTCCCTCCAAAGCAGGACTCCAAGCTGGGCTCCTCTTCCAGTCCTGTCCCTTTGGCTGAGCGTCCCAGACTGCTTCATGGCATCTGAGCATCCATCCTCTGCTCCTGGACTCCAGGCTTGCCTTCTTGCCTCAATGAATTCCTTCTTTCCAAAGTCAGTTCACGTCTTTGTCCTTTTTTTTTTTTTTTTTAAGTGAAATCATGTATAAGAATGAAAAAGACCTATCTCCTTCCAATTTGGAGATGACTCTCCTTCTGCTGCTGTCTGTCCTGCTGCTGCTGCCTCAGCCCCACTCTGTGTTGCAGTGGTGAGCCTCAGTTTCTGGTTAATTAGTAAAGGCAGTGTCTGCCAGATGAGGAAAGAGAGGGAAAATCTTGGCTGAGGGACAGACAGTGGATGAAGTTGGCTGGGAGGAGGGAAAATCCGTAGGGACATCATCCCTGTGTACCATGGAGGGAGCCAGGCGGGTTCAGAGAGAGTTCATGGAGGGTTCATTGACTCAGCAATTTCTCCAAACAGCTTTTTGGCTGTTTTTCCATTTTATCCCCTCAGGAATGATGTTGTGCTTGGAACTGCATTTCATTTTTATGCCTGCCTTGGGTGAATAGCCTGGTGTCACATGGGGCTGTGCTGACATGTCCCTTTTCAGTGTCCTCTTCATGGGGACAGTGGTGACTGACCTCTTTTGTTGTCTCCTGGCAGCAGCCTGAGCTGGAAGACACCTGCTTCCTGCCAGCCAATGTTCTCTGGCCATGGGCCACCTGGAAACACATGTGTGCCTCCCACATTTTCATGGCCTGGACCTCTAGCTGTCCCTCCAGGCAATTCAGGTCCCCTCTCTTTGCATGATAGGGAGAGATTAGGCTTGAAAAAACTGTTCCCAGGCCCACAGTGTCTATGGAGATGAAGCTCCCAAGGGCTGGATGTCACTCATCAGATGTTAAAAGAGAATATAATTGTCCAGGACTCTCTTGGTAACTGGCCAGAAATTTTTCCACTCACAGGAATGGACAACTCATGAGGGAATTCACCCCATTTGGAACCCGGGTTGTTTTCTGTACATTCTGTTTTTTTCCTCTCCTCCTCAGCTTACTGTAAATAGCTGTAACATATCTGTGCTCCTGATTTGCTATTGCTTAAGTGGGGACTATGGATCACTGTTAGAAAATTTGGAAATGTGGCCAACTGATTTTTCATCAATGAACAAAAATAAGACCTCTTGGTGTTCTGTTGAGCTCAACATTCTTTTATTTTCTTTCTAGCAAAGAAATGCAGTTCATACTAAAGAAAGGAGAAATGCTTATTGAATGAAATTTGGCTAAGGTAATTATTATCTAGCCAGGTCTGCTGAGCAAATGGCAGGTGAGATAAACTTAATCTCAATAGCAAAGTTCAGAACACTTGTACATGTTCCCAACAGAATATGGCATATTTTAAAATATGATATAATTTTAACTTTCCAGGGCCAAGAAAATGCCGCTGATTTGCATCAACATGAGGCCATGTCAATTGATAATTTAATTAAAATAAATCCATACCCTAAAACCTGAATCTGGTTTGTATAAAGAGAAAAGGCATGGATCATTTTCAAAAATTATTGAAGGAGCTACATCTTGAGGGATTCCAGTAGGTACTTCTGTCTTTAAATTGCTTCAAAAATAAAGCAGATGGTCTTAGAAGCTTTTTTTTTTTTTTAAAAAAAAAAAAAAAAAAAAAAGACAAGTATCTTATTTTTTCTTTTTGCAGCTGAATCAGAGATAGGGACACGAAGAACTTCTAGGCAAGGATATCACCAGTGGATGGTGATCATCCATGGTTTTGGCCAAATTTTAAACCCCACCTTTGTCTCCCTGGGCACTCATCCTGGGTCTCCAAAACCCACCTCTTGAAGGAGAGGTGCTCAACCCAAACCTCCCAAACTGAAATTTGTGGCTGGTGCCTCATATTATAACACCTTCCATAACCAAAAAGAGTTTGGCTCTCTCACCTCTGTAGCTGCCTGTGGAGCAGTTGCATCCTTTTATGACATCCCCTCAACCCTTCCCCGGGATTCCCGGGCTCAGCTCTCACTTTCACTCTGTGTCTGGGAAGCCACCCTCCTACCTGCACTCCTTCTTGATGAGTTGGACATTATGTCCAGATGTTGAGGTTTAAGGCTCCTACAGGGGAAAAAAAAAAAGAAAAAAAATTCTCTCTGCCTCCTCCAGTTCAGACTGAAACCGTTAATTAAGTTCTGAACTACAAAAATGACTTTACAGCCAAAGCAGTGTAGCAGAGAGGCACTTTCCTGTAGCCCAGGGGAGGGTTCCTGGCAGCCTTGTGGAGGTCTGGGAATGTCTTCATGAATCTCTCCTCTATCACCTCACTTGCTTCTCTTATCTATCCCACCAGTGACTCCCCAGACTCAGTGAGCCCAGCACCTCAGTGCTTTGGGAAGCTGGGGCTGGGCTATGCACTGGGACTTTCTTGGCCCAAATGTGAAAGGCTACAAGTCAGAACCTTTGATGATTCAGTCCTGGATTTTTCTAGTGCAGGTCCAGTTGAACACCCCAAAACCCCTAGTCAAAACCTCTAGTAACTTTTTTTTTTTTAAGTTTGGTCACAAGCTTGCCAGTCCCCAGGTAGGCTCCCCTCTGTCTCAACCTATAGTATTGTTGGGTAATTCTATTTCTGCTGCCCTTGAACCTGGGAACTTGGTCTGCTGCCAGGTTTTCACATCTCTGGTATGATTATTTTGAACCTTGAGGAACAAATGTTTCTTCATCAGCCCACATGGCTGCATTGCTTTGAAAGGTTGGATGGGATGGAGAAGATGCTGCTGCTGCCCTGAGCTCTCCATCCCTCTTGGTTTTCTTTGTGCTGTTACCAAGAGAGCAGTGAGATTAAATACAGCACCTTTCCCAGACTTTTCTCTTTTTAAAATGACCTTGGCAATCTGCTGAGATTCCTGCCTCCAAGCTGTAACTTCCAAGCTGCAGATGTGCAAGCAGCATTTCATACAGGTTTAGATTAGATATGTCATAATCAGAGCCTTGATAAGAATGCCAAAAGCAGTAACTTGTGCAGAGAGCTGCTGCTTGATAAAGTTTTCCATCGATGCTGATATTCTGAGAAGGGCAGCCCTCAGCCCTTCTCATCTTATTGCAAAGGTACCAAAGGGAGCAAAGGGTTGGTATTGCTTCTTCAAGGTCAAGGCAGCTCTACCACTGATAGTACAAGAGCCTTAGCTCTGCTTATCAATGATCACCTGGGGAGCAGAGCTTACAGAAGAGTTGGACTTTGCTGCTGAGATCTTGCTTTAGAGTAGGAATAAAGCTGCTGGCTCTGCCACCCACTTCCCATTCTCTTGCCTCTGGCCCCTCTCCAGGCACTGGGACCCCTCTGTTTGTGCCCCCAGAGGATGTGTGTTGTCCTCCCAGTTTGGCCTTTGGTGGGATGGGGCTGCCCTCCATCCCACAGCCAAGCTCATGGAGTCAGGGTAAAGAACTGAAAATGGTGCTCATTGCTCATGGAACTGGTTTGTGCCAGGGCAAAGATTGAAAATGTTGGGAAAGAAATGGAGCCATTAGCAGTCAATGTTCTTGAGCGAGGAAGGACTAAAAGAGACCCCCAAAGCAGAGCCAGTGAATATTTAACCAGTGGTGCATCTGACCCCACCACACATCTGCAGTGCAAATGCCCTCTGATCCAGGCACATGAAGAGCCCCTGAGACACAGTGGGGAAAAGGAAATCTTCATCTGAGCAAATGCAGGAGACTGGTGTGCTGGCATGGAAAGGGCAGCAGCCTCCAAGTGCCCACAGGTGAACTCCAGTTCTGGAGGGACACCTGGCTGTCACTGTGGACCAGGACTCCCCTGTCCAGCTGGGCTCCTCTTCATCCTGATTTATCAAGCACAGTGGCTCACTCAGCACCCCTCACAGAGGGTTGCAGCTGATCAGTCAAAGAGAACATCGCAGGGCCAGACAAGCATGGGGAGGAGCCCAATCCTGTCTCTCCCTGAGACAAATATATAACCATAATCTGTATATAAAATGAAGGACAGTCCAAACAATAACACCCAAGACCTTCCCTAGCAGACAGTGTTCCTTGGCTGGGGAAAGCAATGAGCCAAGAGTGATGCACCAGCCAGAGGATCAGTGCTGAGGCAGGACACACCTGTGAGGAGGGCAGAGAATTGCATGGAGTCTGACAGCAACTGAGTTTTCACCAGGTTCAGGACCACAGAGGTGCTCCATGGGGAACAACCATGGTGCCAGCAAGACCAGAGCTGTGGACAAAGCCCAGAATTGCCACTGTCCATATCCCACTTGGTCCTGTTGTGTTTTTATAGTCAAAGTGTCTCCCTGAGCACTCCCCATTTTGCACATTATGGAGCCTGAATTTCCCAAAGTAACCAGGAGAAGCTAATACAGCATTTTCCTTGTCCAGTCCCTAACTGGGGGTGGTAGAGCCCATATGCTATGGGATTGCAGACTTTGATAAAAAACGTGGCTCAGGGGTATAATGTAAGCTTCAGCACAGCAGAATCAGATTGCACAACCTTCTCCAGGTAACAGCTTCTCCAATATCCCACCAGGGATGCCAGGACTGCACAATTCCTTGAGCTCCCTTTCTGCTCTGCCTTTATGAGTGGGTCCTGCACTTTGGCCTACAAGACCCAAGCACCAACAGAGATGTCTTTGACCTGGTTGTGAAACACCTTGTTCTGAGGCAAGAGCATTGCACCCCGATGTGGGGAAAGGGCTGGCAGCTCCTTGCCCTGCAAGATCACCAGAGGTGGAAAAGTCAGTATAAGCATATTTGCAGGTGAGAGGAGGTAATCCATGTACAAGTTCTGCCTCACATCAGCTGAGATACTGGCAATTTAGATCAGATTTAGCAAGTGGGGGAAAGAGCCACCTTTGCTGTAACAAAAATGCAGCTTTGTGCAGTTTCATTTATTTACAGTCATACATTGCTGTTTTATATCTCCTTAACATGAGGCTCAAAGAAATAATTCCGGGTGCATGTTTGCCTGCACAGCTGCAGACATTCTGCAAACTTTCTTAGCTCCCTTCCTGGTGTAGATTCTGAGCCTAAGGTGTGGATCTACCTCTGAGAAGGCAGAACTGAAATACTTCAATTTCTGGCCAGAACCCTACAGTTTTTACCTGGAATCTCCCTGTTTTCTCAGTGAATGTTCACACTTCTGTACATGAGAGGGCAGGGGACACAACTTCAACAACCCCCAGTGATAAGCTCCTGTAATTATAATTTTTCTCAGCCACTGGGAGGTACTCTGTACAGAGTAGTAAATGGCATTGCAAAACCCCAAATGTCCTGGTCACTGCCTTTCTGGGCCTGCCTGGTGTTGTCTGGGTCACTTACAAGTCTGAAAGCTTTTGTTTGTGTGTGGTTTTCAAACCCCAGACAGCTTGTGGACAGAGATAGGACTGGGAGGTATTGGGACATTTTTGTGCTGCTCAGGGTTATGTGATGCTTTTTTTATTAAATTTGGTGCTTTTTGGACTTTGATGAGAGTTGGGGTCCTTTCTGTGTGCCCTTTTCTGAGTGTCTCACTGGGGACAGGAGAGATCTCGCTGAAAAGAAGGTGATAAAATCCCAGGATGTGATCCTTTGGGGAGAAGATGGGTGAACATGAATAACCTCCTTCCCACCCCGATGAGCTCCTGCTTTGCATCCAACCCTCCTGCCGCGGATCACTGTCCGTGCTTCCTTTTCTTCAGCTCCAAAACTTTGTGCAGGTGTTTCCTGGCTTTTGATGGGATAGCTGGGTGGAGGGCCCTGTGGGAGGGTGGAAAAGGCTGGATGGGATCAGGGAAAGGGAGGTGCATCTCCTCCAGGATGCCTGGACACAAGGCACTGCTGCCATCTAGTGATCCGGGATTCACCGGTGGCTCCGGCGCTCCTGGGGATGCTCTGCCGGGGACCCCGACCCAAAGTGCCTCTTGTGCTTGGGACATGCAGAGGGGCCCACTTTGCTGGAGAGGATGGAAAAGCTGCTCAGCAAACGCGAAGCTGAGAGTTTTGCCGTGCGTGTCTTTGAGTGCTACAACGCTCAGGACTGAGACATGAAATTTTAGGGGGACTTGCACAGGAAAAAAATTGATTTTTGCTGTTGTACATGTCTTTCTGCTTCCTCAGTCCTCATCACGCTGTGGGATACCTTTGGAAGGTGGAGAAACTGAGGAAATTCCACGTGGAGGGATGAAAAATGATGCATTTAAAAAAAAAAATTGGTAAAGTCTGATAGCAGCCTTAGCTGGGGTGTACAACTACAGGTCCAGAGGCCATGTACTGCTCAGGAACGGGCAAAGAATTGCAAATCCCAGCAGGAATATAAGGCTCTGAGTAAGACCAGGTTAATTACAGGCTATTACATTTTCCAGCTCTTCATCTGTTGCTGCAGTGGATGAGTCTTGACAGGCAGCATGGGCACACTCCTCCCCTCCTTTTCTTAGAAATTCAAAATAATATTAAAGAATCATAGAATGAATCATGGAATCATGCAATGGTTTGGGTTGGAAGGAACCTGCAAGAACAACTGGTTCCAACTCCCCTGCCATGGGTAGGGACACCTTTCACTAGAACAGGTTGCTCAGAGCTCCACCCAAAATGAAATGCCACTCTAAACTTGAGTGCATGGAAATTATAGGGCTGAGCATGGGAAAACCTCTCCAGGTAAATGGCATTGTCATCCTGTTCTGTGCCCTGTGCTCACATGTGACTGCCACATCAGCAGTCCCTGCACCCTGGCATTAACCACTGACCTTGTTAATGAGGGTTATCACGGCTGATAGAGCCAGGGCAGAGCTGTGGCAACAGCCTCTTTGCAGATGCAGAGCAGCAGGTATCCTGGTGTAATTAATTATTATTTTTTGCAGGGCTCCTGCATCCCAGAGGGATGTAATGCTGAAGGAATCATCAATCTCATTGTAAGCTCTTGTTCTTCGCAGGGAAGGGCTGCGCATCCTTTTGCTGCTTTTTATTTTAATATAATAATATAATAATTAATTTTAAGAGTTTTTTGAAGGGCAGGGTCAGCACAGGACCGGTGGCTGTACAAACCCTTCTTTAAGCAGCTTCAATCTCAAATTTAAATCCAAACTCACGGTGTCTCCCTGTTTCCCCAGCTGAAATTCGAATGTCTACAGGGTTATACAAGAAACCACAAGCTCCCCATGCCCTGTGCCGATCGCTCTCAGGTTAAAAGCTCTCTCCTAATATTTAACCAGATTTCCCCCTAGCTGCAGCTGGCACCTGCTGCCCCTTGTCCCGACTCCCGGCGCCAGCAGAAGCAGCTGAGCTCCGTCTCCGCCACGCATTCCCCTTCCCAGGCTCGCTGCAGGGCCGTCTCTGCCGGCGGCGCCGTGGCACCGGGAGCACCGGAGCTGGCGGCGGGGACAAGTTTTCCGTGAGCACAAGTGTGAAGGGTGGCCGGGCTGGAAGGAGCTTGTTTGGCCGCTTCCCGGCGGTGCAGAGCCGCGCTGACGGGCTGCAGCCTTGGCCCCAGGGCCTGAGGTGGGCACAGCCGAGGGGGTCCCCAGGGCAGGGGCAGACGAGGCCGCTCCCAGCCGCCGCTCGGTGGCATTTGCGCCAATCCGGGGGATTTCGCTCAGCCCTTCCCACACTGCGTCAAATCCTGTCCTTAGTTTAACCCCTTTGGACAAAATTAGCCTGCTCTAAAAGCATTGTGATTATTATTTTTTTTTTTTTTTTAAATTTAAAGCTCCAGCTTTTGCAAACAGCCCACAAAGGGACGTGACGCGCTTCTGCAGCGACTTCTGCGCCGTCAGGGCTTTTCCTCAGGCGGGAGGTGTCTCCCTGGGCAGGGTGGAGGGAAAGCCGGACAAGGAGGCTCCAGCCTTGGCACAAATCCCAGGCAGCCTTTTTTTTCCACCTCCTGCAATATGCCGAGCGCCCTGCACTGACCCTGGCTGTTCCAGCTTCCTGTGGGAGGAGGTGTTTTGTTCCCTTGGGGAGTTCCGTCTGCCCACAGGGGAAGTTTTGCAGGGAGTGTTTTGGGATGAGGGCCTGTTCCTGGTGTGGGGGTGCCGTGGGTTGCTGGCAGTGACTGTGGTGCCTCCCCAGCAGCCATGGAGTACGTCAGCACACGGGGAGGCACCAGGGCCGTGGACTTCGAGGGAGCCCTTTTCTCTGGCTATGCAGCCGATGGGGGCCTCTTCATGCCCCAGCGCATCCCCTCGCTGGACAGGGACACCCTGCAAAGGTGGAGCAGCCTCTCCTACCCTGAGCTGGTGAAGGAGCTGTGCTCCCTCTTCATCCCGGCCGGGCTGGTCCCACGGAAGGCGCTCAATGGTGAGCTGAGTGGGGAGCTGCTCGCAGGGGTGTGCGTGAGGATTTGGGGGGTTCAGATGCGGCTGCCTGCCTTTCCCCCATCCTCCTCACAGCCCCCAAGGGGAAGGAGCCTGCTGCACCCTTGCCTGCTCCTTTCTGTAGCCTGTTCTCCTCTGTCACCTTGCTGGCACTAGTGGAAAAGGTGTCCCCTGTGTATAAGTAGGGGTTCTGGTGACAGCAACAAGTTGATGTTGTGGCCCTGCTGCCTCCAGGGCTTTCTGCTGCTTCACGCTTGCCTTGACATGTTTTTTAATGTTTCTAACACTTAGGAGCTATCTTTTCCACCAGAGGGCAGCTGCAACCTCTGTTTCAGTGGCACATTGGTATAAAAGTCGGGTTTCTGGTATTTTATGTTTTAATACAGTTTTCTGATTGTGTGGCATGTCCCCTGGGATTACTTAAAACAGAATTATCAAACACCATGAAGCTGGGCTGGTTCATTCCTAATAACTACAAATAACTTGTTGGACATCTGTCACTGCACCAGCAACTGAGAGCTTTTGGTTGTGCAGAAGGAGCACGAAGAGCACAGATGCAGGAATCAGAAAAACACTCCTCTAATTTAACAGGCCATTTAATCATTTTCCCTCTAGAGCTGATCGACAGGGCCTTCAGCAGATTCAGACACAAGAATGTCGTGCATCTGTCCAGGCTGAGAGACGGGCTGAACATTTTGGAGCTCTGGCATGGTGTTACGTACGCATTTAAGGACCTGTCCTTGTCCTGCACAGGACAGTTTTTACAGTATTTCTTGGAGAAAAAGCAGAAGCATGTCAATATTCTGGTGGGTGAGTATGACTTCTTGGATGTAAGGTTCTTGGGCAGGCCTTTACCTTGAGAGCCATCATCCTACAGCCCTCCCCAAAGATGCCCTGGGACTGTATTGCTTCATAATCTCCAGGCAATGCCAAGGTGGCTGCTCTGGCTAAAAGCATCTCATGGAGCATCTCTGCAGCTTTTTCTTAAAGGTTTGATTGACACCGCAATTTTTTGTTTTTCTTGGTGCTTCCTCTCTTTGAAACAGGGACTTCAGGGGACACGGGGAGCTCAGCCATTGAGAGTGTGAGAGGACAGAAGAACGTGGACATCTTTGTTCTGCTGCCCAAGGGGTTCTGCACCCAGATACAGGAGCTTCAGATGACCACTGTCATTGAAGACAACGTCCACGTCTTTGCTGGTTGGCGTTGCTGTTTGGACTGTTCACTTTATGGCCCTTCTGTGTCAAAGCCTTGACCCTAAAGTCTGAAGGGGCTGCTCAGTGGGATTTGCAGCTTTAGCAGCTGCAGCCAGCCAGGTCATTGCTATCACTATGCTCAGACATCTGGCTAACAGGAGATAACATCCCCAGTTTGACAGTGAAGCAGTTTAACTTCCTTTTCTCCTGGCCGTAGATCAGAGCTGCCTCCGTGCAGGTGGTTGGTGTTTGGCTGAATTAAATTCTAAATTTTTTGTCACTAAAAGGATTTGGAGCCACCCCTTCCCTCGTCCTCTCACCTTCGTGGGTGATTCACCCCCTACCACCATTCCTTCCCCATGGATTGGCATCACCACTGGCTGCTTGAGCTGCTTGAGTTCCCATGGACTCCTCTGCTCAGCCAGGTCTCACCTTGGCATCTCACAAGGGGACGCAGTATTTGCCTTCCTGGCAAGTTTATATTTGGTAGAAGCAAGAGCCCAGAGTGCTGTGTCTGCAGAAACCACCTGACATCCCCAGGGTGCCACTCAGGCCCTGGTTCACAAAGCCCTCAGGGCAGACGAGCAACTCGGGACACTCCTGGCCACAGCAAACCCCAGGGCTTGAGAGCAAACCCCAGGGCTTGAGAGCAACCCTGTTTCTGAGCAGAAATACCTGGTGCCTGATGCACTGCTGCTGGCAGATCTAATCTTTCCTTTCTCCTTTTGACAGCTCATGGGAACAGCGATGAAATCGATGAGCCGATCAAGGAGCTGTTTGCTGATGTCAATTTTGCTGGAAAATACCACCTGATGAGCTTGAATTCCATCAACTGGTCCAGGATTATGGTGCAGATTGCTCACTACTTCTATGCTTACTTTCAGTGTGCTCCATCCCTGGATACCACCCCGCTGCCAATGGTGGAAATTGTTGTGCCAACAGGAGGAGGAGGAAATATCACGGGTAAAGGGAAAAAAAGATGGGTTAGATAGGAGAGGGAGAATGCTGTGATCTAAGGACCAAAAGCACTTTGCAGATACTGGGTATTGCTATTTATTAAAACACCCACTCTCTGGTAGGATTTCTTCAGAACCACTTATATTTTATTACTCATGTATGGTTATTACTCAATTTAGGTGTCACTGATGATTTGCAAGGTGCAGAAAAACCCAAACCACCCTTTGATGATGACTGTAACTATCTTGGGGCTGGGCACATTAGGAGAGGACAGAATGTGTTTGATGCAGAAAAGAGGGAAAATGCTGTGGCTCTGATTTCTTAAGTGAGACATTAACAGAGGTGTGGAGTCCTGCCTGGTCCTCTCTGGTTTGCATGGTCAGGAGAACCACTCTTAATTGCATAATCTGGCCTTCTAAATGAGAGTCCTTGATTGCCTCAGTCCCAAAATAGGTGTAGAACTGTTTTATGAAAGCAATAAAGGATTTTATACATTCACTGCTCTTCCAGCCTGCCCATCAGACAGGCAAAAGCCCAAAATCTTCATCTCTCCTGCTTGCCTGGCAGCTGCCTGAACTCTCAGTCCCCTGCCTATCCACCAGCAAAAGTGGAGATGAGCCAGGGTCTGTGTTCAATGGCAGGTGGAGCATTGGATCTCTGGATTTTATAACCTGTGCTCCACCAAACCACTGAAGTGAGGTATCTCAGAGTCTGCTAGGGAATATCATTTGTGTCTGCTTCTGAACGAGATGCTCCATCAATTTGTACAATGACATCTTTGCTAAATCTCCTTCAAATGTTTCTTCATCAAGCACTCATGCATTTTTTCACTTTTTTTTTCCCCAGCTGGCTGTATTGCCCAGAGAATGGGTCTCCCAATTCGACTGATTACTGTGGTGAACAGCAATGACATCATTCACAGGACTGTTCAACATGGGGATTTCTCACTGGCAGAGAGCGTGAAGGCCACGTTAGCATCAGCCATGGATATCCAGGTATGTAGTGAACTGGCCAAAAAGCAAAAGTACAAACATTGTTATTGGGGTTTTTCTAATCTTGTATGCTGTTCTACCTGTAAAATTCTTGATGATGCATTAGGAGGTGTGACTCATGACTGACCATTTATGCTACAGACTGCTGAGCTGAGATAGATCAAACACCTCCCTCACTTTTCAGGGCTTGACTTTCTGATCTTTGTTGTTGAGTGCTGAGCATTCTGGGCATTTGTTCTGTGCAAGCTTAGCAAGACAGGGACATTTCCACAACATGTGACAAGTAGAAAACTAAAAAGGCCATCACGTCTCAAGGGTTTTGTTTCTGAAAAGCTCCACAAAGAGGAAGATGAGAGACCAGGAAGGGGGTAGAGAAGTCCATAAGAAATACCTCGTTCATGGCCTCCTGCAGCCTGCTCAGAGCAGAACAAGTCCCAGCAGGCAGGGAAAGGCCTCAGAGAGAAAAGTCATGGAGGTACAGAAACCAAACACCTGGAAGCACATACCTCCCCTTTCATTCCCACCCTGGGATCCCCAGGGATTGGATCTGCTTCCAAACAAGTGATCAAAGTGAGAAACCCTTGGTATTGTATCTCTGTGGCCTTAAGCTACCTGGATTTTCCAAAAGCTGTTCAAACACACTGGGAGGACCTGGGAGTCTGGAGGGACTGCCATGCTTTGCAGTCACTAAGTCCCTATATCCCTATCACCAGGCTGTGCTCTGCAGCTTGGCTTTCCTCCTGAGCCAGGAAATTGTGGGGCTCCTCAGAGCTCCAAGGATAACTGGGTTCCTCTCTCTGCCCATCTCCCTTCAGCAGCACTGGTCAGCAAGTGCCAGACTTTGGGATCTTGGGGGCAGAGAGTCATGTGAGGAGATTTCCTGAGGTTCCTGAGGAGCTGGATGAGTGAGCCCCTCTGCACATCCCTCTCCACAGCTGCACAGGAGGTCATTGTTCAGCTCACATCTGAAGGATCCATGCAAATATTTCCATAGCAGAACATTTGTTCTGGAGGGGAATTGAGGAGGTCTCTAATTGGGACTTGTTTAAAGCAGGTTCAGCCTTGACATCAGGTGGGATTTCTCAGGGCTTTGTCCATTTGGGTGTTGGAAACCTTCAAAGATGGAGAGTGCACAGCCTCTTTAGGTTGCTGCTTCTGCAGACTAAGGTAAAGCAGGGAAAAGTTTCCTGTTAGATGCTGCCGAGTTGAAGAGTTATAAGGTTGTTGAAGAGTTGAAGAGTTGAAGGTGAGGCAGAAAGTCTGGTGTGGATGAGCCTTGTAAGGAGCAATCCCAGCAGGTGCTGTGTCTTTGCAGACAAGCAGGGGCTGTTCTCTGTCCCTGAGGTCAGGAAGAACCACACGGCTCATACCTACTCTCCAAAAATTTGTCCCCAACATGACCTGGCCTCCAAACTGGGCCCCAACGTTCTCCTGGAGAGCTCTGGTGGTGTGGGACAGAAGCAAAAGCCTTACTTAGGTGGTAAGGCTGGTACTTGCACCAGTGCCATGGCCCAGTTCAACTTACTGGTGTCAACACAGTGTTCTGTAAGGGAAACTATAAGGATGCTGGGAATGGAGGGTGAAGGGGAAATGTGGGAAGAATGTGGGAAGGGTGTGGGAACAGCAGAAAGAAGGACAGGAGAAAGGATGTCAGGAGCACAGTATTGGAGGCATCTCCAGGAGCAGGTCATGGAAGACTAGGCATGCTGACCTGTATCTTCTCAGGACAGCCTAAAACAGGGGACAGCCTAGAGCAAAGGGCAGGCTACACCCAGACTAGACTGAAGATTAGAGGCTGGACACTCTGGGAGATGATGGTGGGAAGATGGAGAGCAGAACTGGGGCCATAAGACACCCAGATAAGGACACAAAAGGCTGAGTAAGTCCTGATGACCTGACAAGGTAGGACAGGATGGAGTAACAAAAGGTGACAGGCGCTCTCGGCTGCTAGAAGTTATGAAGAGTTTATCCAAACCCAGCAGTTGAACCCAGGAGGTGAGATGAGGACTCTGTAAGTTGGTGCCCCTTGTCCTGTCTGTCCCTACAAGGTATCTCAGCCAAACCACGTGCTTGAATATTTCTTGGTGCTTGTAAATGTGCAGGAATGAGGCAGGGCAGAGAAATTGGTTTGGGACCCTCCTGTATGGTCTTGCACAGAGTTCCACTGCAGTGTTGCAATGCTGATTGCTCCACAGCCATATGGGCCAGTCGGGCCCTATACGTACCCTATAAGTTTGTGGAGATTATCAGCCAGCCCTGCAGCCAGCTGGGTGTCTCATTAAGGCACGCAGGAGCTGGATGACTCACAGCAGCATCTGCAGCCCTGAGTAAACAGCTGGATATTTCTGGTTCTCCAATACACAGTGTGTTATTAGCCTGGGCTCATCAGAGCGATGGTACAGATGTGGTCATGCTGTTGATTCATCAGCCATCCCTTCATTTTCTGTTTTAATCTGATGGTCACTGTCAGACTGCTCTGACAGGTCAGAGGTTCAAAAGACATTGTGTTCCCAAAGACTTGTCTTGGGATTTAGGTGAGCAAAGGGAAGACAAAAAGCCCACCCTGGATTCCACCAAGGAAAACACAGCGGTAGGACCTCAGCCCTAATGAGACATCAGAGAACCCACAGGGATGCTTCCCCCCCTGTTTGAATTTCCTCACCTCTTGCCTTGTTATCCCAGGAGCCTTACAATGTGGAGAGGATCCTCTGGCTGCTCTCAGACTCTGACAGCCGCCTGATAAAAACTCTGATGGAGCAATTCAACATCTCAAAAAGGCTGAAGCTGCCAGAGGATTTGCACAGAAAGGTCAGTTCCTCACCCACACAACACTGTGCCTCTGTGTGTGTGTGTGTGTAAGGAGATTATTGCTACCAGGTATTCCCAATTCATTTTCAGAAAATAAAAAATCATAGCAGAGAGTATGCAACCAAAAATTGAAGCGTGAGGCCAGAACAGAAGTTATATATCAGTGTGTGTCCATGGAGATACTAAACCTCCCCCTTTTTTTTTTTCTTTTTAAAGAATGCTCTTTCTTCTTCACAAAACTAACTTAAAAATTGCCTGCAGTTATTTAGGTAGCATATGAATTTGGCCCATACTTGGCCATGCACTGAGGCATTGTACAGTGGATGCTGGCACAAATTGGGTGTTTGGGAGTGGGTCTGCTGAGTTTGGTGCAACTCAGCCTTGCTTTTACAGCAAAGGGGAGCACAAACACAAAGCAGGGAGAGAGACAAGGGAAAACCAAAGACCTGAGTTGTGAGAAGGCTAGGTGCAAAATCCTGCCTTTTCCTGTCCAATTTCCGATGTGCTCTCCCTCACAGAGCAGCCTTTGCCCAGTGCCCACTGCTGCTTGTGCTGCAGAAAGACAAATACTAAACAATTTTATTATTAAAAGCAAGAAGAGCTGTTACACTAAGGTGAATTTTACAAGTCCTCAGAAACTCCCTCAGAGCATGGAAATAGCACTGCAGAGGTGAGGAGCTGAGTCCTGGCTCCTGCCCACCCACACTCACAGCACCTGTGGATGGAAGCCCCTTGCCCACACTCCATCCTTGTGGTGTTTTTCCAAGCAGTGCCTCATCCCCTAGCTGCAGCAGCAATCACTTTTCCTTCAGTCTCTGGGGGAACCCATCCTCCAGCCTCCCAATTTCCACCTGCTTTGCTGAGTGCCTTTGGCACAAACCCAGCTGGGAACACGTTGGGTGGTGGTGTCCTGTGCAAACCTCCCTGTTTCCCCACAGCTCCTGGAGGCCCTGGGATCGTGCTCAGCCTCTGACCAGGACATTGTGAGAGCCATGCAGCGCTGCTGGGAGGAGAACCAGTACCTGCTGTGCCCCCACTCTGCCGTGGCTGCTCACTACCACTACTCACAGCCACACAGGTAGGGAGAGCCATGCTCAGGAGAATGAGGGACTGGAGCATCACTATCCCCTTGGCTCCTGCAGCATCTCCAGCTCCCAGCTTGCTTACACCATAAGTTTTCTTTGTTTGTCTTTCCTCTCCAGCATCCCCCGGTGTTGCTTGGCTCCAGCCTCTGCAGCCAAATTTCAGGATGCCCTTCTCCGAGCTGGCCTGGTTCCCCAGCTCCCCCCTGAAATCACTGCCCTGACAGCAATGGAGACCAGGTGCACTCCCCTGGAGCGGGGACAGGACTGGGCACAGGTGCTCCGGGGCCGGATTGCAGCTGTGGCACAGCAGTGGGAGGCACAGGCGGGTCAGTCTGCACCCCAGGGCAGGGTGGGGATCTCTGGAGAGGTAGTCACACAGGCCTGACTACTGGGCACAGCTGGACAATGCCTCCCAGGGCTCATCCTCCACTCCCAGAAAAGCTCTGTCTTACCTGGGAGTCTCCATGCAATGATTTATTAGCAAGAATGCACTTCCCTGTTGAATTACATGGACTATCTCATAACATTTTCAGTAAAGAGTAGGATTATGTGGACAATTTAATAACATTTTCAGTAAAGAGCACTGCAGTTGTATCCCCATTTTCCTAATAAATCATAACAGCTGATTGAAACTCTGAGTAAACCTGGCTGTTCCATCATTACTGGCTGTTACAGAAAGCTGCCCTAGCACTACCCACAGCTGCTTGCTTCTAGAGCTTTATCCAGTGGTTAAAATCTGTATCTGGCTCTGTGCTGGGATGTTCAGCCCAGCAATCCCAATAGCACCCAAGATGCTCAATGGGAAACACATGGACAGATAGCTGGCACTGAGCCATAGGTCAGAGATAAGGGAAGGACAGGGTCAAACTAGTAAGTTACAGGCTTTGGGGGGTTCTGGGGAAAAACCATTTCCCCAGAGGAATACAACAGAGCAGATCCACTTTACCCATCTCTGTAATTTAAGCAGTGCCAGGGACGGTTCCCAGGCACTGAAGCTTGCTCTGTGATAGTGTTAAATAGCAGATGTTTTCCATGGATATGCTTATCCTAAAGAGCTACTTTCCAGTGCTGCATCTCACAGCTTTTTGGTCCTAGTCCTGCTTCAGACTCTTCCCAGGCAACTTCCACTGTAACAAGTAGGAAATGGGAAATTCCCTTTATCTTCTGCCTGAAACTTCAGGTCTTTCAATACCACGTTCTCATCATATACATATAAATATATAAATACCTTGTGTGGGAGCTGCCTCCACAAGTCATGCATCTGGCAGGAATCTCTTGTGCCTGAAAAAGGGGGAAGAAAAATAGGAATAATTATACCAGGGGGAAAAATCCCCCTTTGCCATCAAAAAAATTCCCCCTTTGACATCAAAGGAAGTCCTGTAATGGGAGGATTAATTTGAAGGTTTAGTGGCATTTAACAGGGTAAAAGTAAATTCTGTGAAGTGATTCAGCCCGGGATGTTGCAGAACGTGCGGGAAGAGTGGGAAGCTTGGCCTGGGCTGCAAGCTGCCTTGCTGGCACCCAGGCAGCCTTTTCCTGGGCTCCCTCTGGCACAGCTGGCCCCGTGCCACCTCCTTCCATCCCACTGAAACCCTGCAGGAGAGGAGGGACCTGTGCCTCCTCCAGGGTGGGGGCTGAGGCTGCCCCGTCCCAATTAACAGGGATGAGGGAAATAGCTGAGAATGATGTAAAAACCACAGCACTTGGATGTTTTTGATGCTAACAGCTCTGCTTGCATGGATTGAGCAGCTGGGAGGTGGGGTCCAGGAATGATGTTTCATGAGGCCATCCTTCACCCTTCATTAAGAGCCAAACCAGGAAAATACCTCTTTTTTAGGCAACACCTTCATCCTCACAAGTGACCCTTCCCCAAAGGATGGCTTTGCACTGGGGGTGATGCAGGTCGTCTCTGGGGGTGGCAATAAGAAACTTCCCAATCCCATTGGATCCCCATGATCATCTTCCCCTTTCATTGATGCAGATGTTATATTCATTGGACCCCACTGCCCTTAACAGCTACCTCCCCAAATCTTGTGGTTCTCAGCCAGGATGGCTGCCCAGTTGCAATTTAGCCCTTAATCACAGTTTAAGATACCCTGTGAGAGGGGAGAGGCCTGAAATTTCACCCAGTTCTGCACTCAAGTGAGAGGTTGCAAACCTGGCTGGCAAGACCCCAGCCCCTCACTGGGGAGCACTGGGAAGGATGGGGTGAGTGGGGCTGGACTTGCAGCCCGCCAAAATCCTGGTGTGTTTTGCAAGCAGAAAGTGTGACAAATACATTCCATGATCCCATCCCAGTGCCCTCAAGCAGGAGGATGAGTAAAGGTCCAGCCTCATTGCAGGGTGAAAAGGAGTTTAATTCTCAGCCATCCCTGAGGATACCCTTGTGGGGTGAGGATGCTATGTCTCCCCCAGCCCAAATCAGACTTTTTTGGGGGGCAGGACACTATGAAACTCTCTCTGCAATCTTTGGAGCAGAAGAACAGCAGGAAAAGCCTGTTCCATGCCTGGAGCCAAGGCAGAGGGAGCATAGACAGGCTTGGCTTGCAGGGGGGCTGTGCTCTAACAGAGGCCAATGCACAGCCACAAGTGTCAGCCTGGTGCTGGGTTGTGGGAATGAACCTGGCCCCATGGGTGTGCTGTGTCCCATCACCTGCTTGAGGCCATGGCATCTGTGGCCACTCTCACACTGAAAGCTCCCACTCTATCCCCAGAACTGGTGCTTGGGGCTTTGCTCGCTCATCCTTGGGTCTCTGGCAGCTTGGTTTGATGGAAAGATGGAAAATGGAGAGAGGAAGTCACACAAAAAGTAGTATCTCCTCACCCAACACTGATGGGTGGCTGCAGGCTCTGTAAACTTCACATGTTCCCAGGGTTAATGATACTTTAGCCCTGCACCTTCCAGAGCTGATCACAAACCCAGGACAGGCTTGTCAAATAATTCATTTTGTACATCAACTGCTCTTACTTTTCTTCAGCAAAAATTCCAGTCTCAGGTCCCTGACCCCAAGCGTGTCTCACACGTGATCCAGGAGGTAGTGATGCCCACAAACCAGTGACCATACTCCATGGGGACACTGTATTCCCCCACTGAGGGACACGGCTGGGGCATGTTCCCAGCTCCTACCTTAAGGAGAAAGTAATGTCTTGGGATGGAGATGTAATGTGTTGAGATAGAGGAATAGGGTCGTGGCTCAGCTGGAGTTTCTACTCAATAACTCACATGTACCAAAGCAACTTGTTGTCCTGAGCCAAACTCACTTGCAGTTGGTGTGTCCAACAAAGGATTGGGGTGCCTATCCTGGTGTGGTTTGGGATCTATTGGACTACATGTGGGGTCTGCCCTCTAAGCCATCTGCCTCTATGCCCCATGGGGACTTCATCCACCAGCAGAGCCACGCTGTGGTTCAACACTCCAATCATTAACAGTGCCATTAAGAGATCTGTTCACTAAAGGGGGACATGGGATGACTGGCTGACTGCTGCTCTGGCTGAGATAAAATTGAGAGGAATATAAAATCCTGAAGGAGCTGAGGCTGAGGATGCTCTTTCCCATGAGCAGACCAGTCCAGCCTTCCCCTGTGCTTTGTCACAATGTCCATCCCCATCCTCCAGCTCGTGGCCACCCTAGGAATTGATCTTTGGGCAATTACTCCACTGACTGGGCTGTCACGTCCTTCTACTCCATTTATGAGCTGGGAGGAGCCCACAACGTGGTGAATTATAAGCCAATGCTTTAAAACAGTGTTCTGAATGTTTGGGAGCTGAATTATTATTTATAATGCCCTGGGGCCCCCATGTAATTTATGGACAGGTATGAAGACAAGTAGGCGCTCAGACATGGGGATGAGCCCGGTGTAAATGCTGAGATAGAAAGATAGATAGATGGATGGATGAAGATAAGCTTCTTGGCCAAGAGAGCTGGAGATTGAAAAACTGGAGATGGAGAAGGCTGCTCTTAGCCATCTCTGCTCTCCTAGGGTGATACTTACTATCCCACTACTCTCACTCCGTAAAATGTCATCTCAAACATGGTGCAAATCATTTTTTTACTCTTATTTTTTTTGGATTTATCCAAAGTGCAAGGAAAAAAAGTAAAAAGGAATTGCTTTGTTGTTGCAATTTGCTGCTAGGCATTCCTATGTGTGCTAATGATAAGTATTAATTAAATAGCTTTCTGTTGTCTTTTAAATGCAGTTCTTTCAGGCTGTAATTAAAAACAGACACCCAGCCCTTTCTGTCTGCATAGGAAGAGGCAGGCAGGCCTCTGGAGCTCGGCACTTTTTTCCTTGTAACAGGAGAGAAGTGGAAAATGAGGCAAAACCTGTTTCCATTGAAAACTCACCACCCTGTGCATGTCCTTCACAAGGAAGGCAACTAGCTCAAGGAAATTAAAGGAATGTGACTTCCAAGATCCCAGCCCTGCAATCAAAGTAAGTTTATTTGCCCTTAAGATCTTCCAGCTTCATACATTTTAAAGGCAGAGGAGATCACTTTGTTTGATCTCTGAGCCACACAAGGCTGCTCTGATGCATTCATCATGCCCAGAAGAAACTTGTTGCCTTATGAACATTTTGGTCTGAGTAGCTGGAGATAGGATTCTATCCCTCTCACCTGTTTCTTGCTTTCCCCAGTTTTTTTCACTCTTACTGTGAAAAACCAGGCACTGCTGTAAATCCTCATCCCTGTGCTGCTCCTCTGCTCAGTACTGATCTCCCAGTTCAGGGTGTGCTGCTCAGGGAAACTGGAGCTCCCACCAGCCCTGCTACCCTCTCTTTCCCAGCTTAAAATAGACTAAAGCCCTCTAGAAATGCAAATAGAATGTCAGATGCTCACATGATGGAAAGCAACCACCAAATAAAATTTCCAATTTGCCCAGAACACTGAATGACACTTAAGCCCAAATTTTTTCTGCCCTTAAAGGCAACTGGGCTTCACTTCTCTGAAATGCTGCTGTTAATCAATGAATACATAGAAGGACAATATCTGTCTGCTGTGCAGCTTATGAGAGTGGTGGGGAAAGATGCAGCTCACTCAGAGAGTGCCTTGGTCAGAGGTGCCCCATGAGAGAAAAGTTTCTGTGTTCAACAGCTGCATATACATTTTTTTGTGTGAATGGAAGCATTTAATTATGCATTTGAGTAATTTATAACCTGAGATGTGTAGAATTTCTGTAATAAATACTCAGAAAATATAAAAGATACATTGGGGATGCTTGAGGGGATCCTTGATTTGGGGCAGTGCAGCACTTTGGTCACCCAGGGTGATTCTCCTCTGCCTTGATAACTCCTCACACAGTTCATAAAACAGCCACAGCTCTTTTGGGGTCCTATCAACCCAAGGCTGGATTTGCTATGGGTTTTACTGTCTCCCTCAGCCTCATGGCTGTGTCTGTCTTGTGATTTTGATGCAGCTGGGTGGGTATCCACAGGGATCTGGGACACTCTGCAGGCTCCTTCCCTGGTGAGGGGAGCATGGAGCTGGGAGCATCTTTGGGGCTGTTGGTGGCAACAGCAAGAGAAATGGCTTAGAAGGGAATTTTTTCTCCATTATTTGAATTTTAGAAATGAGAAAGGGGGAGAAATGGGATGGAAAAAGCATTAAAAAAGAGAAAGTAAGCATTCAGAAATGAAATACTTAATTAAAAAGGAGTTTGAATTTGTTTGAATTGAATCAAAAGATTTTTTTTTTCTTTTTGGCAAATATGAGCTTCTTTTGAGCAGAAACTGAAAAAAAAAAAACCTTAAGGCATTTTAAAGGCAAAATCACTCACTGTTAGTCCAAATGGCTGAAATTATACTTCAGCTTTGGGGAAAAGAAGAAAATGTAGAAATCTTGCAAATTCTAGGAATATTTAAAACATGATATCACAAAAAAAAAAAAAAGGTGTTATGGGGGAGATGAAAAGCAGAACAAGAGGGCTGGAAAAGAGAGCAGCCAGCAGCTGCCCTGTGTGGCTCTGTCCTTGCCCTGACACCCCTGAGATCACCTCGAGCACTTTAAGATCACGAGATACTGAGAACAAAGAGTTTGTGTTCTCTTTTTTGCTCTGCAGTTCCCTGCATTTTCAGGCTCCCAAAGCTGGTTCAGCACTTTTAGGGCAGGTTAGAAACCAATTCTTAAAGAAAGCAGAGCAGAAAATCGCATTTAATGTGGCTCCAAGAGGGTGATGCTTACAGAAAAATAGCAAAAACTAGTGATTCCTGAGAAACAAATAAATTAAAAAGTGATGAGCACAGGTCAGTGATATTTTGTGTAATTCCCCACTATTCATCTCATTACTCCTGCCTTGGGACTCCTCAAGCAGAGCATCACAGGTATTTGCAGAACTTTTTCTCCTGAAATGAAATAATAGTGTGATACTGCAGTAAAAGAAGCGAAAAGGGGAGGAGGGGCTATCTGAATATGGCTTTATTTTGGTATCTGACATAGGGAATGGAGCAGGACTCACAGTGCTAAGTCCTTGACTGACATGGGAAAAGCAGGATGAAGTATTTTTGGTATAGAAGTTACAACCAGAGCTTAAACAACAAGGTTTTGAGGATGGGGTCTTTCTGTCACTGACTTTCCGTGTGACCCTGGGAAGGGTTGGGGTGAGGCAAGGAGCCAGGGGGACCCTCCTGCAGCTCCCCCAGCCTGGTCACTGCCACCTGGGCGATTCCCAGGGTCTCACACTGCCTGGGGACCACGCTGCTGCCACCTCCTCACCCTGAGCTCGATGCCCTGCAGCTCCACTTGGTCACTACCTGCCGGGCAAAGCACCAGCGCCCTGGGAACTCCTGGCTTCCGCTCCTCCGGGATGCTTGTGGGGATTAGCCAAGCTATGCTCCCTAAACCCATCACATGTGTTTCAATAGTTATAATTGTTGCCTTTAAGATAATTACAGGCTGGAGAGCGCGGACAGGAAGAGCCCTGTGGATTTGCACCGGGGCTGGGGAGCACCGTTGTGTATGGAATGGGATATCTGCCACTTGGAAGTGTTTTTCCTGCTTGGGAGAGTGGTTTGCATGCCACGAGCAGGGAAGGCCACGGATCCCCACTTCCCATGGCTGGAACAACTGGAACAAAGTGTCCCCCTGCCCCCCACTCCACTTGCCCTGGGGAAAGAATCTCCCAGCACCTGGCTCAGCAGTTACTGACTCTTGCTCATTTGAGCTGCAGCTTTTTCCTCCTTCCCACATCTGTTCAGAAGGGAATGAGACCTGAAGTGAGCAGGATGCTGAAAATCAGGGACACAGTGGGGCAAGGAGCATCCAGGGCCCACCTTGCTTAGAGATGAGGAGCAGCAGCCAGCCCCAGCACTCTCCTTGGCTCTTAGTGAGGTGGACCATACTTGGGGTTTTTTAGTATATTATGGTTTGTCCTGGTCCCTTGCTGGCTATCCAGCCTTCATCACTGGAGAAAACACTTAACTGATTTTAAAGGCAGATATCTCTGTCCCTCCCACAGCCTGAAGTAATTCAATATTGAGTGATTGCAGTCACTGCTTTTCCTCTGTTTGCACCTCTCTTGCAATTATTTTGTTGGAGCTCCCTGCTGGAGAGCAGGGCAGACAGCTCTCAGGAACAACACAATTTCCTGGATGCTGCCTTGCCACAGAAGAGCTGGGGCATCACTGAGGACCCCTCCTGGGGCACAGATCTCCCCCAGGGTTCAGCACACAACACAGGATTTCTCCTGAGATCTCCAGCCCACTGTGTCACCATGAAACGCAGCAGGGGGTTCTTGCCTTTGTGTTTCCAGTGACCTTTTTATCACTGATGCTTTTTAAAATGAAAACAAGATTTCATTTACATCCAAGAGTTTGCTCCAGTCCAGCCTCCTGGTTGCAGGATGTCTCATGGCTGGTGTGGATCTGGAGGATCCAGCTGGTTGCTCCCAGACACTGAAACTCACAGTTACTGGAGGGGTGATGTGGGGCCTGGCAAACCGAGGGTGGGATTTGTTTTAGCTTTCAATCCATAGAAATCCATTTAATAGCACTGCCCCTAAAGTGCTGCTTTTCTTCCACCCAAACTCCTAAAATGGAAATAATCATGGCAGGGAAAAAAATTTGGAACAACTCAAATATTAAAATGCAGTGAAGGTGAACTGGCTCCTGGGTGGAGGGGACGGGGATGGGCCTCATCGCTGCTGCCAAGGTGAATTTTGGGGACCTGTTCAGACCTACATCTGCTGGCACTGGATTAGAAGTCAAACCCACCTGAAATCCACAACTAAGCATCCTGCGGGGCTCCTCGAGGATGGGATATTCCCCTCCATGAGCTGCCGGCTTTGCCACGGTAATCCTTCACATCCCATCCCTCTTCTCCCTCTCCCCTTTTCCCTTCCCTTCCCTTCCCCTGTGATATGACGCATTGCCAGAGGAATAAAATAATCAGCTATTGCTTTATTACTTTTTCCACCCCTGCTTCCCTCACGGGCAACTGTATTTCGGCAAATGTTTTTAATATTTGCTAATAAAAGCAGCTCCAGTAATGACATGCTCCCTCCCCGAGACAAAATTACCGGGACTGGCGTTATCTAACAAACTCGTTTTGGCACAAGCGCGTCTGCGTTCGAGCCATTTCTGCCCATTCACAGGATTATCAGCCATCTCTGCAGCCAGCCCCAGCCCTCCTCTCTCATTCCTAGTTAATTGGTGTGAAATTGGAGCAAGTTCTCAGGTGATAATGTGTTTGCATTTACTGCTTCACTGAACCACCCTAGCCACTCAATCCCAGCTTCATTAAAGCCTCAATCTCAGCTTTTGCTCCTGGCTGTGAGCTTCAAACCTTATTTCCTGCGTGGCAGACATACAGCCTAACACATGTCAGGAAGACAGCTTGAGCGGAGCTGCTGGGAACAAGCACAGCTACTGCCCGAGTGCCGCTCCGGGAAAATCACGTTTGCGGTGGGAAAGATGCTTGGAGTCCCCGCGATGGCTTCACGCTGTGTTGGTTGGCTCCCTGCTCTGGAAAAAGGCATATTTTATACCCTTTAATTACACTTGATTAATGAATTAATTTTAATATTTTTTTTCGGCAGCACTTTGAAGATAAAAACCCCTTCGTCTGAATTCTGTGATTAGTATTTAAAGACTCAAGTGAAATATTTGTAGGCAGAAAAACCTAACCGAGGAATGCCTGTGTTCAAGCATTCAATAGGGCCTATTCACAGGATAGATTCCAGGGTTATTATTAGCAATAAGGTTATCTTTGGCATCATCTTTTTATGCACAACATGCTATTGGATTCCACCCTCCCTTTTCGCTCAGGCCCTGGGGCAGAAGGTAGAAAAACCAGAGCTGGTTCAAGCCTTGCAAGTGTTTTTCATGCAAGTGGAGCTGAAGCCTGGCAAAGTCTGCCGTGGTTATATTTAGGACAAACCATAAGTTGTTTTTTTTTTTGGTGCAAGATGCATGCTCCATTATGCTTCTGCATGGAGGGAGAAGTGTGTTGCCCCTGGGATATCTCCAGCCCTGCTAGCACACAGCTGTAGAGGACCTGCTGCCCATTGGGGACATCTGTGACACCCTGTCGGGGGTGGCCCTTCAATCTGAGTGGCAAGGGATGGGTTGGGCTGGTCCTATGCCCGCAGGTCAGGTCATGGAGGCAGCTCCGAGCATCCCCCCGGGCGTGTGAGATTTCACAGGCCCTGGACACACCTCTGGCTTGGACAGGTCTGGACACAGCCAGGGAGAGAAGCCCTGCCAGCCACACCACTGGGTGCATCTCCTTTGGGGAGCTGGAATCGGCTCTCCATGGGTTGGATGTGCCCTGGGGGTCCCACCTGACCCCAGCCAGGAGGGCTGACACGAGAGGGGCTGCAATGGCTTGATCTGGGCATGAAAGCAGAGAGCAGCTGTCGCCTGCCCACCTCTTCATTTGATGGTATTTCTAGCTCTCATAAAGCTAAATGTAGGAGGTGGGGTTTTGTAGTTGTTGGTGGTGCTTTTTGGTGTTTTGTTGTGTTTTTTTTTAATGGGTGGTGGGTGTGATTTTTCAAACGCGTTCCCTTCGGCACGTCTGCGCCAGCAGCGTCGGGGAGAGCCCCAGGATGCCTCTGCTGGAGCCCAGGAACACCTTCCTTTGAAACTTGCCCTGTGTCTCCTCAAACCCAGCACAGGGGGTGGGAGGAGGTGAGGCCACCTTTGGCTGTGGTCCTTTACCCTGAACAGCTCAGCTGCTGCACAGGGTACCCAAGTCACCCCAAAACCAGCTCAAAAAATCGATCAGGGCTTCTCCTCCACAGCCAGGCTCCCCAGCCTGGATGCAGGCAGAGCCAAAACACATAGAGGCACATTAAAGGATGGCTGGTGTGGCTTTGAAACAGCACGGCAATCCCCTGTAGCCTAGTTTTTAGAGAAAGTATTTTGTAGCTGGTTTTTCTCTTTGTGACTAAACATGGTTATTAAGGCCCCAAGTGCATCATTAAACCTGTTATTAAAAGTAAACACGTTAAGGAGAATATACTGCTGTGTAGCAAGATCATCCAGGGCACTGGACCCTCTGGAAAAGTCATTAACATTTGTATTTAAAGAAGAACATATTGGACTAATTCAGGGCCTTAGAGCTATTAAAATGACTGCCATTAAAAATAAATATGTTAGGCAGAATATGTTGCATAATTAAAATTATTACAGTGTTTACTCTGATTTTTATGCTAGCCTCTAGTTTAAGAGGTTATTTGTATGTATATAAAACATAAGTTTTTTTATATATATACATACACGGTAATATGTCTAACTATACATATTTGGTTATCTATTGTCTTAAAATGACTCTGTAGGAGAAATTTGACTTCCCTGTTGCAGGATGAGACAGAGCCCTAGTGGGATGAAGTCTTGATTAAAACCATGGGGGAAAAAACAATAAATAAGTCTTGGCTATATGTGAGTGCTGTGGCCGCAGTCCAGTGGCTGTTGAGTTCAGTGGGAATCTTTCCTTGACTTTGCCATGCTGGGTCAGACCTCAGGAATGTGTCTCTTGCTTTGATGGTTTTGCTATTGGTAGGTCAGCTTGGAAAATCAGCAAATCAGCAGCTTTGCTGTCCACGGGCCATTCCCAGGCCGAGCTCCACCAGGTTCTCATTTCCACCTGGTCCCCTGCAGCTCACGTCTCCCTGGGGAGGTGGCAGGGTGGGACCATCTCCCTGTCACAGGGTTCTTCCCACCCAGAGGCCTCGTGTCTCGCTGTGTGGGAAAAGGTGCTCCCAGGGAAGAGTTTCTCCCAGCAGTTTTGGACGTGAGCAGTGACCTTTGCCTTGCCAGTGCCTGAGAGCAGTGGCATCTCCTGCCATATAGGGCCAATCCATATAATGTATATAAATGTATTACAGATCCAGAGAGTAGTCCGGGTTGGAAAGGACCTTTGATGTTCATCTGGTCCAAACTCTCCTGTATCTTCAACTAGACCAGGGTGTTCAGACCTCTGCCCAACCTGACCTGAATATTTACACGGATGGGACATCCACCACCCTTCTGGGCAGCCTGTGCCAGTGCTTCACCACTCTCCTTTTAAAAACATCTCTTCCTTATATCTGGTCTGAAACTCAAGCAGGGACCATCCTGTTAAATGCATCCCAGGGACTTGTATGGTAGCTGAGGCTTTTGTGATTCTGGGAAGACTCATAAAAAAAAAAAAAAAATAATAATAAAAAAAAATCGGAGTGCTCACCATACCAGCCAAGGGCTGTTTTCTGGAAATTCCTCTGGGAGTCCCAGTAACTCCAGCACCTCACAGGACCACAGGACCATGGGTTAGGGTGGAAAAATGGTACTAAGGAATTGCATGGGAGGGGGGGATGTCCCTTGAAGAGCAGCCTGTTGGAGGGGTTTCACTGTGTTCATTAATCACAGTGAAAGGGATAAGAGGTTAATTAAACCCTGCCAGGGTGGCAGTGACCAGCACCTTTCCCTCCAGCTCTTCTCCAAGGGGTGCTTGGGGTCTGCATTCCCGGTAACCACGGGGCCACCCTGGATGTCTGTGGGGGTCTCAGGCTGCCCGCACACCCCAGCCCCATGGGTCACCCGCGGGGATGTCCCACCAGCACGGCCCGGTGCGGGTGTTCCTCAGGCTGGCAGGACCCCAAACGCCGATCACAGGCGGGAGGTCAACACCCGCCCCTGGCTTTCGAGGAACGGAGCGGGGATGTCAGCAGATGGCACTATTTCTTCTGCGATAGGAGCTGCTGGTTCCCACCGCGGCTCTGAGCCCTGCGCTGGACCAGGGGAAGCGCCAGGCTCAGGGCAGAGTCCTTTGCAGAGCCCCATCAGCGCTGGGAGCCAGCCCTGGGCTCCGCAGGGGATGCTCCTGACCGCGGGAGCCGGGTACGGAGTTCACAGGATCCCCACGGAGACCTGTCCTGCTGGAGGCTGCCTTCCCATCGGGTTCGGTGCCGGGCAGTGACTCAGTGATCACCAGCACAAACCTCAGGCCACACTGCCAAACCACTGCGCTGCCTGTTTTGTATCGGCTCTTTTTTTTTTTTTTTTAGGGTTGAAAATCGGTGTTTGTTGCTGACTCTCCAGGTGGAAAGGGAGGAGAAGAGAGTTTTTGTGCCCCTCCCTGCTCCCCTTCACCTGCACCCCACTCCGGGTGATACTGCTGTGACCAATATCCCCAGATGCTGCCAGCTGGAGAGATGCCTGCAGCCGGGGGTCTCAGTCAGACGAGTCCTAAGGAGGATTTCACCACCCGGATCGGCCCTATAAGCTTCTCACACTAGCTGAAAACCCCCTTGCCCAGCTCTGCCCCGGCACTCCGGGGGCCGCAGGACACTGGGGATGCAGTCTTCTGCCCCATCCTTGATTTCACCAGCACCAGGTCCTCTCCTGTGGCTCCCGGCTGTACCTGTGCTGCAGCGGTGGCTGCCAGTGGCCAAGCCGGGGGGTCATTTTCCTCCTCACCGAATTCAGCTGCATCTCCGAGAGGTGCTACCCAGCGCAACTGAATATTTAAATAATAAAACGAAACCGTGCTGGTGGGAGTACAGCTGCTATTACACTTATTAGTTAATTGTGGCGGTGTTTCAGAGCCCTAGGCATGCACCTGGACCCCTCGTGCTAGGTGCTGTACAAACAGGACGGAGGAGAAGACTTTGGCGTTTAAAGGCACTGAGTCATTCCTTCGCCCTCTCATCTGAAACCTCAGCTTTGTGTAAAACCTTTAGGATTTTGTTTAATGGGCGCAGCTAATGGTGAGGTAATCAGGGAGCCTTTCGACACAAAACCCAGCGATCAGTGGGCTGGATGCCTTTTGATCTCTCTGCGGAGCAAAGGCGTTGAGAGGAGAAGCTGCGCGGTGGGAGATGCTCTGCGAGTGGGCGGCAGAGACCGGCCCGGGGCAGCATCTCCCACACTGAGCCCCTTGTGTTAGGATGCAGCTGGGGACCATCACCCTCATGCCATGTCCTGGTGCACACTGGGACCTCGTGGGCACATCCCTGACACTGCTTAGATGTCACCCAAGAGGAGATGGGGACCACTAGGGGTGACTGTCCCTCCCTCCCTGTCTCCTGCAGAAAGGAGATGTCTGTACAAGGCTTCTGCTTGCAGAATGTGGTCTCTGAAGGCACCCAAACTGAGCAGTGGGTGCAAGCCATGCCCTTCCCTGGCTCCTGGATGTCCTGCTTCTGTCTGGTCATCTCTACAGCTTTGCTTCCCTGAGGAAACCACAGAAAGAAAAGGTCCCCAGCAAGTTCCTGCAGCAGAAGGGTGGCTGATGGATGCTCACAGAAGGGGTGGATGGTCTCTGCTGGGTGCTTACCTGGGGAGCCCAGGGTGTCCCTGCTGTGGTCTTGTGTACAGTGCACAGCCAGGATGGAGCAAAAGTCCTCTACGCTGCTCGTCTCCTGGGATGACTTCACCCAAAAGCTTTGGTGTGTGGCAACATCTGTCTGGGGCTTGAGCTGGGGTGATGGTGAGTGGCAGAGGCCCCAAGGTGAGCTGTACTCGTGGGTGCATTCCTTTGCACTGATCTTGGCCTGGCAAGCTGGTACAAGCTACACCTGCAGGACTCCTTTCCCTTTCTGCTGGTGTGAGCCAGGTCTCACTCTGGAGATCCACCTCAGGGTGGTGCTGCTCCTCTCCCATCACCTGGCACCTTGGCACACTGTGTGGGTGCACGGGTCAGCTTTGTAGCCCCCCAAGATC
This sequence comes from Phylloscopus whistleri, assembly GCA_017589585.1. Classification (NCBI taxonomy): domain Eukaryota; kingdom Metazoa; phylum Chordata; class Aves; order Passeriformes; family Phylloscopidae; genus Phylloscopus; species Phylloscopus whistleri. The sequence goes on along the minus strand of JADMLD010001546.1, from coordinate 2,998,000 downwards.
CCAGCCTTGTAGAAACAATCTTTTTTGACTCAGCTGGGACCAAGATTTGCCAGGTTAGTGTTCAGCTGGTTGAGCCACTGCATGGTCACAAGGAAAGGGGGAAAAGGATATATGGATAGAGCAGGGGACAGACGGTTTTGGGTTAAGCATACAACTTCCTTCTCAGGGCTAATGCTAAGGCAATATCCTTTGAGTAGTGTGTTTAGAAGTGCTACAGTAGAAACAGCAGCACTGAGGGTCTCCAGCAGCAGCCAGCTCATGGGATGGGGAAAGAAGATGGATGGAACTACAGCTGCTCCTGCTGGTGTCAGACTAGGATGTCCCAGTCTGTTTAGGATGTGCTGTATAAGAGTAACCTCCTCTACAGCTATCACACCTGACAGGCAACCAAGAATAAATAACATAGAAAAATGATCATTTAATCATAATTTCCTCATCACAAGGAAATTGAATGAACAGAGTAATGGAGAGGGTGATACAACTGGAGATCACAGCTAAAGCTGTAGCTGAGCACAAAGTTAAGCTGAAAATCCTGTTCAGCACTGGAAGGGAAGGTTTTCTGCTCTGCTTTACATTGTATGTCATGGGTCTGAAACATAGGGCTATCAGGCTGGGATACAAGGCCGCTCACAAAGGTGCTTCTCCAGCAAATGTCGTGATAGTCCTGACAATCAACATCTCTCTTTGGCTGGCACCAGTGAGGTGGGTTGGGTTGGTGCAGTGGTAGGTCAGTTTGGTCAAGCTAAAGCCAGAGGTGGTCTGTCTTGCTGTGTCACTGCATGGCAGTGCTGAGAGCCCAGGGGGTGCCACTCACCCTGCAGGGGGGCTTTAGGTGGGACTGAACACCCACTCTGTCCTGGGAGCTGACATCTGCCACTGGGGTCCTCTCTGCCCTGAGCTGTCACCAGCACAGATGTCCCTGTCCAAGCAGGGACATCTCTGTGGGGCAGATAAATTTCTTCACCCAGAAGCCCATTTTACTGATCTTTCTCCTTGTTCCAGCCATGGAGGCCTCACCTACCCTGGCTTATGCTCCACTGATTCAAATCCTTATCTCGACCAGCTTCAGTCACCAGGGGTGGGAACTGTATCACTAAATGCAGACAGGTAAAACCCCCAGAGGTCTTGCTCTGTTCTTTTCATAGTTGATGGAGATCTAATCTGCACAGCCAGGGGAACTGAGGGTGCAGTTCATCTTGTCTTGAAGCAGTTGCAAGCAGGCTGGGTGAATTTTACCTCCAGAGGGCCTTTGGTGACTACAAAGAGAGCTGAGGTACCTGCTGTGCTCCAAATCAGTGCTGCAGAGACTGACTGTCGAGTGATGCAAATGTCACCCCGGTCGCACTTGGCTCTGGGCTCCTTCAGCAGAGAGTGGAGAAAAATACCCACAGGGCAACTCAGCCTGCCTGCCCTAGACAGGTCTCCAAAGATGGAGCAGGATGGGCCTCTGGGGCATCCTGTCTCTTGCTGTGGACTGGAGATGTTTTAGGTGGCTAAAAGGTGTTCTAGAAGGTAACTTAGGAGATGAGCCTCCTCCCTGCCTTTAGTCTAAGATCACTGCCTCTCACCAGGCTGCAGGAGAGCTCATGGGTGCAGGCCCATCACTGCAACAGTGTGACTGCAGGGCAGAGACCCCAGAGCTGTGTGCTGCTTCCCCCACTGCAGGACAACCCTGAATCCCACCAGCACACCTGGCACATCCCAAATGGGGCTACAGCCCTGCACTGAAAGCTGTGGGCCTGGGAGAGCCCACCTGCAGAGGTGAGGCCTGTGGCTTGGAGAAGGATGTGAGTGTGGATGGAAACCCTAATTTGTCAGGAAAGGACACTCTCAGGGTCCAACAAATAAACCCTGAGGACCAGCCTGTGCGTGTAGAAGATATCTTGTGACTGGTTCTCCCGTATGCTTCTCCTTCCTGAATACAAACAGGTGACACTTGGAGAGTTTCTGGGAGCTACCATCACCCTCTGCATCCATGACCATGTGGCCAGGGGTGTGCTGTGAAGACCTGGGACCTGCCAGACCACTGACCTCATCCTTGGCTTTCATTGATAGCCGAGGGCTTTGGGCCATCTCTCAATAACACAACAAAAAAGAGACCTGCAGACTGTCCCAGTGAGGGCGAAGGGCAAGTGGCACAACGTGACTGGAGCTGGGTAGTGGGATGCTTGTCCCAACATCCTGCCATTTCCCCTGGTTTCAGCAGCTCAGCTGAGGGTGAGATGTCACACGAGTGTCCCAGGACCAGTGCTCTGCTCTCCCTCCCTTTATCTGCAGATCGTGCTATGCTAACAAGGCACACGTACAATGTTTGTGTGTGCATGTGAGACAGAGCACTGACTCTGGGCCAAGTGAGAAAAATCATTAGTTACAGGCTCTGCAGGACTGAACTTGACGAGGAACTTGGGGCTTTGCCCCGACAGCGCTCGGCGCTGGTGCATTATTCAGTTTGTGGCTATGTTGATTTGCAGATGTAATCACTCCAACAACACATACAGAAAATTAATTTGGACGTGGGCCTGGTTTCTAGAGAAAGTTGGACCTAAAGGCGGGAGGTTGGTCGTGTGGCTCAGGCAAAGGCCCAGGCTGGGGAATATCCCGTTTCCAGCTCTTGAGCCTCACAAAGGAGATGGGATGAGGATGGAGTGGCAAGGAGAAGTGGTGTTGAGTGGTACTGGAGCATGGGATAAATAGGATTTCATCACCACTGAGTCTTTCAAAATCAAAGCCCTAATCACTCAGCCCTGGCTTGTGTTCATACCTCTTGCATTCATGGGAGAGGAGTTGGATGAAGTGGGAGATGCTCTCTTTCCCCCAGCCAAGGGATGGCCCCCAAGAGGTGTTGATTCAACAGATTGATTCAACACATTTCTAAAAATACATCTGGTTGGAAAAACATTGTTACTGAGAGTCAGACCAGATGCACTGTTCCTGGACTGGCCAAGCCTTCAGACCCTTTCCTCTTCCTCACCTTGCTGATGGCGCCTGCCCCCATCAGAAAACAGCATCTCAGTGGAGACACTAGTGATCCCAAACACTGGAGATTACTCCATGGAGGAGAATCCATGGATTTGGGTTGCTTCCAGGTGAGGGATGCTGCCTGCCCTCCTGCCCAGTCTGTGTGAGCTGGTGCTGTGAGAGCTGGTAGCAGCCGCAAATCCCTCCGTCTTGAATTACCTGGTGAGCACTCTCCCTCCTTTTGATCACAGACCCCTTAACTTTGCCTTCAGCTAGGGCTGTCTCAGCCCTGGATGTGCTGAATGGTCCCCTTTTAAAATGGGATTTAAGAGGGCATTAAGGACTAATTAGGTCTAATGAACAGCAGTGGCTGTTTTAGTCCTGGTGCCTCCAGTTGACATCAAAGGGTGAAGGGGATTGGGTGAAGCCAGAGGAAGTGTTATCAGCAGCAGGAAACATTTAGACCCTGCAAAATCACCCCCCAGCAGGGGGGTTTGTGTTCCTAATCCCTCTGTGCCTGTCAGGCAGAGAGGCAGCGTGGTCCTCTCCCACTGGGCAGGTGGGATGGAGAAATCCTGGTGGAAGCCCATCATCACCACAGCTGCCTCCTCTGCCACCCCTCACCATGAGCAGCTGCGATGGATTTGGGTGATCTGGGCCACTCCAAGATGTGGGACACCAGGATAGGGTTTCCAAGGGAGGAGATGAGGAAGAAGGTGGGAACAAGAGAAAGGAAGTGGAAGGGGACATGGGGACACATTCAGAGCTGGGAGAAGAAGGAAGACAGCTATTTGCCTCTCCTGGGAGCTTCCTCAAGTGCAGGCAGGGGTGAGTCAGGGCTGCTCATTAGCAACATGAGTGCCAATGCAGGACCCTGAGCCAGGCAGGGTTTATGTGCCCAGGGTGCAGCAGTAGCAGTCACACACCCTACCTGAAACATTTAAGCCTCTCACCATTTTCTGCGTGTCAGAGGGACCTTTATTGTAAGGGCCTGCATTGTCTGAACGCCACGGCGCGGTCTGAGGGCACCGGCACTGTGCAAAGCCAGCGGTACCTGCCTCCCATCCAAAGCACCACCAGTTATCTCCTGCCATGACTCGGGTGGTTTCGCCACCGCTGGGAAGTCAGGGGTCAGGCCCAGCACCACAGGAGCCGTTTCCTGCCCTCTGTCAAACCAGGATGGGAGAGATGGAGTTTGCCAGCAGCGATTCTCCCCGTGATTCAGTTTACAGGGCAGTATCGAACAGCGGTTTGGTCGGGGGGGGGATGTTACAGATATCAAATCCTTTCACTGGAAAGTCAGATCTGGGCAGACGGCGTTTTGGAGAGCACAGGGAAAACAACAACTATTTATGGTTGTTGTTTAGGGTTATGGACGTGAATGCCCTTGAATGATACAAACCCTCTTAAGGGGAATTTTTGCGGCTGATTAAGCGTAACCACAAAGCTTCAAGAAAACATGTGTTTATTTTAAGTAAGTAATGTTGATTACTAATGAGAATACTTAGTAGATATGATCAAAGGTAGCTGAAGTGCCGTCATGATATCAAAGACTGGGATGGAACGCTTAATTTAGATGTTGAAAAGCCAATCTAAGGTGAGCGTCTTGAAAGTAAATATCATTAACAGTATCTAGATTAGACCAAGGTATAAAAAGAGTTGGAGGTAACAGCTTTCAAATCTCCCGTATAAACAGGCAGGTGATGCTGTAACTGGGGGAGGCGTGTCAGACACAGAGCCAAGGGTAGGGGATGGATTGTGCATCTGGTGCATGCAGCCCCTGGCCGAGCTCCCGGCTCTGCCCATCAGCATCTCAAGGGAGCCAGCTCTCAGGAGCCAGCCGTGGCTCCTTTCTGCTCCAGCTTACCCAGGGGAAAGGGATGGAAATGAGTCCCCTGCTCCCAGCATCTTCTGCTTGAGCCCTAGTGCAGGGCTCTGGCTGAGGAGGGAAGGCTCATGAGGGACTCTGAGCAGGAACAGGGTGTCCTCTCTGCCAGCTGACCCAAGAGGTCAGGCAGGCTGAGGGAGGGATGAGTCTGACAGTGCAGCTCAGTGCTCAGCATCCAGGTGTCTGCATCCCTCTTCTGAAGCCTGTTTCCCTCTACCACCCTTGTCTTGCTTTATTAGCCAGAAGAGTGCTTGGGAAAGGGCTCCACATGTCCCCAGTGTCACCAGACCTGCTCCTGGATGTAACATCCCTGCAGTGAAACACTGATGGGATTTGAGACAGGCAGGACCTTATATCCCCTTCTCTTTCCAATTGTGTCATGTAAGAGGGAATATGTTACTCATTTACCCCATATCCATCTCAAGTTCCCAGGTCAGGAAAACAGACAGTATTAACTGGAAAAAACTTTGAATGTGGCTGAGCTGTGACCCACAGTGTCTTCTGCTAAAACCTGTGCCAAGTTCCACAGGCTGCTCACCTCCACGGCGGCTCCAGATCTCTGTCCTCCCTGCCGTCTCCCCAGGACCATTGCAATCAATCTCCTCTCAATCCCTGCTCCCACTGCCCAGCGTTTGCAGGGACCCTCTTAGCCCAAATTCCCTGATGGGGGCCAGCACCCCCAGTGTTACTCCCACGCTGCCCAGGAGCCACCTCGGGGAATGCTCCGCTCCGCACGTTTCCCTGGACCGAGCCCCTTTGATCGAGCGCTGCGGGGCAGTGAGCAGGTGCCAGACTTTTGCCCTGCCTTGCGTAGGTTGGGAGAGTTTTGCCTTCCAATCTGGGGCCCAGGGAGTGCCCACATCACTGGGTCTGCTGGGCATCCCAGCTGGCCACACGTGGGCCCAACAGGCTCTGCTGTTACATGAATCATCCCCCCTTCCCCAGCTGCACTGGTGGTCCCACATGGTGCCAGGGATACCGGAGACAGTGAGAGGTGTTTTCCAGGGATAAGCCTCAGAAGGGTTAAAGGAGAGTAGCTTTGCAGGCAGGAGTACCTGCTGGGTGAGGGCAGATACCATTCAAAAAGCTGGAAGGTCTGAGTGCACAGGCTGATGCTTTACTACATCCTTACAAAAGGTGCTTTCTGAAAAAATAAACTTGAAGTACCTGTGAGCTACTTTCAAGCATGGACTCAAACCCCAGCCTTGCAAAGGTAAGGGGCACTGAAGCTTTTCAAAGCCCTGGTGTCCCTGTGTCCTGGCTGGACACCCTGCACAGCCCACGTGTGGCTCGAGAGCTGCTGGACACTGCAGGTCCAACATTTCAGCCAGGGCTGGAGCATCTCATCTCCAGGGAGTGGTGACAGTGCCATGTCAAGCTCTTACCAGAAGTCTCTTTGCTCCCAAGTGTTTTGCAGGCTCTTGAGTTGTAACAACAATAACAACAGAAAAGTACAAAAGCTGGTGATTTAAGTAGCTTGAGAACAAATCACTCCCCTGTTTGCTTGAGTGTCACCTGCTCAGTATCTGCTTCATGATATGGATGCACAGTTTTCTCTTGGGCAATGAAAATCTGCATTTCTAATACATTAGAAAAGAAAATAAATAAAATCTAACATGAACAAAGTGATTTCTGGCCCTCTTTGCATATTACAAAGGAGCAAGATGGGCACAGACCCAATTCCTTTGTTCTTTTCAGATCTCTGCTACTGCGAGCAATATTTGTCAAGAGATTTGAAGCTGCAGATGAAAAGTGCTACCTACGGACCGAGTATTATTACTGCTTTAAACTCACACCCTTCAAACCAGCTGGCTGTCCCTGTTTAAAGGGAGGTGTGTGGCCAAACAGGTAGGGCAGACACCAGCTGCCAGGATGCCCTGGATCCTTGGCTCGTCCTCACTGCCAGGGCTGTGGACACATTCCACGTGCAGTCCAGCATGGACCCTCACTGTTGATAGCACTGGGGTGGCAGCAAGGAATGCAAACCTGGGTAGGGAGTTGCTCAAGAGCATTTTTAAGGCTCAGATTTTGAGATGGAGCTGAACAAGCTGCTTCAGTGTTGACCCTGTTGTGTTTAACACCAGAAGGTGAATGCACAGTGGGATTTGGTGACATGGAGGTTGGTGTTGTACCACCTTGGGTGGACACGCAGGGAAGCAGAGTGTCTCCTGTCACAGCACCATTTCTTGGAAAAACTGATCTGCACTTACTGCAACTCTCCACAAACAAAGTGCAAGTGTATGGAGAGGAGGGATTGGATTTTATTTTTCAGCTGATAAATCTATGCTCATAAAATTTTTCTGCACAGGAGAACTGGGAGATGCCCTGCCATGACCTGCCATCACACAAGGCTGTTCTCTGTGAGCAGGGAGCCATCCTGGCATCCCCAGCACAAACAAAGAGAAACCCATCCATGACATTAAGTTCTGCTCAACAGCAGCTCAGATTAAGAAAGGTTTTCTTGTGCTGGAAACTCCATGAATAAGAATGTTAGGAATTGGCTTAAACCACCAGTGACATAATTAGAAGGCTTTTGATATGCCAATTTGGCTGATCTCAGTTACTTCCCCCTGGTGCTGGGGAGTGTCAGCAGAGGGATTAGCCTCCAGTCACTTCCTGACACTCTGCTAAATCTTCTCCCTCTTTGTTCTTCATCCAAGACAGGGGAAAAAAGGAAAAACAGGGAAGCAGCTCAGGAGATACTGAAGTGAAGCAGCGTGCGCTGCATCCCTGACCTGCCTTCAGTTTACACTACAGGCTGTCCTTAGGGGTGTAATGCAATTACAGCTATAACTGGGTGCTATACATTTTAATCCCATTAGAAACAGCCTTTTAACAGCTCCTGACTGACTATAATATGTAATCTCATTAGAGACACTACCTTTATACCTAGTACAAGAACATCCAAGCAGAAATCAAAGGCTGGGATAAAGCTAACATGGTTTTCTTCTTTTAAAACACTGTCTGCTTTCTTGCTTGTATTTGGGATGCTAGTGCACAGGCACAAAGGCACAAAGGCACAAAGGGTTTGGTGGTGCCAGGCTGGATGGGGTTTGGGGGCCACCCCTGGTTTTTCTCTTATACTTCTTCCAGCACCCTCATGTCCCTCGCAGGGACAGGGTACTGCTGTGTGCAGCCCAGGTGCCTGGTCCAGATCTGCTGGCCTGGCACACACAGGGACGTGAAATCCTCATCATCCTTGAGGCAAGGCTCCATGCAAACTCAAGACAAATATTGACCAGGGCTGGGCCAAAGCTGGAAGGATTTCTCCTGCCGGAGCGTGTTCGCTGCGCTGCCTCCCACGATACCACACTACACTGACCAAAGCCCTTGGTGCGGGCACAGCTGTGTCTACACCACGTCTGTGTGTGTTGCTTTGCCAAAGTGGGGGGAGGAGAAAGGGAGGGGTGATTTTTATTTTTTTTGAAATCTGTTTTCCTCGAGGATTTATCAGCGTTCAAGCGTCTCCTTTCATAGCAATCTTTGAAACTCTGGGCAAACTTCAGGCAAATTTTCTGGGGGAAGGCAGATGTGAAGATGTTCAGTTCCTACATCCTATACTAAATTAGACCCCTGAGTAGTTTTCAGGTAGATTTGAGCTCGTTAGAGACCAATGTCCACATGGGATAGGGACAGTGTGGATATAACATGGGCCAAGCTTGGTGGGGTTGTGTTCCCTGTCTAAGAATCCAAACTCTCAGACAAGCACCTGGCCACAGCTGGATGGGGGTCCACATGTCACTCCCATCCAAATTCAGCTCAGATGACAGTTGAAATAGCAGCTCAGCCCAAAATGGGGAGCACAAGGCTCGGACAGAGCAGCAAAGGTCAGGGAGGGAGGACAGGAGGACAGGACAGACCTGTCGCGTGGGGACAGCAGGGCGGTCCCCTCTCCATCCTGAAAAACCGAGATACTGCAGCCAAGGGCAGCCAGGACCCAGTCCTGGTCTCTGTCTGAAGGGAGAGCAGCTCGTCCTGACTTAATCTGAACTGTGGTATGAGTCCTCATGGACCAGGATGGCAACCAATTACTTGGGCATAAATCTGTTCAAAAGAGGGGAAAAGGGCAATGTTGAGCTGAGCCACATCAGTCCGGTGTTGGAGGCCACTGTGACTGTCCCTCTGATGAGGCTTAAGAGATCTTGATCTTTGGGATCTTTAAAGACTGCAAAGACACTTATTTTTGTAAGATGGGTGTTAATCCCAGCAGATTCAAAGGGGTGATAAAGCACTTTGTTTCTTGCTCTACAGTAATTGCAACTTCTGACAACTCTGATAAACTAAAATGAGGTTCTCAAAAGCATCCACCCAAGGCTTTGTGGGGCTGCAGTCAGGGTTGTATTTAAATGCCCCTAATGAGTACCTAGAGCAAATGGGAAAGACATGCAAATCAGATGTCTAATTGAATGGGCCTTTGAAGGAATATCCCGAGCCGCTGGGTAATTGATGGGTTATCTTTCCACCGGCTTGCCTTGATTTCATCTTCTTCCGCATTCGTCTTTCCTAGGAGTCTGGTTTAACAGGAAAAGTGGTGCACCAGGATTAAATGCAGCTCTTCTTCACAGACTGAACGAGGACATTTACTGCCCAGCAGTACGACCCCTCTGCAAGGCAGTCATTATTAAAATCTCTCTAGACTGGTGTTTCTTCCAGGCATGGAAGTGCCTTATCATATTGCATCTGAGCACTGCACTCAGTGAACTGCCTCACCACCTGCTCTCCCAAGTGAAGGCATGACAGATGAAATAGCTTTCCCATCAAGTTTCTTGGGCCCACTTCTCCAGCAGGAGTAAATTGATGTGACTGACTTCATTTGGATGTAGCAAAGCTGATTTGTGCTGTATGGAAATGTGACCTGTCTGACCCATTGGCTCCGCTGGTGTCTCATGAGATTTATCGGTGTTGCATAAATGAATTTTGCTTTGCTTAAGAGCCCTGTGTTATGTTTGTGCCAGAGCCAATTGCCAGCAGCCACCGTTATGGCCAAGCAACTTGCAGCTCAGCCATGAGCAGGAAAAAGGTTCCCCTGTTAGAGCTCTGTTTGGGCTCAGAACTGGGGCATAAATCCCTAAATTTGGGGGTGTGCCTGTAACAGAGTTATCCAGGCCATATAAGCTCTCTCCAGCACCTCTAAGCAACTTTGATGACCACATTTTGTCAAACACACATGGCCCCTGAGGACATTTGAGAGGTGCTGGGGTGTCTGAGACATCCTCAAGGGCTGGTTTATGTATCCATGGGGGACTAGAGCAGCAGCTGGGGGCTGGAGAGGGTGGATACTCAAGTACGTCTCAACAGATTTTTAGCCAAAGAATCTGCTTCTCAACTGAGTTTAAAATGACTTTCCTCTAGTCCCTGTTGATGACAAGAGGGGCAGATTTTAGCCATAGCTTCAATTTCCCTCATTGGGGGTAAATTCCTTCCAGAGCAGAGTCTCAGAGATGCTGGGCCAGGACTGTCCTTGACTCTGAGCCCTTTGCTCAGTTTATCTTCAACCCTTACAGGTGCACAAACCCCCAGTTCAAGGCCCCACACCCCAACACCACCCCCAGGCTCCCCATAGAAAACCAGCACAGGATCCTGGCTGGATCTTGTTGTGTTTGAAGGGCACAAACATATTTGCCAGCATGCCAGCTGCACCTGGATTTGCTTTGCATCTCTCCTGCCACTCAGACCCAGACCCACAGCTCTTTCCTGCCTTCAACTGCCTTTGTAATTTCTCATAGCAAAGCATCCTGTTCCTGGCTACATTTTTGCCTACTATTTACTATTTCTTTATTTAATCCATGCATAAATGCCACGTTTTGATCTTCATCTTCAATTTTCCAGCCCAAAACAAGGTATTGATACCAATAACCTCGCAGAATTGCTGGATTCAGACTGCACATTAGCAGTTCTGCCTTTTCTGCCTTCCCCCTCCCAGCACTTTCATACCCTCATGGGCAACCCTGTGATGGGCCTGCTTTGCAAAGCCCCTACAGGGGCAGCAGGCAGAGAATGGCCCCTGCTCTTGCTGGCACTGGATGCTCTGAGTGCCTTGCCCACTGTTGGGTTTGTCCCAGTGCCAGTGTGGGTTGGCGTTGCCAGAGATCCACATCCATGGGGATCAACACAAGGGCTTGGCTGGAGTGGGTCTCCATGCAGGATCTCCATTCTGGTTCCTGCCCACCAGTGCTGGACACTTTTGTCCTGGTCAGTTCACTCCCAGCATTTGCACCTGGCTCCACGGCAGCCTTTGCACTGCTGGCCCCTTTCCTGAGGAGCTTCCCACGCAGCTGTGAGTCTTCCACCAAAGCCTTGGCCCAGACTGTCCACACACAAGCCCTGAGAGCCAGGGCTAATGCACGGTGTGAACCTGGCCCTGTGCCTGCCCGGGGCATATGGGTTACAGCCCGGGTTTCGCTTCAAAGCAGGCTTTGACCTGCCTACTGTGCTGCAAGGATGGAGTTAAAACCTGGAGAGAAAAACCCTGATTTGGGTATCTGGCCAACGGCTGCCACAGTTCACTGGGATGGTATTTCTGACCTCTGCTTCTATTGCTTTGCTTCCCTCAGAGATCAGAAATTGCTTGCTGTTTGCTGCTGTGAGCTCAAGACTCTCACTGGAGACAGGTCTCAGCATGGACAGATGCATGTGGTGGACACCAAACCACAGAGATCTCTCCCAGCATCTCTGCTCTTACAAGAGGGTATCTCCAGCCTGGCAGCAGCAGGTCCTCCAGGTCAGAACCAAGGTGACCTTGTTACAGATGCCTTGAGATGGGCTTCATTTCACTTTCTTTTGATCTTTTTGTATGCCACAGGATAAACATGGGCACCTGGGTGGAAAAGAAGGGAAATACCATCTTTTACTATTAATCCTGGCTTTGGTTGAAGGCTGGCTGGTACAGATGAAATAGAAACTACAGTATTACATGAGGTGCAAAGTCCTTGGAAGAGTCCTTCCCTGTTCAGATTTGCCAAGGAATAAATGCTCCTCACACATTACAGTGGCAATGGTAGGAGGCCCGAGGATAGATTATCACCACTCTATCCCAACTGGATTTGATGATGAAAATCAAAATCCCATGCCATGATCTGGAGACTGTGCCAGCATCCAACCCCAAGCTAGTCAGCTACCTCCTGCCACTACCGGGGTAGCCAGCTCCTGGCTGTACCGCTGTGGTGTCCCCACTTCCATGTCCCAGTGCTCTCTTCCCAAGAGGATGTTGCTGAGACACTGGCAATGTCCTTGGAGCTCCATGTCACTGTGATTGCACCCTGCCATCTGCCCTTGCATCACCTGTGCTCTCCATGGGGAAAACTACAGATGAGAGCAAACATCAGGTTTTTCCTTCTACACTGGTTTGCATGATGTTCTCATATACTGTGTGTGTGACGAGTTATTGCTGCTTCTTAATGGAAAACTTAATTTTTGGACTTTTTTCTCCAGTTACAGAGTGGTTTGGGCTATTTTCAGATGGCCAATGCAAGGTCACATGAATGCCACCTCAAGTGTGCCACCTTGCCTTCTGTGATCTTCGATGCCACCTTATTTCTGGTGTCGTTGTTCATGTATTTTTCCAGACTAGTTATGCCTTTTTTTCCTCCCTCATTTTTTGAGATCAGCTGATTTATCAACATGGTGTCCTTTTTTGTGCTGAAGTCAGTGGGGAGCATGTGAGATGATTTCCAGCACTGATCTTAGGGAGTCCCACTAGTGATCTCCCTTCCCTTCAGCTGATGTTTCCCACACAGGGCACTGCTTCCTTGCTCCCAGCAGCACCAACCATCTCCAGAGGAACTTGATGTGCCCTGTGGGCCACTCCAAAGTCTTACAGCAGTTTTCAAGTCTCAAAACCTTTGCACTGTCCCTCCTGGTGTTTGGGAGCTGTTCTGGCACTTGCTGTTGATCCTGGGTCAGAGGGATTAGCTGGACAGACCACTTCCCTCCCTTGCCAAATATGGGGAGCCTGGGCTGTTCTTCAGCTGGAGGTGGTCTTCACTTGTGCCTTCCCCAACCTGACAGCTTCTGCAGGATGAGGTAATGGGGTTCCCTGGACTTAAGCATCTCAACCCACTTCCTCAGCCTTGACCACTTTGTCCTCCAGACATTCTTTTCTTTGTGCTTGTGGGGCTTGAAACAGATAATCACTGTATTTCTCAGGATGACTTGAACTAACTTCCCTTTACCTGTATCTCACTCCAGCTCTTATTTTCCCTTTTATTTTTTTATTTAAATGGGTAAAAAGACCCATTTTTTTTTTTCTGGTTGTTATCTTTTGAGTGCCTCTCATCTTTTTTTGGAGAGCTTTTTCTTTTTGTTCCTTTGTAACTTTCTTTGTCAACCTTGCTCCTTTTTCTTCCTGTTCCTTCCTGTCTCCACTTAGTATCCCATTTCTCCTAAGGTACCTGACACCTGCCCATGGGTTCCTGGGGAGGCACAGCATCGAGCCTGCTTTTGTTTGAAGGTGAAACGAAGCACCGTTTCACCAATAAAAAGTTCTGACTGTCAAGCAGTGTGTTATTCAGGGCTGATGAATAACCTAGAGGAGATCAAAAGATATTAAGCTAAAAGAATTATTATACAGGAGCCTACGGGACCACACAGATCTCCCGTTCCAGCTAAAAAAGTCCCAAATTAACCCCCCACACCTCTCTCCCTTAAAAAAAAAAAAAAAAAAAGCATGTGTGGTCTTGAACAGCCAAAGAAGCAAGCCATTATTTGTAAGTCTGCTATATAAAGCATAATTATTATCCTTTTTATCATCCAAGTTATGGGGCAGGCTTTTCCATCTTTACTCACGCCAAGTAGCACCTCGTGTCAGAAATAGCCTCGCTGGTTTGAAGGGGATGAGTCATCCCGCAATCAGGTAGGAGGAGAACAAAGATAGACACGACTTCCCGGACTGGATCTCTCTCTCTCTCTCTCTGCCCCCGATGCACGATCTCGCTGCTCCACGGCTCCTATCAAAGAGCAGCCGCCGGGAGCGTTGGTGCGGGCGCGCCTTCCCCGGGGCCCGCGGGCTGGAGACGGCCCACCGGAGCAACGCATCTGGTCTGCAGCTCCCTCCTTCCCGCTCGCCTTCCCAACGGCTCCTCAGATGTGGGCAGGAGCGGGCTGTGGGCCCTAGGAACTGTGCTGGCAGCCGGCGGCCCCACTCCCACTCGCCTCCTTTCCCATAGCCCCAAAACCCTTCATGTGACCGGCGCCTACTGGTTGGGTTCCAGTTGGGGTGCTTGGCAAAGAGGCTCCTCTCCAGTTGTTGGGGGGCTGTGGTGTCATCCCACCGTGGTTGAGAGCAAGGTGGAAATAAACAGCGATGCCATGACTCAAAAAATGTAATATACGAAAGAAAAAAACCCTCCTCCAATAGCCACGGGGTTCTCCAGACCAAGAGCCCGCTTTTCTCAAGAGCCACTTTTCTCAAGAGCCCAGTTTTGCTCCAGCTGAGACTTTGCCCAAACCCTCTGGAAGCAGAATTTAGATTTTCACCACGTTTTCCCCCTTTTTTTAATTAACAAAGAAAATCCAAGAGGGAGAAGGCTGGTTGTTTCCTCTTGCTCGCCCTCGCTGTTACAATTTGAAACCCGCATCTGGCATTCGGAGTGTTGAGAGCAGCTCAGAGCCAATGTATTGGGGCTCATGAACCGCCCTGGGTTTCGGGGGAATTAGCTGTTTGCCCAGATGCTCTGGGGGAGCTCTTTAATGTCCCAGTGGGAATAACACTACTAAAAAAGGAAAACCCATTAGTACACGTCTGCTCTTGCAGAGGCTCCTCTGCTCCTGTGAGGGTGAGACCTTTACAGAAGGCTTCTGAGTTGTTACAGGTATCACCTCGGATGGCTCTGACAATGAGCAATTTTAGGGCAATTTTTTTTTTTCCCAGGTGCCCCAAATCATCTCCCCACCCCTTGCAGTCACTACCATTGTTGATTAGAAGTCTCTTTAATTGAATCAACCGGTCTGTTCACTGCGGCGAGCGCAGCGCTTTGAAGATGCATTAGAGCACACGTAGGGAAGCACTGGGTAGTGCAGGGAGATAAGCAGCTGTGTTTGAAGCTGGGGATCCAAGAAGCCGTGGAGGAGCACAACAGGCACATGAAAAAGGTGGCGTCACCCCAGCTCCCCACAGGAGTCCTGAGGGCCCAGATCTTTGCCCTTGGGTAGGTTGCTTCATGCTCAGCATCCAGCCCTGATGTTACATGCAGCGGCTTTTGTCGCTGTCTCCAGCCCTCCTCTTTTTGATGCTCCTCTCTCCGTGGCAGACACCATTTGGTCTCATGGCCAGTTTGGGTGGAGGGAGGAGTGAGAGCAAGCAGATCTGGTTGTCTCTCAAGTAGTCTCTGTCTCTCCATGCTAGTTTGAGTTTATCTCCAGTGGCAAGAACTTTGCAAATGCAAAGCCAACGGCAGAGCAAGGCCACTCCGTGGGAAGGAGAAAAGGTGAACCTCCAAACCCTTGGATCTGCAGCTGGGAGCTCAGACACTTGTCAGAGACACTTGGATCCTATAGGGATGTACGTCAGTGCAGGAAACCTGATGGACTACCTGAAAGTCACACCTTAACTCAATGACTGGAGTGTAGGGACAATGGGAAGATTTCTATATACCTCCCCTAGAATGGGGTTACCACCATGTGATCTTCAGGAATTATGTGATCCTTGGGGTCATTTTATGGTCTCTAGTGGACATGAGCAGCTGGAAACGAGCACTGATTGGAAACAAGACTGGAAGGAAGACTGGCAAGGAAGACAGACCTAAAGTTTTAGAACATCTTGTTGCTGAAATCCTACCTTAGGGCAAGAGGAAGAGCAGAACTTGGGAGTTATGCATGTAAGGATGGCAAAGTTTTCAGCTTCTTTCCATAAGCCCTCTTTACCAGCTGCGAAGCACAGCACCAGACCACTCCAAAAAGCAAATTATTATCTTCATCTAGAGACATTCAGCACCATTTTGTCTTCCAGCATGCCCCAGAGCTCCCATAGGACCGATGGCCAGTTGTCCCAAAACAGGCAACCAGGACATCTCGGGGAAGTTTTCTCAATGGAATAAACATCCCCAAACTCATGAAAGGCAAATTGCCTCCTCTAATACCTTCGTGCTTTTTCCATGTGAGCAGGTGCAGATGTTTTCTGGCTTGTGCCTGCCACTGGGCGTGGGTTCTGCAGGGCTGTTATCTCTCTCATCAGATGATACAAGTTCGCAGGCTCATCTCCTTCCAAGAATGCAACTGACTTAAAAAGAGTTCAAAAGAAGATTAGGTTTCAAGGTAACTGGAAGCTATTCAGTCAAAGCCAAACTGCATAAAGCGAGGGGAATCCTCCTTCTACCTCCATGGCTGTGCAAGGCAAGTGGGAACATGAGAGAGGAGCTGAGAAAGTGTGTGCCTTCTTCACAGACACAAACAGGACTGCAAATTGGAGACAACCACTACAAATTTAGCTAAAGATGCTTTAGAAATTGCATCTTGCCAATGTTTTGCTTATCAAGCTAGAGTGTTTGCTGGCAATTACCTAAGCAAAGCGAGCACAAACAAAAGCACATGGGATCTCATCACTAGTGCTCCCTTGTCAGCAGGGAGGTTGGCACTGTGGCACACAGAGGCCTCAGCAATGGGAGCACTTGGGTGCTCAGCTGGTGAAAATCCCCCAGCCCACAGCTGCAGGGTGTGTGGTGCTGATGGCTAGGGATTGTGGGTTGGGGTATTCCCTCCACAGGGAATTCCCTCCACAGCTCTCTCTGCCTGTCCCTGTGCCTTTCATCCAACCAGAAGCAGCAGGAGCAGCCACCTCAACTCTCCCAGCTGTTCTGCCATCATCCTGCCCTGTCCCTCCTCTTCCCACAGCAGCAGCACACAGTCTCAACCCACCTCATTCTCTGGACACCTTTAGTGGCCCAGCTGAGGTGCTGTGAACCAGCCTCAGAAATAGTTTTGGGTGAGAGTGAGAACACTAGGAAATAAACACCCAGAGGTGGGGATGGCCATGGCTGGAGCCTGGTTTTGGAAGACAGGTGCTCATGGACAGGCTGCAGGGACACCTGTGTGGTGACTCCTGGCTTGGCTGGGGAAGCTCAAGTTATAGTGGCATCAGGCTCTTATGCCTGGAGACACAACGGTGCCTAATTCCAGATGAAAGCCCATCCACAGATCTGGGCATCAACCCTCTCACACTCCTATCATACAATGTCTGCTTTACAATAGGATCCTGTTGGACTGGCTGGGACAAAGGTGTCATTACATCCAGAGACAGTGTGACCCAAGCTCTGTCTGGAGGAGTTTTGGATATGTCTTCATTACGGAGCAACATGTAATGTGCATCCAGCTGGTCCTGAGATGACAACTCCTCAGATCATGGGACTATTCAGGTGGAAAGAGACCTCTGGAGTTTGTCTACTCCAGCCTCAGCTCTCCAAGGCTTGACAGCCAGACCTGGTGTTATCATGACTCAAAGCCTTGCCATTTGGAGACATGCAAAGGATGGCTTTGCCCTGCACTGCAGGAGAGTCTTGATCCTTGAGGAGTCTTCCAGGCTTGGCCACCATGAAGGAACCTGCAGCTGATTTCATCATCACAGAGGCCCCCACCACCGAGGACCGAGGACACATGGCACAAGTTTGGGCAAGCCAGACCCTTCTACAACATGACTGTCAGAGAGGTGTCCACACCCTGGGTTATTTTAAAGCTCTCTCACCACCATCAACCAGCCTCTCTGAGCCCTGCCCCAACCACAGAGCACCTGGCAGAGGAAAGTTTAATCCCACAGGGATGGGCAGGAGGAGGAAGTGCACTTGGTGGCTGAAAGCCAAGAGGTGATGCAAGGCTGCTGGTCCAGCCAGTGCCACCCAACCCACCAGGTCCTGCTGGATCCCACAGAGCTGCTCCACACCTTTCTCTGAGCACAGGGCTCTGATGGCTGCTGGACATCCCTGACCATGGGAAGGTCTCATCCTGCTTTTGTGGCCAGGCATGCTTTGCTTCCCTCCTCCAGTGCCTGATGCGAGCGTGCTGGCTGGCCAAGGCCAAAGCTCTGGTAGGTCTAAAAGCCCTGAGAAATGTCACAGAACCATCCCATAGCTGGAAGAGTCACCCACAGGAGACCTACACACCTCAGACAGCAGCTGTCAGTGCTCCTGTCCTTGCTTTCTCAGCTGCAGGGTGCTCAGCACACCGGCTGGGCACTCATTTGCTCTCCCCAGGGGACAGATGCTGCTCTGCCCTGCTCCACATTCCCCATCACTAACACAAAGCCTTTTCCTTCCTTCTTTCTTCCTCTGCCCACCCAGTCTGGGGAAAACTTCACCTCTTCCCACTGCAGTTCACTAAGGGCTGCTTTTGGGGTCCTACATGCAGGACCCCCTGACAGTCTCTATAAAACCCATAGCCACAAGAAGAAGCTGCAGTCTGGTACCCACAGCAGTAGCTCTCATACTCACTAAACCTGTCATCCCAGTCTGGACTTTCTTTTAATAATCAGACAGAAGTAAATGATTCACTGGTTGCTCATCTGAAGTTTGCTTTTTTTCCTCCTGGAAAGCATTTCTTTGGGAGGGATGAACCTGAATTGCCCCCATTTCCAGTACTCCTCAGCACCGACCATGAGAGCAGAGAAGCCAGATGTGCCTGGGCATGGGATGGCAGGAGCAAATCCATCATCACATTTGTGTGCCTTCTCTGAAAACCTGCTGATTAAAATGAAGCCCTGCTATTTCCCTGTTTCAAGCCTCCTCATCCCATTTTTCCCCAGTTTATTCCAGAGGACCCCTTCCACCGCCACCCAATAAACAAAAAGAGGGGGATATTTTTACTGTTGCACTTGGGCACGGTACCTCTGAGCTGCCTGCCTCTCCCAGGAGAGTGGAGCATGAGGAAAAGGATTGCACCCGCTACTTGTGTCTGTTTATTTACAGTGTAAACAGCTTCTGTGCTGGAGCTTTGAAGAGGCGCCGCACATTTGTATGTCAGGATCCCTCCACGCTCTGTGCGGTTTTCCCACGTGATCTGAGCTCCTTCACAGAGGAAAGTTTGCTCCTTTGCCTCCATCCTGGAGAAGATGAGGAGGGCCAGAGTGATGCAGAGCCCCGGTGAGGGGTGATGCCTTCAGTGAGGGAGGTTTGGGCTGAATTACCCTGTTTGTGGTAACCTGATGCAGCTCTAAGGAGTGGTAATTTGGTAAATCCCCATGAGGCTGCTGATCGTGAGCCCTAAAGTGACTCTCAGGAAGTTATGGTTCCCATCAAGCTCAGCTGAACTGTAGCAGCAGGAAGAGCAACCTGCCTGGACTGGGTGCTGGTTTTGAATAAAATAGATGAAAATAGGCAGATAAATAGATAAAGAGATAAATGGATAGGTCATAGACAAAAATAATTAAATAGCTTCTGGAATTCTCTCCCAAAATAGCTGTGCAACAAGGTATTTAAATGCTATAGGGCACAGTACCTGCTTGCAGGGGATTATCACCGCTGCAAAATCAATATTTGCTAAAAATCCTTTTGGTAAACTCAAGAAAGCCTTTTTATAAAGCAAAACCACGGCAGCTTCTCACCACGCTCACAACCTCTTGGGTTTGACAGAAGCAATGATGGATGTCAGAAACCTTATCTTGGCAAAACAGCTCCTAACAATTCCCTAACCCCTGAGCACGATTGTTATCCTCTAAGTTGCCTACCTTACCTATTTACTATAAGCCATGAGTGTGACCATGTGCCCCAGAATAAACTTAAGCTACTTTATTTGGTTGGTTAAATATCAGATTTACATTGCTTCAAAATTAGGAATGGGACTTAGGTCATCCAGCAATTAACAAAATTTGCTCTTGTGTCTTGAAATTCTTGGTGGCCACCCAACTGTGCCCCTAGGAGAGTTGGGGCTCAGATGATTTGTACCCTGGGAGGTGCAAAGAAGAGAAACGGGTATATTCCCAAATCCCAGGTCATTAGTGTGCTTGCATGGATTTCCTTCTCCACCTCATGCCTCCACTGTCACCCCTGGGACTTGTGCTGTGCCTGGGACATCTGCAGCTTCCTAGAACAGCTAAACCCTGCTAGAGGAGACCCCATCCCAACCAAGCCTCGTGGGGTGCTGGGCATGGAGGCACAGGAGCACCAGTGGGAATAATCTGGTATTTTGCATCAGAGGACAAGAGGAAATGGTCTCAAGTTGTGCCAGGGGACGTTTAGGTTGGATATTAAGAAAAATTTCTTCAAAGTTTTGTCAACCAACAACTGCACAGGGCAGTGGTGGAGTCACCATCCCTGGAGGGATGTAAAAGATGTGTGGGTGTGGCTCTTGGGACACATTTTAGTGGTGACCTTGGCAGCGCTGGGTTAACAGTTGGACCCAATGATCCTAAATAATTTTCCAGCTTAATGACTCTATGACTTTATGTTTAGAAAAACACCCTCTCCTGTCACCTTGCCTGCTCCAAGGACTCAACTTTGCCTGTAAATCTCTCAGTTGTGCCCTGACTCGAGCCCTTTATGGTGGTTTATGGAACATCCCTGAATGCTTTCCTGAAGCCCCATGCATGACCTCTGCTGGGGTGTGAGGGCTCCTGAGTGTCCCTCCTCTCCCTGGTGGCCATGCCTGGCTTTGGGAGCAGTTTTAAGAGACTTGCCTGTAAGTGGCTTGTGCCTCACAAGTGGCTTTTGCCAGTGAGTGGGGCGGGCAGGAGGACACAGGACACCAAGCAGCCACTGGTGTCCCTTAGGGTTTGTGCTGCTTTGCAAACTGGACACAAGGTGTGACTACCACAGTTATGCTCAGGTACCCCAGCATCACTTATGCTGCCTTCTAAGGAAAAAGACCCAATAAAGACCCTTCCATGCTCCCAAGAGAATCCCTGTGGGAGAAGGAGAACAAGGCAGAGGCGTGTTTGCCCCACCAGCCTCGCAGATCCCCGACCCTGGATGCCACGCCCTGGGTTGAACCCCTCTGCCCCAGCAAAGCTGTCCCCTCCTGACCTTGAGCTCTGCCGTGGGGCTCCACACAGCTGCAAAACCCCCTCTGCCCCCATGGGCTCTGCTGTGCCTGTGGGATGGTGCAGGGGATGCAGCACTTTGGGGATCAAGGGCCACGGCTGCTGTGTGGGTGAGGCTGCCTCAGCCTGGAGACCCAGCAGTTAATTTGTTTGTTTCCTTTCTGTATAGGATATTGTTACCAAAAAAAGAAAACTAGGTGGGGAGGTGGGGAGAGAGAAAAAAAAGAAAGGCTGAGGCTAAATGATGAAAAGGCCTCTCTCCTGCAGCTATGAAATCTCACCCGGAAGGCGGCCAGGGGAAGTGTCTTCCAGCGGGGTACAAAGTCAGCAGCAGGGCTTTGAACTCGGGGGAACTCCACAGCAGCGCAGAGCCCTGCCAGGGAGCCCCAGCTGTGCATACCTCAGCTGCAGCTGAGGGAGCTGGGGCTGCCTCCTGCATCCCTGCTCTGCGCCGGGATGGGCGCGGCGCCAGGCTCGGGCCAGCCCGTGGAAGGGCGGCTGTGTTGGGCAGGCACCAGTGGGACACGTTCCCCCGGCCAAAAACTGACCCTCCTCGAAGTGCTGCCTTGTTTTGGGATGGGTCACCCTCAGCTTGTCCCTGGAGTGTGGTGCATGGTCACCCTTCCCTGGCCCAGGCAGGCTCTGCTGTCCCCTCACCTGTCCCCTGGCAGTTCATGGGTCCCCCTGCACGCCTCCATCACCACCACTGGGCTCTGATTAAACCCAACTCCCTTCACCACAGGTGCTCTGAATACTCCAAACAGGGGAAGGTTTTACTCAAATATGGTAACCAAAAAGCTGGGTTTGGAAGGGATCCCAAGTTACTTGGGGGAATTTGGGCAATTATCCCACCATACCTTTTTTTAAATTTTAATTTCCCTCTAATGATTTCAGAGGTACCTTTTCCCCATCTCATTTACAAGTGAAAACACTCAGTTAACTAAACTGAGGAAGGAGTTTAAAAATTAATTTAGGTGCCTCAAAATGAAAGTAAACTTTTGGACAAGCAGTGGGCTCTGTGTGGAACTGGAAGCCAGGTGGAGGTGCTGCTGCTGGACTTTGGTTTTTCCTGGTGTCCCTCACCTTGTCACCAGTCCTGGTGGGGTGGGGTGTCTGGGGAAAGTGCATCAGTATGTGGCCCCATTTTTTGTGGTGGATCACAACTGGGCCAGGCAGGAGGAAAACAGCACTGGGTCTCCAGGAGAGGGGTGAAGCAGAATAGCATCAGGCTTGGAGCCTCTTCTCCAAATTACCCCTAATATCCCCAGCAGCAGCCTTTGCCTGCCAGCTGCAACACCTCTCCTCCCTTATCTGCAGCTAATCCCTTAAACAGCCATTTGAAGGAGGTTTTTGCAGTATTTGCTCAGGAAACAACTCCCAGATTTGCTGTTTTCTCAAGGACTTAGAGCCAGTGCATCATGCTGCTGTTCCCAGGGATCTGGTGACAGGCACCTCCACCCCTGGGAAAACACTGCCCAGCCCAGAACGGATGGGACACCACAAAATAAATCTCCATGTCATAGGTAATTCTTGGGGCTGTAATCCCCAAATAAACATCCTGCCACTTGAACCTGTTGTCAGGAGCACGATGGTCACCATCCACAGGAAAGCTGCCGTGACAAGGTGCCACCAGTGCAGGGATGGGGCAAGAGGATGGAGGTGATGAGCATAGATTTTGGGCTGGTTTGGGGATGATGGTTTGGCTGGGGTTTGGCCTAGCCTGGTGCTGGGGAGCAGTGGGACCAGGTTAGCCCTGGTGTCCCCAGCATCAAAGGATGTGGATCTGTTGCAGCAACTCCACAAAGATGCTCAGAGGGCTGGAGCACCTCTGCTGTGGAGATAGGATGAGAGAGCTGTGATTGTTCGGCCTGGAGAAGCTTCAGGGAGACCTTCTAGCACTTTCCAGTCTCTAGAGAGGGTACGAGAGAGCTGGGGAGGGATGTTTTACAAGGGCATGTAGTGATAGGGCAAGGAGAAATGGCTTCAAACTGACAGAGGGCAGGTTTAGATTCAATCTTGGGAAAAAAATGTTTATTGTGGGATAGTGAGGCCCTGACACAGATTGCCCAGGGAAGTTTTGGCTGTCCCAACCCTTTGGAAGTGTCCAAAGTCAGGTTGGGTGGGGCTTTGAGTGACCTGGTCTAGTGGAAGATGTCCCTGCTCATGGCCAGAGATTGGAGCTAAATGATCTTTAAGGTCCCTTCCAACTCAAACTGTGTCACTCAAAATTCTGTGATTTTGTGATTTCTGGGGTAGCCACACTTAGACACAACCCACAGTCAGTTTTATTTTTTGTGCTGAGGAATGAAGCCTGGAGAGCCTGTGAAGGAGATGGGCAAAAGGACCTTCCTGTTGTGCCTGGATTGCTCATCCCAAGGCTGGCTGTTACAAACCAACCCATGCACAACCACTTTGCTCATCTGCCTCACAGCATCCGTGCAGGGACACCCTCGGACCACTCTTGAGCCACCTGGAGATGGAGGGGATTTCCTGGGAGCACACACCCCACCAGAGTGGGAGCACTGCCTGGACAAGGACTTCAAGATCCTCTCTCCCACTGAGAGCGAAACAATGCCATCATTTGAGCAGGGTGGTGCTTAATTAGCTTTTACTTGAAGGAACAGGGGGCGGTGGTGGATGGAAGGAGGTGCAGGGAGAGCGCAGCAAAAGACCACGAGAAAATCCCCTTTTCCCGGTGCGGAGAGGGACGTTCCTGGGTGCTGCGGACTGAAACACCTGCTGCCCGGAGGGAAAGCCAGTTCCCAGGAAATGCAAGAAAGGCACTTTCCAATGTGGAATATGTTGAAAAGCATAGAGGAGGAGAAGCGGAGGGGAGGGGAGGGGGGGGTGGAATGGCTGCGGAGATGCATGAATATTAAAATGATTATAGCGCTTAATAAAGCGCCGCACAGGGGAGGAACAATAACAGGTATTGTTGGCAAGCCCGACGCTCAGCTTCCCCTTGATTTGATGGGGCGATAACCATCGCAGTATCTCTTTCATGATCCCTGGCTCCGTATCTCTCTCGCAGCGGCAGAGCCACACACATTCCAGGGCAGACTTTGATGTCTCTCTCTCCAGGCGCAGCCCTGCCAGCCCTGGGCAGGCTGCGCCGCGCCGCGGCTCCCCCGGCCAAGGGCCGTGGGTGGGGGACACGGGGAGGGGGCTGCGGAGGGCAGGAGGGGTGTGGGGGAAAGCAGCTGGCAGCCCCGAGCCAGCTTGCTGCCCCTGCCCCCCACGGTAGCCCGAATATTCACTTCTTCACTCACTTTTTTAGGGTCACCCCGAAGAGCTCAAATCCCAAGGAAATGGGATGCTGAAGGCTGCGGTTCTGCGGCTGCCCAGTGCAAAACACTCAAGGGGGTCAGCCAGGAGGGAAAAGGGCACTTTTCAATCCTCCATCTCCCCAGACAGGACAGGATTTGGGGTGGACAAAGAGACCCAGTTAAATAACAACAATTTAGGGATTCTTTTAAAAGGCTGTCCTCAGGGACAGAATGTGGGGGTTTATCCCCTGGGAGACAGTCTAGGTCCCACACCTAGAATGAATCATGAGTTTTTGGGGCTGGCAGCACAAGCCCCTCTGTCTGTCTCCTGAGGGACACACAGATGTGCCACAGTGACACGGGAGTGCCCCTGCTCCAAAGGGATGAGCTGGAGGCTGCAGCATGGGAGGGCACAGCTGTGTGTTGGTGGGACCCTTGGGACCTGAAAGGCACCAAACTTTCCTGAGGAGGGTAGGAGGGCAGATGGGCAGGATTGGGAAGAGAGAGTGGGATTTTCACCCAGAGGAAGACAATATCTCAAAAAGATGCTTAGCAGGGATGGACGGTGCAATCACCCTCATGAGCATTTCTCCCTGCCCCTCTTGGCCTGAGAGCTCTTTGATTTTGGGGCAAGGTTTATGTTTTTGGGGCAAGGTTTCGAGCATGCTGGAGACAGTGGAGTGCTACTTGGCCACAGCCATCCAAATGCTCTTTTGGTGCAATCTGAGAGGATAAAATTCTGCTGTAACCCACATGCCACTCCAGAGGGTCTCATGCAGTCTGTGGCTCATACCCCACATCAGCCGTGTCTTCTCACCCACCCTCCCTCCCTCCTTCCCTCGCTCTGCCTCTCTGACCATCTGTACCAGACAAACTATCAGAGCTCCCAACCAGAACTGCTTGCTTTGCTCTTTTCAAATCAAACTTCTGCCGGTAGCTTAGACCTCACACTTAATTTGCGTTAATTGTTGTTGGGTTATTTTTTTAAAATTTAATTATTGGTTTCAGAACGCAGCACAAGGAAAAAAAAAAAAAAGAAATAAAGAAATTTTCCAGTCCCTTTTTTTTTTGGCTAGTGCATGTTTTCTTTCTTGTGGGAGGCAGCAGCAGTGGGCTCACCCCTCCGTGGGTCTGAGGGGTAAAAGAGGGTGCTGAGAACCAGGAGGGGGCCGGAATGAAGCCACCCCACATCTTCATCCTCCCCAGCACCGGCATCCTGGGATTCGGGAGAAGAGGCTGAGATGCCTTTGGTGCCGGCTCTTCCCCTGCGAGGCCGTGCCGATAGGGGGGTGTGAGTGTGTGTGAGTGAGTGTGTGTGTGTGTGTGTGTGTGTCTTGCGCTTTGGCTCTGCCTTTGAGATTTGCCCCTGGTCATTTCTGCTGGGAGGGAGCTGAGGTTGGTGCTCTGATGTGGGTGGCCCAGAGTTTGTTACCCGAGGACAGCCGGCTTACCTCTGAACTCCTGCCTTCCCAACGGTTGTTTCTCGGCTTGTGCCTGCTTGCATTTTTGCCGTGTGTCTTGCTGGATTGCCTTGACCCAAGCTAAGGCGAGCAGCCCCCCAGGGAAGGGGGTCAGGGCTGGGATGCCAGGGTGGTGGTGGGGGTATCTCCCACCCCAAGGCTTCCAGCCGGCAGGCACGGGGATTTGGAGCTGAAAAGAAAGGACTTAAAGGCAGAAAACTCCCACTGTGCCATGGCGGGAGAACACATCAGAGGGAGGCAGTCAAAAACCCCTAGAGGAAAGGCAACCTGATGCTTTGCCCCAAGGTCCAGCAAAGTCATGAGCAGCTCCCCCGACCCTACTTGCCGTAGGTGGTAAGGGGAAGCTTGCCTGGGGACTCCACAAGCACTTATCATTCCCTCTGTTGTTTTTCTCAGCAAAAATAAGGAATAATTACAAGAACAAGAGAGTTTTTTGGGGGTGAGGCACAAGCTGCGCTGATGCCGAGTAGACTCTGAACCCAGGAGGGAAGGGAGGGCAAAATTCCTCCCTGACCCTGCAGGCAACCAGCTTATGCCTTGGAGCAGAAGATTTGATTGCCTTTTACCATTAGCTCTGCTTGCGTTGGTACAAAGAGTTATAAAAATGATCCCCCCCCTCCTCCCCGAGCTCCCCAAGCACAAAGGCAGAGGAGAAGCAGCGCAGCCCTCCCGACTGCCCGGGCTGCGCCGTGACCTGCGGCGGGGGGAGGATGGGGATGGGGATGGGGATGTGGAGGGGGGTGGAAACACAGTGAAACAGAAAAAGATTGACCCAATATCACCCAAGCTGGAGAGACGTCGTTATTCCATTTAAGCCCGCTGAACAGTGCCGCAGCAGGGAATCTGTCTGTCTTGGTTAAAGGTCTCGCTGCCAGCCCCAGCCTTGGAAGTGCCAACACTAATCTGCAAATTGTTGCAAACCCCAAAGAGCCGCCGAGCTGGGAACCTTCCTCCAGCCCAGACCCCTATGGACCGGGATGCCCTTCCCCATTAATGTCCCGCTCCCCGCCGCCGCCAGGCAGGCTCGGCCAGGCTCCGCTCCCTCCAGACGGGGCTGCGGTAAAAATCCCGGGCATTAAAACCCCGGCTCCTGCTGCCAGCCCCGTTGCAGCGGGAATGGGATGTTTGCCACCGACAGAGGTTAGATTCTGCCCGGGGAAACTCTTGCACGCTCTGGAATAAATTCGTGCACGTCTTTCTGATTAGTGTCTTCCGGCAGGTCCCCGAATCAGACGATGATTCCTTTGTCCTCTTCTGACCTCGTGGATCACATTCAGAGCCTGTAGGTTTTGCTGAAATGCCTGGTTTTTTGGCCTGAAAAATCTCTGGTGCAACCTCTGGTGTTGGCCAGGAAGAGGGTAGTCACATGTGCTCTTAGACTAACAAACAGCACTGTTCTTCTAAGACCATGGGTAGCAATAATTCAGGGTCAGTGAAAAGGGCATATCTAATAAGAGGACCTGGTCTAGAGGATAAAAAAAAAAAGAAAAGGAAAAAAAGCAGCTAAAAAACCTTGGCTAGCGTGATAGAAGAGGATGGATGTGGAAGCCTGGCTGTGGAGCTGGAGACAAGAGGCATCAGGGAAAATAAAGTGATACATGGGGAAGGATTGGGGACTGGGAAATCCTGGGTTTAGCCATGTAAATCATGGCACCTACAGGATCTCAAACTGGTAGCAGGCTGTGAAATGCCACCTTTCAGGCTGGCTAGTTGCTGCACATCCTAAGGACACCAGAAAAGTTGTTAGGAGGGTCCCCACAGAGTCTACACCTAGTGCTGATTTTTGTTCAAGACAAACAGGTAACCCAGGGGTGAGATCTGAGTCCAAATAAAAGACTGGAGCTGACAGAGGTGGTAAACAGTTATTCTTAGTAACCATATTTATTATTAAAATATCAGTTGGAACGAGAAATGTGAACAGCAAATTTAGAGAAGCATGAATTCCTTTGGCAGGAGCTTTAGAAGCAGCCAGGGTTTTAGTCAGGTTTTTTGAGGTCTGTAATAAGGTGCCAAAAAAAGCACAAACATTCTTCAGAACATTAAAAGAAACAAAACCTAACAAAACCTCCAGTCAATCACAAAAGGGGAAAAAACAATGTTGCCATAAAAAAAAAATTGCACTAAGAAAAAAAAAAAGAAGTCTCCTAGAGCATTATCCTTAAGTCATGTAAAAATCAAAAAACCACTATGCAAAAAACAACCTGTCTGCACAGAAACTTGCTTATGCATATGACTGTAGCGTGTGCCTTTGCTTGTAGTAAACATGCCCTTTGCCTTCTGCTGATGACATGACACTGGCATGTCACAGCTGATTTATAAACACAATTGGATTTTCAATCTTCAGGTCTAAATTCGCTGCAGCAGACCCCAGCAGGCAATGTATCTCTGTTTATCTATAAATACCGGTGCTTTCTTGGATAGAGGTGGGTACAGTAGGATGTTGTTTATTTTTACTCGCTTGCAGTAAGAGGAAGCAGAGTTTGGTATCAGTCGTCATCACGAGCTGAGTGGCTGCAGGGCTCTTCGAGGGCTCTGAGCTGCAGAATCAAAAATGCAAGCAATGCTCTGCAGTGGATCCTTCAGGCTTTGCAAGGACTCACCTTGCAGCTCGGCAAGACCGAGGAAGAGGAGGGCTGAGAAAGGCTTAGAAAATACAGCAGGTATTCCCAAGCCATGGGCAGGCTGGAGTTACCCAGGCTCTGAGGCTCCTAGCAGCAGTGGTGCAGGTTGGGTGAGGATCTGGGACTCAGTTCCTGCAGGTCCCTGCCAGGCTGGACACTGCAGGTGCACACAGGGAATTCGGGCTAATTTGGTGCCTCCAGCCCCCAGCTCAGGATCACAGCGGCCGCAGCCACAGGACACTGCAAGTGGAGCACTGCAGGAACATGCTGAATTGCCTATCCTGAGGTGCTCCCTCTGTGAGGAAGGTCTGGCCCTCAACAAGCTTTCAAGGACCAGAAGCAGAGGCCTAGGCATGCAGGCTGAGGGTGGAGAGGTAAACCTTCCTCTGGGCGTTCAGCCTCTCTGCTGCAAGCCAGGAGCCTGAAAGCCATAGGACTCTCCCTCTCCTACCCTATAAAGTTACTTCCCTTGGAAGCTACCAGGCCTCCAGCTCCAGGCTTGAGCTTGAGATCCAGATACCCTGGTATGGGCCCTCAGAATCCTGAATAACCTCCCATTGGTTTAGGCAACCTTGAACACCAGGTTCTGGCGATCCTTCCTGGACTCAGCAGCATTTCCCTTCCTAGGAGGGAATGAGCTCACCTCACAGCCTGCAAGCCCTGAAATTTCCATCCTACATGGAAAGCTGTGAGATGCTCAGGAAAATGGTCACCCTTGCTAGAGCTCCTGCAGCTAAAGGTGATGCAGCATCAGGTTCATGTAGGTAACCAGTGAGACCCTTGCTGCTGCAAAGGTGTCCGTAAGAGTCTGGAAGAGACAACCTTTTGCTGTAGGCAATGCTTGACAAGAGCAGAAAGGGTAAAAATGGCAAGGATTTAAAGGTGCTTGAAAAAGGCAGAGCACAAGGAGAAACAAAGCTGGGGAATAACTCTTCATGGTCTCTGAGCTATTTAAAAGAGGCTTAAAGGGATTTGGTAAAAAAAAAATGGCCAGAGATTAGAAATAAAATCAAATAGCAGCTGTTATGTGCAGCCCTGTGTGGCTGGATGAGTGTGAGCATCAGGGATGATCAGTTTCCAGGTTGGTTTGATTCTGGTAGAGGAAGAAGAGGAGTAAAAGAGGAAGGAGGGAGGGGAAGAATTTGGCTGCCCATGGAGGGGCTGATGCTGCCTCCAGGACATGGGTGGGTGCATGGCCACAGGATCCAATCCCAGAGCAGCACCTTGGCTTAGACAGAGCAGCCCAGGCTGTTCCCCTGGCAGTGATAATGAACATGAGCCCTACGGGCTCCAGCCACCAAAACAACGGCATGAAAGGCAGCTCATCTAGACTTTCCTCTTCTGCCTTCGAGGAAAAGGCTTCCCCAACTCTGTGACACAACACCAGCCTACAGGGGGAGGACACCAAACCACTGTTTAGATAAGGAAAGCCTTTATCAAGCACAAAGGAATTTTTAAGGAGAGTCAGCTTCCGCTGGTGGCTCCGTGTTAACAAGATTTTCCCATGAGCGGTGACGTTTTATGTCTAAATGGTTTCTAATACGATAACATTCCCAGAAAACATATTTGGAAAGAGCCATAGATCCTCAAAGTCTTGCCAGATGGAAAACAGCAATAACTGCCTTGGTCTGAGACAAACTTCAAAGCCTTGGTGTCCTCTTGTCTGTCTCACGCAAAATTGGGAATGTGCATTCAGAGAGTGTGAAAGCACAGCATGGGTCTGGTCAGTATAACCACAGAGCTTAGCCCCTCCCCAAGGAATTTAATTTAACAGCATGGCTTGGCAGAGAGATGGTGGGACTGTTCCTCACTCTTGCCCTGTTTTATTAAGTGATTCTGGACACATGGCTGGTGTCCCATGTCTTGAGATGAGCCTTTTGGATCATCCGGTGGATACAGGTTTCAAGGTCTGGTCCCAAGTGTCTCCTGAGATGGACTCAGTAACAACAGACTTTCCTGACATTTTCCATGTGGTTTTAGGTCTCCTTCTCAGAGAAACTGTGGATGCCCTAACCCTGGAAATTTTCAAGGCCAGGTTGTATGAGGCCCTGAGCAACCTGATCTAGTGGGTGGCATCCCTGCCTATGGCAGTGGGCTTGGAGTTAAGTGATATTTTTGGTCCCTTAGAACCCAAACTATTCTGTGACTCTTTAGACAACATCCATAACTACATAACCATAACCCACTCAGTGTACTGATCCCATTAGACTTTTTCCTGCTGCCACTGGAAAAGCAAACCTTTGTTGCTTCAAGGTTTGGCCATCAAATTTGCAACTTTTAGAGGAACTCTGCTGGAGCTTCAGTGAGATGGTGGGGGAGCTCAGGATGCCCCAACACCCTCACCTCAGCACCTAGGAGTGGTCCTGGTCATGCTGGGGATTTACTGGGAGAACCAGGCAGCTTCTGCAGGCTTGCAAGTGACTGAGATGCCATCCAAGAGCAGAGCAGGCCAGCCCACGGACTGAATGCAGGCAGAGAAAAGCTCAGCAGGCAAACAGCACACAAACAGTGTGCGCAGCAAACAAACAAACAAATCCAGCAAAGGCCGTGTGAGCCAGCCAGGACTCACCACCCAGTGCAGAGGGTGCTGGGGCCAGTGGTTTGAAGATGTGGGAGGAGCACATCTGCTTTGCCTGTGGGCAATAGTGACTGTGGCTGGACAGAAATGGGGTACAGATGGACACATGGACAACCATGTGTGGATGCTCCTAGCTGGGTGTGTCAGACAGGTTGGGCATGCAAACATTTTGTGCAAGACATGGACATCCTGAGCAGCGCACCCGTGGCACGAGCCTCCCTTATGCCTGCTGTGTCTGGCCCCACTTCCCATCAAGGGAGCAAACAATTTGGCCATTGGGTTGAAGAGGGAAGAGGATGAAACCACTGCAGAGCAGCTGAGCTCATGGAGCCAAAGCCCCATGTGTGATCCTTGGAGTGAGGCTGAGCTCAACCCCCTTGTGACCCTTGGAGTGAGGCTGAGCTCAACCCCCTTGTGACCCTCGGAGTGAGGCTGAGCTCAATCTGCCCAACTCTGATCCTTAATGGGATCAGAGGAGGAAGCCATTATCATTATCCAGATCCCAAGGTGTCCCCCAGTGGTGCAGGTGGAGCTCCCTGGGTTGGCTGTGCCCCTTGTGCTCCTCATCCCGGGAGGTTTCTGGGTGATGGGCAGGTGCTGCTGGGTGGGACGTGCCGCTTGATCGCGTGGCTGGAGCAGGAACCCTGGGAGACGAGGTCTGTGAGATCACAAAAACCCTTCTCAACACTGGGAAGAAGCACCCCAAGCAGAGGGAACGTGTGCTGTTTGGGTGTAGGACTGGATCTCCAGCACGTTCACCTCCTGGCATTTGTTTTGGGCCCAGCTCCTCTCCCTGGGGCCTTGGGGCAAGCAGGAGTGCCATAACAGAGAGCCACGGAGAGAGTGGAGCCAGCCAGAGGCAAGGATTTTGTTAGCGTTTGGAGGAGAAAACAGGGAATTTCCACATATGGAAAAATGTTCCTTTAAACTGTGATTATGTAAAAATACAAAGCCACAACTGATAGTATCTCTCACTCTGGGGAATGATGGAGAGTGTTTGTTTCTTTAATTGCATTTAATACTCATGAAAAGTTACCAGCTTGCCACCACTGCAAGAGAAGCTCGTTTGTTGGATTGCAGCACGCACAACACCAGCTTCCTTTCCACGCTTCTTCAGCAGAGCATTTCGCCCTCGTTATTAAAAGACAGCTCCTAATTTAATGTCTGTGCATATTGATTGCTGGTGCTTTGCCTGAAAATTGCCTGTAGAGGTGCAAACTAAAATTAGGTGTATGATGAGTTTCTAAATGAGGACCTTTAGTAGTCAAAGGTGGGCTGACTCCTGTTAGGCAGGAGCAGAGCCACGAGCCAGGCTCCTACTCCTGCCCCAGGTGTGCCTTAGGTGGCTGCAGATGTTTCTTGTTATCCCTCTGAACAGTCCTCACTCTCTTGAATTTCACCCCTTTTTTGGTCTCAGATGTAACAATTTAACCAGGGACTGGTTGGAAAAGTATTTCCATCGGTTTTGGATGTGCTGCCTTGGGATTTTCCTTTGATTCAGAAGCTCCCTTCCCTTGGTATGCTTTCATCCCATGCTCTCCCTGTGTTGCTCCTCGCTAAGGTAAACGGATTGGGCTGATGTATAAAGGGATGCAGAGGGAATTCACAGTGCGGGCAGGAGCCTGTGAGAGCTGATGTGGGCTGTGCTCCTGTTGCTGCTTTAATTCATCACCACTGGAGCATGTAAAACCAGGACAGTCGCTGGAGCTGCGGCGCATGAATCACCCTTTGAGAGAAAACGTGCCCCTGCGTGCTCCGACAAGCCCTCCTTTTCAAAGTGCCATTGTCAAACCCGGCCTGCTCAGAGCGTGTGGATCCAAAACCCTCTCACTGCAAAGGTAAACTGTGCACTGATCCCTGCCTGCAGTTTGGTGCTGTGCCAAAGAGGTGCCGAAACCTCCCAGTGAGCCATATAAATCACAGCCCAAACCCCTGAGGGGGATGGGTTAATACCGGATCAATGTGAACGTGCCACGGGGCCATTTGATGGCTACAATGCTGGTATTGACTGTTATACACCTGTTGTACCACTGGGGATTACATCTGCTGTAAACATGCTGTTTGATGTTGCAGGCTGTGCTAACCACATGCACCGTAATCGTGGCTTGTAGCTGCTGTGATGGCCTCAACATGCCCAAATTATGCTAATTTTCTTGTTGTGTGGGGTGGCCCGACAGAAGAGGTTTGTTCAGGGTGAGCCTGTGCAGAGGGAGGTGGAGTGCAGCGTGCTGGGGGAGATGGGAGAAGGGATGGGATAACAGTCTGCATTGCGTTGGGGATGAATGGGGAGGAAGGTGAGAACAAAAATAATACCAGATTACAGCAGACACCAGCTGAGGGAGGGAGCTTCCCAGTTCTGGCTCAAATTGATTGTCAGGATAAGGTCTGAAAAGATGAAGAAGCCAAATAAGGATGAGCAAGGGTGGCTGGGCAGGCATGAGGCAGGGTTTAGCTGCTGGAGGGGCTGCTGGTGATGGGGAGGAGTGAAGTGAGGTTGCTCAGCTGGGGTTTCACACCATGGTGGGGTGGTGGGGCAGAGTTGTGGATGATCCCCTGCTACCAGCAGCAGCAGCCGCAGCTTCAGCAATCCCTCATTCAGTAGTGTGTGCCTGGATTTGGGACCAATTGGTCCTTAATGGAGCAATTTGGGCTCACACCAGTGGCTCCCAAGACAGTATCAAGCCCTCTCTTGCTGGGAGTATTTCTTGATCTCTGTTTTGGCAACTTAAGCCTGAGGGATGAGTTACTTAATGCTGACAACTTCCTTAATCCCCGTTTTTCCTGTCTCAGGCACAAGGTTTCTCCCCCTTACTTCGGGTTCCTACCCCAGAGAGGAGCCAGGCTTTCTCCAGAAACTGTCTCCAGAACATCCTTTATTGGACATGCTGATGGCAAGATTGGAAACCAGCCTCTCCACCCAGTGCTGCTCTTCCAGCTGAGCATCCAACACAGATAGGGACCTAATCCCCTGCATATTTATTAGCCGTGTCATGACTGGTGTAATGAACAATCTGCCCATGCTTCCAGATGGTGGAGCAGAGCAGGGCACCCTTCCACCTCCTATATCCAGGCAAGGGCAAAGGCCAAGGGTGTGTGATTATTCTGTTCCCACATGGGGCACGCCCTCCTGGGAGCTTGGTGCCATTGCAGTAACAGAGCTCAGCCAGAAGAAGAGGGCATGAAACCTTTAGGATTAGAGGGGACATCTTAAAAAAAAAAAAAAAATCAAGCAAAACCTCTGAAAAGTGTCTCTGTGAAGTGTTCTATACTTCAACATTTTCTATAGGCTGATGGTCCAGCCAATATCTATGATGTCCTAAATTAAACCATTTCTCTCCCTTTCCATCTTACCTGTCTCTTTGCTTTCTTTCCCCTAGCAACATCCTGGGGATAGACCAACAAGAGCTGGAAAACTCATACAAACCTGGGGAAGAAGACAATGAAGGAGCCATTCCCAAATATTTCAAAACTTCTCTGTTGTAGTTTTTGACCAGTCCCAAAACTTTATTTACCTGAAACTGAAGAGGAAAGACGATGCCAAGAGTTTTGAGATTGGAGGGATGAATAGTCAATATTATTTTCAGTCCCTTTCTGGAGGTATCTAGAGAAGGGTCGAGCTGTCTGCCTGACACATGTGGCCACTCCAAAGCTGTGCTGGGAACAGAGTGTTCCAAGACCTTCTGCTTGATTGTCCTCCACACTGCCCCTGTGCCAGGCTGGTGCTGACAGTCAGAGGTGGCCTCTGGGTCACGCTCTCCCCCCTTGGGACCAGAAGTCAGTTCAGTGATGTAACCTATGGGAGGCTAGAAAGAGACAGAACAAGAGTGGTATTTTGGAAGAAGCAGGTGAAGAGAGAAAGGACACCTGAACAGGGTCTGACCAGGGCAGAGGTCCTGGGCTGGCAGCAGCCTTGGGCTCATGACCAGCCTGGATGACATTATTTAAAATATAATATTTTGGGTGGGACAAATGATGGATGAAGAGGATGGAAGTCCTTGTCTTAACCCAACCCCTACAGATGACTCAACAGTGGATCAAGTAGGGCTCTGATTGGGTAGGAAAAGTTGAGAAACCCCACCAGCTCTGAACAGAGCTACTCAGCTCTCATCTCACCCAGGTAAGCATGAGCCAGGGTGGGGATGGCTCTGGCAGCTGTGGTGTGCAGATCTGGGCAGGAGCAGGTGGGACTGTGTCTCACTGGGTTTCCTGCCACTTTTCCATTCATCTCTTCCTGCAATCTTTTCCAAGTTGCCAAGAGTACATGTATGACTCCAGGTCATCTTTTCTGATCTTTACCTCAGGGTTTGCAGTAAAAAAAAAAAAAAAATGCCCTACAAACCCTTGTGATGCCTTGGAAGTGCTATCAGAGCCCTTTAACCTGTGACAACAATTTCCACTGAACTTTTCTTCCCTAAAACAACAGACAAAGTCTGGCTTTCACCCAACACCAACCCCATGGGTACAGCATGCAACAGTGAATTCCTCAAGGACAACCTGGGGCACTGTGCAAGTTCTGGGGCCCTTTTTTTGCTGGTCCAGGCAGTGCAGAAATACTCTGAGATGCCTCCCCAAGATGCCCCAGACTCTTCCTTATGCCAGGACCTGACAAACAGGCACAAGTCTTGCAAGCCTGGCTGCTCCTGGGTAGTGGTGTGACTTCCCAGAGCAGACATACAGCTTAACTGCTTCGTGCCAGGAAGGGCACAAATGGGCTTTTGCTTTCTGGGAGTGTTGACTCACACTCTGAGGCAGCAGCATCATTCTTCCACACTGATACCTCAGAGCTCTCCATCCTCTCTGGCATCCCAGCAGCCTTTCCTCATCCATCCCCTCATTTCCTCCCTTCAGACACCTGGCCTCTCCAAGTGATGCAAACATGACCATGGCCCAAAGAACCAAATTCCCATCTGCCCTGTCCTCCCTCTCCCGTGTGTTGCCCCCCTCCCTCCCCCCACCTGGGGATGAATGAGATGCTCGTTGTGGCTGCAATATATCATTCTTACTATTTGTTATGAGGTTTTAATGAGTGCGGAAGATTAGGATGTTTGCAACAGCCTAACAATAAAATACATATCTCGCTCATTCCTTGCCAAAAAGTACTTACAAATAATAAAAGTGAGGCTAGCTGAATGCATAAATCTCCTTTCACAAGCCCCCACCCACTGTGCAATAATTAGTACAAAGTGCAGTGCTAATAGATCATCTTACTTGTGTGGGAAACTTGACATTATGCTTTGTTTATATTATCCCTTTGGCAAGAATCTGCATGGCAAATCCTGGCAGCCAGCAAACAAGAGGCTCTCAAGGAAGGTTTCCAGACTGTCGTGCAGAAAAGCAAGCCACAGGATTGCGTGCTGGTCAGGATGCTGAAACCAGCTGGGGAGCTGAAGCGTTAGATCCAGCTTTTATGGAGCTGAGCTACCAAGTTTCCAGCTGACTAGGAGCAACATCCTGCGACTGATTTGCAAAGGGCTGTTCCCACCCCAGCCACAACAAATCAGTGTGAACCTTGGCTTCAGGATGGTGCCCTTTGCTTAATTATATATTCAGGGCCCAATTTACCGCCTGGGCCTCCTAATGGGAACAGACGGGGTCGCCCAGACTTGAGACAGGCACCGAATACGGCCCCTGCAGTCTCTGGCTCTGCAAGGAGAGGGTTTGCAGCCAGTGCCCAAATAGCTCCAGCTCCCAAGACCTTTCTCCTCCACTCAGCCCCTACAGAGACCTTGGCTGATGTGGGAATTACCTCTGCTGGGACATCTGGCTCTGTCCCATGGACCAGGCTTGTGGCAGTGTGACTTGCTCAGGGCATGACGGTGTCTCAGAATTCTGTCGGTAGGCACAAGGGCTGTCTTCAGCTCTCTGCTGGCTGAAATGAGCTTTGGGTCAATGTGCTGGGTGGAAAGCCAGTCCTCATCCTCCCATGCCTGTGACTCTTCACCCCAAAGCCTTTTTCTCTCTTTTTGGGCTCAAGTCCCTTCCTTTTGCTTGTTTCTCTACCCCAGTGAGCAATGGGAAAACCAGAGCCCAGTTTTTGGATGTAGAGATGCATTCCTGCCCTGGTGAATCACAAACCATTAGCACCACAGGTCTGGATATATTCACAGGAGGGCATGTTCTAGAGAGTTTCTTGCCAGTTGGGAGAATGGGGGCGGGAAGCTTTCCTTTCTTTTCTTGAGAAATTTGGGAGTCACCTGCAAGCTGGCTATTTCAGCAGCTCAGAGAAGGAGTGCCACCCCCACAGGGTCTTGTCCTAAAGACATATTCCAACAGTGGCAGCTTGTCTTTGCAAAGGCCCTGCTGCCCACCACCCAGCACCTTCCTCTGCTGACAGCCTCCCCAGATTTGTCCCAGCTGAACTTTTCCTGTATGCTGAGGGTCTGAGCAATAACAGAAAGCCAACAATGCCAAGCTACATGCTTCCATGTGGGGTTGTCCTCTGCTGCTTCATGAAATCTCTGCACAACGTGCTCCACCAGGTCCCTGTGTGCCACCACGTGTGGTCCTGGAGCATCTCTCCCTGACTCAAGCTGGTGTTGGGGGTGCCTGAGCATGGTGTCCTTAGCACCTTCCCTCCCCTTTCTGCTGAAGGGCTTTGGAAGGACTATCCTGTGAGAAGAGCTCATCAGCTGGACAAGCCCCAGCAGCCTTCCCAGCAGCAGGTGTGGCTCAGACTCCACCTCTGAGCCACCTTGCATGTCCAGATTCACTCCTGCTCCATAAAGTTTCCGCATGTGCTTAATTCCCCACTTCCCTGCTGGACCCCTCCTCATCCCACCCCATCCACAGCTCTTGCTCCAGGCTGGCCTTTCAAAAGCACTCAGGTTGTCCTGCTTTGTGGCTGGGGAATGGAGACAAGGTGTCTTATCCAGATGGAGAAGTGACTCATCCTCCTGGGAAATACATAGTGCAACTGCCCAGTGTGGGCCCCCCTGCACCCTTCTTCTCCATCTTTGTGATGAAATCACCAGGAAAGAATGGACTCAGTGGACATATTCACCTTGGAAATCTCCACCCTGCTTGGTTTTTTTCTTTTTTTAACTTGGGTGGGCACTTTTCTGTGGGATCACAGCAGTGTCCTCTGCTGCTGGAAGAAACCTGGTATCAACTCCCTGACTTAATATGGTGTTTTTAAAGCTTAAAAACAAAAAAAAAAAGAGTTGGTAATTGCGGCCCCAGATGAGCATGAAAAGGAACTTGCTTTGGTAAGGTGTTGTTCAGTGAGGAATAGTATTTCAAGCACTTCTTCTTCCACGCCAGACCCAGCTGCTAAGAACCACTGCAGAGATATCCCTTCCCTTCGTGCCGCCGGGCGCAGGGAATCCCGGTAACGTGCGAGTAGCTCTGAACAAAGTGTGCGGCGCTGGAGCAGCACTGCCGTGCTGATGAGGCTGGTTCAGGCAGGGGGAACTGGGCAGAGCCCTGACATTTCGGTGACTGGTGAGGTTATTTGAGGGGAAAGCACCGGGAGCCTGGCGCCCAGCAGCCAGCGCCGGCAGCAGCCTCTGCCGCTAAACCGCGTTGACTCCGCTGCCTGGGGACAATGCTAAATGGGCTGAAACATTGACAGTTTCCTCACAGACTCTTCCCAGAGTTACTAAAATTAACCTTTTTATTCCCCCCCACTGGAGAAATATAAAGCTCTTACTTTCCTTAACCTCTCTTTCCCACCCAGTGGGCAAAGAGTTTGTCAGCTCTACAGTTAAAATAATATATTAGGGATTTCCAATGGTGCAAGTCAAACTTCGCATTTCCTAATGATTCTAGATGCCTTTTTTGTCCTCAGACATTTCAAGTTAAACCTCTATGAAAC
This sequence comes from Phylloscopus whistleri, assembly GCA_017589585.1. Lineage (NCBI taxonomy): Eukaryota > Metazoa > Chordata > Aves > Passeriformes > Phylloscopidae > Phylloscopus > Phylloscopus whistleri. The sequence continues at coordinate 2,959,437 of JADMLD010001546.1, read as the reverse complement.
TGACCTTTTGGCTTGTCATCCTCTGTAAGGACCCCAGAGATGAAACACTTCTTTCAGTCTGTCACTACTGTCCGTAGACCGCCCCCCCCTTTCCCCCCCTCCTCTATTTTATCAGCAAGAACCCATAATTGAGCCCCTTGACAATAGCAGGACTGTGCATTTCTTTGTCAACAACAATGGGCCGTCCAAGTTCATTACTGGAGATTGTTTAAAAATTGATTCATGGGCCAGTAGTAGTAGCTTATTATACAGCATAAGTGACAGTGTGATCTGGATGGAGGCCAAGTCATTCTTGACCAGTCATGTCCAATTAGAAAGAACATTGCACACATTCCTGTTGGAGCCACATTAATGAATTAGTCCTACCACAAACTGAGAGAAGCTTGCAGGACCCTAATACCTTTTGTTCCTAAGGATAATTCAGTAATTTATAAAGAGAGCAGTGCGGAGCACATTAGCAAAAGAATAGTAATAGCAGGACTCAGTCCTTACACTTGTCCTTCATTTCAGGGTTCTGGGGAGCTCCATTGCCCCTGAGCTCTGGGTTTCTCCCTGACAGCCCTCCCAGGGCTGTGGTGGCTGTGCTGGTAGTGACCAGGGCTCCACAGGCCTATGTGCACCTGTACTTGAGGCAACATCTGGCTTCCCAGGATAACAGGACAACCCTGGCACATGGAATGTCATCATCCTGCAGAAGTCACATCCAAGGGCATTATTGGATCCTGGTGCTTCCTCTTTGCTCTGCCAATGGCACCAGTGTAACTCCACTGAGTTGTGTCTGCCACACACCTTGGGAAACAGGAGGGAAGAGCAGTCAAGGTACAATTTTCAAGTTTAGAAGTCTGGAGTTGGTATTTAAGGTCTTAAACCACAAAGCCAATTTTGAGATGTGCCAAAATCAATTTAACTTGCACGGAGCAGCTCCCAAGGACTGGGAGGATTCAGGGTATTTGGGACCTCAGGTGTGCGGTGCTTAGGACAGTCTGTGTGTGTAAAGTCCCTGCAAAGGCTGTATTAGGGAGGAAGATGAGAAAAAGGTGTGTCCAGCATAACAGGTGCCGACCAAGTCCATGAGAGGAAGCAAGGAATGCTGTCAGCTGGCATCTGAGGGATGCTGAGGAACTTCTGGTGCAGGTACAAGCGAATGCAATTCGTGGATTGAATTATTTTAGCAGAAGGCACTTGTACTTTGGCATGGGAACTGCAGGAGGGAGGAATTGGAAATAGTATAAATTCCCAACCAAGCCAAGGTTAGCAATGTTCTCCGTTACAAAGCCGACTCCAGAGAGGAATCCCCCTCCCCAGGAATGTTTACAAGTGAACTGTACAAAGCTCAGTGTAATGTTACCTACTCAGGGGATAGGATCACAAGCAGTTACTGCTGCCACTGTCATCTAATATATAACAATTTTTGACATGGAGCAAATTCTGCCTATTGCTCAGGAAATGTCCTTCATTAAGGACCACAGAAACCCATTATTGGTTGTCCCACATGTCCTCGAGTAGCATTAGTGACAATAAATGTAATAGCAGTACAGCAATGTCAGCTTCCTAATGACACATGCCTACCTGTGCACATGAAAAATAAGTAACTCACAGACAGCAATACTGACTATTATTTTAATAAAAAATTATCATCAAGTGTGTGTTGTGGCTGTAAATTTTCATAGACTGTCACTCAGCAGCCTGTGACATTTTAATGCTCACAGCTTCAAGAGACCTGTGATTTTTTTGTAGCTAGTGATCATTGAGCTCCACACTTCCTGTTTATGCAAGGTTTTAAAAATATGCAATTCACCTTAAATGCTACATTATACTGAATAGGTCATGCAGTTTTAACTTTGTGTAATCAGAAATGTAGAGAATGTAGACAAGGAAATGATTAATTACCTTTGCCAGTATCTCAAAAGTCAGAAGAAATAGCATTTTGTCTCTAATCTTAATATAGTCACAATTGAAAATATGCATAGTTAAGAATTCAAGGATGAGTTTTGCTACTAAAATGTGTTTACATATCTGTTCTGAATGGAACCTCCATCTTCGTAAGAATGGCTAAATAAACTTTTGCTTTTGAATGAGAACCAATATTTTTTTGGAAAACAGGGATTCCACTCTGCATTCACTATTACACCATTAACATCAGTAGAATAAGTCTGAAACTTAGAGTGTACAAACACACATACATTCACACATATATTTGAGTACATACTAAGTGCACACACTTGCTAAAGGCTGGCTGAACTGAGTGATTACATTCTTGCTTACCAGTTTGATGAGATAAGGACTAAATGGAGGGCTTTGGCTCCTCTTCAGATTCAGTAGCTTTTGAGTTTCTATCATGATTTATGAATTTTGTCTTTTATGTCGTGGTCTGGCAAAGTGTGATGCTCAGGTAATCTATTACTGCTCTTTTTTTTTTTTCTCCCCTTGTCTGCTTACAGTTGTCAATCTAGGGACATGAATTCTGCCATCTTCAATTTTAAAATTATAGGGAAAAAGGTACTGAGATATAAGAAATCCATTTATCTAACCAATGCATCAATTTTTTGCATCCTAACTGGTCTGCAAGGGACTTAAAAAACTCTATCTCCACACATGAAGTCTGTTCTGTAAACTGGGTAGACTTTCTGAAGGTGCCCAGTACTGCAGGCATCCCAATCCGCTCAGCAAAAACACCTCACTGCATCCTGACCTTGCTGCTGGAAATGTTTCCTAATGGTGACAATGAATTCAGACACCACTACTGTTTGTGCTGCTCCATGGACACGGAGATCAGACCATTCCCTTCCTTGCCACTGCAGCTTTTTACATATTCAAAGGCCAATAGTCCATTTCCACTCTGTCCTCTCCTCCTCATGCTAAGCAATCCCCCTTTTTTTCTGTCTTTCCTTGTAGGTTAAGATTGATACAGATATTTTTTTTACTATCAGCTGCTCATTCCTCTGGGCTTGAGCTCAGACTTGTACTTGGAGCTACCACCAGCAGACAGGAAAGGCACACAGGTGAGTTGTCTTCAGCTTCCACCTCTTAGAGTTGAGATTTACTACTCTGTTACTTGTAAAAGCTGCAACAAGCAGCAGGGGACCTGAAATGGGATCAGCTGAAGAGGGGAATAATCAGTTATTGAATAGAGTGTGGTGTCTGCAAATCACTGAACAGTGATCATAATGGCTCTTCATCCCCAGTTAATTGTTACCTGCATTTAGATTCTCCTTTGCCCTCCCTGTTCATTTTCATTGTACCATGCATGTACATTTTGTACTGAATCATTAACAATATTGTGAGGAACAGGATGGGCAGAGTAACTCAACATATGTCAATTGCATGTGAAATAATATCTAGAGTATTTAATAAAATTATAGGCAGAGTCCATTTACTGCCTCAGACAAGTTTTGAGTACAGAAGTTTTTGTTTCTCAAAGTGAGCCATTGGCTGGTTTTTGTGTGCATTGAGTATACATGAAAATCTGTCTTGTACAGAAAAAAACTTCCTCTTTTATATGTAGAGGCTTTCACACTCCAGATCATCACCATGGATGATCCCTTGTCCCTTCCTTGTGCCCAGCACTGAACATGTCTCTTCATTTTTAGCAATCCAATCTATTTTAATAATCAACAAATGAAACAGAAATATATTTCTGGGCTGGTCAGAAGCTCTGTGTGACAGCAGAAGCAGCAACTGTAGGCAGTCACCTCCCAAAATCAAAATGCTGGTGGACCTTCAGACTTTGTCTTAGGGAATACTTAATTTTTGTCATCAAATTGTAGAGGAATTTACCTGCTGGGCTGTGAGGGCTGGTGCAGAGGGAGGGAAGAGCACAGGGGCTGACCAAATTCAGAGTCCTCCTCTCAACTGCTCTACGACTAAAGACAATCCTGACAGATCTTCTGGGGTAAGCACAGAAGACAATCAATGGAATAAGAAAGTATTAATATGTTCATTTTCTAGATGGGGAGCTGGCTCTTGGGCATGTAGGTATCTATTCCAAAGCCACAACTTAACTTAATTTTCTGCTTTATTAGCCCAGTGCTCTGACCACAAAATTGCTCTGGGTGTGAAAGTTCCCATAATGGTGAACCATCAGAAAAACAGGGTGAAACCCTCATTTGCCTGATAAAAAGAAATGGCTGCAGGTCGGGAAGGCAGCTGTGGGGCAAGGAGAGCTGCTTCTGCAGTGAAAGGTGTCAAACAGTCAGGTCACTCACAGTGACACTCATACCTTTCCTGTGGCCATCCCTCTCAGTGCCAGCTTCAGTGACAGCTGCTGTTTTGCAGGATCACTCCCACAAAAAGGCTGAAGGGATAAAGTGACAGGAATGATGCTCGAACTGAATGAGAAGTCCACACTGATGGAAAGATAAGTATCCTGCACACCTAAAAGTGAAAACATGTCAGAAATCTCATTCTCCACCATGATGGATTAAATGATTCTGTGGTTCGCTTAAAAAAAATGTTGGGTACTGCAAGCAATTCAAATTTGACACCATCACAACCACTTGAGTTAATTTTATAGAGCCAGCTGTGAAAACTGACCATGGGCTTCCCCCTGGAAGTGAATGACAGAGAGTGCTGGACCTGTGTGAAGATCACCACACTACTGTTGGCTGTAGGCTCCCATTCTCTGGGCAGGTTTCAGAGTCTCTTCTCTAGTTCTTCATGTTCTGTATACTGAATTATCACTTAGAAGATGATGAGTATGAACAAAAAATATACCAAGGGTATCTAGTCTATTTTTTGCACACTTTAAAATTAAAATTACAGGAAACCATTCAAAAGCAATTACCTTTTAATACATGACTCCCATCTTGCTGTCTGATGAAGAATCTGCTAAAGGCACCCTGCTCCATCTGCACAGCTCAAGGCTTTTGCTGGGCATGTGCCACGTCCCATTCTGGGATGGACAGCCAAATGACAGCATGCTTGGAAAAGCAGGGGAAGAAAACTGAAGTGATCTGGATCTAGGGAGTGCTGAACCCTAATTTCTGCATGAGTAGATTTCCATATTTAATCTACGGAAGATTTTCCCCCCAGCAACAACCAAACACCCAGAGAGGGATGGACACCTCTGGGTGAGAAGAAACTTAGATGGGTACACACATTTTGAAACACCTTAGGTTCCACTGAAGTGGAAGTGGCAGAGAATGTGGTGGTTGCCACAGATGTGAAATGCAGCTTAGCTACATTTGCACTGGTTGTGAGGACTGCTTAATTTTGCCTAATTAAGCTTCCCCAAATAAATTGTATGAAGGAAACCTTTTAAGGAGTGGGGATTATAGTGCAATTCCCTGGGCAGGAAGGGAGGCAGTGCAGAGCCGGAGGCAGGAGGCTCTTCACCCAGGCAGGTGAATCCAGGAGAGCTGTTCCCAGCCTCGGAGCAGAGGGTGAATCTCAGGCAAGATCAGGAGCAGTGTTATCTAAAGTGCCTTGCTGCCAACGCCTCCTTTCCCTCTCTGCTCTGAGAATTCCCTCCATACCCTCTGTGCTGGGCACTGTGAGCACTTACACACTCTCAATGCTGAATTTCCCCTGAGCTGATTGAGGCTCTTCCAGGTGGGATTTTGTTCCCTTTTGGCGAGTTTTCTGTTAGCTTTACAGCAAGGGTGTCACATCTTTTCTTTAGCTGGGCGTGTTACACTTGATTGCATTAAGGTGTATCTGATGGCACCAACATAGAGCAAGATTCAAAGCCTTGCAACATGTTCCAGCACAGACAGCACTGTGAATTTACACACAGCGCTGTTCAGATCTCATATCGAATATCCTCTGGCATCACATCTGAAATTCATTCTGTATGGCAACCAAAGAAACGCTCTATCTGTCTGGATAACAATAAATGAAGAGAGAAAGAGCTTTGCTGTATCACCAGCTCCAATCTGGACAAATGGCAAACCTCCCAGCAGACAAGCAGCCCCACTGCTGCAAGCCCTGTGCTGCTCCCACAGCCCCCTCCCTCTCCCCACAGCTTCTTTTCCTCTCTCCTGCCTGGGCTCCTTTTATTCCATAAGGGCTTTCCAGTCATCCTAGCACTGGAGAGTCTCTCCACCTTCTTGCAAATGAACAATTGTCTTGTCCATCTCCTTCCACTGGTCTGGATGGTGATGGGATGTCTCTGCCTGCCCTTTACTCACCAGGGCTGCAGTGAGGGCATTAGCTTAGGCACAGGCAGCAAATTTGGTAAATCCAAAATCCTCTGTGTGTCCCCAGCGTGTGAAATTATTATCATCCCCCATTAAAATTTTTCCAGCTTTGGAAGGAGACCAGGATTATAGTTCACTGAGCTGCTGCGTGCCTGTATGGACATTTTACATAATGCCATTAGCCCCCAGAGTTCCCTGAACTCGCTCCAGACCTTCCCAATGGGATTCTCTGGTGTGGAAGGTGACGTGTAGATGTAAAACATCATTGTTGGCCTGTCCGTAACAATACAATGGAGCATTAAAATTTTGTGTTATAGCTCCTGAACATGGTTTCAGACAGCGTGTTAAAGGAGCTGGGTCATTGCTTTGATAGCTCTGACTGTGAATTGCTCGGGTCTGCTCAAGCATGCGACCCCTCCGTGAGCCACTCCGTGTCTGACAGTGCCACCAGCCACCAGTCCCACACCACAGCTCCTGCAGCTCCTCCTCTCACCATGGAGCAGCCTTTCCCACGGGGCAGACCCAGCTGCCTGCTGCTTGCTGAGGCCTGGTGTCCCTCGGGTTCTCCTGCCAGGGTCCCAGCTGTCTGGGATGGCTGCTGATGTCCCCTCCATCCCAGCACACCCTGCAGCTTGGGCACCAACTCAGCTGAGCACTGAGTGTTTGTTGGCCTCCAGCTCCAGCTGAGCGGGGATCATTTCTCCCTCCACCTTCACAGAGGGCTGTGCAGAGGCCAAAAGGGGAGAGGAATGCACAGCCAGAGCTTTCTGGCAGCCACTTTTAGTGCAGATTAACTCAGTGCTTACCCCCTTGCTAGCTCCAAGCACCTTGGACCTCCGTGCTGCCCAAAGAGGCTTTCCCTTGTCCCGGGGCTGTGTTTGGAGATGGTCTCCACATCCTCGTGGCCCCACTGAGGGAGGAATTACAGCCATGGGTCAGGCTGTGCCAGCACCTCGACAGAGCCTGTCCAGGCATCCCTGAGGGCAGAGCTGTGTATCAGAGAGCTGGATAAACCAGAAAGTTTGGAGAACCCCAAGAGGAGGTAAAAGAAAGCCCTGTTAAATCATTGCTTTTCAAAGAACCTACCCTGGAGCTAGCTAACTGATCCTGTCAGATCTTTCCTAAGTCAGATAAGAAAAATAATCTGGCAGTACTCATCAAAGGCAGAATGATGCATTAAAAAGTCCATTGTCAGGAGACCTTGGAATCAAAGGTAGAGGGTTTGCAGGTAAGACTGGTGGGACCCACAAGCACCAGCCCCATGGAAATTTCCACTCTCTTCCTGGTTGTAGGAAGCAGGTTTGCCCCACTGCCTTTAACTGAGAGCTGCTTTTCCCATTGACAGCAGACACCTCCTGACTTCCCTGTCTCACATGGGGACTCATTTCTAGGGAAAGAGGGATAAAGAAAGGAAAGGCTGTTAAGGTGATAGTCAATCCTTTGCTATTATTTCAGTTTAGTGGGAAACAAGTGAAGCTGTGTAAAGGTAAAGACAAGAGTCTTGATTTATCCTGATAACCCTTTCCCAAACTCTTGTTCTTGGTCCTGTTGGAGACGTGACTGGGCCAGGCAGAGTGGTGATCTGAGCCAGACTGCCTGCTCTGTGTTCCAACTTTTCATGACAACAGAAAAAATAACCAACAACTACATGGTGCTTTAAACACTAACTTGCCCTCACACTCCTTCTGAGGTAGTTAAAGGGAATATCACTACCTGCAATTACAGTCTGTGAAAATGGGATAAAAATGTTCCCTGAGATGCTTTATCCCTGTGTGGCTCTCACCTGGGCACATGTCTAAGCAGTGCCTGAATCAGAACTAGCCAAGGGAGGTTGGGATCCTCTAGTTGAAGGCCTGAAGATGAAGTGAAAAAAACACAAAAACAAAAACAAAAACAAACAAAAAAACCAAAACCAAAACCAAACAAAAAAAAAACCCCAAAAAACAACCCACCAAAAAACAAAAACCAGGACAGAGCAGCAGAAATAGGAGCTCTGCAAACACAAGGTGTTGCCATAGGAGGCACCTTGTGTCTTGCCAGAGTGCCCATAAGCCAGAGATCTTGTCTCATGTTGCCATATGTCACACACTACACATAAATCAGTTTGGGTTTGGCTGCCTGCTACTCCTCTTATAATCTCTTGTGTATCTTTCCATGTGTAATTATGAGTCAAGCCCTTGGAGGAGAGGGAAAATGTCCTGCTGGCATTTCCTTTGAGAAGAAACTGCATCTGCCACTGGAGATGCTGGAGAAAGATGTGGAAAAATGAGAAATACAAAGAGGTAGAGAAGCTACATCTCCAGATGAAAATCCAAAAAAAGCAAGCAGCTTTTGATTCCAGTTCACTACGTGTTTGGAACTCAGCTCCAATGAAGGAAAACAAACAAAACAAACCACATGTCATGAAAAACCACCACCAATGATGAGGAGAGAGGTTACAAATTATTGTCCATCCTCTCCTTCCATCTGACTTGGTGTTGGTGTTGTCTTGGCTGTGGAACAATCTAAGATGACAATAATCCTTCATTCCTGCTTTGCACTTGTGTCAGAGTGCCACTTTCCTATTCCCAGACTAAGGACAGGGTTTGTGGACATCGCCCGTGGAGTGACACTGGACCTTCTGAGTTGAGCCAGGCTGTGAGGGGTCCCTGCTGTTCCACAAGGGTGTGATGTGAACATGGGGATGAATAATTCAGGGCATAAAAAGGTGTATTAGGGGCCCCTATAGAATTTAGCTGGAGTTATATACGTGCTGTATATAACAGGGTTTTGCTATTACAGGGTTTGAGTCCTCACTTCAGTTCCACACTGAAAGAGAAAAATGCTGAGGAAAGGCAGCTGATGGTGCTGATGTCCCAGATGTCACAGTGGGGAAATGTTATGGGCAGTGCCTCAGGAGCTCTCTTGCTCCTGGAGTGGTTGTCAGGTGTTCCAGTGGTTTTCCAAGGGAAAGGAAGAGGAATAGCTAAATCAGCTGTGGATGGATAGTCAGGACTCACCTTGCCTAATTGCAGATGTCTGTATGGAAGGTATCTGCTCCTGAGCTGCCAAGTCAGGCTTGTTTCATCAGTCAGATGCAGATATTGAATTAAAGAGGCTCTGAGAAATCCAGTTTCTCTCCCCTGATGAGAGATGGAGCAAGGGGCTGAGCAGACACCTGTCTGTGATCAGTTGAGTGTCACCTGTTTGGCCCCTGAGCACGCTGCACCTTGGTCAGTGCTCCAGGAGCAGAAACAATTTTTGGGAAAAAATGACTCTCCAGGTGTAGCAGGGACTGCTCAAGAAGCCTTGCTGGCCATGTTGCACTGGTGTCCACACCAGCCACACAGCACCAGCACAACTGCACCGTGCCTGGAGCTGGCAAAGTCCCACCTGCAGGAGGGACTGGAGGGACAGAAGCTGCAGAGGCTGCCAAGGGCCACTGGCATTTGTAGCTGCTCTCAGCCAGAGGAGGGGATTGCTTTTAAATGTCACATCCTGGAAACAAACTTTTTTTCACACAGGGTTCATGTTTACATTTTTTTCCACAAATATTTAAGCCCCTTTAAAAGCTGGTTTGTTCTTATCTTGCTGTTTCCTCACCACAAAATTTTCATGAGTAGTTATTAGTTGAAAAAGCATTTTTAATTTTTTTTTCCTAAGGGGAAATATATTCAAAATCAAAAATTTTGGCTTAAAGTACCATTTAGTGCATTAAAACACTAAGATTTTGGAAAAAAAAAATGTATTGAAAATATGCCCACATGCTGACACTTTCAATTTATGAACGTTTTGCAGGGTATAATTTCCAGGAAAATTATGGTATTTTAGGTTTTCAACAAAGTTTTAGGAATAAATAACTGAAACAAGAATATCCTGCAAGTGGGAAATTCTGGTTTCTAAAGGGGTGCATTCATGATTCAAACAACTGTTGTGCAGAAAGCCATAGTCTGATTTGTGTAATGACCCTCTCAAATACTATTGAGAGATCTGGTTATTTCTACATAATTACAATCAAATAGTGACTATTCTCCATCATTTGTAACACCTTCCATTATGCTCTCAAAAGAATTCATAGCATTTGTTAAACTAAAGTGCTCTCACCCTCTGCTCTCTTTAAATATTTGGAGTTCTTTTAAACTCCTCAGGGAAGAGATTTGAATTGCCAAAAGAAAAGAAGAAGGATTTTTAACTAAAACAATTATCCCAATGACCGCTGTTCATATTAATCAAGAATAGTTTCTTAGCTGAGTTTTTGTTTACCAAACTCACTTTTCCTTGCTCCATGCTAATTATGAGGATTGCTAGATTATGTATTTGGAGGTTTTGTTTGATTGTTTGTTTCCAAACAAGGTTAAAGTATCTTTGAGAACACTTGTTAATGAAAAATTACCTCCTCACCTTCTTACCTGAGTCACTGACACCTCTTTGCAACATGCCCTGCTTTCTTACTCATTTCCACTTCCCATGGCCCTTGGAGATAAGACTAGAGCCCAACCAAAGAGCATTTAGCCAATGTTTTTTATAGCATTTCATCTTTAAAGTCTCCAAAACCCAGCCTGAAGATGTTAAAACCTGAGAGTTTTAGAGGTTTATTGTGTAATTACTTTTGCTCTGTACTCAGGGTAGAATTATTTCAACATTATTTTACAGGAGTGTATGTGGGAAAATAGTTCTGGAAAATCTGTCTCAATACCTGCAGGAGGAATATTTTTCTTTACCATCATATAATGAATCAGGGGAAACTTCAAACTTGATAAGAGTCAGATGGAGATTTTCCTTAATCTGGTTTTATATTATGTGATGCTTAGCAGGGCATTTCTAGATCTCCCCTCAGGAGCATTAATTAGAACAAATGCAATTAGTCTATGGCATCCTTATTAAGGCAGAATTCTTACATTAATCAGTAGAAGTTTTGCTGAATTAAAGGATTGTCCCAGGTCTTGCCATAAGACAATACTGAGCTGGCACAGGAGCCAGAAAGGATTTAGAGGACAGAGCCAGGAAAATCTGCTGAACCACAGGAGGCATGAACAGCAACTGGAATTTTTAGTACCATCTTTATCCTGGGGTGGACCCTGTGTGCCATGGCTGACTTCAGATGGCTTCAGAGGAGTTTGTCATAGAGCTCATCTGCTCATGGAGGGCTCATCTGTACCAGCCAACAGGATGAGCCCTCACAGTGGGACTGTGACCTTCTGGCAGCTCCAAAAAAAAAGGTATTTCTGGCCAGATATCAGGATTCTGAATGTTGAGCTCTTTCCCGCACAGTTTCTGGGGTGCTGCAGGAAAATCCCAGGTGAGTGCACCCACTTTGCCTTTTGAGCTTGCACTGTGACCTGGCCAGGGCTCACCACAGGCTGTCAGGGAGGTCACACTCGCTGTAAATTTATTTTCTATTGCCACTCAAAAGAGAAAAGGGAGAGCAGATACAAAGCATGCAGAGACAGATGCTGGCACACTGCTCTGTCCCATCTTCCCCACAGAGCAGCACATTGCAAGGTTGCCCTGAGTCTCACGAATCTCATGAGGATTTATCAGGACACAGCTCTACCTATCACAGCATCACCTGGGTTGGTGGGGACCACAGGAGAACTCTGGTCCAACCTCCTGCTCCAGCCAGGCTCAGTGCTGAATTCAGACCATCTTATCCAGCAGCAGTATAACCAACAGGGCTGCAAGAAAATGAGGTAGGTAAAAAAAAAAAAAAGATGGGGTATGGTAACTACCCTGCAGTTGGGATGCAGTTCAGCTTTCCCTGTGAGCACGCCTCTCTCTCTTCCTGCCCTCCAGGCAGATACATTTTTTTATTAAGGAGGTGGCCTGACTCCAGCACTGTGATCCCTGTGATAGGCACTTGCCCTGAGGGTGCCAGGATTGCCCTGAACAGAACTTTTGGGGATGAGCTTGCACTGCTTTTCTGCTCTCAGCTCTTCTCTGCAACTCCCTTTGGAACTCAGCAAAGAGCAGGAGGAAATGCAGCAAACTGATGGCTCCATCCATCTTTAAAAAGCCAATGCATGGAAAAAAAGTTAGGTGGGAAAGACTGGTTTTGCTCCTGGGGTAATGTTCTTGGGATCCACTTGAGGGCATAAGAAAAGCAACTTTGTCTGTGTAAATCCTACAGTGGAGGATCCCACTCCCCAAAAGGGTTAATGCAACTTCTCTTTTCCCCCAATAGGTTCATGGCCCTAACAACTTTCATTGTGAAATGGGTGCAGGTGTGGGCCATGCTTTGTTGATCACAATCCCTTTTGCAGAGGAAGCTTTGAATATGTTTGACATAATCAGCTCACAGCCTTTGCCCGCACTCTTTCATAAACAGGCCATTTTCACATCCTTTTCATGGGATCCGACAGGCGGAAAAATAATTAATGTTACCTCAGCCTAACAGTGACCCAGCTTTGATTCAAAAAGACGGCATGTTGCATAAACTGACCACTTAATTGAGTGATAGAAAAAGCCCACATGTATCAATTCTGCCTCCACGTATTATGATTACTGGGGCTTTGCGAGGATTGTGCTCCCTCGGTCATAAAGCAGAGCTTAAATTCAAGCCCATGAAGTGGTTTCAGGAGAACTGATTGAGCATGAGCTGGGGATTATCTGTGTTTATGGTGGCAGGACATGGGAGCAGGGGAAGATGTGGGTACCCAGCCACCATGATGCATGTTCAGGTTATGTCCGGGTTATGTCACATGTCCCTGTGGGAACTGACAGTGGCCAGGTGTCATCCAGCCACAGGACACTGGGGATGCTGATGGCACTACACTGCCACCTTGCCATGACCTCAGAGCCACGGCCAACTGGGACATTCCACAATTAGGACTACGCCTAATATGAGCAGGACAGAGTCACTGTCGAGGTAACCCACCAAAAAGAAATGTCCAAGATAAATTTCAGTCAAATTGAGATAGAGTCTAGAGGTAGCAGTGACTCCTCTAGCAGTCTTGTGAAAGGCAGGTTCTGCTTGAATAACCTGATGTCCTTCTCTGACAAGGTGACACGCTAAGGGTGAGGAAAAGGCTGTGAATGTTGTCTGCCTGGACTTTAGGAAAGCCTTTGATGCCCTTTACCCACAGTGTTCTCCTGGAGAAACTGGCTGCTCATGGCTTAGATGGGTGCACGGTTTGCTGGGTGAAAAACTGGCTGGATGGCCAGGCCCAGAGGACTGGAGCCACATCCAGCTGGTGGAGTGTCACAGCTGGTGTTCTCCAGGGGAACAGTTCTGTGGCCACTTCTGTTTAATCTCTTTATTGTTAATCTGGATGAAGGGAGGAAGGTACCCTCAGTCATTTTGGTGAGGACACCAAGCTGGGTGGGAGTGTTGATCTGCTGGAGGGCAGGAAGGCTCTGCAGGGGATCTGGACAGGTTGGATGGGTGGACCAAGGCCAGTGGTCTGGGGTTCAACAAGGGCAAGTGCTGGGTCTGCACTTTGGCCACAACAACCCCCTGCAGAACTCCAGGCCAGGGCCTGAGTGGGTGGAAAGTGGCCCAGTGGAAAAGGACCTGGGGGTGCTGCTCAACAGCAGCCAATCTTTCCCGAGAAGGCCAATGGCACCTGGCCTGTCTCAGCAATAATGTGGCAGCAGGACCAGAGCAGAGATTGTCCCCCTGTGCTGGGCACTGCTGAGGCCAAACTCTGCTGTGTCCAGCTCTGGGCCCCTCAATTCAGAAAGGACTCTGAGGTGCTGGAGCCACTCCAGTTGATGAAGACACCACCCTAGATGGTCCCCAACAGTAATTTCAATGCAAGTCCTTCTTGCTTCCTCAAGAATTTACCCCTTTAATGTAGATGGGAAATACTGTCCTTCCCCATAGCCTGAAGAGCCCTAACAAAGCCTGAAAAGCACTTGGTGAGACAAATGGATCAATAATCATGAAGCACATTGCCAGGCTTTAGCAGACATCCCAATTTGCTGGAGAAAGGACTCCTGTGCTCAGTGTGGATGCAGCAGAGGAGAGTAAAACAGCCACAGACCCTCAGAAAGCTGGAGACACAGGGCAGGCCGTTTGTCACTGAGGTGATGTCAAATGCCAAATGATTAGGAGAGGTAGGAGCAGGTACAGAAACCACTCCTCCTCAGAAACCTTCAGTGTTCTCCCAGTGGGCCATTTTGTGTCTCTAGCAAATATTGTCTTTAAAATTATCACAAACAGTGGAAAATGGAGGAACTGGGGAACAACCATTCTACTTCAGCTGATTGTATTTACTTTCATAGCTACTAACAAAATCCTCTGTATTTCATCCCTGTCCTTTGACTCTTCACACCTCTAGGTATTGGCCATGTTTCTGGCTTGTCTGCCGTGCTATTCACACTGAATCACTCTCTGTGTGTCTCACTCACTCCCTGATCTTTTTAATGGAGTTTGATGATTTTTTTTCTCACAGTTGTCCATGTCTTTTCCATGTCCAATAACCCAGTCCAACCTGATGGTGAAGGAGGGACTGAAGAAGCACTGATCTCTGGGTGTTCACCAAGGGTGGTGGTGGTACCTGTGGCCACAGTGATGCCTTAAGTTTTTCAGCTTTCATGTTTTTCAGATTCTGTGCTGCCTAGGGGTGCAGTTCTGAGCCTCACATTAAGTGTTAGTCAGCTCTCTTCACAGAGTAGGTAGACAAAACAAATCCTTTTCCTGCTGAAGACCAAGGACATCTTTCAGACCCAAAAGCCAAAACAATGGTGGACTGAAGGGAGGAACAAGAAGGATGGGACCTCACAACCTGAAGCTGTAATTGGACAATTAAACCTCAATATGCAAATGGATCAAAACTTATAAAAGCGTGAGACCTCGTGACTGGTTGTTAATTTTATTCTTTTTCCACCTCGGGTGTAGGCCTGGCCAGGCTCTTGTACTGCCCAAAGTGCACCTTAAAGGCCTTTCAATAAATACCTACTTTATTCTCTAGCTCTGTCCAGTCTCTGTTTGAGGTCAGCCCTCCCAAGGCATCAACAGGAGCAAAATCTGGTTCCTCCACTGGCCAATGAACAGCCCATGAAACACCACAGGGGAGGCCTCCACTGGGAACCTATTCAAAGGAAAGCTTGAAGACACTACAGGGACCTGATCTAGGACTGGTTGCTCCAGCTACCACCTGACCTGTGGTCAGACGGGGCTGGGTGACCTCTTCATGCCTTGGGAACAGACACGACCTTTCCTGCTTTCCCTGCTATGGATACTGCCCATAAAGTGACCCTCCACAGGCAGGGGCTTTTACTTTCTCTTCTACTTAAAATCTGAAATTCTTTACTGCAGGTGTGGTGAGACCCACTGGGAATGGGTTGCCCGGGGAAATTGTGGCTGCTCCATCCCTGGAAGCGTTCCAGGCCAGGTTGGATGGGGCTCTGATCAACCTGGTCTAGTGGAAGGTGTCCCTGTCTATGGCAGGGGCTGGAACTGGATGATCTTCAAGGCCCCTTCCAACCCAAACCATTCTGTGACTCCATGAGCTGTCCCCAGCATGGACATGCCATGTAAAGAGCATTCCAAGGTTTGCTGCTCCCAGCCTTTTCTCCTTTGGGATGCTGGCTCCTCCATCACAGGGCAAATGCCCAGAAGTCCTGTGGGAGACCTGACTGAGAGAGGTTGTGCTTTCCCTGGAGATGTCTGCAGAAGGGCAGCTTGCCTGGCTGGGCCAGGTGTCCCTGTGAGCTCCTGGAGATGAGAACTGAGCTAATAAATGACCAGGCACAGAGAAGGGCAGCAGAAAAGAGGCCTGAAGTGCTGTTTCCATCCAGAGACATTCAAAACATTTTGTGAGGAAACTATTCAGTGTTTGTAACACTACAATGACACAGAGGAAGGATTTGCTTAGATCCCAGTGAGTGCAGCAGTGACAATCCTGCAGCCTGCCTGCCAGCTCAGGGAGTGCATGCTCCTCACACCTGAGTCATCTTTGTTAGTCCCTAACACACAGCAAGGGCCTCTCTGCTTTATGTAATCAGTCACTGCATAACTCCCATTTATTTGCATTTGGGAAGACAAAAGGCTGCAGATTAGGGTGCTCTTTAATGCCTAATTCTGCCCTCATAGGAACAGAGATGACCCAGGCAGTTCTAAGATGCTCCTCAGAGGGAGTGTCCTGTGTATTTTTTCACAGGCAGGATCCTGGCTCTGGTGAGGTTTCATCCCCAGCTGGAACCAGAATATGCTTTGAGGCATGAACTCTCTACAGGCAATGCCATCACCTTCACCTTTATTTTGGAGGAGGCTACAGATTTCATGCCCTGTGGGGATGGCAGGCTGCTGGAGGACTGATCCTGCCAGCCCTGCTCACAGCAGGTATTACCTTACCCTGCCTCTTGGCTCCCGCAGAGCCCTGACAGAGCAGGATGCTCTTCAAGGTGAAGGTGTGCGTGGGGGGATCAGCCCTCGATGGAAGAGTTTTAACGTGAAATAAGATCAAACATCACTGCCACACCTCTACCTCCAGCAGTTTCAACCCACACAAGAAAGGGGAACGTGCAGAGGAGCAGAGTCCAGGTACCGGTGTAACTTGTGTAAAGGATTAGAGAGGGAAGGGGAGGGAAGGAATATGAAGAAGAAAAAAAGATGAAGAAAATAGAAAAACTACAAAAAAAAAAAACAAAAAACCCGACCCCCCCAAAACAAAACACCCCCCCCCCAAAAAAATCCAACAACCCAAAAACCACCAGAAAGGAAAAAAGATTAAAATAAAAAAAAAAATAAAGAAAAAAAAAAAAGGAAAGAAAAAGAAAGAAAAGAAAAAGAATGTCTGGAGATGAAAATTATATTTGGCTCTTTACTAACATCCATGGACCTAATTGGATTTATTACCTGACTGCAGGAAAACTTGAAAAAGATTATGGAAAAAGAAAAGAATTTGAAATTAACACATACAGTACATTTCAATATAGGTGTCAGGACTAGAAGTGCAGTTAAGATTTGGAAACAGTTTGTAAACACAGAAGTGTTTTAAGTCCAAATGTGACTTGGTGTGCCCAGTCCTGATTTTTCTACCCCAGGCAGGTTTTGAAAACAAAATGTGAAAGGATAGTTTGGGAGGGTCTTCTTCCCCTTGACTGAAAACCTTGAGGAGAGTGGAGGAAAACACAGAGTTCCCCCACTGGCCCCTGGCAAGGAAGAAGGGAGATTTTCCTTTCACTTCTTTGGACTGGTGTTGACAGACCCCAAGCAGCCATGGAAAACCTGCACTGGGCAAATTTGCCTGCATCCTTCCAGTGAGAGACAACTGGAGCAATTCTGTGGTTAGGAGGGTCCATGTGGGCTGTTCCTCTTCACTGCTTGAGCAGCATTTCACAATCAGAGCCATTGAATTCCATTTCTCGGTGTCACTCAGTCGCCCTGGGCCCAGCGTGGCTCCCTGTGCTGCTTTCAGAGGAAATGAAGTTGTCCATACTGTGAATGGCAGGATGCATCCCAAGGAATTTGCATCAGAAGAGGGACTTGGCCTCATTCCTTCACCAATTTGAGAAACACAGTGGCTCCTGTAGGTGTTGGAGCCAAAGAAGAAAAGGACCTGTTCCATGGGCAGTGAAATGAATGAATGGTTCCTGATGAGTTTTGTCTTACCCTGTTTAACCCCTCCTTCCCTCCACCTCTCCCAGCTTGCAGCAGCACGGTCTGAAGGCCAGGCCTGCTGAAGTACAACTGTTCCCCTGCCCTTCGTGCCCTTGATTACTTTAATTACACTGATTTTACTGTGGAGAGGGAACTGAGCCAACTAAAGCAAATCTCTCCACTGGCAGTAGGGATCTAGGGACAAATTAATCCATTCCTGAAGAAAACATAAAAATAAATAAATAAAAAAAGCAGGTGCATCACCCCAATTTCTCTACCAGTTCAAAGGGGGATTAGCTCAGATGTAGACATCTGACATCCTGTGCTGGAAACACCTGAAACTGGTGAAACCAATCCCACTGTTAGAAAGAGTTGGGGGTTTTGGTGAGGATCTGAGAGCCAGGCATGTAGGTGGGCAGGGAGGGCAGGATGCAGCTTGCAGGTAAGACACTGGATCACACGTGTCTGCAGTTGGGTGTCTACATGAGAGAGGTGGCCAGGCCCTGTCAGGAGCAGAGAAATGGGCTGTGCACAGTCAGGGGAGCTCAGGGAATGAGTCACACCTGGATGTCTGACGTGAAGGGAGCTGGGGCAGTTCCTCTGCTGCAAATTGAAATCTTCTCCTAGATTTGTTGAGCCAACACCTCCTAGCAGCTAAGGATCCAGTCATGGTGCTTTGGCCAGGAAAAGAGGTCAGTTCATACTTCCTCATGCTTCCAGCACCCTCCTCACAAAAACTCTGGGCTTCCTTTTACTTCTCGTGGAAATAGATTGCTAGTGGCAAGGAAGAATGCAGCATTCCTGCATCCAAAGCATTTCACCAGAGTCCAGGAACTCATCTGTCCACCAGAAACTGGGGGGAAAATATCCCTCCACCCTCAGGAACAGGAAGAATGGATGGTCTTAGAGCATTGCAGTGTCTTCATGGAGCTGCACAAGTGCAAGCAAGGCTGGTGCTTGGAGAGAGCTCAAACTGGGTGGAATCAGATTGGTATCACTCTTGGATGCAAAGAGGTTTGCACTGGGGGTAGAGAAGGGACCTGAACTGCTGTAATTAGATTATCAGATCTCCAGAGCAGGATTCAGCTCATAAGGTATTTTAACCCTTTCTTCTAATTACGGTGGTGTGCAAACTAAATGTTCTCACTGCAAACCCTGGGCAGATTTGAAATGCATGGAAAGGGATCACAGCCTTCTGGTCACTGCAGCTCTCAGCTCCTGGTATTATTTATGGCAGGTTTAGCACATTTCCAGTTGTCCTGTGGTTAAGATCAGGTCTTACATCTTATGAGAATCCCTTGGGAGAGAACCAGTGCCTGGATGTGCTCACTAGTGGGGTTTGGAGGGAGGAAGATTAAATGCTGCAGGATTCCAGTTTCCCCAGCAGCACCCGTGCCTCTGTGCAAAGCCACTACAGATAAGATTTCAGCAAGAAATGCTGGGATTTGTTGTGCTTTCCTGTAACAGCACGAAGGAAGGATGAGTTTGGAGCCATGCCAGAGTGTTTCAGGCTGACTCAGCAGGGACAGTTCAGTGATGGAGGCATTGCAAAGTGTGGATGTGACACCTAACTCTGCCACAGCACTGTGTGACCTTTAACAAATCACTTTCCCGTGAGGTGCCTTGACCCCTTGCAGTAAAACAGGGCCTGTAACACTTCCTCAGTCATACTTGTCTCTTTGGATTGTCACCTTTTCAGGGAATGAGGTTTCACACTGTGACAAGCAGCTGCTGTCTGGAATAAAACAGCATTCAGAGTTATGCTAAATGACCTTAACATTCATGACATGCTCATTGCTGTGGTTTTCCCACTGCTCACATATTCCCTGCCTGGGACAGTGAAAATAAATACTGTCCCTTGTTCCATTATAATGAACACATTCCCTGATTCCTTGAAGGGTCTCCTTGGTTTCTTGTCAGGTCTGCTTCCCCACCGTGCTGCCAAGGATAAGGGACAAATATTGGAGAGGAGCAAGACATTAATTTTTCTCTACTGAAGTATGACAGCTCTTATTATCTCCTGACAACCTCTGCCCACGTTTAGTCACACACTGCCTCAGCTACAGAGCCCAGCTGCTCCCCATCAGCTCACATGAGTTTATGTGCAAGCAGTCCACCCCCCACATTTCCCATGAGCTGAGAGCTCTGTCTGAAGAGACTGAAGAGATTGTGGTTTATTTTCACTTTGCTTGTGAAAGCCACAAACTCACACTGTCTTAACCAGGATGTAAATCTGTTTCCCTGAACTTGAAGATGATCTCTTGTCCAAATGAGGGCCCTAATGAAGCTTCAGCAGTACAAGGCCAGGGCATCTCACCACAGCTCTCTCAAGGGTCTTGCTCTCCTGTTGCCCAGCAAAGGTTGTCCAACCTTCTGCCACTGAGACATCTGATGGTTTTGATGCTACTGACCAAATAATGATGTGGGCTCAGTTCCAAAACTGCTGCCCCAGGTGCTGGGGACAGTGGAGCTGCAAATTTCAGTGAGCTGCAGCTCTCACCTCCTGCCATCTCCAGCCAGGCTGCCCTTCACAAACAACTTGTTCTAGGAGAGTAGGAGAGGCAGACTGGATAAATAAGAAACAATATTTTCCTGAAAGCACAATCACAGAAACAATTGGGTTGGAAAAGACCCTTGAGATCATCAAGCCTGTCCTGTGATTGAACACCACCTTGTCAACCAGACCATGGCACTGAGTGCTGTCTCAGGACAACACGGTAGAAACGACACACACTGAGATGTCCAAGGCAAAAAAGGGAAAGTTTATTTACAGACCTTGACATTTATAGAATTCCAACAGTGACCATGGATTGGAGGAAGAAAATTTGACTCTCCAACCACACTGGTCACCCAACAGTCCATCAATTCTCTCCTCCTTATGAGAAGAATGTAAACATGAAATGACTGTTACGATAACAATAAGTTGTTTATGTGAAAATCCATGAGAGGCTCCATTGCAAAAGGTAAATACGAAGGCTGAAGTGGGACTTCAGAAAAACTTTAAAATAACAGAGAAGAACAGAGCAAAACCAGGGCAACAGAGTGCCACATCCAGTCTCTCCTTAAACACCTCCAGGGACTGTGACTCTGCCACCTCCCTGGGCACCTGAAAAAGCCATGGACTGCTGGATTTTCCAGGATTGTGCTGTGGAGACTGTGTCAAAGGCTTTGCTCAAGCCCAGGTAGACACATCCACAGCCTTCCCCTCATCCACTAGGGAGGTCACCTGGTCATAAAAGGAGATCAGGTTGGTCAGGCAGGACCTGTCTTTCCAAAACCTTTGCTGGCTGGGTCTGATCCCTTGCCTGTTCTGTGTGTGATCACACTCAGGATGATCTGTTCCACAACCTTGCTGGGCACTGAGGTCAGGCTGATAGGCCTGTACTTCCCTGGGTCTTCCTTCCAGCCCTACTTGTGGATTGGTGTCACGTTGGCACCTCCAGCTGGGACCTCCCCAGTTAGCCAGGACTGATGATAAATGATGGAGAGGGGCTTGGTGAGCTCTTCCACCAGCTTCCTCAGCACCCTTGGATGAATCTCCTTCCATCCCATCGACTTCTGAGCATCTAAGTGGCTCAGCAGGTTACTAAATCCAAAAGCTTTACACTTCATGGGCAGTTCTAGCAGCAGGCAAGAGAGAATACATTGATCATGTTGCATTGCTGGAAGGTGCTTGCACAGATTACAGCAGTGCATGAGCAGGAATAAAGTAAGTAGAGTAAAAAAGCTCATCGAAACTTCCTATCCCACCTCAAAGAAATTCCCTGGCAAGACCTTTCTTCTCCCATGAGAAAGGATGCTCACCTGTGGATTAGGGCTGTGTCTTGCTTTGAAACCTCCATCTCTGGTGGTCGTGGTAGTATTCATAACCAGATACACAACCTCACATGACAAATGTCCCATATCTGCAGATATCCATGAATTACTGCCCTTGGGGGAATCTAAAACCTTGGCCTAAATCAGCTCTTCAGGCACCTGCAGAGAGCAACTTGTCTGCCCTTACTTAGCCAGTTGTTTTTTTGGGTTTTGTTTTTTTTTTAGGGTGAGACCCAATCTCCTGAAACAAGGAGATCCCAGGGTATCTCCATCACCTCTAAGGCACCTCCTCCTCTGGTCTGCTTTGAACCTGTTGCCCAACAGCTTCATTACATGTCCATTGTCTAGACTAGAAGAGCACTTACAGGACTGTAAATGTCATTCCCACACATGGGGAATGTAATTTATCCCTGTTTGAGTATCATTCACTCTGCTGAAGGAAGCCCAAGCCTGGTTCTGCTCCGTGTTCACTTTGACTCCCTGCACTGTTTTGGATTTGAGGCACTACCCCTGTGTCCTCCAGGATCACTCTTTGTGGTGGCCCTGAGGAGGTGGGATGAGGTGTGGGTTCTGCCACCCTCTGAACTGGCCTGGGAGGGAAATGGCCCAGCTCAGCTCTGCTATTTTCTTTAATTAGATGTAAAATCAGCACCCCTCCAAGGTTTTGAAGGCAGGTTGCCTATCAGTCCTGACCTGATTTGGAGCAGACTCACAATCAGCCAGGCTCTCATAGACTTCAGGTGGTGTCTATGAGACTGCCCTGGGACACGTGAAAGGAGCTAAAGATTGCACATCTGTGAAATGAAAGTTGTAACAGTTGTCACTGCTACTGCAAAGGTGGATCAGCTGCACAGCGAGAGCTTTGCTTTGTCAATAAATCCCAGACACAATGGACTGCAGGAAAGGGAAAATGATCCAAGGAGCTGGGGCAGATGGGGAGACAGCTTCTGCTCTCCTAGGGCAGCCAATTGCCTGGATCAGGCCTACAACTTTCATTTCACAAATGTGCAATCTTTAGCTCCTTTTACGTGTCCCCAGGCACTCTGACAGACACCACCTGAAGTCTGTGAGAGCCTGGCTGGTTGTGGGTCTGCTCCAAAGCCCTCTGAAGTCAGTGGGAGTCTTTCCCCTGACTTCACTGTGTTTGGGGCAGGCCCTGGATGACTATCCCTCAGGTTAGACAGTTTAATCATCCATTCAGCAGTACACAAAGCAGATCACATACACTTTCAGCCTGCATTGTATGGTGTTATGAAACGAGAAGATTATTTGATATGATTCAGAGATAACTCAGGTATAAGGTAAAAAAAAAAATAACACCTTTGATGTTTTACATTACACTTCAGTTATTCCTTGAGGGGCAAATTCTCGTCACCTTACCCAGGTGAATATTGCACTCAGTAATTTTGGTCAAAAACATTCCATCAACTTTCTTTTTAATAGAAATTGTTGAGGGGGGAACAGGGGTGGAAATTCAGCTTGGTGGACATAAAAAAAAAGACAAATCCATGTTTTCCTTCTCTCAATAATCAGAAAAAAAAATTGGGAAAAAAAATTAGTTTTGAAGGGATTTTCTAACAGGGCCATAAAACTAGTCTTTTTGCTCTCCAAAAATTAAGGAGAAATAACAATTTCCCAATGATTGCAGTCTCTATGTGGCACAGCTATTTCTAGCTGAGGTGTCAGCCATCCATGGACTGTCAGCCAGGCCTGATTCTCATCTTGACTCTCTTTGGTCAAGCTGCAAAATCACCCTTTGTCCCTCTTATTTTGTGTGCTCTCAGAACAAGACTGACAGCACCAGCTTCCAATTTTGAGCTGGGCAGAACTCAGGTACGTCGCACTCAGAGCCAGGTGGGATCTGCAGGGTTTGTAGGGCCTTACCTCAAGAAGCCTGATGAAGAATTCTTTTACCTCTAGAAATACAGAGAGGGCAAGGGCAAGGGATGTGTGTAGTTTCCTAGAACACTGTTGTATCATTTGAACTACTCCTAAAAAATTTGGAGGGGGGGAAATCAATCTTAATCAGCATTAAAAAAAAAAAAAAAAAAAAAAAAAAAAAAAAAAAAAAAGAGAGAGAGAAGAAGAAGAAGAAGAAGAAGAAGAAGAAGAAGAAGGCAATAAAACCTTCTGTACAGGCACAACAGGCACCGTGGCCGAATTCCACGGACTTGGTGAGCGACAGGGCAAATCAAAGCCTCCACCTTCAGAGGAGAGGCAAACCACACTCCATGGCCAGTGGCAGTAATTGAAGCCCCACTTCTGAAGGAGTTGGCGGGCGATGAAACCCGGCTGGGATGGCTCTGTTCTGCCTCTGGAATCCCCTCCCACCGCCCCGCATCCCCGGCGCTGCTGGGGGCGGGGGGTTTAACTGCACTGGCACAGGAGTTCCCTTTGTTGATGGGAGCTGGGTCTCCTCTAGGGGACTGGGCCGATCCAGCTGTACTGGCAGAGCCTTTGTACTGCGGAGCAGCTCAAGTGCAGACCTGCAGTGGGTGCCTGCCCCAACCTCTGCTGGCAGGTCGATAAGCCCAGCGCCGAGCGGAGTTAAACGACCCCGTGCTGGAGAAATGCCACACGTAGGAGCCAGCAAGCATCTGTGTTACCGATCCAAGGCATCTCTCGAAATGCCTCTAGACTGTGCTTCTTTTCAAGCAGGGAATGCCATATTTTATTTTATTTTATTTTATTTTATTTTATTTTATTTTATTTTATTTTATTTTATTTTATTTTATTTTATTTTATTTTGGTTTTTTTTTAGGAGGTGTGTGTACCAGGAGTGTTGCAGAGGTACCAGGCAGCTGTACCTGCAGTCATCAGCACAGCCATGGTTCCACAGCCAGTACCACAGTTAGGGAGACACCTCTCTGGATGCCTAAAAAGAGTGGAGGAAACGAAAAAGAGTGAGAGAAAACTATAGGAAGACTAGAAGAGTGGAGAAAGCAAAGATGAGACTTCTTGTGATGCTTAACCTTAGTGACTAGCAGCTAGGATCCGTGCTAATCTGCATGAAATCACGGCTCCCCTAAAGACAGAAGGTCTGTGAAGGACATATTTCACGGGTGATCCCCACAGCTGTCAGAGCAGAGAGGATGAAGGCCTGTAGCTTGAGCCTTTCTCCTAAGGAAGGACAGTTCTCGGCTGACTTCCCCGGGTCTGGGCTATGCCCCGGGCTCCTGGGCCATCAGCTGACCCGGGCTGGGGAGAGGCTCATTGTCATGGAGAACTGCCCAATCCAGGCATGGCCTTGGCATTTATAGGGGAGTGGGGACTCTCAGGGTGGGACAGCAGGCTAATTGCCTTTGTCCTCGCCCTCCTTCAATCGGGGAGTCTCAGTAAATCCCTAAACCCATGACAAAAGCCCTGCTGCTTTTGAGTGCCTTTCATTAAACTCAATCCTCTTGCCCTCCCTCTCCCAAGATTTGCTGAAAAGAAGCCTCTTTCAACGGCAAAAGGAAACCTAAAAGGCTGCCATTAGCTCATTCACTGTCTCCTCTGCAGACTGGGTGCCTATTTGCTGAAATCTCCTCTCAAGTGTCCCTTGAGCACACCGGGGGTAGCTCCTCTGCAGGAGGGGCCACATTCCCGGGTTCCAGCTAAAGATGTGCTTTCCCTGGAGGGTTTGGTGCTGATGGCTGGACAGGTGCGCTGGGGACAGTCAGACCTGCCAAAGCCTCCCTTGAGCGCAGTACCATCCCTCAGGACCAGGGCTGGAACCCTGTGATGGGTGAATCCTTATCTGATTCTGCTCTGGCGTTTTCTGGCTATGCCCCTGCCAGCTGAAGTGGCACAAACCCTGTTGAGAGCCATGGGCTATTGCTGAGGACACACTGCCAGGTGCAGGCCACCCTGCAATAGGAATTTGTGAGATTTGGGATCCTCAGGAGCAAAATTTTATGGGAACTGTGCAGAAACAGAGTTAATGGAAGTGGCAACGTGAATCTGCCATTGGTTCTGCATCCTCAAACATTTATGTGTGATGCCTGCAGAGACACAGCTGATGGAAGAGGGTAAATTAAAAAAATGTGAGTGGAAGAACATGAGCTGGACACACAGGAGTGTCCTGCATTGGCTCAATGCTTGCTAAGGTCTGAGAGCAGGCTAGCAGAGTGGAGAAGGGATGCAGTGGTCACTCAGATACACAAGTATGCAGTTCCTGGCTTTCTTAGGGACTGGATCTTTATCTTTCAGAGGTGTTGGGAATCCCTCCACTGCTCTAAGATCAAACTCAGCAGCCCAAACTCCAAATAAAGCTATTCCACACCTGGCAGGATTGAAGCAGGGCAAGACTGACCACTTTGTCCTTTTTCCTAGTGTCAGTCTGCCCTTTCCCTCCCATTATCGCTGCCACTGCACCACCTGAGATGGAATTAAAATCAGGAGGAATTACCCCTAAAGCCAGGAAGATGGTATCTGTGCTGGGAAGGGGCGAGGGGGAGGGGGGAGAGGCAGGAGCTGCCACCCACCCTCTGGTCACAATTGCACAAAGGGCGGTTGGCCGGTGCCGGGGCAAGTCCTTGGTCCCGATCCCAAGCACATGGAAGTCATCTGACGTTTCGTCACGGCTCCATTATATTTTGGATCAGGCCAGCGGTTTGTCTTGCATCACTGCCCTGTATGTTCTGCAGGTAGCCAGTGCAAAGGAGCTGCCAACTATTTTGTTTTCTGAATAGCCCGCAGGGATGGCCTTAAATCACAGGAGATGCCTGTACCTTAAACAGCTGCAATTTCATGCCTAACTTCATTGTGGATGCTGCATCCCTCATGAAAACATTTACATTTATGCTCTAACTGCACACAGCTCGTGAAAACGGCAGGAATGAGGGGCTGTTTAGCATAATGGACACTGGATGATGCATTCTCCTTTCCCAGCAGCAGGAAGCCAGGAAGGATTCCCAGAAGTGCTGCCTGGCCCTCTGGCTGACTGGTCCCACCTCTTCACTGTCCGGCAGTGTTAAGCAGGTGCAATCCCATTAGAGGAACTGATATGCAAAACTCAGGCTGACTGAGCCTCCTGCTAGCTGGCACCTCGCTGGAACCAGTCCTGCCTCTTTTACTGTTGCAAGGTTTTATTTATTTATTTTTTACTAAACCGGGCTGAAAAAGGACAGCCGAGATTCAGACCGTTGAGAAAAACAAACAAACAAAAATGAAAGAGTGCCCACGCTGCACAGCAAGACTCCAAGAAACTGCAAACCAGCTCAGATGTGTCTCCTTTGGGAGCAAGGCAGGTGTCTTTCTGCCTTACTGTGCAGATGAAATTGTTCATAAATTTTTACACCTTTTATCCCAAATGATGTGAAAGAAAAACCTGTCCCCCACAGAGTTTTAAAATACTTCAAACATACTGATGAACAACCAGGCCAATATCTAACAATTGTTAATATTTTATTCCCAACAGCTGTTCAGCCTGAAAAGTTTCAGTAATACACTAAAAACAAAAAGAAAACCAACAAAAAAAATTCAAAACAAATAAAAACAAAAAAGGGGGGGGGGAAACAAAGTAAAATAAACTTTAACAAAGTTTAAAACACATTATAAATAAGTACAGCTCCAGAGCATAATTTACAAATATAAAACCACATAGAAACGTATGTACAGAAGAGTTACATTACGTACAAATATGTATAAAAATACCCCAGTGTTTATTCTTGTGCTAAAGCTG
The DNA here is from genome assembly GCA_017589585.1 of Phylloscopus whistleri. Lineage (NCBI taxonomy): Eukaryota > Metazoa > Chordata > Aves > Passeriformes > Phylloscopidae > Phylloscopus > Phylloscopus whistleri. Next base: position 2,932,295 of record JADMLD010001546.1, on the reverse strand, counting down.
CGTGGCTAGAGTTATCTTTGGTACTAAGCTCAGGGAAAGAAGATGGTTTTACGAGACACGGCCCTGCTGTACAATATGCCAGACACAGGAAGACCCTCCATGGGTTTGGGGAGGTTTTGGGTGGGTGTTTACACAGGGTATTCATTCCCCTGTGCATTGCATATTGCAGGATCAGGGCACAAGCAAGGGCTTAGAGAGGCAATTGCTGGCAGAAGAGTTTTTTTAATACATTGTACAAGGCACTTCATAAGAAATCTCTTCATTTATTTTTTCCTGTTCTCTTCTAAGACTCACTGGATGTCTACCCTTGGCTCTTGCCAATACCACTTTATGGCTATGGTTTTTAAACTTCTTGTTCTACATTCAGGATTAGAAACCTCTGAAAACATTAATTCAGTTCAGGCCTGCAGAATTTAGATGGCAAACCATCTACACCACCTAACACTTTCCTGGATGGGAAAAAAACCAAAACAACAAAACAAAACTTTGCATCTGCCTTCTGCTGGTGCTCAAGGGGTGTTCTTATTTTGAAAGGTGAGAAGATCAGTCTCCCTGGAAGAACTCCTGGGAAGCGCCCACGTTGAAATGCTGTTTGCAAAAGCGCAGGGTCCAGCTCCCATTCCCTTTGCAGCGCTGCCCCAGCGCCCTACACCTCTGTCCCATCCCGGGTGTAGATGAGGCTGTTGACTGTGAAGTTGTAGTAGTGGTTGTACTGGGCTCCCTGGCTGCCGCTGCTGGGGTGGAAGGAGCTGTAGTAGGCAGGGGAAGGTCCCGCGACCCGCTGCAGCTGCTCTGGGGAAGGCACCTCCTGAGAAGAGCTGCTGGACGGGGTGAAAGTGCCACTGCTCAGCTGTCCAGCAGAGAAGTTCCTGTGATGCAGGTCACTGCTGAGACCCCCAGTCAGCCGGCTGCCCCCGCCGCTCAGGGAGCTCATGCCGCTGAAGAAGGTGCTGAGACAGCTGGGGGTGGATGAAATGATACCGGAGGGAGAGGAGCTTTTGGGATGGTCCCTGGCAGAGGGCGAGGGGTCCAGCTCCGGGGGTGGGCTGTTTCCACACGGTTTGCCTGTGGCTGGGATGGGTCTCTCCTCCTCAGCCTTCAGGGCCCCCAGAGAGGAGGCCGCGGAGGCGGCGGCGGGGGCGTTGGGCTCAGAGCGCCGCTTGCGCTTGCGACGGAAGTTCCCGTTGTCAAACATCTTCTCACAGTTGGGATCTAGGGTCCAGTAGTTTCCTTTCCCTGGTGGAAAACAGGAGATACAAGAGAGAAAGTCAACTTCTGTGACAGCGAGCCCCGCTGCTGAAGATAAGCAGCATCCATGCCTTGTCCAACTGGCGCAGAACCCACATCTCTCCTGCACCTGTTCCTCCTCCCCCTGTTGTCCAGCACATGGAATCCAAAACCTGTCTCCAGGACATTTCCACCTCCTTCCCTCCGACGCCCAAGTGAACCTTAAGGCCAAAGAAGAGGAGGACCTCCCCCTCCCAAAGCACAAACAGACCTGCATCTCTACCTCTGACCCGACTAAAGAAAATGTGAAGAGGGGCTCTCCTTGCTCTGACTGCCTCACAGAAGCCGGGGCACTTAAAACCATCTCAGCAGTGGGTGACAAGGCAGTGCCCGGGCCATGGCTCATAGAAAAGCTGATGGAGAGGGGGGCTGGCACTCCCAGGCGCAGCGAGGGGACAGCCGGCCAGCAGCACTGAGCTGCGGGGGCTGCAGACAAGCTGCCTCTCGCACAAGCCGTGGTGCAAAGCGCCGTGGTGGCATCAGCTGTCCCCACTCGTCCCGTACCCACGGCCAGGCCCGCAGCGTCCCGAGAGGCTCCAGCCCGGCACGTCCCGGGCCCGCCGGGCCGGAGCAGCGCTGTCCGGGCGCGCCTCCGCCCACTCCCGGGCACCGGCTGTGCCCCGGGGCCGGCCCGGACAGCGGCGGGCAGGGAGGGGAGCCGTGAATCACGGGCCGAAGGAGCCGGGCCTTGCACAACCGGGGAGGGGGAGAGGGGCCGGCCCCCGCCTACACCTCCCGCGGGGCAGCGCCGGGCCGGGCTGGAGCCAGCGGGGATGGTCACACCGCAGCGCCCGGGTCAGGGGACGGGGGAGCGCCGTCTCCTCACTGCCCCGGCCCCGAGGGGACGGGGAGCGCGGTCTCATCCGGTTAGAAGGGATGGAGAAACGCGATCTCCTCAGAGCGCTGGCCCCGAGGGGACGGGGAGCGCGGTGTCAGGGCAGCGCCCGACTAGAAGGGGACAGGGGACCCGCCGGCCACGGGGACGCTGCCGCCCCTCTGTCCCGGCCGTGCCGGTGTCCGCAGCCGCCGTTCCCCGCTGCCCAGCCACCCCTCCCGCCCGGCGCGGCACCTCACCGGGGTCGTCCTCGTCGCGGGGCACCTTGCGGAAGCAATCGTTGAGGCTGAGGTTGTGGCGGATGCTGTTCTGCCACCCGGCCTTGCTGCGCTTGTAGAAGGGGAAGTTCTCGGCCACGTACTGGTAGATGTGGCTGAGGGTCAGCTTCCTCTCGGGCGCGCTCTGGATGGCCATGGCGATCAGCGCCGAGTACGAGTAGGGCGGCCGCACCAGCTTCAGCAGCTCCTCCTGGCTGGCCAGGCTGAGCCAGCTCAGCTCCGCGCCGCCCGCCGACGGCGAGCCGGGCGCCGGGGGCGAGCCCACCAGCTGCCCGCCCCGGGAGCAGCCGTACGAGGCGGGCGGCAGGAAGGGAGCGGCGGCGGCGGCGGCGGCGGCGGCGCCGGGCGGGCCCTGCAGGTAGGGCGCGGGGCTGTTCATGCCCCACAGGTACCCGGCGTTGGCCGGAGCTCCGTAGTCCCCCAGCGCGTACCCGCCCGCCCGCTGCCCCGAGGAGGCGGCGGCGGCGGCAGCGGCGGCGGCGGCCGCGGCGGCGGCGGCGGCGGCGCCGGGCGGGTGAAGGCTGGGCTGGGGGTAGACGCTGAAGTTCTCGCTGCAGTACACGGCCATGTCGGGGGCTTCCTGGGCGCTGCGGGGCTGCGGGGGCGCGGGGGCGGCCGCCGGCGCCGAGGCTCTGGGCTGCGCCTGCTGCAACTCGCCGGCGCTCATAATCCCTTGGCCATGCAGGGCGGCCGGCGCTCCCCCCCAGCTCCCGTCCTCTTCCCGGCGACACCCCCCGCCCCGCGGCCCCGGTGGCCTTAGACCAAAAAACTCCCGGGGGGCTGCGGCGCGGCGCCCTTATAGGCGCTGCCGTGCGCCCGCACTCCCCGCCCGCGGCCGGGGCCGGGGCTGGGCGGGCGGCGGCGGCGCGCAGCGAGCAGCCAGTAGCGCGGCTCGGCGGCGGGCAGGGAGGCGGAGGGGGGCAAGGCCGGGCCCCGAGAGCGGCGATGGGGGGAGGGACCGGCGGGGGAGCTGCGGGAGGCGCCAGGGATTTGGCTCCCGGCAGCGCGGGGGCAGCATCCCCGAGCCGGACCCACCCCCCCACCCGTGCTGTGCCCGTCTCTCCCCCCCGCATCCCCGACCCGGGGGTCTCTCCCGGCGCTGCCCGGTCGCCCCCGCACCGGCCGCCCCCTCCCCGGAGCTGTCCGCGCTGCTGGGATGCTCGGGGATGCCGTCCGGCTTTCCCACGGATGCGATGGCCCCCGATCCCTTCGGCCCCGACGCTGAGGTCGGAGGGGGCTGAGCATCGCTGCAGTTCCCCCGACGGGAATGCCAAGGGAAGAATTCGCTTAAACTCTCTTCCTGAAGTGTAGTTTTGCCGCCCGTCTCCCAACAGCCGGGGCTGAGATCGCAGTTCATTAGCTTTGGATAAGGAATTGCTTTGGATGAGGAATTGCCCGAAATTAAACAAACAAACACCGCCGGCGTCTTCGCTCGTACCGCGGGCGGAACGGGCTGGAGGACGCGGGGCGAGATTTAGTGAATAAAAGTTATTTTCGCCTTAGTGCCCCGCGCAGCCTGACGGAAAGCGCATCCTTTTGCAGAGAAAAAGTTCTCGGTGTTCGTAACGATCCCGACACCCGGGATCTACACAGGGGCCAGCTCCGGCAAATCTTCTGGTCCGGGGCAAAGCACACTTGTAACAACAAAAGTAAAGTCAGTGGTGCGGGAGGATTTAGAGACTTTTTCTAAATAGCAGATACATGAGATGTACATTTCATCCCCCGTTCTTAAATGGAGTTGTTATTCAGTTTTCTGCTGGAAAAAAAATTACCAAAAAAATGCCAAAAAATTGCCAAAAAATGCCCTTTCCTGGCTTGTACACGAGGCGCTCTCTGCAAGCGCCGAGTGTCTTGGACTGACAACGGGATTTGGGGCAGAGAGGAGAGTTTGGGAAAAGTCTTTGCATTTTATGTCTTCCATAAAACAGTTGTAAAAGCACGTGTAAACCAGTGAAGCTTTCCCGAACTGACTCCAATCCCAGATTTTCATCCCCTGTGTGATTTGAGCAGGTATATAGTAGCCGAAGGATTTCCAACTTTGTATTTCGTTTTAAAAGAAGTGAACGAACGTTTCTTGAGACAGAGAATAGCTTAAAAGTGACTAGGTTAAATAATTAGGATTTGAGGTTTTCTCCTTTAATCATAAAGAGACGTGTTTGGGGGACCGTTGGGGTTTTTTTGTTGTTGTTGTTTTCTTATGTTTTTGTGTGCGTGCGTGTGTGTTTTTTTCATTTTCTGTGCTATTTTGTTGCCGTCACTGTTGCTGTTGCTGATTTTATTTTGCATCCCTTGGGGAAAGAGCTTCCCGTGTGTATTTGGATACCCGGAACAGCAGGAGAAAAGTTTACATTACGTTTCACAAGGTGACTTTTCCCTTCTCAGCTTCCTTCTCTTTAAGATTTATAACAGCTCCTCATCTTTTTTAGAGCAGGGTCGCTCTGGAAAATGCCGGTTTGAAGTCTGACGGACCAACAGGCATCCAAACCAAGCAGTTTACGGGGAAATCACAGCTAGAAAGGACATTTAAAGGACAAGAAACAGGTAGATTTTTAAAAAGCAATTTTCCTCTGAGTGTGAGGAGCTAAGCCGAAAATATTATTCTCTAAAATTACAACAGATCTGTGTTTATCCGTTTGGCCAAACCCCCCGCGATCGTTGCAGGAGGGAGAGGAGCAGTCAGTGGTATCACCGTATCGCTCGAAATCGAGGTTTTTGCTCCAGAGATTTGATGTTTTTGGGCAAAGGCAGAGCCATCTAGAGGAACAGCCCGGCTATGGCGAGGAGGGGAAGGCAGTTTCCCTCACAGGCATGGGGTGCTGCCTTCGAGCTTCCCTTAGCTGATTTCTCTGCCTCCAACAAAGGAAACGGGTTAGAAAGTAATGCTGAATTAGCTCTAATAAAAATGCGTGTCCTCAGAAAACTCCAGCTTGCTTTACCAAATAGTAAGGAATGTGAAACAAAAATAGCTTTAGAGAGGTTATTACATAGCTGGGATGGCATGGATATGCAAACCAACACTTAATTTAAAGAGTGCAGAGAATAAAGCTTTGATGGTGTGACGGCTGTAAAAACATTTAATTTTCTTAATGCATTTATCCTGCAAGTAGCATGCAGTGTTGTCTCGATACATCATCAGCTCTCAGTACAGACCTGTTCCTGCTCCCTTCTGCCAAGGCATGAGGAGAGCATGAAGAGATCCAGCACTCTCCTCTCTGCTTTCTAAATGCTGCTCTTCTTTCCAGAGAGCTCTGGGAGACCTTTGCCTTGCAGAAATGCACCGGGGAGCTGGCCAGAGATGATGAAACACAAAACTGAAATCAGTTTCAAGGTAAGAGTCTGAGGCTCCTGTCCATCACTGGGAGCAGGTCTGGGGCTGGGTTTCAGCAGCTTTGTTGGCTCTGTGAGTGGGCAGTGAGGTGTGCTGGGTAGAGGAGCCCATGGCACCTCGAGTTGGGCTGAGCTGTATCCCCAGCCAGCTGGGATTAAGTGCAAACCTCTCCAGCCAGCTGCCTTGCAAAGTGTTTCAAGGCTTCCCAAATGCTCCAGGAGAGCAAGATCCTCCCCAACCTTGCCTGGTGCTGTCCCCACTGTTGGCTTAGGTGCTGTGCCTGTCCTTGTGCTCACAGCAAGCACTTTCCCCCCTGCAGGAAGGCACTGGCTGTGCCTCTGAGGCCCTGCTCCTCTGAATGTGTAGGCACAGGCTCCACTTTCCTGCTGTGGATCTCAGGTGTGTGTGCAGCTGAGCACAGAAAACTGAAAATGCTTCAGACCTGAGCGCCCAGCCCAGCAGTGGGAACAGATACCTGCACCCACCTGGGCCTCTCTCCATCTCCCAAGGATGCTGAGCTCTGGGCACAGGGTGTGTGTTGGGGGACAGAACACAAGAGCCCATATTGGCTTCCATTGGCTTTACCAGGAGGATAGAGAAACCAGGATCCCTTCAATGGCTCCAGATTTCTGCAGGTTTGTTTTGTTTTGGCTGCATTTGCAATCTAAACCTTGCTTTTTTCCCCAGGGCTGGCAAGGGGCAGGGTGTTAACTCCATGGTCCACACAAAATCTGCTCAGTAAAAATTCTTTTATATCTTTCTCCAGAGCGATCACTGAAATTGGGAATGAGTTCTTCCTCTTCAGAGGCAAGATGGAAAATTATCTTTTCTCTTGAAGTACTCCAGTGTTTCCACCCTCAAGAACAATTGACTTAGAGCAGCTCAAATTAAATTTAAGATCTAGTATCCCTCCCTTCCTTAGAGCCAAGTATATTCCTCCCTATTCCTCCCTACTAAAATGCTGTAAGAACATCTCTTTTTTTCACTCAACCCCTGATTTGACCTGCAAATGGCCAACAGAGAATATCTGATGGTGTGCAAAAGATGTTTCACTGCTGTGAATTTGGGAAGGGTGTTCTGAGTACATGTACACAGGTTAAAGTCATTTTTATCCCTCACCTAAGGAGAATGATGCATATTCTTCCCTCTCTGTATCTACTCATCTCCTGGACTGAAGTTCTGGCGATCTAATTTTGCCAGCTCACCTCATGATAAGATCAGAGGTTTTCAAACCTTTTTTTTTATTTTTCAGACTCCATGATGTTTCCTGGGGAGGTGTCCTCATCCCACGATGTTCAGGCTACCAACAACAGGCTTGGTTTGGTTTTGAGTTCACCATCTCTGTTAAACTCTGCAGGCTGCAAACTGAGGGCTAACATCTTGGATTATTTATATTCATATTTTCTCAGTGCAATTCTATGCTGCTGAGTGTCACAGAGCCCCTGGACCTGGCCACAAAGCAAGGAATAAATCACAGTTCATCACAAGCTGTAGTTGCTGTAGCACTTTAGGCTGCTGGGAGCAAACCCCCTGGCTGAAAGGAGCAGTGTCTGCTCTGTGTCCACTTCTCTCTGTTTTTTTATGGCTGCTGTGCTGGCACAAGTGTTTCTGTGGCTGGCTGGGGCACTAATCCGGTTTGAGAAGAACACCCTCTTCCCAATCCCTTTTTTCTCTCCCCCTTTTTCTTATCCCCTCAGGTTAGCTTTAGCCTGGGCCTGCCTAGCCCCTTCCTGAGTGAGAGCTTGTTAGCGACTGATTAGCCGAAGTTTTGATAAAAGCTTCATTGTTTGTAACCCCTGTAAACTACCCGGAGCTGTGCTCCTAATAAAAGTGGGATTAAATAGACACCTTGGGAGTGAGACAGTTTCAAGTGGGAATTTCAGAGTCTTGAGGGACTGAGGGATGTGGCCAGGCTTCAGTAACTCTGTGTACCAGAAGTGATTTCAGCAAAACTGGGAAAGAATCCTGACTTTTGTGTTTTGGGGGGAAGAGGAACCTGGGGGGAGACAGAAGGAAGTCACCTGTTTGTGGCTGGATTAAGAACACGCTCCAGGGCTTTGAAAACACGTTTGCAGAAGTTCTCAGCACCCTGCAATCCTCCTCAGGCTCTCCTCAGGCTTAAGATTCATAAAAAGTATTTTAAAATCCTCACTCTGATTACATGAATTTAATTCCTTCCTCGTTTTATTTTTGCGACAGTAAAAAAATCCACTTGGCAATGATGTGTGCCTGACTTGGTGCTATTGGGTTGTGTCTGTTCTGGGAGGAATGTTAAGCAAAAGGCTTCTTCCCTCCTGCCTAAAGCAAGAAATTGACCTGGGCTGCAATAAAGCATCTCCATGCTTTTAAAATTTTTTTTTTTTTTTGGTTTTTTTCTTTTTCTTTGTGTAATGGGATATTTGAACTAGAGCTTGGTGCTCTGGGCTGGTTGTTCCATAGTGATCACACCTATAGGGTAAGGTAAAGGCCAAAATCTTTTGGTCCTAATTCATCTGAATAAGCCACCTCCGCTCTGGAACGAGTAATAGAAACAGAAAAACATAAATTTATGGTCAGCTAAGGTAAAAATAATCGAAACTATTAGTAGATAAAGGCTGTGGCTGCCATCACCACCACCACAAGGAAACGGAGGAGTATTAAATTAGTATTTCTTTTCCATGTTTGTCTGGGGCAGAAAAAATCAGATAGTGTGTTAGTTTCTGGTGCTGGTGAAAGAGCATTTTGTGCTCCATTAATAACTAGGGATTATATTAAATAGCAACCACATAAATGAAATATTTTATGATCAGTCCTGGTAATTCACAGCCAAGGGTTTCAGAACTCTCTGAACCAGGAACATATTGTGTGGGCCACTAATGCTGGCTTTTCATTTTGGGACACTGGGAGGATTTTAGAGCACTAAGAAAGCTGATATTGGCTTATTATTTAAAAGCTTTGGGCAGATGATTTAGTGATGCTCAGACTTTCAGCCCATCATTGTTAAAGGCAAGAAGTGTATAGGTGCATCTCTTAATTAATGATTAATTTCCTTCTTAAATGAAGGCAATGAAACTGATGCAAACAAGTGTGTGTAGATAGAACATAGACCTTGTCAAATTAATTTGCTGTTTTTCTCCAGCAAGTGGGAGCACCTCTTGATGTAATTGATTTCTCAAAGTGTTTTGCAGACTGGTATAACATCAGCGTGGTGCAAATTAAGTGAATACAACTGGTTAAAGCAAGATCTCAGAATTTCACTATGAAAAATGAATCCTTGAGTCTCTTCTCAGGGAAATTTGGTGGAAATAGTTTCATTATTCTGTTTCTGTCATTGATTTAGGGGGAAAATAAAGGATCATTGTCTACCAAATGTGAAGGAGTCTAAAACTGAAGCTGTGGAGTGTTAAATGAGGAAGAGAACAGTTCACTGACACAGAGCTATCTTTGCCTGGGAAGGGGGGGCAAATGGGCAAGATGTCTTTTGATATGGAAAAGCAAAAGGACACGTTTAGGGAAAAAAGCTGATATTGAACTTTTTAAAAGATTATTGTAGTTGGGTATTGTAGGTATAGGAAATTATAATAACTCCGTATTTATCCTGTATGAAATTGTGATGGCACCTATAAAATCATGAGTAGCAGGGTAACATAACAGGGATGAAGTTGTTTATTATTCAATTAAATACAATACAAATACCCCATGGGATTTAAACTAAAACTGGGACCACGTTTGTGAGCAGATACCCCCACAAAATGTGCAGCTATGCCTTGAAGCTTCTCAAGGAACCCTCTTTAACTACTTACAGGAAGGGAATATTATGGGTGACTTGTTTGTAGTCTATAAATATCTGTGCAAGAGCTGAGCTTGAGGATAAAGGAACAAAGAGCAGGAATCAGGAGCCAGAACTGAAGCAGGACAAGAGAGAAGGGGCTCAAATCAGCTGGTCACACAGGGATAGCTGACCACAGTGACACTATAAAGGCTACTGTAAAGAAACATTTTGAAGTTTGTTCACTCCTCTTGGCTATCTGGTGTCTCCAACTTGGTCAGTGTCTGATGAGGGGAAGTGGTCCAACAAAAGGATTGCTGCTAATGGAAGCTTTGGCCAGCAGAAGCAGGAATCTGAGATCAGTTTGGGTAAAATCTCACTGCTGATGAACCAGTTAAAGATGTTTCAGCACAATCCTGTGTGCCTTTGAAAATCAGGTGGACAGACAAGGGAGTGACACTGCATGGAAAAGCCTTTTTTTAAGGCAGTGGTGCAAAACACAAGAGAGGCATCAGCAGGAATCGCACTCATAAAAAACCCAAACCCAGTAAACTCAAGATTTGCCACCTCACAGAAATCAGCCTTTCTGTTCAGGGCTGTGGAGCAGGTTCCCTGAGGCTCACAGCTCCACTGATGCTGAGGAAGAACCTCCTTGATTTCCTTGAAGAATTTCAGGTGATTTTGCTGCCAGTCAAGGCATGCCTAAGCCTGACCTTGGGAGTGAACCACTCATGTGCCCAGTGACTCACATTTGTGACTGACTGGCAGATGTCAAAAACTGGCAAAGGCAACATTAACCAGGACAGAGATGGCAAGGGCCTGCAGGCTCCCATGAGGCTCTACAGGCTCCATGTAAGCAAAAAGAAGTGCAGGTGCAAAAACTAAACAATCAACAGAGCTGAAAAGCTCTGATTGGCATTTAGGAAGACCAAAATTAGCAAGGAGAGGAAGAGCAAGCCCTGGGTTTCCCCTGGGGTCCTCTGCATTAATGTTGAAGAATCCTCCCTGCTTTCAGAGGACAGGCTGAAGAGATGGGGGAAATATTACAGAGATTTTAAAGATGACCCATCGAGAGATACAGAGATTCTCAGTGTTTGGGAGATTATATAATGCTCCAGAAGCAGGCTGACAAGAAAATCTTGCTAGCAAAGGTGCAAAGAAGACTGAGAGAATTGGAATTGTTTGGCCTGGAGAAAAGAAGGCTCTGAGGTGTCCTTATTGTGGCCTTTCAGTAACTGAAGGGAGCCTACAAGAAAGCTGGAGAGGGACTTTTTACAGGGGCATGTCCTGACAGGACAGGGAGGAACGGCTTTAAACTGACAGAAGGCAGGTTTGGATTGGATAATAGGGAGAAATCCTTTGTGAGGGTGGTGAGGCTCTGGCACAGGTTGACTGGAGAACCTGCCTCATCCCTGGAAGTGTTCAAGTCCAGGTTGGATGGGACTGGGAACAATCAGGTGTAGTAGAAAATGTCCTTGCCCATGCTAGGGGTGTTGAAACTGGATGATCTCTAGGGTTTCTTCCAACCTAAACCATTCTGTAATTCTATTAAAGGTCAGGAGATTGAAGAATTCTGAGGGGCTGAGAATGGATTGATGTGGCTGTGGCATGGGTCACTGGCCCAACCAGGCACCTGTATGTTATCAGGAAAGGAAAGAAAAGATCCAATCCCTTAAACAAGGAAAAGGGTTCCTGGTAGGTGAGTTCCCACAAGAGACCTTCCAAACTTTGTGTGTTTCCTGATACTGAAGCAAACTCCTCACTGTGCTCCTTGCTGGAGGAGTCAGAAGGCAGATTTATTTCCACAAAGCAAGAGGGACAGTACAGCAAAAACAGTGCAAGAGGCTGATCCCTGGCAGGTTCAGAGATATCAAGAAGCACTTCATCTTTTCAGTTGCACAATTTCAAAAAGTCATTTGACCCGGTGTGTTGCAAGAGGTGCATGCAGTGTCCTAGGGCTATATGATATGTGTAAGAAGAACATTATGAAGAGGTGAGGTCAGCAGGTGCTGGTCAAGAACAAGCTGAACAACTGGTTCAACACAACGACTGGTAGCAGACAGGGTGAGTTGATAACTCACAGTAACTCCTGGAGCTGCCTGTAGGAAGCGAAGGACGGAGCTACAGCCACCAAAGACTTTGGGCAAAGACAGAAGATCAAAAACCTGAAGATGATCCCATCTCCAGTGGTGGTGCTGGTTCATCAGACGTGCAGAGCCAGGTTGCTGTGTCCTGTGATGAATGATGCAGATCAAACATTGGTATGAACCAGGCAAAGGCCAGGAGGAAAGGGAGAAGGGATGAGAACTCCACGGACAGGCAGCAGCCGGGTGGACAAGATGGACAGCCCCGTTTGTCTGAGACATGTCACCACACAGGTCAGCAGCAGATCCCTCACACAGATCTGAAGGAGGATGTAGCTGGCACATGTGGGTATAGATCAACTGGAACATGAAAAGACACAGAAAAATTATGGAAGCAAAGAATCAGGCTGCTCAGCTGGTCCCTGCCCTTGCTTTGTGTGAGAAGACGTGAATGGCTGGGAAGGTGAAACACAGAAACACAGCTGGTGTTTGCAATGAAGTGTCACCCATTTTGGGAGTGTGCCAGGACTGGGACAGTCAGCAGGAGGATCTGCAAAAAGTCATCTCTGTGAGGAAGCTCTGACTGCTGCGTGGATGGATAATCTCTTTGAACATAGCCTGTTCTTTATTCGGGCAAAGGGAAGAGGATTAAGATTCAGACGTTAACAGAAATGGGTTTATTGCTTTTCATTCGGGTTTTTTGCTGTTAGTTTACAATTTTCTCATCAGAGATGTGGACTTCTATGCCCTGTATTTGCACCTGCCTCTTAATATTCCCCCACAGACCCTTTGGGTCCACAGTCTGCGGATGGAAGGGGTGGAGGACATAAAAAAAGGAAGCTGTATTTGCTAAGCACAGAGGAGCACTTGAGAATGACTTTTAACTGCCCTTTATGGTCATTAGTCTGTGGGAACAAAAAATAAAGGGAAAACATCTCTGAAAATGGAGATGGCAAAGACAAGGGAACTGGGAGGGAAAAGGGACAAGGAGCAGGTTTTTGCATGCAACAGCTCCAGTTCATCCACGAGCAGTGAAGCCACTTTGAGTTTCCAAACGTGGGACCTGTGTCACCAGGTCACTCCAATGGGCCAGGCAGACAGAGCCCTGACAGACAGCAACCAACACCAAGCCTGTGGAAGAGGCAAAATCAAATTTCCAGACTCTCCTCTTCACAAGGAGAGTGTAATCTCGCTCCTTACAAGTCAGGAGATTCCTGCAGAGCAGTGGATTCACATTGCAGAGTCCCAAAGTTTTGGATGGGATCCCTTAGGGAAAAAAAAATATGTTCAGGATGGAGAGAACCAGATGATTTAATCTGGGTTGTAGGAAGGGTGAGTGAGATAGAGGTGATTGAGCAGCATCAAAGGGTGACAATCAATTTGAATTTCCCCAGAAGTGATGTTGATGCCTGTGCTGCTTCTCCCCGTGCCTTTTCTTTAATTAAATACCGAATGTTCCATTAGTAGTTGGAATAACATGCTGTTCTTGGGGAAAAGAAAACCCAAGTAATCCCTTTATCTGCTAAAATAGATGATTTCTAGTAGATTAAACAATGGCCTTTCAGCTACCAGAGCATAGTTCAGGCCATAATTGAAGTCCTCTCCTTGGCCTCTCCTGGGTCCCTGGCAGCCAGCAGCCCGTGGAGCCCCATCATCAGAGATAACCCCAGTGACTCTTGTCTGCAGTGAGTGTTTCTCCAGATGAGGAGATTAGTGGGAGATAAAGCATATTACCTGAAAATAATAAGTGATTACAGTCCTGGACTGTCTCTCCACATTCATTTCATGCTGGTTAACCCTTGCCAAACTGGCTGCTGGTTGGGTTAAGTCTTTAAAGGGGAGGAAGGGTGAAGGGAGGTTTCCAGTGCCTGAGTGGAAAAGGAGAAATTTTGCCCTTTGTTGTCTGTTTCATTGTCTGGGTGGGGATTTCTGGGAATGGCAGGAGGCCTGGCTGCAGCCCACAGTCCATGGAGGAGTTGGAGCTGTGCCTTGTGGGGTTTTTGTGTGATGCCATCACTCCCTCCTTCCCGTGCTGGTCAGCTGGAAGCTGTGAGGACTTAAAACTCCCTTGCAAGTCATCTTCCATTTACCTGACAGCAGCACAGGAGAACACTGGATGCCCAGAAGACACTCAGTGGCTGCATTTCCACCTCTGCATTGAGCAGGACTGTGCCATGGGCCCAGGCAGTGACCTGCAGTAGTCCATGCTGTCCAGTTATTAGCAGGGACCAGGCATGTTTTGGGATTTACAGTTCTCTCCCAACCCCAAGCATGGTTCAGAGGTTATAAACTTCTCCAGTGGGCAGCTTTCATGGGACCAGTCAGTTACTGGGGGTGCTGGCTGGGCTGTGTGGATGTGAGCTCAGAACACAGAACAGCCCCTGGTATTTTTTCTAGCGTGGCTGTAGCTACTCTGACTTGACAACACAGAACCATTTATAGCTTCTCTATTCATTCAACAGCAAGAGATCCAGAGAAGTACCTTGCAAGGTTTTTATACAAGTTTTTGACATGTCTAGGAGGAAAAGGAATATAATATAGCAGTTTTCTAGAAATTCAGGTTGGTTGCCTAGGGAGGATGGAAAGAAGAAATGTAAAAGAAAAAAGTTGAAAAAATGCCTTGAAATCTGCTCACGGGGCTCTGTGTTGTTACCAATGCTGGGAGTGAGCTCCTGTGCTACAGAGAGTGTCCTGGTGGGAAGATAATTTCCTTGAGCTCCCTGCAAATATTACAGATGAAGTCCTGGCCCCGTTCGAGTCGCTGGGAGTTTTGTGAGAGGCCTCATTAGCACCACGGCCATTTCATTCATAAAAGGCTCCTTCCCAGCCCCTGTGCCATTACAGCATCCCCTGTCTGTCATCAGGCTGGTCTCTGTGAGTGAGGGGAGAGCAGGTTCATCCTTCTTCCTCTAAATGCTTCCCCAGCCGCTCCCTTGAAAACTGTAAATAAAGGCCGCTGGGGATAGCTTTTCTGCTTGACCCCTCACCTGAAATGAAAATAAAGGTGACTGAATTTCATCCTGACGTGGAGCTCCTTCCCAGGCTGGCTCTTTCCCGTGGCTGTTGACAGTTACCTGCCAAGCCCCATGGTTACCTTTGATTTTGCCCTAATGACATCTCCATGCTTAGGGTGGCTCTGGGACTGTAATCCCCTCTGCAGCCTTAACCAATTTATGGGGTAACCTGAGACCAGGCTCTCTCTTCCCCGTGATTTTTCCACTTGTTAACACTCACTAAAGGCATCAACAAAATAAATGCAGAGGGTTTATTTTGTTGCATGCCCGGGGTTGGGGAATATCTGCATTCACACCTGATATGAATCTGGGCCTTCAGAAAGATGCTGCATGTTCTCGCCACATGAAAATGGCACAGTGTTTTATTTCCCCAAAGTGTGCTGCTAAAACAAATGCTTTGTTAGCAAAACCCAGGCAGTGCTCCAAGGAGCTGTTAAGAGCAGAAGTGAGGATTCAGCAAAGTGGGATTTATCCACAGTTTTGCCACAGATTTTCTCTGTGATCTGTAGCTTGCTTTGTCTCAAAGTGCTTTGTATTTAAAATCCTTCCAGTCAAAATCTTGATGTATCTCATGTATTTAGACTGTAAGCTTTTCAGGGACAGGGCTTCTTTATTTGCATAGCAGCTTTTATAGCAAGTCCCTGATCTCTAGGGAACTGACCTGTGCCTGTGTAATGCAGTTTTAAAGGAGAGGCCTCAACCTCACCACAGTGAATGATCCTGGCATTAGGGGAGGGCACAAGCCCTGCTCCCTGCTCCCTAACCTGTATTCTTTAGCTTTTCTAAAGGAAATCTCAGGGCAGATGGTTTACACGGTGACGGAAGTAGAAGGAGGATCCCTGGGGAAAGCAAACACTTGAGATTTCAAGGTGGGATGGCTTTGGTGGCACACTTCTGCACTGGCCACCTGATCCAGGAGGTGCCCGCTTCCTAAGCACAGATCAAAGACAAAAGGTGACTTCTGAAATGACATGCAGCCACCTCTTGCATTGCTTAAATTCTCTCCTCCTGCTTCTGTTTGATCTCACTTTACTTTTCCTGTCACTGGAAGCAGGTGGTTTCTTTATTCTCCCCGACAGGTTTAGATCAGCTGAACAGCTCTAATGGCTCCAGTGGGAGAATCTCCCAGTGGCACAGCCAGCCTAAAGCTTGGAGCAGTCAATGGAAAAGCTCCTCTTCACTGCAGGCAGGTGTGGTTGGGCTCTGGATGAGCAGATTCAGAGTGGTCATTGTCCTGCCAGACTTGCCTTTAAGAAGCAGATGTGGTTGTAATGTGAGGTGACACTCAAGGAAAGGCCAGGAGCTCCCCCAGGCCTGTGGGATACAGCTGGAGGCTTTCCATGATGTGCTAAATATGCACATTATTCCCTCTTTATGTCTTGTTAGCAGAGGCTGTGCTTGTTACTCTGGGCTCTTAGCTCCATGGGGTGGCTCTGCTGGCTGCTGGTGAAAATGTCCAGCACAGACCATGAGATCTGTGATGAAGGTGATCAAACCAATGTCATAATTGTAACCAGAGTTACATTAGACTGAGAGAATCTCCAGACTTGGGTCATTTGTGTGCACTGCTCTGAATTTTTCCTATTTCTCTGTGACACTGCTCTGCTTTACCCGTGTGAGACTGTCTCTAATTTAACCTGCCTCTTCCAAGGAGAAAGAGGAGCAGAATTTACCTAACAGGCAAGCTCTTAACAAAGCCTGGATACCTGATACACATAATGGTCCCAGAGGCATGTTTACTTTGGACTGAGTGAGTGAGTGAAAACCATTTTGGAAGGACTTTTTCACCTCCAGCAACTTAACCTAACGAGGAGAAAAGTGATGTGGTTAAAGGGCTGTTTAAACAACGGCATTAGGGAGCAGATTTAGGCTCTCTGACAACACCTATATGTATTTGCCTTGCACAGGTGCATAAATATGCCATGATTTATATCACAGGGCACCTCACATAGGCAGTGATGAGATTTCAGCCATCCTCTGCTGATGGATGATTTTTGGGGGGATTATCAGGGGCAAACAATTGGTTGTTTTAGAAGGTTACAGGAGAACTGCCCAAAGATTTGGAATATCACAACTGAGATCACCAGCTGCTCTTGAGGAGTGTCTGTGCAACAGGGAGTTTGGCTTTGAGGTCTCAGTCCTGTAAGTGCTTTAGGTGGCTGGAAGAGAGCAACAGGAGCCTTGGATTTAGGCTGAAGGATGCTGCTTGTTTCTGCTCACAAGAGTCATAAATGCCCCACCAATTTATCAAGAAAGCAGGAGAGAAGGATGAAATAAATAACTCCATGGGAAATGTGCCCATGCTGGACTGCTGCACTGCCACCAAAGTTCATGTTTTTACACCCAAATGGGTGGCTGACCTCCTGCTGACAGAATGGGCTGTCAACACTCGTCCCTTGAAGAAGAGTCCCCTCTTTGCACTTTGTCTCCTGGTGGTGATAGCCTGAATGGAGATTCCCAGATTACACCCTGCCTCTTCCATGAGCTGGGGGTCCTGCTTACCCATCACTTCCCTCTTTCATCATCCTCATGGGGGCAATGAATCTTATTCCTCAAGGAGTACTTGTCAGGGGCTGGGTTGGCAGGGAGGTCTGTCCTCCTTGGCCATGTTTTTGTGCATGGGATTGTTAAAGATGAGATGGTTCTCCCAAATCCTGCCACTGCCCAGAGCAGCACCTTGCACAAGGGCAGTGCAGACTTAGAGAGAACTCTTGTGTTTCACAGGTGGAAAAAGACAGCAAAAACGGTAAGTTAGGGCCAAACTGAGGTGAAATTTATATCTGTATCATATCCTATATGCAACTGCAGTCTTACTGAGATCGATTTTCCAGAGGGACACAGGTACCTCTGAACAGAGGGGGAATGACCAGCAGGATGCCAGGAAGGATCTGCACAGGTCAGGTACACAAATCTCATTCTTTTACATTACAGGTGAGGTCCTTGACTCGAACTTAAACTCTTCCTATGTGATTTTAAAGGATCTGAGCTCAGCTATCACACACTTGGGCCCACGGCAAATTCTCCCAAGCTGCTCCTCAAACACATAAATGTCTGCCTTTGACTTTCTGGTCCTGGCTGACATGTACTTTGCTTTTGTGAATGCATGTAGCACAATGTGGAGAGGCCAAAAGCACCAGCACCCTCTGAATACCTTCCTGGATATCTGGAGTTGTCATGGCCCTGAGAAACAGGGGCACTGCCATTCAGGTGAATGGTTTAAGCTCCTGACTCTGGGAATCTGAGCCATCATCTCCCTGGAGTATTGTGAAAATAAACCAATTATTTAAGAGTAATTTCCTCCTGCAGGTGTTTGTTTGGTCTTCAGCACTATCTTCTTTCTCAGAGATGTGCAGACAGCTACACAGAGAGCAGCCATGCAGGGCACAGCTTCCCCCATATCTGCATTAGCAAAGAGGAGGCAAATAAATTCTCTTGGAGGCAGAGGAAAGTGAGAGCTGCGAGTTTGGTTCCTATCCACTTCTAATTGGGATTTTGCTGGCAACTATCAGCCCCATCTTTTGATATTTGGGAGGAAGAAATGGGAAACTGAACAGCACTAGTGGGCTGCTCCTGCATAAACTATTCTGGCAAAATGCCTTTTAATTTTGTGTGAACTGTGCCTGCGAGAAGACGGAAGGATCAAGCTATCATCAAGAAAGATTAGGATTTGGAGCCAGGTTTTGGAAATTGTCTCCTATCTCAGTAATGAATCAGACACCTTAGGTTAAATTCAGATCCTACTGAATAAGCATTTTCTTTTTTTGTGTTTACCAGGGCCAAGATTTCACCCCTAACTTCAGATATTCCCAAACACTGCTGTGCCTGCAGCTTGGAGCTGGTTACCAATGTTACATCCTAAAATTGTATCTCATTTATATTATCCTTGTAGGACCTGACTTTGTTCTCCATTATGGGTGTTCCAATGTTGAGTTCAAGATGATGGGACTGCCTTTTTTTTGCTTTGCTGTGTTATAGAATAGTGATATTTTAAAAGCAATTCTTCTTAATTTTTATTATTCCTGGTAATCCTAGACTGCAGACGTGGTTTCATTTACATCAGAAATAGGATCCATTTTCTCTGCCCTGGAAGGAAGACACTCTCAAGGGCTTACTGATATTTGTGTGTTTGACTTTAAGGCAGAAGTTTGTTCCTAATTAATTGAATAAGTGCTTTAATCCTGGCCTGAGGGCTTCCCATAGAGCATTAGCTGTATTAAGAAGGAAATGGAGTGTAATCCCTTTAATATAAGCACAGGAGAACATGAGAGTTTCACATTTCTGGAAATAGTTTCTTTCCTCGTTGCGTTATTTATTCTAATATTGATTTACATAAAAGGCAGTGAGGACAAAGGGCTTCTCCTCTTTCCTGACACCAGTGCAGAGCTGTCAGCAGCACACAGCCCTTGCAAGAGCATCCTTGGGCTCCAGTTGCACACTGGTACATAACAGTGTGCAGGGAGAAATAACTCGTGGAACTCAGCTCATTCCAGCAGTGCCTGTGAACACGGGTCTGTGACTGGCTCTCCTCCTGGAGCTGAGATCCCATCTTCCTGGCTCATCACCAGCATTTACTACTATTTTCATCACTGTAGTGGCAGAAAATCTCGTTTCTGAACCAATGGCTGCACTAGGCTCATGTGCAGCTACAGAAATTGGACTCTTGGATGAGATTCAGCTCCCCAAACCCAGGTTTCTGGATTTACTTCAGCCCCAACTATGTATCTGCATTGGTCACATGGATTGCCCCAAATGAGCCAGGAAGTCAGGAAGGATCAGCTCAGAGGGAGATGTCCTCCTTGTGTACACCCAAAATTAGGCAAGATTAGTCTTTTGGTGAACTGTATCCAAACCTGGTCAAGGCTTGGTGTTTTTTAAAGACTAAATACTGCTCTGTGTATCTGGTGTGGTGTTCCTCTCTTATTCATGGGACAGAGACTCCATTTGAGCATCCCCTCAGGATGAGGAAGAGAATGGCAGCATCTGAAGGGGACAGGTCAGGTGTCCTCAGCCACTCTCTAAGTCCAAGTGGAGATCCCTGCCTGCCCTAATTCTGCAGTGTTCCCCATCCTTCTGTGCAGGGAGGCAATGATGCTGTTTCCTTCTGCTCAGCACACCCACAAAGTGTGTTCTTTTCTCCTCAGTTTCCCCACCTTTTGCTCACCTCTTTAGCAGGATTTGGGGGGGGGCTTCTAGAGCTCACAAAGGGCAGACTTTGTCCCTCTCCTGGCCTTGTATCCCCTGCATGACTGGCTGCAGCTGAAAAAGTGAGTAACAACTCCCCAGCATGATTGTTGGGTGCCTTTGCATCCAAGAAACAACACCAACCCCCTCAGGCTCCCCTTCCTCCACCAAGGCCTCCAGGGTTCTGAAGTTCAGTGGCGTCACAATGGAGTTTTCCCTTGACCCTGGAAACACAGTGACCACACAGGCATTGTTGGATCCCATCTCTGACGTTCCCTGTCCCAGTAGGGGTCACACCCCTTCACCCTCTGGGTGACTTTGGGGCTCCTGGTGCTGGGATGCCTCCATCTCATCCCCTCTGGGTTCCAACAGCCTGCATCCCC
Source organism: Phylloscopus whistleri (assembly GCA_017589585.1). Taxonomy (NCBI): domain Eukaryota; kingdom Metazoa; phylum Chordata; class Aves; order Passeriformes; family Phylloscopidae; genus Phylloscopus; species Phylloscopus whistleri. The sequence goes on along the minus strand of JADMLD010001546.1, from coordinate 2,912,157 downwards.
TGAGGTTTCCATCTCTGTCCATCCTGGCTGGGTATATTTCACTTTGCTGAAGTTGGCTGAAATCAGTCAGACTCTGCCAACTTGAGTATTTCAGTCCCATGTGAATCCCCTTCCTCCTGCCAGAACCCAGCTTCAGCTCTCCAGTTCCCTTATCCCTTGAGGTGGGATGGAGGAGAAGATCTGGGCTGCTGGTTGTAATTAAGTGATTTTTTCTGGTCCAGGTTCCTGCTTCACCATGGAGATGATAAGGGATGCAAAGCCATGGAAGGTGAAGTACACACAAGACTCTCATCCTCACTGGTGTTTAAGTAATGGGTTTGGCTGGGTCTGCTGGTCTGGGAAGAAAACAGCAACTGGTGACAATGGAATTCTGCACCCTGGCCATAAGCAAACACTGGTCTGGGAAGCCCAGAGAGGGAAAAGAGTGAAATGTTAGGGAAAAAAAAGGGCTGAGAATATAAAATACATCCTTGCTGAGATGGGTGACTGCTGGCAAGGCACACGGAGCCCTCCCTAAGGTGCTGTGTGCTGCTGCAGTGTCCCCAGTCACAGGGTACATGGCAGTGCAGCTCCTGCCTGGGCCAGCCAAGCCACCCCTGTGTGGTGGACGTGTTTGTGTGACAGTGGAGATCACAGTGCCACCTGCGACCAGAGCTCACCTCCCCCTGCATTGAGGAGTTACCACATTTAATGCCTCAGCGTAGAAGCAGCTCTGGAGCCAGCCTGAAGGCTCATCTCACCAGCTTTCCTGGCTCCAGCAGTGCTCGTGGTGCACGCTGAGGGACAAAGCACACTGAGAGTGCTCTCTCCCTAAAATCCTCCCCGTCTCCAGAAATCTGCACTGCAAGGATTCCTGGTGTTAGTGCAGGTGTCACTGGCTTTACAGCCCCCAGCAGAGTTTCCCTCCGTAGTTTCCCCAATGGCTTTGCAGAATGAGCACTGACATTAGCCAGCTCTTTAAATACGTGATAAGCACACAGCAAATGTTACCGAGATAGAAGATGGAAGCGTGTGCTGATTTGGCCTGAGTGACACCGGACCTCAGCAGCTGATCAAAGTATTTCGGCAGCTCTGTATTAGTGCTCTGCCTGGGGCCATTTGGGCACTCAGAGGAAGCTTGGGGAAGGCAGGAGGAAGGTGTTTGTTGCAGGGGAAATCCTGGGACAAGAGGAGCCCCAGAAACCATTGCCAAAAGAGTTTAGGACCTTCCCTGCCGCCCTGCTTGGGGCTGAACTGAGCAAGGGATGGCCCTGTTGGACTGGCCCCGGGTGTCCCAGGAGAGCAGCTCATCCTCGCCCGAGCTAGGAGGGAGCATTTTTGGGTTTGTGTCACCGCCTTTGAAGGCTTCCCCCCGAGGCTTAGCGGCTCCTCGCCTTTACCTTCTCTCCCTTCCAGCTGCCCCCCGCACTGGACAAGTACAAGAGCATCTACATGAAGGATTACTGCTGGCACGACGATTACCACTCACCCACCCAGGCTCACGTACCGGTACCGTGCTCTCCTCCTGCCGGGGTGCCCAGCCCGAGCTGCCAGCTCCCCTCTGAGCTCGGCCGGGGCCAGAGGGGCAGCAGGGGTGGGCGCTGCCCGCTCCCCACGGCTCTCACCGGGACCCACCGGCAGCTCCCATCCCGCCCCGATGCCCTCGCCTCTTGCCCCCATCCCTCCTGCGGGAAATCCCCCTTGCACCCTCGGGTAAAGCTGTTGGTGGGGAGCGATGCTAATTACGCTCATTAAGTCAGGGCACTAACGACTGCTTGCTGAACCGGTGCCCGAGCCTTGGACTCCTCTTGCTCCCCGTGGGTGCGTCAGGATTAGACCCATCCCGGGGCCGCCTTGCTTTGGGGATGGAGATGGCTCCTTGCCCCGACACAGGCTTGAGAAGACTTCTGTAGGGAAGCTGGGGTTGTGGTTGGTTTTTGGTTTTTTGTGGTTTTTTTTTTTTTTTTTTTTTTTTTTTCCTAATCTCCTCGCAGTGCGAGCGACCCCCTGAGCTATTTAATCTGATTTGCCTCGCTCCGCCTGCCCTGGCTTAATTGCTTGTGGCAGCCCGGTGGGGACAGCTGCGGTTTGCACCGGGCCACTGCGGGGAAGTGGTGGGGGGCATGTTGGGCTGCCCGAGCGCTTTGGGCTCATACGCTCACGAGAGAGGGGAAAAAAGAAAAAAAAATAATAAAAAAAAATTGAGGCTGGGGAGGAAAAGAGGGAGGGCAATAACAGAGAAATCATTGTGTGAGGGTGCCCGACGGGGCAGAGGGGCTGTCGGCTGGCACAGGGGAACAGCCTGGGGAGCCTCTCCTCTCCTCTCCTCTCCTCTCCTCTCCTCTCCTCTCCTCTCCTCTCCTCTCCTCTCCTCTCCTCTCCTCTCCTCTCCTCTCCTCTCCTCTCCTCTCCTCTCCTCTCCTCTCCTCTCCTCTCCTCTCCTCTCCTCTCCTCTCCTCTCCTCTCCTCTCCTCTCCTCTCCTCTCCTCTCCTCTCCTCTCCTCTCCTCTCCTCTCCTCTCCTCTCTCTGCCTTCATTAGCGCCGCTGCCCGGTGCTCCCGCTGTTCCCCGGGCTCCCCGGGCAGCCCCAGCCCTCGGGGGCTGCTCCGCTTCCAGGAGCCCGGCTGGCGGCGCAGGGTTTAACCCCTGCCTGCTGGAGCGCAGTTTCCGAGCCGTGCATCTCAGTTCCTTTTTCTTTTCTCCTTGTCCTTTATTTGTTTGTTACGTTTTATAAATTTAAGATTTAAATATTATTTTTGGAAGGCTGCACGCTTCCTGTGGAGGTGCTGGTGTAGCTTGGGAGATAGGAAGGGAGGAAGCTGTGCCTGATTCTCTTGGGTTGCAGCTCCCTTTGGCTCCTTATTAATTCCCAAGGGCTGCCAAAGCAAGCTGTCCCACTGGGCAGTTTGATGATGAGGTACTCAGGAGGCTCAGGTTTTCCTCTTGTCCATGATAGGATTTGTTCTTGTTTAAGAGGGTAAACCAACTGTGATGTTTTTATCTGTGAAATTTTGGGCACTAACCTACTCTAAAGGGGAACTCCTTGAGTTAAAGAGGAAAGCACTGGCTGGTGAGCCATCCCCACCAGGGTCTCCTGGAGGCTCTTGTCCCTCTGGAGATACCTCAGGAGAAGCTCTGGCCATCCTCAGCAGGGGAAGCCCCCAGACAGAAGTAGTTCCTGTAGCTTTGCTGCCTCCACCTGCCCTACTGTCAGCCTGGCAAAGGAAAAACATGAGGGCATTGCCCTGGGAACCCTGGAGTCTGAGGGACAAACAGAAACCCACAGAGATCCAAAACAACAATAGACAAACCCTGTGAGGATGGTCCTTGCTGGCCCAGCAGCCTGGAGCATCTCACTGCAGGAGAATCCCTTTCTGAGCCCCTAAAACATCTGGAGCTGCAGGGTGCAGCTGGAGTGGCTGGAGGCAGCAGCCACACCAGAATCCTCTCTAGCATTTTCCTGACATGAACCCTGGAGCTATTCCCTCTCCCACTGCTTCTGCCAGGGCTCCCCCTCTCCCTCCCACTGCCCACCCAGGGCCCTGCAGTGTCCCAAGCTGTAAGATGGGTGGACAGATGAAGCTGTGATGGTTCCTGGGCTTCAGTGAGAGCCACAGTGCTGCTCTGTGCCCACTGTATCCCCAGGGACGCTGACCCCAAGCCCAGGCCTTGCTGTGGGCGGGTGTTTGACGATGCTTTAGCAACTGCCCTCCCCAGCTGCTGCCTCTCCATTCACATGGGACTTTTTCCTGCAGAAACCTTCCTTCCCTACCTTTGGAGACCTACCCAAGTTCTACCTGCCAGAGCCCCAGCCCTCTGAGCTGACACCGAGATGGGCGGGAAGCTGGAGTACCTCGCGGAGCCGGTGCACGACCTGTCCTGTTACCCTCCCCTTCCAGCTCCTGCTGCCACAGCTGAAACTGAGGGTAACCCCTGATGCTGGCACTGGCTGTGTCCAGCTGCCTGAGGGACTGTCTGCCTGGGCCTTTGCCAGCCCCCCAGCCCCTGGTCCGTGCTGGCTGGACACACACGGATGGATGGCAGCATCCTGATGATGCCTCGGTGCTGGGCTGGGGCAGGCCAGGGTTCACACGTGGGCACAGCACCCTGGCACCACGAATATGCAGCTCCCAGGCCAGCTCAAAGCACGGGTGTAGGGAGCTGGGGTTTTAGAAACATCTTGGTGCATGAAGAGCCACTCCTAGCAAGGGTCTCTAAGGGTTTTATCTTCACAGCTCTGTTGGGATAGAGGGAGATGCAGTCAACCCCATGTTGAAAAAAGGACTCTGGATGGATGTGAGGGGTTTGGGTGGTACCTTTCTGCTAAGGGTACCTGTCTGACAGCAAATGCAGCAAAGGTGCTGGTAGCCAGCCCTCAGCCACACCACTTAATAGCTTGCTTGCATGGATTGAAATGCTTATGGAAGTCAGGAAAACAAAAGGAGTGGTCACCAAATATCACTCAGCCATGCTCAACCACCCTAAAGCAGTGAAGATTTTTCTCTGAGCTCCTGCTTGAGAGTGAAGAGGGTGCCATTGCTCAGCAGTGCTCCAGAAGCAAACAGGAGACATGGCCAGGGATGTTCTCTCTGTTCCCTGAGCTGATCTCTCCCTGTGTGGGATGCCTGTGTCTGGATCCTTCATGATCAGAGGGGAGCAAAGACACAGCCATCTCCTGTAGCTTAATGCCACCCTGACAAAGAGGTGAAGGAAGCCCTGGTGGGTTTTCTCTCTCCACTCAATAGAAGGAGAGTCTGGACAAGCAGCTCAGATGGATGTGTCTCCATATGGACTCCATGTGCATCTGAGGCCTTCAAAGATCACCTTGCCAAGCCCATCTGAAGCTGTCTCATGCTCATGACAAAAGTCCTGTGGGCTTTTCCCTTCCTGCTCTGCCCCTGTGTATTCCAGCAGTGCAGTTTTTCTCTCTGCTGCAGAGGGTCTCCTGTTAGCACTCCAGGGCAATGTGGAGACAGCAGGCTCCTTCCACTTGCTTTGCACCAACATAAATCCTTCCCCTACTTGTGTCATGAACCACCAAAACTGATGCACCTCAGCAAAGCTCTGCTGAAGTGACTGGGTCTCCCCTGATTTCTGCCAGCTGGGACTGCAAGTTACCCTATCCAAAGGGTAGGATTTGGGTGAGAAATTGATGGTGATTCCTGACTAACTCACCCTCTTCTCCTCCCAAGTCTCAAGTCTCAAGTTGGTGCCAAGTCCATCTGTCTTGGTCAACTACCCGCAACTGGCCCAGGATTTGTACCTGGAAGGGCTGTGTGATGCTGAAAAAAACAGAACCAAGGCCAGGAGCTCATCTGTTTTAATGAGAGGTCAGTGGATGGAGGCTTGGCAGCTGCCCCGTGAGAGTGACTGGTGGCCTTCAGCCTGGTTCTATATTTTTTTAATATAATTCCAGAAGAGACTGAGGAGGGTGAAGTGAAAGTGAGTGACAGAGGAAGGGTTCACAGAGCCCCTGTAACCATTTGCCCATTGGTGGGGAGAAGCAGGGCAGAGAAAAATAGTTAGAAAATAGAAAAATAGTCTTTTTCTAGAAGAGGTTGGAGTGCTGTAAATGGTTTCACTTACCCCAATTTCCAGACAGCCCATCCCATGGACCACAGCCCTGCATGATGTGGTCTCCCTAGAATAATGTCCTAGGACAGGAACTGCTGCTGGCTTGCATTAACAGCCTGACATGGCCATGCACGTGTGAGACACCTCAGCCTCAGTGAAAACAACAAAAATATTCTACCAGTGACTCATTATAGGAATGTGTCATTCTTAAAATACCCTGAAAATCTGCCCTACAATGGGCAGCTCTTCTTTGTGTGTCCTCCCTGCATGTTTTATCCCCAGCTAGATCTGCTTGATCAGAAGGACACACACCAAGCTGTTAACACAGAGATAAGACATCTCTGGAGAGTCAGATGGGAGATGGAACCTCTTCAAACCAGCTCCCACAGGGATTTTTGGGGAAGATATAACATGATATCACAGCAGATGTGATGGTTCTCAATTAGGGGTTAAGTGAGCCATGAATCTCCTCCTTGGTTTAGTCCCTGATGAGTGGCTTGATGGAAAAGAAAATAGACAGTATGGGAAGCTTTATACCAGGTGACAAGTCAATATCCAGGCAGGAAGATCACAAGATATCATTTCCAGATCTGCCTTGTGTGGCTTCCCTTATAGAAAATAAGGGCTGAATAATCTCACCTAAATGACCTTATCTACACCAGGGAAGCAATTCCTGCATTTTCCCCTGGTTAATTAATCCCTGCATCATGGTAACTCCAACAGCAGTGCTGGAAGCACAAACAGCTGGTGGAGCTCAGGGGAAGGAGGAACCCTCAGACTGTGCAATATGGAGACAGAGATAAAAGAAAAGTCTTTCAGTTATTTGGATTCTCTCTCACTAGATGACTCTGACCCTGAGTGGAAAAGTATCTACCAGCAAGATTACGAGGGCCGGCAAGGAATCTTCGGTGGACTTTACACAGAGAGCTTAAGGCCTTCTCCCATTTTCCCTGAAGATAATCGCTTCAACACGTAAGGGAGAAGTGGGATAGGGAGGAGAGGGTGGCTGCTGGGAGGGGGGGACAGGGTAGAAGTACGTCAGGGAGGTTTTGGAGCTGCTTGGAATTAGAAGGTGTTTCTCAAGCATATTTCTCCTTGTCCATGTTATGCAACGAGCCCAAAGAAATTCCCTCGGGGACAAATCCACTCCCAAAGCCTGATCAGCCTTTTCTTGGAAAGTTTTGCAGTGGGGTTGATAGGAGGGGGGGGACAACTTCTGGGACAACCTCATCCCTGTGGAAAGAAGATCCCCATGGGGCTGGGACAGGAGGCATGTCTCATCATTTCCATGCCCAGGTTTCCCCTAGGAAAGGGCTTTCTAAAATCAAGCAGGGCAGGAGCTGTTCGCAACGTGACTCATCTGCACACTATGAACCAAACAGGCATAAACTGCTCCTGAGCTCTCATTTCTCACTGGAAAGGCAATTCCTCCCTGCTGCCTCATGCCCCCCACCTTCCCCTCACACACATACATTTCAGCTCTGCATTGCAGATTTTAATCTGGAGCTGTATATTTGTAGGCTGGAGACTGCGCCTGGGTAATGGTTGGTCCTGGTGGGAGATGGATCCCCATGGCAGCCGTGTGTGCTGCAGCATCTGCCCTGCTCCTGATGGAGAATAGCCTGTTCCCCCTCTGCCCTATCCCATCCCCATCCCATCTGAATGTGCTTTTGTTTGCCCCACACAGATTCCTGGCTGGGTGGTCAAACCCTGCAGAAGGGGAGGGAGGTCCCTTGTCCTGGGCTGAAGCACAGGGTGGAGTTCCTCTCTTTATCCCCTTCTCCACGTGGTCTGCAGGAGCCGCTGGGTCACTGAGTATGCAGACAGCTACAACATCTTCCTGAAGAGGCTGGACTGGTCATCTCCCATCGCTGCACAGTGGCTGCCCTTTGGGAAGGACGCGCGCTGGACACCGCGGTGGAGAGAGTGCTTTCCCTGAGTGCTAAGGTGGCTGTGGTAGGCACCAGGAGCATCATTTTGGCCCTGAGAGATGGGATTTCGGGGGCTGAGGCAGTGGGAAAAAGTACAAACAGTTGTGGGACCTGGTGCAAACTACCATGAGAGTTTGACTGCTGGAATGTTCTTCTGAGTAGCAGCATTTGTCCCAGCCCAGTGCAGGAGGGTTGGACGAGATGACCTTCAAAGGTCCCTTCCAGCCAAAACCATTCTATGATTCTATGACTTTCTGGGCTCCTAGAAAGTGATTTTTCAACCAGATGTAATGAAGAGAATATTTTTTACCGTGATGGTGGTCAGACACTGTTTGGGGACTGGCAAGGTGGGGGAGTGGCATGGAGATGCTCACGGGGTGAGAATGCTGGCTCTGAGGAGCCTCATCTAGGCTGGCCCTTTTGGACCAGGACACCTACATTATTCCACATTTTTCTGATTTCTGTTAGGATGTGTTACCTGTGTTGTTCTGTGATTACAGCTCTTTGGCCCTCCAAGCTGCCTGTGTGATTTTACTCATCAGAGACCTTGAAAGCCTTGGAAACCTCATCTCTACCAAACCCACCACCGCTGTCTGTCAGATGTGAAAGGTTTGGCAAAGACATCTTTAAGTGCAAATTTGGATTAAAATCTCCAAAGAACCTCAGTTTTTGTCAGAAAAGGGTGTTTTTTTTTTGGGGGGGGGGTGGACAATGAGGCTACAAATCTAAAATCACTGCAGTAGTTTTGATTTACGTACTTTAAACAAAGCTTGATGATAAAACTTTGACTCTCAGCACAAAGTAGTGTGTGTTAAACAGCATTTTTGGTGTTAATTTGCTCTCTAAAATCTTGTGCAGCTACAGGGAGGGAAGTACCCGTGTTATCCAGGGCAGCTGAGCACTAGCCTTGCAGAGCTCCTTCCCTTCTTTACATTTAACAACTTATTCCAGGTTTCGGCCATCAGTTTCAGCTGGGCAAACCGGAATTGAGTTTGCAGCGTCCGTTTGGAATTTCTAGGCTTCTGGAAGGATCAAGGCTGCTCCCAGCCTGAAGATGGCAATGGAGAGCCGCTAAACCCAGACCTGGAAAGGGCTGACAGCCCTTCTGCTGTGGCTTTGGTGATCTGACTGGGTCCTCTAAATTGATGCCCAAATTATCCCAGAGTAGGTGGTGTGTAGAAACCTCTCCCTGACTCCTAAAAGGTATTCCTTTTAAAGGGCATCCCTTGCAGTATTGAGGGATAAGCAAGACATTTTTAACAGATGTAGCTAAAATGTCAAAAATAATGAGAACAAATAACTTGTTTAAGAGTAATATCAACTATTTCCAGACCTATTGGTGACAGAACCTGTGTAGACACAGGAGCACACTGGTCCCTGCCCCCAGGGAGTTCATCCTCTAAGCTCTGTGGGATTTAGCAAAATGATGTCTGGCAGGGCCAAGCTCCAAGCAGAGGCTGCAGGAAAGTAGAATGGGCCAGTGCTTCTGCAAAGGTGCTCTGGTGTGGGGCATTGCTGGCCACAGCTCATGCAGCATTTGGGATTTCCACTGCAGCCAAGTGTAGTGGACTAGGGCCAATTTTAGAGGACAGAAACAACAAAACTACCTTTAACTTGAAAATTAGGGGAAAAACACTTGCTTACATAAGAGAGGAGACAGATTTTGACTTCTTTGAGGAAAATGAGACCATGAGAATTGAGATGTTCTCAAGGGAAATGTGTACTTTTACACCACTTAAAATTAACTCCATGGCCTTACTGATAATTTTCTCTTATGAAAAAATCATCTTTTTCCTGTCTCCTCATGCTGGAGTTGGGCTGCTTAAACTGAATTCCACACTGTGTGTTTTGCTGCACTGATGGGAGCGGTGTCTAGGTGAGTTCTCAGAGTACATATACAAGGTAATATCACTTGAAAAAGCATGTTGCTAAATTCTAATCACAATCATGGTGGAAAAAAAAAGCCTGGATAAGAATTTGGGGTTTGTGCTACACCCTGTCAGAAGCACCAATGAGAATATTCAATCAGGCAGATGAATGCTGGGTTTGCTAAAGGGGTCCTTAAGTTTGTGCCAAGGAGAAGGAAGGAAGCTGCTGATGTTGGAGATAAATGTCCTTCCTGGTTTTTCTGGCAGCATCCTTGCTCAGGCACTTCCCAGATTTGGAGACCAGGCTTAGAGATGCAGCTTTGGAAACTTGCACTCACAGGTCAACCCTCACCCAGGATTCAGCCTGTTGCACCCTCAGCTCCTGCCAATTCTCTTCCCAAAATTTTCTTTCAAACCTTTGTTTTTCCAGCCCTCACTGCCTCTTCCAAATACAGGTCTGTGTGTTACGGCAGTGATTGCTGTTTGTGCTTTTTCCCCCATCCCAGCTCCCTGGGAATGGAAATTGTGATGGTTCCAAGGCAGTTCAAACACACCAAGGCTCTCACACCTCCCCAGGAGTCACTGCTGCACGCAGGGGACATTCAGGCTGCGTGCAAATACATCCAGATGGCAGAAGGGAGCAGACACAGAAACAGGTTTTCAATTTTCCTGGTGCCTCCAACATGCTCTGGCTTTTCAGTGGGTGGATCCTGTTCATGTGAGTGACACAAGGTTAACACTGAAGGCACTGGGGTCAGGAAGAGGTGAGGAGCTCTAGGTAATATTGGCTTTACCTCAACATCATTTTCAGTCCTTTTTCTGCAGCACCAAGATGACACCAGCCATGAGCTCCACAGGGTTCAAAAAGGGATGCAACCAGGTTTCACAGTAGTGTCAAAGTCCAAGAGAAAACCCCTGAAACAACACAGAGAAACAAGCTGGGCATGAGTCAGGAAGTGGCTGGTGGAGATCAGGAGATGTTTTGCAGGATCCTGTTGCCTCGTTACTGCTGTGGTTGAGGCATAGGCGTATTTCTTCAGAGTATTTGGTGCTTCCCTGTGTCCCAAACAGAGGAACATCCCTGGCTGGAGGCTGCTCTGATCTGGGGAAAGCTCACTGGAGCCACAAGCAGGACAATCAGAAACATGCTCCCTCCCAGGTCACTCAGTGGGCTCCATCACAAGAAGCACAACATTCATACAAGGAAATGTAAAATTTGCAGCTTTCCCCCACAACGTCCAACTTCAGAAAAAACAGGTTTTAGTAAGGCTGAAGTGATGCTTTTTAACCTGAATGCCTTAGTGCCATCTCCTGGGTAGAAGGGGAAATTCTCATTTTGGAAGTGGAACACTTGGTGTGGACACCCTTGGCCATTCAGTCATTAGAATCCTGATTGGCATCAGGATCCCACACTCTGCCTGGCCCTGCTGAGATGCTAAGGAACTGTCTTCCTTGGGATTCAGAATGGAGGTGTCTGTTCAGGGAAAAGGATGCTCTGGTGTCGCAGTACGACACAGAAGAAACCACACTCATGCACTGAGATGTCCAAGGCAAAAAAAAAGGGGCAGTTTATGTACAGACCTTGACATTTATAGAATTCCAACAGTGACCATGGATTGGAGGAAGAAAATTTGACTCTCCAACCACTGTTGACTGTTGGTCAACCCAACAGTCCATCAACAGTCTCCTCCTTATGAGAAGAATGTAAACATGAAAGAACAGTTATGATAACAGTAGGTTGTTTATGTGGAAATCCGTGAGAAAGTCCATTACAAAAAGTAAACACAGAAGGCTGAAGGAACTTTAGAAAAACAGAGAAAAACAGGTCAACACTCTGGCTTCACTCCTCATTCTCATCACAAATTTTGAAGTAGCATTTTTCCATCTTTAATTTTGTCTTTTCTATTTCCCAGCACGGAAGCAGGCTGAATTCTAAATTTACTTCATGTCTCCTTTATGGAAAAACTGATCAAAATTATCATGGGTTAATCCATTGATGAGTTTCTCTACTTTGAGTCTTTCTAGAACTCTCCACAAATTATCTCACTGCACATCAGAGGTGCAAAACATCCTTATTGAATGGCTAATTTAATTTCACAGTGCTGAAAGACAGGCTAAAATATGTCTGTGGTCATTCTGGCCACCACTACAGAGCATCGACTTCACCAAGGAATGACTGAACCCTCCAATGTGTTTGCTGCAGCCTGCACCTTGCATGGGAACAGGCAGAAATCCCACAACAGCTTCCTTGGAAGGGCATTCATGGGAAGAGGTGGTGATTTGTGTCGTAACAGGCACAGATTTTCAGAGGTGTTTTTACAAATGTAATCAGAGGATTAATTTAGCCCAGCAGAACAAAACATTGGTGGTTGGGGTTTCGGTGGTGTGATCAGACATTTATAAAAGAGGAGCACCTGCAGTAAATGCTTGGACACCTTCACTGCTCTGCAAACAGCACTGCCCATGAATGCCACCACATCTTTGATGGGTGCAAGGACATTCAAGGGCTGATCCTCAGCCCCATCACTGAGCAATCAGCTTTTCCTCCTGTTTTGGTCAAAACTCTTCCCATGGCCACCACCCAACTCACAATTGTGCAAAAAATCATTCAGGATATGCTTAATGTTAACAAAGCAAGAGTTGATGATGCAAATCCACCATTTGCTGCAGCCAGGTCAGCCCTGCCCTTGCCTCAGCCACCAACCTGAGCAGAAATTATAAGCAAAGAACTTGCCAGTTAACACATTTTGCCAAACTGATTTTTGTCAAGGGATGGTGGCCAAACAACTCTTTTTTGAGTGGTATAGTTTTAATGGCACTTTCTTGGGCAAATGATGGAGTTCAAAAGAGATGGAGAAAAACAGAGGGAAGTGTGAAAGGTTTATTGTGATGGCTTGGCAGTCCAGAACAAAAGCAACTGCCAGCCACTCCTCCCAATTCCCCTAAAATCAGGTATTTTGCTTTCCAACCAGCCTTAACTGGCCTCATGCCTGTTTCCATGCTGTTTCTAAGCTGTTCCTCTGGCAGCTCAGGTGCTGTTGGTGTTTGGGAGCAGTCTGCTGGGCTTGAATGTGGGACACAACTTTCACAGAAGTTCACAAACCCTAAGAAGTTCTTCACTGCCTTTATTTGAACTTGCTTAGATGAAGAGGTTTTTTTTTGGTTTGGTTAAAAGCTACATGAATCATGCAACAGAAAATGAAAGGGGATGTATTGCTGAGATGTGATGACTCCAATTATAGTGTACAGATCCTTCTGATGCTGCTGCAAGATAAAAGTGAGTTTACAGTTATAAATGACTGCAGATACAAATGACTATGTGAGGATGACAAGTCCTCTGCAAGCACCTGCCTGGCCTGTGCTCAGCTCAGAAGTGGGTTCCAAGTGCTTTGCCTCAGATCTTCCTCTGGAAACAAACACACAGCCTGCTGACAGGTCACAAGGGCCTGAAGCTGTGTCAGGGGAGGTTTAGGTTGGATATCAGGAAAAAAGGTTCTTCCCCCAGAGGGTGGCTGGGCACTGAAGAGGCTCCCCAGGGCAGTGGTCACAGCCCCAGCCTGGCAGAGCCCAAGGAGTGTTTGGACAATGCTCTCGGGCACAGGGTGTGACTCTGGGGGATGGTGCTGTGCAGGGCCAGGAGCTGGACTGGATTATCCTTGTGGGTCCCTCCCAACTCAGCTTGTTCTGTGATTCTGTGGTCAGCTTGAAAGCTGCTTGATGGATTTTCCTCCATCAAATATAAACCATGCTGGTAAAACTGTTAGAATTTTCCACTGATACTACTGTGTTTTTGTTTTTAAATTACAAGCAACATATTCTGTAATACATTTTGATTTTGCCCATATTTTTTCTGTTCTCCTTCCATGAGTTCAAAACAAAATGTTTTGACCCAGGTGTCAAACATGCTTTGTTGCTGACCCTCATGTTTTAATTTCCTCTTCATCTCCTGGGTCACTGGACCTTGAAAATACTGTCTTTTGGGTGGCCTGAGCCTTTCCTCTACCTTGCAGGTCATTCTTGGTGTGGTGGACACATCTCAGGTGTTCTGGGATGGTGTGGCCTTCGCAAACCTGAGCTTTGCTGCTTTCCCTGTGAACAGTGGTGATATCCAGCCAGGCCTATCCCCCTTAGGAGGAGCCACTCTTACATTGAACTAAGCCTAAATATAAAATATTTCCCTTTGAAAAAAAACAACTGTTAAATGGAAACATGCTGTAATATTTGCAAATTCAGTTCTCATCCTTCTGTGGACAGCTGGAGACATCCAGCTGTATGTGCATCAGCAGGAAAATGAGATGCCAGAGAAATATGAAAAATAAGTGGATTTTATTTCTCTATGGGATGGATATCAAGGGAAGATATTCTCATGGGTGATGTTTGATGGCTCGTGGGTGAGTTGCTGATAATGAGTCAATTAATTAGGCAGGTCAGCAGGGCAAACAGTCCCATCAGGAAGCTCCTGCTCTAATCAGCATGTGAGGGTCTTCCAGCCTGGGAGCTGCTCCTTCCTCTGCCAACTGCTCCTGCTTTCCATCACGGTTCACACTGTGAGATTTCACTGCATTTATCCAAGGAATGTGTGAATGAAAGACATAAATAATGACAAAAAGTGAAAACAAGCGCTTCAGCGTTTTATTTCAACCAAACTGCCTCACAAGCAGATAGAGGCTGTGATTGATGTGACACCTTTAAAGTCACCTACACCTTCTTCAATTCAGCTGTGGTGAGAAATTCTCTTACCTGGAGAGCCAGATCAGCTGTATTGCACTGCAGGTGACAGAGCTCCCCAAATCCCATTGCATTCCTCACTGTGGTGGTGGGTTCACACACCCTGAAAACTCCATCCAAAGGCTACTGGGTTCCCTGGAAATTTTTCCACTTATTTCAAGAGGCTCAGACTTTGTAAAAAAATAAATAAGGAAAAAAAATTAGAAGTAAATTTAATAAAAGAGAGAGCAGACCCCTGATGTGACTCTTTGCAGTCCCACAGCTGAATGTGCTCACTTTCCCCATTGCCTCCCCTGCACTGTTTCTGGCAGTGGTCACAGCATCCTGCAATAAAATCAATAAACCCAATCTTGCTCCTACAGATACCAGCCTGCAGGTTTTAACTCTGCCTTACCCTGGCTGTGCAAGGTACTGAGTTAGGCTTGTTCAGGTGATGCTGCTGCCCAGGCTGGTGCTGAGTGCCAGGTGTGATGGGGCAGCAAAGACAGCACAGTAACAGAACCCTCAAAAATTGGGGCACTGGCTCAAAGCAGAGCCCCAAATCTTTGCACACCCCACTGAGGCTTCTGGAGAAATGGGCACCTTGAGAGGTGGGAAAAATTGCTTCGAGAGTAGCAAAGAAATCAAGAAGTGGTACAAAGCAGAAGGAGAAGAGTTGAGCAGCAGTGGAATTCGGTGCCCTCTGAGCCTGTGCCTGCCCACTGCTGCCTTGAAACCCAGCCAGTGCACATATAAGAAGTGGTAGGTACCCAGTGTGGCTTTGTACCAGTTTCCTGTTTGCCTAATACAAAATAAATGGGCTTTTTAAAATTCCAAATGGAGCTGTGCAAGCCAGATGGAGAAATGCCAGCTCTGATGCTTTGGTTTTTCATACAATTCTTTCTGATCCCAATGTTGTGTTTGCAGAGAAAACATCCAAGCAGCATTTCTGCAATCCTTGGAAGTTATCTAACTCCAGTCCTCTCTGGAGGTCACCCTGGTGAGACAGGGAGACCACTGGTGCTGTGGCTCTGTGGGATGGGGAAGAATTTGAAGATGCCCAGGCAGAAGGGAAGGACTGCAGGGTGTGGGAACCAGCCCATCCTGGTTGGGAGTGAGGTGTGGGGGTCAGGTGAGTGCAAGATTGGGACATTCTGTGCTTTCAGGAGCAAGTTGCTCTAGGTTAAAAAAAGTGTGGGAATAGTCTTTGAAGTGGAGTCAGGCCTTTTCCTGTCACTGGCACATTTCTAGGTTTTGAAGAAGAAGATTGAAAAGCAGAGGAGAGAAGACAATATTTGGGCTTTTAGAAAATTGTAACCCTCTTTTTTCATTCATTTTTGACCTAATTTGATTATCCACCTTTTTCAGGGCAGAGTCAGCTGTCCCTTTAATCAACATAATCCTAACCATGCTAGCAGGGGGTGTTTGGTGAAACCCACCTGAATTTTCACAGAGTTTTGTGGCCAAAAGTTTTTCATCCTGAATGAAACCTGCACTGAAGGGGACCCTCTCTTGCCCCAAAATTTCACCTCTGGGAAGGAAGGGAAAAGTTCCTGAGTGTGTGAGCCCCAAACTCCCAGGGCCTGCAGCTGGTAGGGAAAGACAGACTGGATGGATTTGGGATGCTCCTGGGGATGGGGCTTGCAGGACAGGACAGAAATCTGCGAGGCTGGAGATGGAACTCTGGGCTGAGTCACGTCAGCTCTGCAATGCAGGTGCTTCCCTGTCACTCTCTTCCTCACTGCTTTGCCTGCTCTTCGGGGGATGACCAATGTCTGAGTCACCCCTCACAAAGCTGCTCCGGGATTCGCATTTTCCACGGTTACTGCACATCCTTGTAATAGATGTTTTCCTATTCAAACACTGCTTGTTGGGGTGTTTTTCCCTCACAGAAGGCAGCCACCCACATTCCTTCATCCCTTGATGGCTCAAAACCTTGACCAATATGGATAATAAATAGTCTTGTCTGGGGGGTAGCACTGAAAGCTGTTTTTTGGGGGCTGTTTCATTTTGTGGGGTTGTGGTTTTTTTTTTTGTTTTTTTTTTGGGGGGGGGGTTGTTTGTTGTTGTTGTTGTTGTTGTTTTTTGGGGGGGGTTGTTTGTTTGGTTTTTTTGGTTTTGGGGTGGTTTTTTTTTTGTTTGTTTAAATTATCTTTATTTATTGTATTGTTTCCATATTTAACCAGACCATGGAGAATGGATTTGAAAGGAATCCTGAGAGCACTTCTATGATACTAAATAGAGGGCCAGGGAGATCAGCTGAAGCTGAAGAGCTTCGCTGAACAGCACTTGGAACAGGGTGGTCCATGTAACTGAAGCCCTGCTTAGCCCATGACTCACCAAGGCAAAGCTGCTGTAGAGGATTAGTGACAATTCCTGTGGATGAAAGCCAGATCTGGCTGCCCAGCCTTGTGGCCAGGGTTTAGGTTTGAGCATTTTTTATGCAGCACTGTGTGGATGTACCTCTGTGTGTGTGTGTGTGTGTACCTGTGTGTGTCTCAGCCTGACCACAGGCACAACTCTGTGTTTGCAGGGAAAAAAGCTCAGGCACCCCACATGCCAGAAATCCAGCATCCCAGGGGACAGCTCCTCCCAATCAATCCCTTGTGCATCATGCCAGACCTCCTGCACCCTGTCACCATCAGCCATTCTTCTAACAGAAATCATTCATTAATTCAAGGTTTTTTTACCTCCTTGCTTTAACACCCAAGCAAGCTCCTGGAAGCACTCTGCTCTGGGAGTTCAAGTTTTAACAGCTGGAACCTTCTGGCTGCACACCTTACTCTGTACAGCACCTCTTGCTGTGAGCCAACCTCTGCTCATCCTATGACACTCTCCAGACATTTATTAAGAGATGTTTAACAACAGTAAACATCCATCTCTTCCAGCCTCTGCCAGGCACCCTCATTGTGGAGTTTTTCTGGCAGCAGAGGCTGCAGAGAGCTGAGAAAGGATGATCACATGCATGACACAGCATGGGATGGAGCATATTTAACTGCTGGATTCCCAAATGGAGAGTGGTGAGATCCATTAATGCCAGGAGCATCCTGGCAGTGCCTGCACACCCTTCACCTCCAGGTCAGCAGTAATTGCTGTGCCAGCCTTGGCCAGGCAGCACAGCACGCTGTGACAACGAGCAGCACTTTTCTGGTGAGGAAAAGCTCAGAGATTTAACCAGCTGAACACAAATCTCCACTGGCAACTGGTGAAATCTGCATTTTCCCTCCCATTCCGTGTCCAGGGATACAGCACCTGGACGCTGCAGAAGCCTCTCAGGGGTCACTGGGCACTCTGCAGTTACAAAGCACTTTCTTCAGCCACTCCATTTATTGTGCCAAGGGCAAGATGAAGCTCCAGGTTTCCATATAGAGCATAAAACATTAAATTCAGCAGGTTTTGGGTTATTTTTTGCAGCTGCCATGTGGCAGTGATTTTGTCTAACGCTGAGCTGGAAACTCCAGGGCAGCTCAGACTTTATTCTCAGGCTTTTTCTGGCCTTCAGGCAAATTTCTTACTGCAGAAGCACTTGCTCCCAGGTGTGGACCACTGATGGCCACCAGCACAGGTGCGTCTCACTGCTGGAAGGGTTTTGCCTTCTGGGGATTGTGCTGTACAAAGGATAGAATTTGCCACAGCAGCAGCAGCAGATCCCCAGCTGGAGCCTCACGGGGCACAGTGCAAGGACCAGTAGGGCCAGGGATTTCACTGGGGACTTTGGCTCCTGTCAGGAGTTTCAAGAACACCTTCAGGACAGGTGAGAGCAGTGTAGGAAGGTTTAGATGCTTGCTGCATCCCTACTCAGACTCATGGCTTCCTTCCTCTGGGTATTGCCAAGATGCAGTGGGTGCTTCAGCCACTGCCTCTATGGCTGGGAAAAAAACCCCAAAAAACAACCCCAACCAACCAACCAACCAAAAAAAAAACAAAACAAAAAAACAAACAAAAAAACAAACAACAAAAAAAAAACCACAACCAAAACAACAACAACAACAAAAAACCCAAACAAACAAAACCAAACCAAAACCAAACTAAAACCAAACCAAAACCAAAACAAAAACAAAACCAAAACAAAACCAAAACAAACCAAAACAACAAAACAACCCCCCCAAAAAACCACCCCCCCCAAACAACAACAAAAAACAAACAAAAAACCCCCCAAACCCAACCACAATGACAAAAAAACCCCCACAAAAACAAAAAAACCCAAGCTCAAAACAAACAAACAAACCCTCTATCTATCTATCTATCTATCTATCTATCTATCTATCTATCTATCTAAATATAAAATATGTGTACACAACATATATATATATTAAATACATGTATATATAAGAATTTTCCAATTACACAGGCAGACCCTAAGTGCCACAGAGGAGTGGGGTCAGAGAGCTGTGGGTCAGTCCTGCTGTACTGTTTCCTGATGTTTTTATGAGCAGCTCTCTGAGTGCCTACAGGAGCCCTGCAGGCTCCAGCAGTTTTCTCCCCTGTGTTTGCTCATCCCTGGCTTGGCAGGCAATGTCTGATGCATTTGCTAAAGAATTCCTGCAGGCAAAAAAAAACCCCAAAAAACAAAGAAACCAAAACTTTTAATCTTTTTTTTTTATCATTGAAAATGTGTTTTTTGAATGTGGGTCTCTTTTCAAAATGTCCCTGTGACTTATGTCCTTTATGCCATAAAGAGATTTAAGTACACAAATCCAAATTATGGCTCAGAAATCCCTGTGTTCCCTGTGGCTTTGCTGGGAAGGGTATTTAGTGAGCTGATCATCTGGCAGAGAGAGAGGATTCTGATTGTTCTTCAGGGATGAAGACCCTTAATTCCATCTGTACTTCCCATTTGGGACTGATGACCTTCCAAACAGGACCTGGTCCTGACCAGAGACTGGGAACCAGGCTTGGATAGGAGCTGCTCTCCAAACCCTTCTGCTCCTCTTCACGCTGAGTTCCCACCACAGTCCAGGGCTGGCAGGGACTGGTGGGGCCAGGAGCTTGCAAAGCCCTGGGAAACTGCTGAGTGTGGCAGCAAAGTGCTCTTTGGGAAAGATGGCCAGAAATGCTCAGAGCATCCCTTTTCCAACACCATCATTGTCTTTTGGGCACTCATCTGCACGGGTTTGGTGCCTTCAACCCCACCAGAAGGCAAAGGGAGCATTGGGCATGTTGGAAATGTGATCCAGACACAGTGGGAAGAGGAAACATCTCCACAGGGTGATGCTGAGCTCAGCTCTTCCCTGGGAAACCAGGCAGCTCCCCCCATTTTCACAGGCATGAGGAAATTTCTTGTTCTGTTCATCACCTTTTCCATGTAGCTCAGCCAGGGCTGACTCCTGATGCTGGGCTCTGGTGGTGAGGGTGTGTCTGGGAGGAGATGACACTTGGACAGTTGTGGAAGAGCATCTCAAAAGTTAACTCTGGTCATTTGTTCACCAAAACCAAGTTTCTAGATGCTATCAGATTTAAAAAAAAAAATTAAAATATTTGTTTCTCAATTTAAAAATAAGAATTTCTTTGGGTTTTCTATTTCCCAGTGTTCTTGCCAAGTTGAAAAAGGTACCAATGGGCCCCCATTTAAAGGGACAAAGGATGGTAAACAACAGGAAGCTAAATATTTAAAAACAGGATTTTTTGCCTAAATACAGAGCTGGAAGGGTAAATTTAAAACCCAAGCACTGAGTTGAAACAGGCTGTTTCATGTGTCAGAGTATGAAATGAAAAATATAGGTTGCCTCTCCCCACAGTATTTTTATTCTGCATTTATCCCTGACAGGGATGAGGGTGACTCACGGGAGAAGGATGCCACTCCAGGGGGAACAGCCAAGGGTGACACTGTCACTGGTAACCTACAAATCATACATGGAGAGTTGTTTAATCCTGGACTCAAAGCCAATCAATACATTTTCTGTTTTGGTGGAAGTTCTCCTGGGCCCCTTGGGGTGGTGTTTTGGGTGGGCATTGGCTCTGCTGCCCATTCCCCACCTCTCAGGGCACACTTCTGCCTCTGCAGTGACACACTTTCATTATTTTATGTTACACCACGAGCCAGTGAAGAGGTGCTGCCAGTGCCTCCCTCTGAGGAGTCTAGAAAATGTTCAAATACAGACATCTTCTCCTTTGAGAAGATATGAGCCCTGAATTTTCCCTTTATTTTTGTTCTTATAGTCCTTACAGGAAAACAATTTCACCTGAGATTCATCTGAGATTAATGCACCTTTATAAAATATTCCCATCTTTACTTTGGAGATGGTTGTTTTTCACTGCACACGATTTGTTTTCCAACCAAACTAAAACCATTTTTGTGTTTTAGTGGCATTTTTCATTTTCTATCAAAATACATCAGCAGCCCTACACGAAATCAAGTTTAGGAAGACTGCAAATAAGTTTTCCTATCTCTAATAACAAGCATGAAAAACTAGATTTCAGACTCATCCCACTAATGGCAATGTTTTCTGTCTCCTGCTGTCCCAGTGGTATGGGATTTTCTGTGTTTTGGGTAAGCACAAAACAATAAGGAGACTGAAGATTCATTTTGTTTAAAACCAACAACATCAGTCACCCCACAGCTAAGTCCCCTCCCAAGACATTGCACAGAGAAGGCTCTGTAACACTTTATTTTATCATATCTTCCTTTATTGCCTCTCTCCAGACCTTTTTTTTTTTTTTTTTTTTTTTTTTTTTTTTTTTTTTTTTTTGCTGGGCTCACTGTAGTTTTTTAGACCAGTTAGCTTAAAACATGGATTTGTCATTCAAGTGGTGGTGGCTGCTGGCACAGATCAATTACTGCAGCAGCTCCTACATGAACAGAATTGCAGATATTGGCCTTGCAAGCCACAGAGGCACGGTGCCCGCAGATGAAACGCTGCTTATTTTTAAAATGACAGCATTTCTGTCACAGGAAGCTGGGGAATATGGTCAATACATAAATCAGCACGTTGGGAGAAGGAGATGGAATTGCAAGGTTCTGCTCCCCGAGCTCCAGTTCTGTGAGTCATGCAATTCACAAGCGAAGGTTAAAAATGTTCTTGGGCTTCAACTTGTTGTGATGCAGGGGCTGCCAAACTCCACTGACTGCTGTGTCTCTTCAGAAAAAAAAAAAATAAATAAAGGAGAAAATTAATATGCAAGATTCTCCTTCTAATGCATTTTAATTAAAAATTTAATTGGTTTCAGCTAAGTATTTCTGAACTCTGGTAAAGTAAATGAATATTTAAAGCTCCCTTGGGGCCATCGTGACAAGCACAAGCCAGAAAAACAGGATTTCCTTTTACCAAAAAATAAAGGCTTTTAACAGAACACCACGTAGTACCAACAGGCAAAAGTCTGAGCTGAGCAGTGGTGAGGAATCTGATCTTGCATGGGGTTTTTTCTCTTGCCAGAAACTCCTTTGTTTTCTGTTCCCCAACAACTGTTTTTATATTTTGTTTGGGTTTTTTGGGGGGTGGGTGGGGTTCTATGTGATATTTTTTGTTCTATTTAATGGAGTAGCATTTCCCAAGCAGTTTCCTCACTGGAGAGCATTAAAATTGCTCTGATTAGAGCAGCCTTTTGTCACACTCTGGGTGTTCATTAAAATAAGGGACAGGATACACTACTCTCCATCAATGCTCTGTGCAACATGAACTATATATTTAAAAAAAAAAAAAAGTAAAAAACCCAAATTATCAGAAAAAAGATCTTCACGTGCATCTTAATCTTCTGCAACAATCTACACAGAATCTGATTCATTTTTTCAGAGTTGTGGCTGCCCCAACCCTGGAAGTGTCCAAGGACAGGTTGGATGGGGCTTGGAGCAACCTGGGGTAGTGGATGTGCCTTCACACATCACCCATCACCTTGTCTGCCTCTGCAGACTCATCCCCAGGCTGCAGGAAGGTGCTTATCCCTCAGAGTTAATGTAGCAGAGAATGTAAAATGCTTTGAATTCAGTCTCACTCGAGCAGTGCTCAGATCCTCCCCGGGACGTGCCCATCACTGAGAGCATCAGACCTGAACCTGGCAGCACCTTGGTTCTGCTGCTTGGCTTTGCTATCCGTGATGATGGCTTCAGATCAAGTTGTTTTCCTCATTTTATTCCTGGAATAATGTGAGATTCGGCCTTCAGAGCCAAAGGACTCTGCTTCAGCCACAGTTTTAATAGATAAGCTCTAATTTTTGACTACAAATTTCTGTAAAACGCAGCCACTTCCAGCTCACTGCCCAAAGAGATCCTCTGCCAGCTGTGATTTCTTTGGGCTGCCTCTCCTGATTTTGGAAGGGGGGAGTTGCACAGCCTGAGTGATCAAAAGCAGGGAGAAAAGCTTTGTTCCAGGTACTGCTCACAGTCAGACCCAAACATGACAGTGCCTCCCCCAGGTGAGCCTGAAGGTCACTCTGACCTTCATCTGCTTTTGTGGATGTTCCTGATCTGGGAAATATCAGCTTTGTGGCTATGGGTGGTGTCAGATCTAAAGGGGGTGAGTGGCAACTTCATCATAAAGGTCAGAAAAATATAGTTTTGCAAAGATAAGAAAACACATGAAAGCAACTTATTACCCGTGTTCTTGTTTGTTACCTGGTTCCTTTTCCATGTTCAGATTTTACTTCTTTACCTTGATTAAAACTGATCCAGTCAAGCTGCTAAGATAAATAACCTGGATACCAGTTCTTTGAATCCAACCTATATTTATCTGGCATAGGTCATATTTATCCAGCACAAGTCAGTGTCAAATAAACAAACACAGCCTGTCTTGTGTGAAGCCAGACATGAAAAACAGAACAACCAAAGATGAGTTTTGGTATTACAGAGTAGGCAGTGGAAAGCAGACAGATTATTTGGAGAGGAGGGGTTTGGTGGTCCTTAGGAATCAGTCTGACACAGTTGCCATCAGAAATACATTTTTGGATTTTGTTCCTAAGCTGTTGGCTAGGGACAGCTCCTGGTGCACCATTTCATGTGAATTCCTGGGAAAGAATTACTGAGCTGGGAGAACAGGGGAAAAGGGGCAAAAAAGCAAATATGAGAAAGCAGTGAGATGATACAGAGATCTGCTGGGTAGGCATAGTTGTCTGGCAGGGCAATGTGCACGACTCTCACCCTCCACCCCAATTTCTGTTGTCCTCATCAATGATGAGGATTTTCATTCCCTTCCCCACTTTCTTTATATCTGTTCCTGGAGCTGATGAGGTTTTGATGAGGTGGATTTTTATCCTGCCCCTGAAGAGCTGTGTAACCCAGCTCAAAGGAGCTCATCATCTCAGCAGACAAGATGGATTTTCCTCTATTCAGCCTCTGCTATATCATAGCCCACCAAATGAGTTTCCCTCTCTCCTGCTCTTTCTGAGACCCAGCAGATGCAGTTGTGGGGTGGCAGAGGCCACAGCTGGGCATCCCCAGCATGAACTTAACAATCCATCAACATCTGCAGCCATTCTTGCTGCCCCCCAAACCATTCCATTTTTTCATCTGCCTTCCCTGGCCTTGATTTCATATTCTATCCCTTCTCTTGCCATCCAGATTTAACGACCAAGCAATATTCACACATCAGGCCAAAGGAAGAATCCTTGGAGAGTAAGACCTAATTTCCAACAGATGCTTCTTTAATCTCCCTGGGGGCTTATTTATCTTCGGAGCAAAGCACCATTTCCAGAGAGTGATTTCCCATCACAGAGGAGCAGAGCAGCTCCTCCTCCTGCCGGTTCAAACACATCCTCGTTTCCACAAACACTCCCAGAGACATTCAGATCAGGTGTGTACTCTCAGCACAACTCTGGGCAATTATCCCACCATTCCCGGTGGAGCAGCGAGGCTTTGGCTGCTCTCATCAACTTTCCACCCATGGAGCTGTGAGGTATTTTTGCAGCTTTGGTTAAGCTTAAAAAGACAGGCAATGAAATGTTTTTTACATGCAAGTGCACGTTGCTTAACTTAGTAAAAGCATAGTGGCAAGGGATGTTTTGTTAAACAGCTCTGAACTATTTTGTAGCTGTAATTATGATTTTGTATGTAAAAATTTTGATAGGTAAAGTAATGGGAGGTATGGGGGAAGGGCAGTCATGCTGTAAAAAACCACATTTTCCACTAGACCAGGCTGCACAAAGCCCCATCCAGCCTGGCCTTGAGTACTGCCAGGGATAGGGCAGCCACAATTTGCTGCAAAAAAAAAGTGTGTTTAGTTCAAGCTTTAAGTCTTGTAAATAGTTTTTAGATCCTCAAGTGAAAATCCATAACAAAATGTGAAATATTAACCTTGCCAGGCAACATTTTATTCTTCAACTAATGAATCACATCAGTAAACAAGTCCTCTCCTGGATTCAAGAAGAAATGCCTGGGAAAAAGAAAAGATTATTAATTTGCTGTTGCTGTGCTCTTCAGCAGAAGCTACTGTACATCGTGTCTGTATTTGTGCCACTCCACTTGCTCTGGGTGGGCAGTGATAAGATTTGAAAGAACACCTAATTAAAGCTAAAAATAAACCACAGATATACTTGTCAAATTAAAAAAGCACAACACAGATTTTTGTAGAGAAGAGCAAAATTTCCCAACGCAACATATGATGGTCCCACATTCAAACAGTCAGAGCATAGTTCTTTTCCTGTCCAAAATCTCCCTGTCCACACGACTATTTCTTCCTGATTTGTCATTTTTTTTTTACTGTGAAACTTCTCAAAAGATCAGGCATCATTTCCCTGATGTCACTCACGGAGATAAAATCTGTGCTCCAGGCACACAGAAAGTTGAAGGAGCTGGGAATGCACACAGCTCATTTCACACATTGCACACATTTCACATATTTCAAACATTTCACAGCCCAGGAGCTGTCCCTGGCCCAGCCAGGCCAGGAAATGCTGTGCATGTGAATGGGACTGAGCACTGTGCTTCAGGAATTAAACAGCCAGGGGATGGATTTTCAAAGGGGATTGCAAAATTGGAATGAGACTGGCTCTTGTTGGGACAGGTCCTGGTGTCAGTGCCGTGGAAGTTGAGGAAGAGCATTTAGGAAATGCTGTGTTTCACAAATTCACTGCCCATCTCACTCACTGTGAAAGGATGAGTTTCTTCAAAGTTCTCCAGGGTTTCAGAAGTACTTTGATCTTTAAAAAAGTTATCTACTTATTAAAGCCTATCTATAGCAGATCCATCATGTCTGATGCTCTAAGACTGAGATTTTATGATCTCATCTTCTGCTCAGCTCAGGGCACTCCTCTGTGGTCCTGGTCTGCCCTGACATACTTAAGATGGTACCATAAAATGGTTTGGGTTGCAAAGGGCCTTAAAGACCAGCCAGTTCCCTGCCATGGGCAGGAACACCTTCCACTAAACTGGGTTGCTCGGAGCATCATCCAACCCTGTCTCGAACACTTCCAGGGTTGGAACAGGCACAACATCTCCAGTAAACCTGTGCCAGGGCCTCTCTGCCCTCACAGCAAAGAATGTATTCCTAATATCCAATCTAACCCCACCCTCTCTCAGTTTGAAGCCATTTCCCCTTGTCCTGTCCCTCCATGGCCTTGTCATCTCCAGCTCTCTTGTAGCCCTTTAGGCACGGGAAGAGGTTCTAAGGCTCTCTCCATCTGGACACACCCAGCTCCCCCAGCCTGACTCCACACCAGGGGTTCTCCAGCCCTCACAGCATCTCCATGGCCTCCTCTGGACTTGCTCCAACAGCTCCATGTCCTGCTGGAGGTCCCAGAGCAGGACACAGCCCTGCAGGTGGGCTGTCAAGGCCTGGTGTAGCCCAGGGCAGAGAGGTGCTGTAGAAGCCAGAAGGATCCTGGTCTTCCCGTGGGGTTTGTGAGGAAGTCAAATGCATTTACTGTGCATCCTGGTGAGGGTGTCCAGGTGTCTCACTGTGCTGCAGCAGAAACCCTCCTCCCACCACCTGGTCCAGGGCAGGGCTTTCAGGCACCAGCCTTGCTCCAGCACAGGAGGTGGCCATGAAGATCTATTCCAGAGAGAAATCCCCTTTTTTTTTTAAAACAGGAGGCCCAAGTGATAAATGAATGGAGGGTTTCACATCCCTTTATTTAAAATAAAGGCTCTGTTTCTTCATCTCTTCTGGGCTATACTAATGGTATTAACTTGCAACAGGGATTGCCATTGAAGGCACTGGATTGTCTTTTAGTGGTTTGTCTCCTGCCATGCTTCCAGCACACAATAATCCCAGATGTCCAGTGAAATCTTCCTCCCATCTTCTCCCAATTACTCAGCTTAATCCTTGCCAGCCTGTAATCGAGCCAGGCCGTCTTGTGAGACACTAATGTGTGATTGTAGTTTGCTTGCCAGCATTTATGACATTTGCAAAGAGAGTGGTGAGTCATGCGAGACAAATGGTTGGAGATTTTTTTTTTTTTATGTATGTATATAATTAGATTTTGCAGCACAAGAGAAAAGAGCCCCTGTCCAGCCTGTCAGGACAACAATAAAAAGGAAAAAGAAAATTTTCTTTGGCAACTTATTTCAGCCTGACAAATGGTTTTGATGATAAGTTTCTCTTTTTCTTCTCAGAGCTATACAATATTTCAGCACTGTTGCTAGAAATACACAACAGAGCCAAGAGACAGGATTGCTGGAAGCAATTAAAATTCAGCAGCTATTCAAATGGATTCTGTGCCCTGATACAGCGTGTAGGATATCCTGAGTTTTTTCCTCCAGTGGTTCTGTCTGTGGGTGTTTAGTGCTCTCCTCTCTCTCAGGACTCTGTTTTGTGTATCAATGGTGTTTTTTCTTCCAAGATCAACAAAAGCCTTTGCAACTCCCCTTGGTGGTCTCTGCAACAGGTCTCTAGTGTCTACTCAGTGGCATTTCTGACTAGATTTATCATTTTCTCCATCCCCCACACACAGTCTAACAGATAACACACAGAACCAGAGGTTTTGCATCAGACCATGACGTTGAGTCATTGTGCAGCTTTTGGCAGGCAGTGAAGGCTTAAAAAATGTCCACTCATTTCTGATGACTCAGTTTGAGCATTTTCATACCTCTTGGGCTTGTATTTTCTGATGGTCTTTGAGAACTCCAAGCACACGCCAAGCTCAGTTGTACAGCCCTGCTGCAAGCCCAGCCCAGTCTGGATGCTTAGGAATGGAGGAGCTCATAATTAGAGAGCACTTTGGGGAATGTTACTCACTGGGTTTCAATTTAAGGGCAAAACACCAAGGTTCCCTCTGGACAAAGGGTTTCTGTTTGCACAACACAGCGAGCCTCAGGTGAGAGTGCCGTGGTGTAAACATGGCAAAGAAGTGTGCCCATGGTGAAACCCTGACCATCTGATAACTGGGACATGCCCTGTGCAGGGAAAAACATTCTGCCCAGCAGTGCCACCAGATTTCTAGGGAGATCTCCCACACAAATAAAAGTCATCTGCCCAACAGCCACAGGGAGATAAAGAAGCCACTTCAGAGAGGTGAGCAGGCAATTCCATGAGAGTACGTAGCAGATGTGTGCACACTCCAGTGCAAAGTATCCAGAGTTCCCAGAGAGTCTTGATGTCTGACAGCTGGTCCTACTGTAAAAATCATTATTGCTTTCAAGTGAACTCAGGGACAGTTCCCTGGCAGCCTTGGATACCTCTGCCTGAATTATGGGATGTCTCTGTTGAAATATCAGCCAGTGTGAGAGGATGGTGATCTGGCAGTAGCAGATCTATTGTCCTTCTATGGGATGAAATTGCTGTCTTGGGAAGGCTGACCTGAAAGAGAGACCAGACAGAGCTAGAGAATAAAGCAGATATTTATTGAAAGGCCTTTAGAGTACACCTTGGGCAGGACAAGAGCCTGGCCAGGGCTACACCCAAGGTGGACTTAGAATGGGCGAAATGAATGACTGGTCACAAAGTCTCACACTTTGATAAGTTTTGGTCCATCTGCAGATTGGGGTTTAATTGTTCAATTACAGCTTCAGGCTGTGGGGGTCTCATCCTTTTTGTTCCTCCCTTCAGTCCACTGTTACTTTTGCTTTTGGACCTGAAAGTTGTCCCTGGACTTCAGCAGGAAAAGGATTTTTGTCTGTTCTGTGAAGAGAGCTGACTAACACTTAATGTGAGGCTCAGAACTGCACCCCTAGGCAGCACAGAATCTGAAAAACATGAAAGCTGAAACTTAAGGCATCAAAATGCCCAAGGTCTCCCCAGGCAGTGATGAAGGCTCAGTTGGAATTGCTCACTCCTGTGTGGAGTGACACCAGAGTGTGGCTGAAGTGAAGTTGCAAAGAACACTCAGGAGCTGCAAGAGCACTCAGGAGCTGGCACTGTTGCAAATCACAAGGCAGAGCTGGGCCATTTCTTTGTCTGAATGTGCTTTTAGACCTTATGAGCCTCAAACCTTTCTGTAGCTCAAGGGAAAATCCATGACAGAGTGGAATTTGGACACAAAACTTCACGTATTAATTAACTCACTTCAGTACCTACAGCAGTTAAGAGGTTGTCAGCAGAGCTCTGGGGACACACTGACCAGAGGTCCCTCTGGCAAACACTCATGGCTTGTTGGTACCAATGAGAAACTCATGGAAAATGGCAGAAAAAAGGTTTTGGAACTCATTTTCATCATCAAGCAGCTTCAAAGGAGTCACAGGCTGTTCCTCAGCAGTGCCCTGCAGACCAGCCCTCAGCATTGCCCTGATCTGTCACATCTGGCCAGTCCTGTTCTGTGCCAGAGGTCACATCTGCATCCTAAACATCAGAAAAGACTGGGCTGAATCCACACTTGGCTGGGAGATGCCTCCAGCATTTTAGGATTTGGGTTTTGAAGATTTAAAGTGTGATTGCTCTTCTTCCTCTCCAAGTGGGATTGATCCAATGACCCAAAATTGCCCTTAAGACCAGAACCACTGAGCATATCCGTACAAAATTCCTGGTGTGTACAAACACCAGCTCTCATGAGCCAGTTTAAATTTAGAGGATTGTTTTTCTTTAAATTTTTCTATCATTCTGTAACTGTATATCCATCTTACTGCCTTGAATTAACGGATGTGATGATGGTAGGTGTCTAATAAACCATCTCAGGCTCCAGGAATTCCAATGGATTTCACCAAGAATGTTTGGGGTCTCTCCAGTTCCCTTGATAATGGGGAGGATCCTGATTCTTCAGCTGTGTGACACGGGCTGCAGTTCAGCTGAGGCACACACAGACATGGAGGTATTTGCAGGGTTAAAAGTGTACCAGCAGAAACATTGCTGGAAGGCAGTGGGAATACCTGGACTATTTATTTCCAGAATATAAATTGCACACTGTTAAGACAGCAAAAATTAGGAGTGTACACCCCTTACATATCTGTGTGTAAGAAGAGAAATTCCTTTTGAGGTCTGAGGGGCAAGTGGAAGCAGCACAGAACAGCTGAGCCTGCCACAGGCAGCAGGAGCAATCCCTCATTTTAGGAGTGATCATGCCAAAGTAGGAAGATTACAGATCCCACCTGAAAAAGAAAATATAAATATACGGGGCCTGATGAAGGAGAGACAAACTGTCAGGTAGAATTCATCAAGCACAAGAAATGCTGCAGACGCTGCAGCACATGAGATATTGAAAAAGCACTTTTTTTTATTTTTTTTTAAGGCACGTAAGATATTGAAAAAGCACAATCAGGGAGCACAGCAGGGATCCTGTGTCCAAGGAGCTTCACTGCCTGGGCTGATGACTAAAGCACTTCCACAGGGATTAAGTGCAGCATGCCAGAGCAGCCTGGCACAGAGCACATCTCGCAGGCAGCTGCCTCTGGGCCCTGGGGCTGCCACAGAAGTGGCCAGCAAGCACCTCCAGAGGCTTCTGTTCAGAAACCTGTCAGTCAGCAGGGTTAGGAAAGAGTTGTTTAACAGTTAAGACAACTGTTTTCAGAGTTTCACACCTGACTAAATCAAGACAGACAGGAAAATAAATGCTCCTTTCTTCCTTCTTCTCAAGCTGCTGCCTTAAGAAGGGGCTGGAGAAGAGCAGTGCTGTCTTGGGGCTCCCCCTCAAGAGGCAAAGGAAAACACCGAAAGTGCCACTCCTATGGGCCTATTTGCCCAATGCCATGTGATTTACAGGCTGTTTTTATCCATTATTCTCTGTGCATTTTGCAAATCTCTGTGGGGTTATCACCTGCCATGGCAGCACCTCCACTGCTGAGCCAAGAGGTCTAAAACCCACCAGGTCTCCTTGTGTCCTTCTGCTTGGCAGCACAACACATTGGTGTGAGCTCCTTCCCTCCTTCCCAAGGGATTTAACAGTGCTTTCCAAGTGGCTGCCAAGTGTGCACAAAGCCTTAAACCATTCCTGAGTATTCCAGCCCCTGCACCACCTCATTTGCCAGTTTAAGGAGCTGTACCTCAGTGTCTGCATGAACAGCTCTAGTGCTTCTCAATTTTTTTAAGATCAAGCTGCTTTTGATATGGAAAAGGCTCTGAAATGAACATTTCCTGTTACCCTCCTTGTTGAAAAGGTCAGAAAAGATGGACTTCATTTTCCCTCATGCCTCCCTTTCCAGGTAGCATTGAAAATATAATGTAAAACCAGAACACCAGCAACCCATGAGATGACATCCCAGGAATCCCTGCTTGAAAATATCCTTGAATTTCCAGTAAATGTTAATTTTTGCCTTTTTTTGTTTATTTGTTTTGGTTTTGGTTTTTGGGGTTTTTTTGGTGTTGTGTTTTTTTGTTTGTTTGGGGTGGTTTTTTTTTTGTTTTGTGGTTTTTTGTTTGTTTGTTTGTTTTTAGTGTGTGTGGTTTTTTGTTTCTCGGTTTTTGGGGTTTTTTTGGGGTTTTTTGATGGTTTGTGACATGCTTGCAGGTGAAATAATCACAGATGACATTCACACGAGCAGCTGACACAGCGTTTGCAGCACTCTGTCCAGACCACTTCTTCTTGCTGTTATCTCTCTCCTTTGTCATTTCTTTTGAGGTTGGTGCTTTGGAAGAGCTGCAGGTCTTTGCTGTGATTCTCTACTCCATAAAAACTCAATTACTGCAGCCTGACAGTCTGGAATCCAGGAGGACAAAGAAGGGCCCAGCAAAAGGAAAGCCAGGACCCAGCTGTGTGACCCTCTGGTACCACAGAGGTGGCACAGACCCCTCCCACCCCACAGGAACGGGCAATTAACGCTAATTAGGGAAAGAGGCAGCTTCCTTTGGGGTTTTTGGACTGTTTTTGTACCGTGAATTCAAGGGAAGTAGAGGAGGAGCAGGAGGTTTTGGCAAGGCCAGGTGCTGGTGCTGAACCTGGGTGGATGCAACCCCATCATTGGTCCAGGCTGAGACCGAGAGCAGCCCTGACAAAAAGGGCAGGGGGATTGGAACTACATGGCCCTGAAAGGTCCATTCTGTGATTCTAGGAGTCTATGAAAAATCATGTTTTAGGAAGGGTCTGTCAAAAAAAAACCCAAAAAAACCCAAAAAACCCAAACCAACAACAACAAAACCCAAACCAAAACAACAACAAAAACCCCCCAAACAAAAGAAAAAAAACCCCAACCCCAAATAACCACATAAAAACCCCCAAGAACACCAAAAGCCCCCCCACCATAAACCAGATATTATTAAAAATCACAAATTTTTTCATGTTTCTGCAATTTAATATATTTATTATGCTTTTGATATATTCGTGTGATACAAAAGGTAATTGATATAAAATGTGTAAATAATATATAGAATTTAATTCTATTTGTTGATGTTTGTTTGTCAGCAGATGGAGAAATAAAGGAGCTTGGTACAAGCTTTTAAATCAAACTTCTACCCCTCTGCTTATCTTCCCTGGTCAGATGCTCCTATTTGGCTCAGTGGCATTAATGGAGTGAGGAAGGAGATTGGAAATTGGCTTCAAGAGCTCAGCTTGCAAAGAGGCTGGTGAACCTTTCCTTGAGGTTTGAAAATTGTTATTTTTGATCAGAAATAAAATATTTTTGTTCAAACTTCAAGTTTTATTAATTTTAAAAAATTAAATGCAAATTAGAAGATAACTTAAAACACAATAATTTAAAATATTTTACATTAAAGTTGTCAAAGCTGATTTTTTCAGAAAAACATGGAAGTTTATGTTGACTAAAGTAATGGAATCAATCTAAATGCACAGAAAACTCTGATCCATACATTACTTATTTCTCCTGCTTTATAGAAAATATTTTGTTCTTATTAAAGGAAAATAGGGATGAGTTTGTGTTTGACTGTGACACAATTCTTTCTTTCTTTCTTTCTTTCTTTCTTTCTTTCTTTCTTTCTTTCTTTCTTTCTTTCTTTCTTTCTTTCTTTCTTTCTTTCTTTCTTTCTTTCTTTCTTTCTTTCTTTCTTTCTTCCTTCCTTCCTTCCTTCCTTCCTTCCTTCCTTCCTTCCTTCCTTCCTTCCTTCCTTCCTTCCTTCCTTCCTTCCTTCCTTCCTTCCTTCCTTCCTTCCTTCCTTTCTTTCCTTTCTTTCCTTTCTTTCCTTTCTTTCCTTTCTTTCCTTTCTTTCCTTTCTTTCCTTTCTTTCCTTTCTTTCCTTTCTTTCCTTTCTTTCTCTCTCTCTCTCTCTCTTTTGCTCTTTCTCTCTCTCTTCTTTCCATCCTTCCATTCCTGGAGTGGAAAATCCATAATTTAAAGTAGATTTTATTATGCTCAAAGGGCAATCCACTATTTCTGAAACAATAGATAGGACACAAAACGATCCAAACACGCTCTTCCATCACAGGTTGGTTGTTAATGTCAAAGACAAGCCTGAAACCTGAGAGGCCAATTGCCATCCACGAGCTGAGCTGTTCCAGGGAGAGAACAGTAAATCTGAGTTTCTTTACTTTCCACCAACCCTGATCAAGAGATTTCCTCTCCACACCCATTGAAAAAGTTCTCCAGTGTTATTTTTGGTAGTGGGTGAAGCCAGAGTTCAAAACCTTTGCAAAAGGAGACTGACTGCTGGTGACAGCAATTCAGTGTGAAGAGCTGATGCCTTTGGGTGTGATTTGGGGGTTGTTTTAGGACAGGAGCTGTGGCCGAGGGTTACACACGCCCATCTCTGTGTGTGACATTCACCCCAGTGCTCAAAGAACCAGATTTTTACACCTTTTCTTGCCGAGTTCCTTTTCTGCCAGCTGAGTGCCTCCTCGAGGAGCCCGAGAGGTGCCAGCCTCTCCCTGAGCCCGGACCTGCAGCTGGGAAGAGGGAATGCTCCTTTCCAGGCAGACAATTCAGAGGGGCTCTCCCACGGACATGGCTAAAGAACCCCAAATCCCACACCCCCCATCCCATCCCATCCCATCCCATCCCATCCCATCCCATCCCATCCCATCCCATCCCATCCCATCCCACCCAGACTCAGGGACAAGGCAGAGAGGGGCTGGGCAGGTGACATCTCACCAACCCCGTGCCACAGCTTCCTCTTCCAGCCCGGGATTTTTCGGATTTCTCGGTTTAGTTGACGAACCAAACGCCCTGTTTGGCAACAGGGGAGCCAAACCCA
Organism: Phylloscopus whistleri; assembly: GCA_017589585.1. Lineage (NCBI taxonomy): Eukaryota > Metazoa > Chordata > Aves > Passeriformes > Phylloscopidae > Phylloscopus > Phylloscopus whistleri. Next base: position 2,878,725 of record JADMLD010001546.1, on the reverse strand, counting down.
CGGAACGCCTCTTGGTTTTTATTGCTGTTTTCACGCATCAGGTCTCCGTGCGCCTGCAGCTGCCGAGCGGGAGTGGGAAGGGCTGGTTTGAGAGCAGGAGGAAAGAGAGCACGGTTTCCACGGGGAGCCCCGTCTCCCGGAGGGAAGGAAGGTTTCCCGGCTGGAGCGGGGAGGAGCGGGCGCTGCGGGGCGGAGGAGAGAGGGGCGGCTGCTCCGCCTGCCTCGGTAAGTGGCGCCGGCGGAATCCCCATCCTCATCCTCGTCCTCATCCTCATCCTCATCCTCATCCTCGTCCTCATTCTCATCCTCATCCTCATCCTCATCCTCGTCCTCGTCCTCGTCCTCGTCCTCGTCCCCATCCCCATCCCCATCCCCGGGCACATCCTGACGCCTTTCCCCGGGCAGGGCTCCCCACGGGCACGGCTGCTGCTCCCCGCTCCGGGTGGGACCCCCTCTATCTCAGGCTCCCCCGAGGCACGTCCTGAGCCCTCTGCCCCAAAGGACACCCCCTTCAAACACTGCCTGCCCCTCGGGAAGGGTTTTCCCCTCCTCTTCCCCACCTCCGAGGGGGATCCCCTGTGCGGGCGGGACCCGCAGCCGCTCCCCGCTGCCCCGGGCTGATGCGGATGTGCCCCAGAGCATCCTCGGCGTTTTGCCCCGCCTGGGGCTGGGGGTTTTGCTGCCCTGGGGGTTGGCGCTTTTACCCTCAGAGGTTTGGCGGGTTTGACCCCAGGAAGGGTGTATTTGGCACCCCGAGGCTGTGGATTTGCACCCCCGGGGGTAGCGTCTGTGTACTCAAGGGTTTGGTGCTTTTGCATCCCAGGGATTGGGGGTTTTGCACCCCAGGGTTTGGGGGTTTTGCACCCCGGGGGTTGGGGGGTTTTGCACCCCAGGGTTTGGGGGTTTTGCACCCCAGGGGTTGGGTTTTGCACCCCAGGGATTGGGGGTTTTGCACCCCGGGGGTTGGGGGGTTTTGCACCCCAGGGTTTGGGGGTTTTGCACCCCAGGGTTTGGGTTTTGCACCCCAGGGATTGGGGGTTTTGCACCCCAGGGTTTGGGGGTTTTGCACCCCAGGGTTTGGGTTTTGCACCCCAGGGATTGGGGGTTTTGCACCCCAGGGGTTGGGGGTTTTGCACCCCAGGGTTTGAGAGTTTTGCACCCCAGGGGTTGGGGGGTTTTGCACCCCAGGGGTTGGGGGTTTTGCACCCCAGGGTTTGGGGGTTTTGCACCCCAGGGTTTGGGTTTTGCACCCCAGGGATTGGGGGTTTTGCACCCCGGGGGTTGGGGGTTTTGCACCCCAGGGGTTGAGGGTTTTGCACCCCAGGGGTTGGAGGGTTTTGCACCTCAGGGGTTGAGGGTTTTGCACCCCAGAGGATGAGGGTTTTGCCTCCCCAGGTTTTGGGTTTTGGCACCCCGGCTCGGTTCCTATCACCAGCGAGCACCCCAGTGTTGGCAGCGCGGGTTTAACTTCGCCTGGACTTTTCACTGCTGCGATGTCGCTCCGGTCTCTCCTCCTCTCTCCCCGGAGCAGGCAGCGGCTGCCGGAGACTTTTCTGTGGCTGTGGAGGAGCGTTCACACCCTACTGTGTCTGCCGAGGGGAGATCCCAAAGCGCTGTGCCGGATTCCCTGAGGATTCCGTGTCCTGCCGCGGGGCAGGACCAGCAGCTCCCCGCAGCCAGGCTGGGAGCAGCTCCCAGGGGAGGGATCCGGGATCCCAGAGCCGGCCCGAGCCCCTGGGACCCCGCAGCTCCGGGCTCCGGGGCACCGCTGAGCTGCTCCAGCCGTCGGTTCCGAAGGTAAGGATGCTGTGTTTTCCTGTGTTCCCATCCCCGGGGCTGTCAGAGGGGCTGGAGGAGTCGTTCTGGGCTGGTTTGGGGGTGGAAAGAAATCGTGCCCCGAGAAATGCTGTCCTTCCAATGGGAAAGTTGGATAGAGGAGGGGAGAAAGAGAAGGGAAATCAGTGCAGAGGCTCACTCTCTGCACAGCCTCCTCCAGTGTTGTACTGGGGGAAGCATCCCCAGGCATTCTCCCCCTCCTTCATCACCACCCACAGCCTTCCACAGCTCAACAAATTGCTCCATTGTTCCACAGTCACTGAGCTGTCGCAGGTTTCTCATGGGAGGAGGAGGGAAAGGTGTGTGAGGTGCTGGGGCAGGTGTTGTTGTTCCCTGCTGCCATGTGCTGGTTTGTACCTGATCCAGCAGAGCAGCAGAGCCTGGCAGCAAATGTATTCCCAGTAATATATTTCCAGTTTTCATCATTCCTCTAAGATTTAAAAGTGCAGTCATCCTTGAGATTGCAGAGCTTTTTTTTTTTTTTTTTTTTTTTCCTTTCCCTTCCCTTGCCATCAAAATATGCCTTTTACTGATGAAATTAACCTTTAAGCTTGGGATTTGTCTGCTGAATAAATTAGGTCAAACTTCCTGGATATGAAAGGGGAACTGAAATGGTGGAGTTGCTTTGCTCAGGCAGCCTCAGAGCAGAATCCAACCCATCAGTTTTTGGCAGGGAGGCAAAACTATCATGCCCAAATAAGAACAATGCAAACCCTAAGGTATCTGAGATCCCCAGGAAGACTGGGAAGATCCCACATCTTGGTGCCACTGGGCATTTATCCCTTTGGTTTTACAGGAAAGTCTGAAATAATGATGTTGTAGAGAGACTCTGGGCTGTCTCGGCAGTGTAACCACATGGGTTGCTGCAGCTCATGGGAGAGTTTAAAAGCTCCACTCTTTCAAGCTGGAAGTGCATCCCTGGGAAAGATGGCATATCCTGCTTTGTCCCAGTATTTCCACAGAGAGGTTAAGATGGTATCATTCTCTGCTTTCCTGTGTTAACAATTCTCCAGGTGGTTTGAGAGCAGCATTTCTTGGTTAACTTAATTCAGCACACTTTGGATAAGGGTTGGCTTCTCAGTCAGAGGCAAAAGGATCCAGACATCCACAGGGACTGTGGGTGAGCTTCCAGGGGCTCTGCCTGGGGATTCCTAAAAGGGATCAGGAGCAGCAGGATCCTGTTGTCTGCACCCTTAATTACAGTTCAAGGTTCACACCTGAAGTTTCAAGAATCCATCAGCCCTTGTTTTTATTGTTGGAGTAATGGATGTCAGATAAAGACAGCTTTATTTCCAGTCCTTCAGCCTTTGTGTTGATAAAAAGAAAAAAAAAACAACACTATGACAAAAGAGTGTTTCTCTAGTGTTTTGTGGATGTGGGCACATCTGCCTGCTGCTTTTGTGCACTGTCATACTCCTGGGTGTATCCTGCATGAAGGAGCCTGCTGTGAGTTCTTCACTTGAGAAGACCTTTTAACCCAGGCTGGTGGCTGAGATGGTACCTGAGGAGCACAGAGAACTTGCAAAGGGGAATTCTAATAACCGTGTCCTAGTTCAGCTCGAAGTTTGAGAGTGGTGTGTGTGTGCTCAGAGAGCAGTGTGAGTAATGATCTGCTTTAATTAGAGTCGTTCTAACGCTGATACAAACTTAACGACTGTGTGGGAACAGTCATTCTTTGCAGGAAGGTGCGACTTCAAAACCTTCTTGTCTCAGTGCTACAGCTAAAAAAAAATCCAAATAATTAATCCAGAATTCTCATCTGTCGTTCTTATCTACCCATGAACGAAAATTTGACAGTGATTTTTTTAAAACCTGAAGGCAGGGTGTTTTAAACTTTAAAATTCGACATAGTTTTTTTTTTTTTTTTTTTAAAAAAAAACCACATTGATTTTCCATCAAACCTTGTTTTTTGCTGTTCATATCTTAGGTAGCCTATCCTAATGCTGTGTGCTCTCCTGGGAGGACCTGGGGTTCACTGGGTGGTACTCAAGTGTTTGAAGTGTTTTTCCCAGCTGGCTGTCCCTGAGCTGCCTGTGTGGGACACGCAGGGAGCAGAACGGCCTGAACAGTTATTTCTGCCAGGAAATGTGGCTGCACTGAAATCCAACTGTTCCACAGGAGCTCATCCAGTCTGATGACATCCTCAGTGGAGCTCTTAGAAAGAATGGCACAGATTATCCTCTTTCCTGTCAATTATGGGAGAGCTGGAGAGTGGATTTTTTGTTTTATTTTTATGGGGTGTTTGTTACCAGGATGTGGAGTGTTGTTCAAGGAACATTTTCATTAGGACTGAGGCATTCAAGACACCCTACAGACTTTCAGCAGTGCTGGCCCAGTGCTGTCCAAAAAAACTGCTTGTTCTCAGTGCTGGAGGAGCAGGAGAGCTTCAGGTCTCAGTCAGGGACTCCCAGCTCCAGTGAGAAAGAGCTTTCCTTCTTTATTTTTTTTTTCTAGACAGCTTGAATCTTCTCTTAATTTTGTTTTTCATTTTTTAATTTTTAACTTGAATGAAAGGAAACCACTAAATCCAGGAAACAAACAGAAGTCAGAGGACAGAGCTGAGGATTTTGAAGGATGAGTAGGTGCATGAGCACACAATTACATCCATGGACAAGGATTGCTTTCAGAAAATGCAGCTCAGCTTCACAGTTGTATAGGAATGCTTGGAAAAAGTCAGCAGGTGGAAAAGAAACACCTGGGTGGTGTAGGCTGCTTGGAATTCTGAAGGGTTTTCAGTACAGCCCCTGATGGTGGAGGCTTTTAAGGAAAGGCAATAAAACACTTGTCTGAAAGGTGACATGCAGGAGGGGTAAGTGCACGGCGAGGTGCAGAGAGGTCAGTGATGCTCTTTACAGGGATGGGGTTGGGATGTGTGGGGTTCTAGAAATCTTCAGCTGGGAAAATCGTGCATTGTGGAGTGGTGATATTTATGGACAAAAGAAAGTTTAATCAGGGCATGAAGGATAATGTCTGGCTTAATGAAGTGAAAAAAAACATTTTTATGAGACTCACTGAGCATTGCAGTGGAAGAAAGAATTCAGCTGTGAAATGATGGGGTTTTGAAAAGATGGAGAGAACTTAATTTCCTAATTTCATGCTATTTTCCCATCTAAAGCAGTGGGCTTTCAGCTCCTCTTGCTGCCCAGGAACAAGACCTTTGGATGGCCACAGCCCAGTGGAAGGGTCAGCTCAGTGCCACTCAGATCAGCAGATCATGTCAGGGAGGGTGGTGAAAGGGGAGCAGGACAGAACAGAGACCATGCCCTTGGGTAAATCCACAGAGCATTTACCTCTTGGACACTGTTTGGAGTTTTGGTCCTTCTCAGAGGCTCAGAAGAGCAGCAGGGAAGGGCAGGAACCCTCCATTGCTTCCCTGTGAGGAATGAGCAAGTTGGCAGACGAGGAGGGAGCTGCTGGGGTGTGGCAGGGGTTTAAGAGCCCACCAGTGGCACTGGGGGAGTGGAATGGGATGAGTTGTGTGATTTCTCTTCCAATGCAAGGACCAGAGGCACCCAGTGAAGCTGACAGGCTCAGAACAAGCAAAAATAGGTGTTTCCTTGCAGGACACAGAGCTGAGCCGTGGGAGTTGCTGCTATAGGAGGTCATGGATGCTAAAAGTTTGCTGGGCCAGAGGGGAAGCAGGACACTTTCATGATTCAGAAAGCATTGAAACCATCTTCAGAGGTAGTTCTGGATCAGAGGCTGCAGGAAGGACAAAGAGAGGCTGGGAACATTTTGCTGCCTTGTTCTTACACTCCTCCTAAGACAAAGTTTGGCCCCTGTGAGATGAGACAAGTTGGGTTACAGGGATGTTATCCAGGCCCACCCTCACACTGCACTCAGCAGGATGCCCTGGAGATGTGGGATTGACCTGAGGGTACTGTGGAAGCAGATCCTGGTCACAGGAGAAGTGATGAAATTTAAATATAACAATTTGTCATCGGGAAATATTTCTATAATTCTCTTTTCCCCACAAGTTTTGTCTTTGTGTTTCCTCAGCTGCACCAGTGAGCTTTGAATTGCTGGAATTTTTGCAGGGCATCATTCCCACCTTCCCACCTACCTGTGACACCACTTGGTCAAAGTCTGGGAACTGAGCTGTGGACACAAGCATGTGGATTTCCTCAACAGAAAAATCCCCAGTTGAGGAGTTGGGAGCATCACCTCTCATCTGGGCACAGAGGGAACATGAGTCTGGGGTCAGGGCTGCACCTGGGACACCTCAATTTGATGATCTTCCAACCCAAATCATTCTGTGATTCCAGGATTCTGCTCCCTGCTGGCAGCCCTGCTTGGCCATTCGGGCTGCAGGATGGAGCTGCCCACTGTGGCAGTAAAAACCTCTAAACTTCAGAGTCTGAAAAAGCACCAGGACAACCCAGGGCACAGCACGGACTGAACAGTGGGGTTATGGAAACAGCCAGCCTGGGCAAGCAGCCCCAGCTGCTCTGGGGGTGGTAGAGATGAGAATGAGAATATAGAACCACAGAATGGTTTAGGTTGGAAAGGACCTTAAAGATCATCCAGTTCCAGCCCCCACATTATATGGACTTGGCATGCTGCTCAGTGGGATTTAGCCCAGCTGCTTTAATTTTTTATTTCACTTGTTTTCTTTTCCTCTCTGCGCTCTCAGTACATTTCTATTTTTTTTCTGGTCTCGTGCTTCATCTGATGATGCATTTTCATTCACAGGAAGGCTTTTAATTGCCGTGAAGGACTTCAGTCAATGCTGCACATTTATCCTCACCCTCAGGATTTCAGACACTTCTAATGGGCTGCTAAGCACAGGGCAGTGATGGCACAGGCACAGCCGGGTGTGAGGATTTTTCCTGGAGCAAACGAAGCATAAATATTATTTCCATCCTCCCTTTCACACGCCGACAAATCGTCATTAAAGTAATTCTGGCTCTCCCCTTCTGCCTCGCTCAGATTTTAACAGTGGGAGGAGGATGCTGATGGACAGGAATGAAACCTGGCTCTCTAATTTCTCCTCTGCTGCCTCCTCCTCGGCAAGGGGAGGGGTGGGGCTCCAGGAGGTGCTCACTGGGCTCGTCCTCACCCTCATCGACGTGGTGACACTGCTGGGGAACACCATCGTGTTCCTCTGCCCCGTGGTGGAGAAGAGGCTGCGCACCGTCACCTACATGTTCATCATGTCCCTGGCCATGGCTGACTTCCTGGTGGCCTGTCTGGTGATGCCCTTCAGGTGAGGAGCGTCCCCGGGGTGTGAGCAGAGGAGGACAAATGTCCTTTCCCCCAGCTCTGCATCCTCTCTTGGAGCAGGGCTGGGATTCACCTGCCGGGCTGAGGGCTGGGCTCTGCAAGGGGCTGAACTGTGGGTTGGGGGCTGTATGTGCTTCCCTGTCTCTGCTCTGGGTTATGGATCCCCTTATAATCCAGGCAGACATAATTCCCAAGGGTATTTTTCCTGCTGGCTGCACAGGGACCCTGGCTGCTGATCTGAACTTGATTTTTGCACATGGAGCTCCAGTTGTTGAGCCCCCTCCTCCAGGACTAGCCCTGCATATGGAATGTAAGGAATTTATTCAGGATAAGCAGAGTAATTTAGGCTTCCCCTGTATTTCATGGAGGCAGAGACACTTGAGAGAGCAGGTGTCCCTGCATGAGGTTTGTATTTATATGGGAGCTTCACTACCTGGCTCAAACAGTGAAACAAAACCAGAAAGCAGCTGACTTGTGATCCTGGCTGTCTTGTCCTGCAAAGCAGCCATGAGTTTGTGTACATCAGGGAACTACACCCTGTTTTGAATTCATGGGGCAATATGAGGAAGCTGAACTCTTTTCATGTTCTATGCTTCAGTTCTCATGGGGCTGCCTATTCCTTTGAATCTGGCACTGAAAAATATTGTCCCAACAAGCAAATTACATTCTGAGTTAAAAGTTCATGGTACCAGGTGAAAATAAGCAGTTAATGATGTTCTTTTAAAAAATATTACTGCTAACTTAAATTCTATGCTCGATGAATTTTAAGTTCAGGTTCTGAAATTATCATAGAGCCATGGTGTGGTTTGGGTTGGCAGGGACCTTTAGGGGCCATCCAGTCCAACCCCTGCACTGAGCAGGGACACAGGAACCTGGACCAGGTTGTTCAGAGCTCCATCCAACCCGGCTTTGAACACTTCCAGGGATGGGGCAGCCATCTCTGGGGATCCTCACCGTGAAAAACTTCTTTCTCCTTTCTATTTTGAACCTACTTTTAGTGATGTTTTACTTAAACAACAAAAATGACAAAGGGGAGCAAAGATCAGAGTGTGGTTGGTGCTTTGTGCCCCTCCTGAATGTCTTGGTGCTGCCTGGTGGGGAGACCTGCCAGCTCCTGGTGGGCCAGGGGTGAGGAATGGACCCTGCTGGCTCCATCAGCACTGCCCAGCCCTGCCAGCACAGTGCTGCTGTTTCACACTTTCCCACTGTTCTGGCTTCACATCTATGTTGCTCTTTTGGATTTCAGTTTGCTCCTCAGTTGGCAGGTTATTACGTGCCAAAGGGAAGGAAAAAAAAAATGATCTTAGGAGGCAGTTTGGCTCAGGAAGATGTGACAGAAGGGAAAAATAAATTTGTCACTTGGTGTCTTAATTTCATGAGAGTAAGACTTTTGTTCCTGGCTTGGCTGGTTTGCAGGAGTGGTTCAGCTGAGCTTAGCTTGTTCTCTGAGTACCCCAGCCAGCCTGTCATTTCCAGGCTGAATATTTCCAGCTATTCTTTTCCTCTGCAAGCAAAAGGGCAAGGCAGGGGTGACTTCATTTTGTGGGTTTTTTGGCTTTTACTACTCCTTATCCAGCATAATTTCTAAGCTGCAGAGACTTTTACCTCAGAGAAGAGGGGTCAGGTATCCACTACCCCACGCTGTGAGAGCATCTGCAGTCAGGTGTATCCCACCAGGTGTGTGCAGGTGAGACCTGGGCACCTGCTCACCTGGGATCTGTGTGCAAGGGTGTCCTGACACCAGCACATCTCCTCCTGGGAGGCCAGGGCACACCACAGGCTCTGCAGCACCTCTGGGGATAAGGAGGGCTCTGAGGAATGGCAAAACAGCACCCAAGTCCAGAACTGAACCCGTGCTCCAATTCTATTGCCTCATTTCCCCTCTGTGAAAGAGCCATGAAACCTTTCCATGTGTGTGCTGTGGGGTCCTCCATGGTGCAGGGACTTGGATTTTTGCATGGAATCCCATGTAACAAAGAGCTGCTGAGGGCTGGGACCCTTCAGCAGCACTGTACCCACCTACAGCAGTTGCTGTGCTCTGAACAACCTTCCCAAGTCCATTTAGTGAACTGGTGCTGATGAGCTGTAGATCAGGCATTGCTTTCTGACATCAGGTTGAATCTTTCTCCCTTGCTGGACCTGCAGATCAGCAGCCCTGATCTCACTGGATTTAACCAGCAAGCTGGGAAGTTACAGGATAATTAAAGCTTTGCAGGACTAGTGAGTTACTCATCAAATTCACTCACAGTGGTAATTTCAGCAGCCTGGAGAGCTGCAGAAAGCTGGAGAAAGAAAGGAGCAGTAAATGGCATCTCAGTGAATGCTATAGAAACATGCATCAGCCTTCCTACAGCTGCCATATGCTCCTTCCTTCGCTGCTCACTTCTCACAGGCCCCTCTTGACTTTGTTAGAAGTATTTTTGGTATTATATCTGCTTTTTGCTGGTGTGTTTACCTTGCTGAGGCATTTATGAGCCACATAATGTACAAGCTGCATGGACTTCCTCCAAGGATGTTGTTTTGTATTGGTTTTTTTTAACCAAGAGTGGAAATACTTTCTGGTTTTGAAGCATTCAATTGGATGTGAAGTGAGTCTCTTGGAGATGTCTCATGCCCCAGGAATTGGGGAGAAATCATAAAAAAATGTGCTGTGTCAGGCACTGGGAAAATGCTGTGATAAACAAAGCTGTGCAGATGTAAATTTGGGGACCTTTGTGGGGCAAAGCACCTCTCTCAAGGTTTGCAAGAAGCATAGGTTTGCTCTTGTTCAGCCATGCTCCAGCTGTGGGGTGCTTCTTTCTCGGGCTGTGCTTTGAGGAAGAACCTCTGCTGTCTGAGCTGTGTGTCCATCTTTAGTACCTGTGTGATAAAATACAGCATTACCTCAGCTCAGTCACAAAGAAATAGTCACAGAATGGTCTGGGTCGGAAGGAACCTTAAAAATCCTCTTCACAGAATCAGAGATTCACTAGTTTGGAAGAGACCTTCAAGATCATCAAGTCCAACCCATGCTCTAACACCTCAACTAGACCATGGCACCAAGTGCCACATCCAGTCTTTTTTTAAACATGTCCAGGGATGGTGACTCCACCACCTCCCCGAGCAGGCCATTCCAATACTTTATCACTCTTTCTGTGAAAAACTTTTTCCTAATATCCAACCTATACTTCCCTTGAGACTGTGTCCTCTCCTTCTGTCCGTTGTTCCAGCCCTGGGCAGAACACCTCCCACCAGACCAGGTCGCTCAGAGCCTCACCCAGCCTGGTTATACACCCCCATGGACTGCACAAACAGCCCTTCCAGCTCTGATTTCCACCTGTTTTCCCTCACAGCATCATTTACGAGGTGACGGGGATGTGGCTGTTTGGGAAGCTGTTCTGCAAAGTCTGGATCTCCTTCGATGTCATGTTCTGCACCGCGTCCATCGTCACGCTGTGCTTCATCAGCCTGGACAGGTACTGCTCCGTGGTCACCCCCTACCACTACTCCAGAAGGATGTCCCGTGGCAGGTGGGTGCAGTTTCTCCTCATTTTGGGTCCCTCCAGGTTGTCACTTGGCCATACATAGATCTGAGGCTGAATCAGTTGTTGACAGGTACTGCCCAGAAGCAGAGTGATGTGCCAAAAGGAACTTTTACCATTTAACTGCAGAAAATGCTTAATGTGGTGCAGGAGAGGACAAGGAGGATGCAGCTGAGGGGGGTTGGATGGTGCTCCTGGGAGAGTATTTTTTGAGCTAAGGAAGGGTTGCAAAATGGGGTACAAACAGTATGGGGTACAAACAGCAACATGGGCTGAGTTGGACCTACAGGTTTTTCCCTGTGCAGTCATTTCACTGGCATTTCATAGAATCACAGAAAGGCTTGGGTTGGAAGGGACCTTAAAGATTATCTTGTTCCATCCCCCTGCTGTGAGCAGGGACACCTTCCACCAGACCAGGCTGCTCAAGCCTTGGCCTTAAACATTTTCAGAACTGGGGAAGGACTTTGAAGAACTTCTAAAGGACGAGGTGAAAGGAGACCCAGAAGGATGCGTGTAGCAGTAGTCTTCCCTCTTTTAAACTCCCATCTTTTCTGAAGTGATATTCAGGGAAAACATTGAGAGTTTCTGAGTTCCCATGAGGGTTTCATGTGAGGACTGCAGGGTGGGGAAAGTCATCTGAGGGTGGGCAGAGAGGACACTGCAGAAGTGGGGGTGCTTTACAGGGTGGGTTCAGGTTCTTCTAGGCATGTTTTTCCCCCTGTCACTCTTGCTGTGTGCAATTTGTGGATCACAGGCGAAGAGAGGAGGGGGCTGTGTGGCCCCCCTTGCAGATTCTGTCATCTGGTGTGCATCAGCTCCAACCCCATCAGGCCCCAGAGGGTGAGATAATGGCCAGATACTAAAGCTGAAAGAAAAAAAAAAATCTACATGCTGTTGTTTCAAATACTAGCAAACATCTTCTGTAAAACCTTTCCTCATCTTTTCTCAGCCAGCTCTGAGCACTCCTTAAGCTGACCCCAATTCTGTCAACTACAGACCAATTACCCAATTGTTAGAGATATGTACCTCTGGACTTGCTGCACTCCAGCTCTTTCCCTTCTCCACGCCCTGCTGGACTGCTCAGCAGCGATATCCCACACAGGTTACCATGGGGATTGAATCGTACTGGATGTTCTCAACTCAAAATTACTCAGGCCCTCTCACCCCTCCGCATCTCTTTCCTTTTGCAGATGCATCGTGATGACCTGCACGGTCTGGGTATATTCCTCCCTCATCTCCTTCCTTCCCGTCATGCAAGGCTGGAATGAGATCCCCGGGGTGGACTTCGATGGGGGCAGAGAATGCATCTTTGTCACCAACTGGGTTTTTGCCATCGTGGCTTCCGCCCTGGCGTTCTTCCTTCCCTTCACGGTCATGTGCAGCATGTATTTCTTCATCTACCGAGCCTCCCGCCTCAAGGCCACCCGCATCATGTCCCAGACGCTGGAGATCCACTACCACCCCAACAGCAAGCGGCAGAACCACCTGCAGCTGGAGAACAAGGCCACGAGGACCATCAGCATCATCATCTCCGTGTTCGTGCTGTGCTGGCTGCCCTACTTCGTGCTGAACGTCTGGCTGGCGGCCCGAGGCACTGACTCGGCCAGCACGGTGCTGCTCGGCACCTTCAAGATCATCACCTGGCTGGGGTACTGCAACTCCACCATCAACCCCCTGCTCTACGCCTTCCTCAACAGGGACTTCCAGCACGCCCTCAAGAAGCTGCTCGTTTGCAGGCGCAGGTCTCAGGTGGACGTTGGGGAAGACATGGTTTCCATAGCCACCTTTGCCAAGACTGCCCCGGAGCTGGAATACAGCCTGACGCTGCCCAACGGTGCCCCCAAGGGCAAACCCAAGTCCTAAGGATTCAGGATCAGTCACTGGAGGTGGTGATACAGAAAGTGCTGGAGCACATCCCAATGGAAAAACAAAGGGTAGGGAAATAAGGGAAGGAGGGGCTGGGATATTACAGCCGGGGACAATACAACAAAGATGCATTTCCTCACCTTCCACAGTTTCAATAATGAGGAACTCAGATACTTTAGAGGCAATTTGTTATATTAATGGAACAAATTCATTCCTGGATAATTTTTTTTTCTAATGAGCATTTCCCAAGACAAATTCAACCTTCGTGTTGGGTAAAAAAACCAAACCAGTATGGTATAACATGACCTAACGTTTGTGCACATCCTGGTGATCTGTGTCAGGTGGGACAGTGTTTCTTATCAAGCCACTGTAGCTTCTCATCTCAAAATCTCATTACAGATTTGACCAGTTTTAATAACTCCTCATGTGCCAGTCTGTGTATGGGAATTAGAGGAGGGATGTGGCCAAAGAGCAGAGCTCACTTCCCGAAGAGGCACCACTCTGCAGCCTGGGCTGTTGCTTAGGGTTCAGCTCAGTGGCTTCTGCAACATCTGGATATTCAGAGCTTTCCGTGGCTTCCTGTGAATGCTCTGTGGGTTTCCTTGTTAATTCTGGAAGGGGACATTCCATGTGGCAGACCCCAGGAGATGACAAAAGCTTGCTGTAACACCAGGAGCACCGTGGTTTCAAAGCTACAGGTGGCTGACACATCAGAAGATGGGATGTGAATAGGAGTTATTACCTGTGTGTACACTGTGGTACCTACAACAGAGACATTAAAAAATCCTGATAAATGGAAATTATTATTTTTACTACTCCCAAGTGCTTGTCTAGACTTCCAACAGCACTGGCTCCCTGCAGGAAAGCCGCAAGTGCCTCACTGAAGGGTTACTCTGGAAAGGTAGCAGGGGACTGTCCTCAGAGGAAGCAAAATGCAGTAGGACCTGCCTGGAGCAGCTGAGCTACTGAAGATGCCAGCACAAGGGTCAGGAGCTCTCTCTTGAGCCCAGCCCTGACCTGGGCTTCAACCGTGGTTCTCCCATGAAATGACTCTCCAAGGAGAGGGTGAGGTGTCCCAGACCCTACAGCTCCAGCAACAAGATGGAAGTGGTGAGTAACTACACCTTGTTCTGGGGGAAGCATCCCGTGGGCACAAAGATGGACAGTGCAGGAATCCTGCTGCTGCCACCCAGGTCATTTTGATAAAATAGGACAAGGAATGGGGCCTCATTCCCAAGAGCTATGGGGGAGGAAGGGAGCTGAGGGATAGGCAACATCCTGTGAAAGGATGGGACAGGACTCTGATGCTGCACAGCACAGCAGAACCCCAGGCCAAAGCCCCTTTTGCAGGGCGGTGAGCTACAAGCTATTGCAGTTTGGGCATTTTTCCACAAAACAGCTGGCAGGAAAGTACACATCATCCAGAGGAAAACCTCTCAGATTAGAGAAGAGCCTTCCTCTGTCAAACCCTGGAGCAATGAAGGACCAAGACAGGGACAACACACTCCAGTGCTCAGGGAAGACTGACCAGGCAGTTCAGAGCTGAGCACATCCAGGTGCTTTTGTGGCTGGGCAGGAACCCCACAGGGGAGGACCTGTCCACGCCTTTGAGAGCAAGAGTAACATCCCAGAATATGCAGACACACCTGGTGTGAACACATATGCCAGTTCTGAACTGGTACTGAAATGCTGCAGGGCCCTTGGAACAGGCAGCTATCCCCATCCAGATATACAGCAAGTCAAAAATACCTTACTCCTCATTTCCTGTGTTCCACCTGTAATCACTGAGCTGGCAGGGAAGGCAAAGAGGCTCCACATGTGGCCATTTCACTGGGCAGCTGTAGCTGATGCAAACAGGGACATCCAGGGGAAGAGGACACACTTAACTCTCCTGCTTTAACCCAGCAAAACACAAATTCTGTTCCTGATCAGATGCAGCATTCTGGTTTCACCTGGACAAGCCAGTATGGAGGAGAGTTATCCATGAGGACATGGAAGACAATCATTGTAATCTACTTCTGCCTTATCATAAAGCTGCAGGGTGTCAGCTGGTTTAATTGCTGGTCACAGTGTCACACCAGTGTGCAGTAATCCCCAGAAGGATCTGAATCCAGTGTTTTTTTAGGAAACCGATCTCACGGACTTTAACAAATTTAAATCTGTAAAACAGGAAAATACAATTGTACAAGAACAGTTCTAACAGCATAAGAATTATCCCTTCTCCCCTCTGGTGAGAGATTGCCTCCATAATCCAGCCAGTTTAGAGCTCAACTCTCTCCTTTCTCCAGATCCTGTCTCACTTCCAAGCAGCACGTTCAGTTCTGCGTCATCACACACGCTGTGGCCAGTGTGAGACAGGGAAGCAAAGGAAGTTTCAGGAATGCAGAGCCCATCCTGTTCCCACTGCACAGGGCTGCCACCTGCAGCACACACGGATGCAGGCTTCCAACAGAAGCAACTACTATTTTGTCTTATAAATAAAAAAAAAGTTTATTACATCATTTGGACTTGAAAGAAGTCACAGTAATCAATGCACTCAACAATTACAGCAAGTGCATCCTGTACACCACCAACCCAAATGGATTGATTCTGTATTTTATAAATAAAAATTAACATATTTACAGTGAGAAATAAAAGCATGGCATTAGGCAGTTAAATTAGCAGATTACACAAATGCCTACCAGTTGATTTTTTAAAAAGTACAAATCTACAAGATTACATACGACACGTATGACTTAATTAGGTTTAAATTTTCAGAATCACAACATTTTTTACATAATTTTGACTATGGCTCTTCCGACCACTGCCTATAAAACCCCCCATTTAATGGCAAAAAGCTCCTTTTCCTTCTCTACAGCTTCATCCATATAAGATGCATTCCCTAAGATCTACTGTAGTGCAGAAGTATGAAATGATTTCCTCTAATGACAGGCTATGGACAGTGACAATATGTACAACTGTGGTACTTTTTTGCTTTAAAAATAGTGCAGATTCCCAGTTTACCCACCAGGGACAAAAATGGAGTCAAAGTTCATTTCAAAATCATCTTCATTTCACCAAAGAGCAAGTGATCCAGATAGACACTCACTAGGCTTAGAGACTGTAATTTGCTCTATAAAAATACAGTATTTTAATTCTATTTACATGTTACAGATCTCTCACTCACCCAGCAAGCTGACATTTACAAGCTTCAAAAAAACCCAAGGAACCCCCCCAAAAAAGGATAATGGAGCACAACATTGGCAAGCACAGCAGCTGGACCCATCCGTTTAGGAGAGCAAAGGTAAGGAAAATGGAATGTGAAAGGTTTGGTTACTGGGCTTTGTTGGCTGTCAAAGTAAACAAAAATCTGTCCAACACATCTTATACATTAAACATGGCAAAAAAAAAGCTGAAGTAAACTATTCCCAAGATAAACATTCTGCATCATAGGATCCTTCTGCTGAACAATCCCTGTGAAACCTGCCGAGTGGAAGAAGTGATCCTGAGGATAGCTATTTGCTTGGTTGTCTGGAATGTTTATTTCCTGATAGACTCATTGTCCGTGACCTCTGCCTGAGCACGGGCTTGGGTGGGAGCTCCAAGTCTTCAAAGACAGGATTTTCTATGATTGCTGCAGCCTCTGGTCGTTCAGTGGGACTTGGAGAGAGCATGTCCTTCACCATGTTGTACTGAAAGAAAACACAAGACAGATTACATGAACCAAGCCATAAACTCTTCCTTATTTCATGTCCTGGCTTCAGCTGTGGCTGTGTGATCAAGTGGAAAATACCCCCAGATGCTTTCTGAGTTATTTGGGTGTTAGTGCTTTGGCTCAGTAGTTAGAAATGCACTAAATATTTTAAAATGTATCACTGTGCATCTTTTAAAGTGTCTTTACTGTCAAGGACTGAAAACCAAATTTTGCAAACCAAATCGGACTCAAGGTTTAATAGAGATATAAAACTTCGTATTATATGCAATCAAAATTAAATAGATGATACATAATTTATACATAATTTTTAGATTCATGTTTAAGCCATCACATATTTAGCTACACTGAATTTTTCTCGTGGCAAATTAGAATGTTTCCTTTAAATATACAAGTGGTTTGAATATTTGTTTCAAATTTAATCAGAATTCATGTCCTGTTCCAGCTGAGCACAGTACAGCCCCTTCTCCCAGGCAGCCTTCAGCTGTAAAGCATGAAAGGCTGGCCTCATTTGGCCTCTGGTCTGAAGCTACCCTGAACACCTGAGAGAACCTCAGCTTTTTACTGGAGAGTTTGTACATCACCTCCTCTGTACCTGCAACCACATCACTTTACAGACCTGACTAATGAGAACACAGCACAATTTGCTCATGTGATTTCCCTCTTGGAGCTCCAGTTCTGGAGAGGATCCCATGCAGCCACAGTGCTACCCAGAGCCTCTCCTTTACCTGTCTGAAACTCTGCACCTTCTCTTTGGGAATATGGATTTGTTGCAGGAAATCATGAGAGGATGTATGTGAAATGAATGTAAGTGACAAAGGGAAGCAAGTTAAAAATGTATTCCTGGAGGAAAACTGTGACAGAAGTGTCATCGTGCCCATTATTGCAATGTTATAGCTTAGAAATGTAGAGAAGTACTGGGATAAAGAAATGCACCTTAATAACATGAAAGCAAACTGGTTTCTCCATTTTTACCTGCAAAGAAATTGGAAAGCAAAAAAACCCCAAAAAAAACCAAACAAAAAAACACAAAGAAAGAAACAAACAACAACAAAAAAAAAAAAAAAAAACAAAAAACAAAAAAAAAAAAAAAAACAAAAAAAAAAAAAAAAAAAACAAAAAAAAAAAAAAAAAAAAACAAAAAAAAAAACCCAAACCCCCCAAAACCCCCCAAAAAAACCAACAACAAAAAAACCTACAATTATTAATGAAAAGGCTATAATCAATAGCATCAGATGGACCTACCTCTTGTGCATATTTCTGAGTGAACAGTGGTGGAAACTTCAAATTTCTAACATCACTTAAGGTCTGCAAAAATATGAAATACAACATGTAACTTTTCCAAAATATTATTCTTTAGTAATATTACCCTATCCTTCAAAATTGTGCAAATTATGCAAAGTAATCAGGCTGCTGGAAAGAAAACCCTTTGTTCTAAAGTGTTGCTTTAGTGGTTAAAAATCCCAACAGTTGAACAGGCAAGTTGCTGCTTCCCTAGGTATTGAGCCTGCAACAGGAGGAGTTGTGCTACAAGAATTGTGATCCCTGCAGTTTTAAATCAGTCAGATACATAAACTTGTACTTTCTCCCTTCAGCTGAACAAAATCAACAAATCTGAGCACCACCCATAACTCCCAAGATGGACACATGAAATGACTGTCTCTGCATTACCAATGTAAGCACCAGTCTTTGTTTAACATTTAAGGAGGAATGAGAAGATTTATCAGCAGTTTGGAAAGCAGTTGTGTTGGCTATTTCTGTGCTTCTTTCATACAAAGGCCACTGGCTCCATCTAGTGACAGTGTTTTTCCCATGTTCAGCCAGAAGCTCAGTATTTAACACTTCAATTATTTGGAAGGATCTCCTTTTACAAGTTTGAGCACAAGAGTTCTAAAATTAAATCAAAATTCATTTCACTATTACTCCATTGGAAGCATAAAGTTAATAGTGATGGGCAACAGCCAAACTCCTGTTCAAGGAACTGAGTCGGATGACATTAAAATGCTTCAGAAAACTTTTCTCCTTTTCTGCCAGTTCAGTCTGCATTTAGTGATCTCTTTTCCAGCATGTCATTTGGAAATAAATTGCACTGCTACTGACGAACTGCTCGCAGCTTGAGACAGAGGCAGCTCTCACGCTCCACTTCTGGGGATTTTTCCAGCCAGTTGTCACAAATTCCTAGAATTTGCTGGGTTACTTGGTCAGGCAGAGCATGTTTTGCTTCAGCAAGCAGTGCTAATGCTTGGCTGATGCCAATAAAACCTCAGTGTAACAGCTCAGAAATAACTATAGAAGTAGCCAAACTCCAGAAGCTGGCAATCAAAGGGCAAGGGTTTCTTTTTAGCAGAAAGAGTGAAATGACATTGAAAATCCTGGAAAGTCAGGGCCCTCTCTTGAAGTAAAAAATTTGAATTAGATGGAATTTAAGCTTCATTCTGATTACTTGCTTTGCTTCTATTCTTAGGAGAGAAACTGGAAGGGCAAAGCCTGTAATCACTGCTGCAAGAGATCTGAGAATCCAGGATGGCTCTTTCCGGGATATTTTGTTTCAGTAAAACCGATTTAGAGAAATTGGAACTGGTTTCATTGCCAGGGATTCGAATTAAACACCAATTCCTCCTCTCCTTTTGCCATTAAAAGGCAGAGCATTTTAACCAAGAGAATGCAACAGATGAAGCACTTGGTCAGGCTGCTGTTCAAGTTGTTTCTTACCTCTCTGCTAAACCCACTCCATCTTCACCTGAGAATATAACGTCCCCAAGCACATTTAAATGGTAAATACAAGTTTTAATGACTCTCTTTCCTGCACAGGTCATTGGTTGTCACAGAGGAGAGACCTTTCTGGCTGTAGCCCCTGTTGTCCATGAACTTGCTCCTGAGCAAGATGGATCTCACATTTTAACAGCAAGCAAGAGCTGTAATGCACCACCAAACACCCCAAACTCACATCTGGTGCAATGAATGTCATCAGTTATGGGAAGACTGTGCTTGAAGCTGAGCAAGACTCACAGCTAAGACTCACTACAGGAAAAGCAACAGCCATTTTTCACTCTGGGTGAAAAAGCACTGCAGATGCAAACGAAGGAAGAAATAATCAAAATGCACAGCATGGTTCCAATTCTTGAATGAAAACCAAGCTGGTAGGCTTAAAGTCACAAGCTATATTTGTTGCTTGAGTTCTTGGATATTGTAGTTCAACAGTTTCTCTTACTTGGCTTGACAACAGAGGAGCTTTGTAAAGAAATTAAAGCCTCAATTCAACTGCACACATTAGAAAGACTGCAGTTTATTTTCAGTGATTCAGGGGGTCTGTACAAGGCTGATAAAGAAGTTGTGCTCCTAGCTGCAAGGCTTTTCTCCAAAGAAAACAGAACAGGAACCTCTTGCCAGTGTTTCACCAAGCAAATAGCTGTTTTAAACAAATGCTCAAACTGAAGATAACCCAACACCACACGTACCTTGACCCTCTCCATCTGTGTGCTGAAGGGGTAGAGCAGCTCAAAGAGAATCAGTCCCAGAGAAAAGATATCCACCTTGTGCGAATAGGTGTTGCCACAGATCTGAGAAGGCAAAACCAGGGTCAGGGCAATCAATCTATTCACTGGATGCAATTATCTACAAAGTAAACAACACCCTGGCAAGTCCACCTGTGGAAGTCACCAGCCCTGTGCAGAGCTGAAAGCTGCAGCACAGGAACGTTGGCAAGCTTCAGCAATGAGCACCAGGGAGCAAGGTCCTGATCCTCAGCTCCTCTGTGCTGCAAAGCAGAATGTTTCACCTTACTTAAAGCTCATGCACAAGAGTGTGTCCTTCCTCAATTAAGTGGAATCTTTTACAGTTACCTTCCTATACTGCATTAAAAGCAAGAAAAATAAATGCATCCAGTCTGTATAACTAGCCACTATTTTTGCTATAACAAATATATATATTTAAATATTCATTCTGGACTTCCATTTTGCTCAAAGCTCTATTTTAATGAGAAAGAATTGAAGTGACTTGATTGCAACAGTTTACTAGGAGTGCCTGATCTTAGAGCTCCCAAAAATTCAGGGCTCTTCCAGGCACTGCCAAATACAGCTTTGGAGAAGAGAGCACAAACCTGTTCCGGGCTCATGTAGAGTTTGGTCCCTACTTGTCCTGTGTGCCTGGCATAAGCTGGCATTGGGGTCAGAACTGATTCCTCCTCCTCATCTTGGTCCATAGCAGTCACCAGTCCAAAATCCCCAACTTTTACTATGTCATCCATTGTGAAAAATATATTGGAAGGCTGAGAAAACAAAGAGGTGAAAAGAAAAGTAAGTAACAAACAATTGTCTGTGTTTCACTGGTTACAAACACTTGGTTCCAACTCAGAAGCTGTCAGGGTTAAAAACACTCATTGAACTGCTGAAGGGTAGCAGTTAAGAACTGTAGTAAGAACTATTCAGGAAAAAGGAATTACTCCTGCATTAACCATTGTCTCTTCCTGAAACTCAGACTGCTCATTTCTTGTCATTCAGCAGAGGTTTACCAGCAGCACACAGGTCTGCTGAGGAACACACACAGAGTCAACACTGCTGGGAACAGCACAGGTAAGTTATCCAGCTCCCCATCACATGACATTTTCACACCACATGCTGCAGTTCCATCTCCTGGGCTTTTGTATTTCAATCCTTGAGTGCTAAAGTTGTTTGCTGTACTAATAACCAGCACACAGCATATCATCTTAGTGTTAAATTATGGATACAATGGGAACAAGGTCTGCTTTCCAGTATAACTGTGCAGTTTAATGTGGGAACAGCTGTTTGCATAACAGAATTAAAAGTTTATTTTTGATAGAAGCTCAAGAACTTAGCATTTCATAAAGGCAGCAACAGTGATAATCTGGCTTGACTCTCCTTTAGCTTGTTTGCCACACACCACCATCCTTGGCTTAGCCTACTGATAAAAGAGACTGGAACAGAGATGTCACTTTGCCAATGGTGCACATCCCAGACAGTTTTCCAAGAAACTTGCTTCCTGGCTGATAGAACAGCACCCACCAAAAGAATGATTATTCCCTTGAAATATAACCACTCCAGCTGGGTTACAAATACAGACAGAGTTTTGGGAGAAGAACAGACTGATCCTGCAAGGGGAAGGAAGCAGCAGGATGCTGTACAGGGCCAAGCTGTGAAGAATCAGGTGGTGCTGGGCAAGCTCCTCTCAGAGCTCCTGGACCCTCGAGGCTGGGAGAACATGGTCTATGCTTTGCTGACACAAGCCCTGCAACAGGAGCAGGCAGACAGACAGAAGGCAATATCTTTCCACAAGATAAAGGGCCACAAAGCTGACCTATTTCAAAGTCCATCTGACTTCCTCAGTTAAAGACAAACCCATTGTGTGCACAAGAAACAAGACAGAGAAAAGGCTTCTTGTTTTTTATTTTTTTGGCAATGGCCAGCTCTGAGGGAAGCACTGGAGAAACAGTTCCACAGTGCCCACATCTTGCCTCTGAAACTGCCTTCTGAGCCAGGTCTTATCTTCCACTGTACTTCCCTGAAATGAATGTCCAGCCCTTTGGAGTCACAGTGCATTCAGGGCACAAAAGCCACTGCCCTGTAAACCCACAGCATCTCCAGGCTCTGGCTGAAGCATTTACAGATGCACACATGGTCAGTGCACACGGTCAAAAGTCTTGCTATCAGAATTTTGATGCTCAAGGAACAAACATCTCCATTAAGAGTTTGTATCCCATTGCCTTAATCTCCATCCTCCTCCAATGAACACAGAAGTCAAGATTTGTCTTGCTTCCTGGGGAAAAACTCCTCCTAACAGAAAGTTTATTTCCATACTTCTCTGGCTGGACACAGATTGTCTCTGAACAGGAGACACATAGTTTCTACAAATAAGGGGAATGGACTCTCTGCTATTGCAAAATAGCAGCAAAAATAAACATCAAGAGCACACTTGGGAAAAGAAAAAGCCTAAGGCAGAAGCACACAGTTTTGATTTAAATCACCAGGAGAGTATAATCAAATATAACCACCCTCTAGTTTAGTTATCTTGCCACCTGCACAAAGAAATTTCTCTCCATATACTTCAGTCAGAATAAGAATTCTCATTTTTTCACAGACAGGAATAAGCTTCTCAAACATCTGAAATACTCTGTTTAATTCAATTAATGCTGCAAAATGTATCCAAGACTGTTCTTGCAGTTCTGTGAAACTGATAATTTCTTTTGAGCTGCCAAGCATGACCGACAGCTTATCCCAGGAATAGCAGTAAATTCACTTGACAGACAGACTTTTGTTTCTGCACTTCATTTTCTTCAAAAGAATTTGAACTCTGACCTCTTTGCTTGGCCACATAAATTCCTGCCATCTTGTCATTACAGTATCTCTGATTAGCAGGAGCCTAATTAATGCATTTTTAATGTGCACTGTCAATTTAAATATTTAGATTACTTCTTGGATCTTTTAATATGCCCACATAGAAATTTATTTTTCACGCAGATCTACCAGCTTTTGTTGGTGCCAATGGGAGCAAGAACTGGCCTCTGCTGTCACTGAGCTCTGCCTGTAGCCAAGCCAAAGCAACTTTGCAGGTTATTCACTTGTTAGTGCTGGCACCACCTCAGGGCTGCATGACCAATTCTCTTGGACAAATTACAAAATTAGATGAGATCTCTTCCTAGGAGCTTCTGAAAAGTATAGAAAATAATTAAATAAACTGGCTGTTGTTTTGACCAAATTAACACATAACAGACAAATACACTCTGGGATCCAAGAATAACATCTCCACAAGCAGAGAAAGTTTCCTGAAGGAGGAAGTTTTTCATCCAGGGAGACCATTTCCAAGTTGGTTACACCAAGAAAACAAAATTAAATCTCTTGTTCAAACTGCTGCCAGCACTGAACTTTTAAGATGTTCCAACAAAACACTCCACACCTGCTGATTAAGACTAACACAGTTTTAAGTGAAGATCTACGTAAGGTTTACTGAACAGTGAAGCTTCACTGCAAGTGAAGCTCAGTGAAGACTGCAGAAGGCTACAACTGACAGTATTGTTAAGGTTATTAATTAACATGTCTAGCAACATATTAGTACAGGGATTTAATTACTTTTATGGTCAGCTTCTCAAGCACTAAAGATCTGTCAGATAACTGGTTCAAGGTAACTGCCTAATGCTGATGGGAAAAGAAAATTCTTGTAAGGGCTCACGGGTTTTTCTAACTCTGACATATCCTTTGAGGATTACTGCATTTGCACCTCCTTTTACTGCCACATCTGAGGCAGCATTTTTTAGCTTTTGCTTCTGCTGATACCAAATTACCATCTGAGAAACCACAGTTACTCCACTGAGGTAGGGTATTAATTAATGCCTCCTCAAGCAAGCAAAGAGAAACAGAACTGTCCACATTTGGCAGAAGGGATCAATTTCTCAGAGCTTGGCCTAATAAAACTAACTGCAGCCGGCTCATCAATTAAACTTGTTTATTTGGTAACACATACTGACACTTGCAGTGCTTTAAGTTGCAGCAAAACTAGGCACTAGCATAGGAGGATCATGAACAAAACGAAAGAAAAGGCACAAGTTACTCCTGACTTCAGTTACACTAAACATCAGAGACCTTTCCCAGTCCTCACTGTCTGGATGCTACAAGACATTAAAAATACTCTGAATCCTTCAGAAAGCTTCATTGTGATTGCTGCCATTGGCTCACAATTCTGCTCCAGATCAGTTTACATTTCAATCCCAGAGCAGTAATACTTAGTTTTTACTTTCTCTAACCAAGAGTAACCCTGCTCTTTTTAGGCTGCTATTGCTATAGAAAGAAGGAAAATACCAGAATCAGAATCACAGAATTATTTAGGTTGGAAAAGACTTTTAAGATCAAGTCCAACTGCAAGCTCCACACTGCCAATTATCTGCTTCACTTGAAATAGTAGAACAGGATCCAAAATAGCTTTGTCACACAGCTCGGCACTGAATAACCCTGTACAAAGAACATGAATTAAAAATACCATAGGACAAATGCCACTGATCTATGCCAGGTACAAGAAGTCTTGCTGTAAGAAAGACTTTAATTGCAGTAACAAGTGATGAATGTTTATTTCCTGGAGCACTGCACCTCCAGATTATTGTACAGACATTGATTCAGCTTTTTTAACACCCATGCTGAGGTCACTGACAGGAGTCAGCTATTTTGGCAGGTTTTGCCTCCAGTGCCACATTCCTCCCACACAGAGCAACCCACAGATACAAACCTTGAGATCCCTGTGCATTAATCCTTTGCTATGCAGAAAGTCAACAGCTTCAGCAATCTGCAGGAAGATCTGCAGACACTCTGTCCTTTCCCTCTCCTCTATGGCGCATCTTCTGCTCATCCAGTCTTTAAGGTTCTCTTTCCTGCAGAGCTGCATCTGGATGTACAGATACACCTTTGGAGAGGTGGGTTTGACTTTTTCTGCAGTGTTTTTAGAAAGGTCCAGGCTTAAACTTGTTGGCCTTGGAGGAGAAACAGAGAGGGGGCTTCCTGAAGCAGATTTCTTGTTATCAGATTCCTTTGTACTTTTGCCTTTATCCTCACAAGGACCCTCATTATGTGAAACATCAACTTTATCTTCCTTACTAGAGGCATTTCCACAGCCAGAATCCTCAAACACAATAGAGGAGGAGGTCCCTTCCTTCAGATGTACAACAGGAACAGCTGAAGAACAAATTTCCAAGGAGTGTCCCAGCTCATTACTGTTGATAGTACTGTCTTCTACATCACAGCCTGTAAGGACACTGTCCTGAAGGTTTAATAGTGGATCTTCTGAGTGCTGCAAGTCCCTGTTGTCTGTGTCAGAAAATTCCAGAGGGGAAAACTGGCTTCCAGATGAATCTGACTGACCACAGGGTATCCCCACAGACCTCACCCTCTCTGATGAAGCTGCAGTAACTTCAATGTGTTCTTTTGTTGAAAATGGCTCTGTTGTGATCTTAAATGATGGGACATCCATCGGGCTGGGAGAACTGAGTGGCCAATCAGTGCTGGAAGACAAAGTTGAGAAATCAATACTAGAGAAATTGTAGTAATTCCAATCATTCCATTAGGAATGCACTTCCAAAAGCCCAAATTTTAACAACTGACACCTGTGTCATGTCATACTGCAACACAGAAAGACTACCCAAGTGTGGGAATCACTAACAACCAGGATTTAGCATCTGTGTCTTAGCAAGGATAATGTTTTCTCATTGAGACAAAAGTGTTGATAAAGGAATATTTAACAAGCTCTACTGCCTGGATTCCTAATGTGCAATCAGGCACATCTTCAGTTTGAAAAAATCCAGCCCTTTGGAACACGCACTGCAAGGATTATTTACAGTGCCTTGGAAGAATTACAGCTGTGAAATGTTAATTTGATGCCTGAAATATAAAGGTCGCTGTATTCTAAAAATTGTGATGCATGTTAAGATGTTATTATGAAACCACCCAGCAGTCTTGTAATGGGCCTCATTCTATAAATGCCAACATACACCCACTTGCTCCTCTCTCTTCACATTCTCTAACTCCTTTATCTAATTTTCCATTTTTAACCTACTTCTACCAAGCTTCACAAATTGTCAGTGACTATTCCTCACGTATTTCTGCTGAAATAAACTCAGACAATGAAGAGGAAGAAAGCAGTAGAAAGGAACAAAGAAGGCAGAGATGCCAAAGTTTGAAACTGAATCAGAGCAGCAATACTCCAACCTTCCAATCACCACAAGATTCAGTTCCAGAAGTTCAATTAAGAAACACGTGATGTTTCCTAAGCTGAAAGATAGACCTTAACACGAGAGAGGACCCATAAATCAAGAACTTGATGCAGATGGGTAATATATTTTTACCTGTTCAATTGAAAAGTTGGCAGGCTAAGTTATAACAACCATCTCTCTCCTAGATAGTCTCTCCATCTTCCTGAATCCTCTACCAGTTTTCTGGTTCTCTTGACATACAATCTCACATCTGATTGTTAAAAAGAGCCCCACGAGTTACCTTTCATCTTTTAACCACTGCTCATCCATCTTCTCCTGCCATCTCTCAGGGGGAGCTTCCAGCCATGCATTGAAATACCGAACAATCCCTGGATGCTCGAGCTTAGCCAAAGCCTTGACTTCCCTCATCACCTTTTCACGAGCCAGCTCCCTACGGTTTGGGGTGAAGAGAAAAAGAGATCTGGTCACAAAAAGCAACAGCACAGCACAAAAATTTCTGCAAAGGAATTTAATCAAGGCTGCCCCAGTACACACCAGGCCGGTAGCATTGCTTTTCACACCAAAATAAAAAAATGTCAGAAATTCCCCAGAGTAACTCCTTTAGCTTAGAAGTGTGGAGGAGCAGAATGTGCTCCTAATGGCTCAATATTTAGTCTTCCCTTTCCACATAATTACAGGCAGCAAAAACAAGAAGAAAAAGTTCATCTTCCTCTCAACTGTTCTCATGGATAGAAAAAAAGATTTTAAACAGCAATATTCTACAGGGATGTAGAAGACACTGACACAACAGACAGACAGCAATACCTTAGTATTTGTATTTTAATTGGCAATAGATAAGGAGATTGCATATGGACTATTTCTGTTCTGTGGACAGGAAAGCAGGCAGCCTCCTGTCTTACTGAAGGAATTTATCTCTCTTCATAAGACTGTGACTGGACCAAATAAAATCTGATGGTCTTATTTATTTGCTTTGAACATGCTTGGAAAAGAAGAATTTAGGCTACCTTCAATCTCTGAACAAAACCTTGAATCTTAAATAGTCACACTTATTTACCACATTCAAAAAAATAGTAATTCCAGATTTCACAGCTTTACCCCCTCCCTCTTGCTGTTCTAACTTGAGATTTCCAGAAGCAGTGTCTCCCATCTCCCACTAAAAGGAAGTGCTGCAAGCTCTGGGTAGGGTAATTCAGCAGCATGGCTTGACCACCTATGACTGAGAGAAAAGGTAGGGGTTGTGGGACCAGAAAATAAAACAAATGGGCAAATGGAGTCAAAAAAGTAGGTGAGGGAGAGAGAAAAGAAAGAGAAGGTGGAATTGGAAAGGCAAGGAGAGGAAGGAGAGAAGCACATTAACAGCACTGCAGTAACTGGCCCTGTTAGCAAAAGCTCCAGTCATCAAGGAAATCCCCATGGAGCAGAATCCCCACAAGGGGATCTGCTATGCAAGTGTTTTAGCCAAGCAGGTCACCTCTGCTGGGATTGCATATGCCAAATTCTCTGTGCCAAAAGTAAGTCAGCCCCCCATTAAAAAGTATGTCATTCATCCTAATGAAATATCTGGGAAATCAGTTCAGGAGCAGATGGTTCTGTGTAGGATGGGATCCCACCATTCATTCATTATTCTGTGTCCCAACAAACCCATTCATTACCTGTTGGGCAATCGGATCCTCTTGATGGCATAGTTGCAGTCATCTACTTTATTTCTGGCCTCAAAAACCACTCCAAACCCTCCACGACCCAGACACTGAATTGGTTCAAAATCTGTCAGATATCTGGGAACAGAGGGGTATGAGGAAGGGACAGAAGAAGGGAGGGAGGATAGAGGAGAAAAATGCATTAGTATAGATATAAAAATAAAGCAATTTATGACCATGATTGAAGTAGTTTTGTACAGGCAAACCATGCTGAAGGACTTGCAGAATTACTTATATTTCGCTGCTCACCCACTGTGAGCAATTCCCTATGTATGAAATGGACAGTTGCTAAATATGTATTTATGCAGAGTTTATCACAGGCCAGCAGGGCCCATTCTGCATGCACTGGACAAACTGAAGAGGCTTTTCAGATCTCCAGCTTGTGTGCCTACTGGATCCTGTGTACACAGCTCACATTTCTATAGCTGAGTATTTTCTAAATAATGATTTTCCTTTAACCCTACCCCAAACAACTGTTTCTGCAACTAGTCCTTCTAAACATCACATCCAAAACATCACTGTGCTTAAATATCTCTACTTTTCTTACTCTTCCTCATTTTAAACACTCCAGTTTTTACTTTCATTCAGTTACAAATGTAGAGGAAATGGTCACATTTGCTCTGGAGCATAATGGCATGCCCCTATTAAGCCTTTTGTCTTAACCAACTCCTTTGTAAAACTAATAAAGGTTTTATTTCAAGTACAGACTGCTTATTCTGCAGAGTATATATAAAATGTCATCTGCTTCCATCTGCAACTGCCTTTCTCTACCTTACACCATAAACACAGGAACAGATGGAGTAAACACTGATTAAGACCTACAAGGATCAATCTCCCATTCTGTGTATCAGCAAGAAGTATGACAGCAGTACTTCTGATCACATGTAACCTGTTGACTGTCTGGAACTTCTGAGACTAACCATAACTGCAATGTCCCATGAGTAATGGGGTCACAGAGTCCTTTGTGCCAGTTGCTGATTATCCTGCAATGTCAGGGGACTGGGAGTTCCTAGGTAAGAACAGGTGAACACCTACTCTTTCTATCTCCAGATAGTATTAGCAGCCACACTGATTAAACACCCTGTTTATGTTGTGTTGAACAGACCTCACCTTGACACATATCCAGAGTTCTTGGCATCACTCCAGCTGTTGTCTTTAATGTCTCCACAAGTGGGCTCATACTTACAATCAGTCTGACACTGTGTTTCAGACTCCTTCCGCAGCTAACAAGGATTTCCAGAACAAGAACAAAACAAACAAACAAACAAAATCAACTCCTTGAGTGCCTGAGACTGGTTTGTACCCTAGATAAGGCATTAAATAAATATCTCCAGACACGTCAGAAGCAGTCTAATCTGCTTGCTGAAGCAGTTAAGCAAATTCTATGTGGCAGCTGGCAGCCTTCACACACAGATTAAACAATAAATTCAGGCTTTTGAATTTGTTATCTCATTAGTTATTAACTTATTAATATTACTCATTGCAGAGAGTCCAAACTAAAAGAAACAGCTAGAATAATTCCTTCTGTATTTGGGATTCAGAAAAAAACCCACTTACTCTGCTGTGAGGGTGGGGATGGAAGAGTTTGCGCACAATGAAGGTTGTGGCCACGATACAAAACACAATGGTGCCAACAATTTCCTTCCACCAGTGAAGCAGAAGAACAGGATCCTTTTTGCGAATGTTCTTGTAATTTGTGTCATCAAAAAATCTAACCGTGATCTGGTTGCTACGTTTGTTTCTCTCCCTCTTGTAGTAGGGTAAGTAATAACCATTATCTGTGTATGAAACACACAGAGAGAACACACATTTACTTGCAGGTACTTACAGAACAACATTGGCTTCTCATTAACAGGTCTCCTCAACAGACAGGGGGTGTTTTTATTTCCATTACCCGTGATTTTAAATGGCACATTAGCAGATTCAGTTAATTAAGGCTGTGGACAGCAACTATGTCTCCCTAGCTTTAAACCAGAATAGCTTCCATATGGAGAACTTGTGACAACACCCCTGAGTCTCCAGCACTGTTAGTAAATTCTCAAAAAAGTAATTCCCAAGATTTTTCCACTCCAAACAACTCTCAGTGGCAACAGCAGCACACACAACAGCTCTTCAGTAGCAATTCCTGGTGTTTTGTTGTGCTTTATGTGGCACTCATTGCACCTACATCACAATCTGGAAATCCTAGTTTGGGCAATAATTTCCTAGTTCATTAAATATTAAAAAAACCCACATATATTTAAGGTCAAACAAGTGGTCATTTATTGAAATTCACAGATAATAAACCCTGGGTATTTGAAACACCTCAAAGTCTGGAACTCCACCTACCATAAGGGTACTGCAGAACTGACAGTGCTCCATTGCTGTATTCCTCATGAGAATACTTGTCATTGCTGAGACACTTATCAAACTCATCAGAGCCCACCAACACTGGAGTCCTGGAAGGGGAATCTAAGCATAGAAAAGACAAAATTTTCCTCAGCTTTATTTCAAGTACAGGCTGCTTATTCTGCAGTGTCAATTTAAAGTGTCAATTGTTTTTAAATTCTGTTCTCACACTAATTTAAAGGGAACTCCAATTGCATAATCTTACAAAATGCCTCTTGAATCAGGTCATGAGAAGTAAATTCCGTAGAAGGAAACATTAGGAAAGGCACTTTAGGGTAACAGTTACTTAATAATTCTCCCCCTTGACAAGTCAATTCACATCACCGCAAAAAACTTCTTCCTCTTTTTGTTGAAAAATTTGATTAGGAAGAGTTCATTACTAACAAAAACCCTGTCAAATCCATAGTAAAAGAAAACAGACATTAAACATTTAATTAGAAAAAACCAAACATTTAATAAAGCAAAGAGATATTCCTGAAGTAGTTTACAGTTGGAAACATCAGACTAGTTTGAAACATACTGGAAACCAGAAAGATGTCCTGTCTTTTCTGAGCTAAGGTAATAAATGAAACTCTCAATTGCTACTTACGGATTAAAGGTTTCCACTTGATTTTGGGAAGAGGAATAATTGCATTATCATTCCTGGATTCCAGAGCCTTTGGGTTGGTTGGGAATTTCTCAGAAATTCTGACTGATGATTGAAGATACAACTGGCCCCTGAACATACCTAAGCAATAAAGAAGGACATGTATTAGTCTTTAGATTTGGTTCTCTTCACCCCTGGAATAAAACTGCCTAGTCAAAATACACAGTTAAAAACATTTTTGAAAATATTCCTTCATATCCTGAGAGCCTGAGATACTGACTCTGAGTGCTAGGCTGGATGAATCCAACTAATATCTTCCCTCTGTTCTAGGAAAGCAAGAGTTCAGGACATCTTATTTTTACTGCTGGAAAGCTTATGCTACAGGAAAATGCAAGCAATTTTTAAGAGCTATAAAGAAGTTTGGGATTTGCAGAAGTCAGACCTCATTCAAACTTCCTACCCTTGTTAGTGCTGCACAAAACAGCCGTTACCTGGAAGGCTGGAACAATCTGGCTTCTTCCTAGTGTTATTCTTTATCTGTTATTCTAACCATTAACTGGAAAGCTACAAGGTGCAAAGAGAAAAAGGCTAAGGCAAACCTAGTCTAAAGCACATTTAGTTCCCAGAGACAGACAGCTGAGCCACTCTGTTTCAAATTGTCACAAACCACATCCAATGAATCCTGACAGCTGGATAAAAACTAAGCCATGTAAAATCTTATCTGAATTTTCTTCACAGTAAGTTACTGCTATCAGTGTAGAAATTAATGGGCAGTAAGGTTGCTTTGTTAGCTGTCAACCTGTCTTCTAAAGTTTCAAGACTTTTAGTCATCTCCAATGTATACTGAAACTACAAAGTAACGAACACTGCAGAATCAAAAGATTCATGGGTTTGTAATGTACCAGTACAGAAAGATTTGCTTTACTACAACCTCAACAGAGAAATGAGTAATGTTTACACTACAGAAAATGCTGCAGTTGGTGTCTCACCCAAATAGACACTGGATTCTGTGGCCCCTCTGGCAGCTTCCACAAGATCTTCTTCATCTTCCAGTACCTCATTATTTGTTGTGTAACTTGTGTCATCAAACAGACTGATTGGAATTACTTTGCCATCCTTAAGCAGCCATGCAGAAGCAATTGGAGTGCAAAACTGAAGGGGAGAGAGGTAATTGGAAAATTAGTGTTGTATTAATGAGCTATTAAATAAGAATAATTTTTTAAAAAGTGCTTAAATTTCTTGTTTAAATTTCTTTAACAGATGCAGCAGCTCCAAGTCAGAACTTCAGTTAAAAAATTACAAGCAGATGTGTGCTCCTGTACAAAGACAGTGCCTGAAACCAAAGATGAAAGACAACTTCAGAAGGTCTACTTTTGTGATATTTAATATTCTGTCTTTCCCCCTACCTGGTATTCCCATTCCAGATGTCCTCCTCGTCTGTTAAAAGCCATCACCTTCCAGTCAGCCACAGAGACCTTTATCACTGTGTCTTTCATCATAGCTTCCTGCTCCTCCACATCTGAAATAATGTTTGTTTCTTCTTTGTTCATATTTGATTTAAAATTGCTCTCAATGTATCCTGCTCTCGTTTCAAGATCTGGGACATAGCGCAGCTCAAAGTGACCAACACTGAAATTCCACCTCAAAGAAAAAGAGAAAACCTTTGCAGAAACAGCTTTTATTTTCCAAGGAAGTCCCTAGTCATCTGTGCAGACGATTTCTAAACAGAATTACCTATATTTGGCCCATATTTTCACAGTAAACTCTCAGACTGTCAAATGAACAAAATTGTACCAGGAGGGAAGTGCTAATCCACAAATCAAACAAGCTGAGAAATGTTGTCCAACATGATGGGTGAACTGAGGAAAAAGCTGGTAAAGCAGGGCCAATGGCATTAGAAGTTTTGTCCATGAAGGGGGAAAGTAAAATCATCAAGCACTACAGCTGGGTCTTCTTAGTAAGAAAACATTCTGTGGCTGATGAAAGCAGTAAGTACAAAGCTCTTAGGAAGCAGCATTCTAACAAGCCATTTTTCTCTTCACTAATTAAGTGGATTTAATTGCAAACATAAGATTTTTCAAACTGAGAAAGGGACACTGCTTTTTTTGTTTAACCCCACATACAATCTAACACAGATCCCTTGAGAGATACGTCACGAAACCAGGACTGCTCATGTCCCATAGGTTAACACCAAAAAAGGACAAATGTATAATGAAATGAAATGTGTAAGCAGCACAGTTTTATTCCACAGCTAAAAACTATTCAATTCTTGTACACTGACAAAGATACAGATGGGAAAAGCACGGCATGTTTGTGTCTTGGACAGCATGAAGGGGTAAATGTTTCTTGGAACAGTATATTTGGGTACCTAAAGGCATGGTAAAGAATCAATCTGGAAACCACCAGGAGCCCAAACTGGCTCTTTAAAGAATTTACACCCTTATGGTGAAAGTTTAGCATATTTTATACATTCAGTCGACTTATTAAAGATGTTACCTTCTCTGGATTAAACCCCCAGATGCTTCCTACCCATTCTGTGTCACCATGAAAGCACCTGTGTTTCTCACCACAAAGAGAGGAGGATTCTGGTACACAAGACTAAACACTATGGTTATGACATACATCTCCTGGCTAATATCTGTCTCCAAGAAACACAGAAACCAAGATTTATCCTCTCAAACATCTGATCTGTTAATCTGCTGAGCTCTCATTAGGTTCCCTCTGATAGGCTACAAATTCACAACCTGTCACATCCTGCTGCAAACAGAAGAGGGAGCAGGGGAACAGGGAATGACTGGTTCTCCACTATGTTGCTGAGTAGTTACTTGCACCTATGTACAGAACCCAGCTTTTTAAATCTGTGTTTTATGAAGAGGCTTTGGGGTTTTTCCCCCCCAAAACACATGCCTGTAATTTACAGAAATCTTGATGTATTAAAACTTCAGTGTGACAGTGCTAGAAACATCACAGATTGAGCCAGTTTCTACAGCTTAGAAAGAACAGACCACCTACATTATGGAATGAACAGCATAAACTTAAGAATGATTTAAATTATCAACTTAAAATGAAAGCTTAAGACATCCTGTATACCACCCCCCCAGTGAGAGTTACCATTTGTAGGTAAAGAACCTTGACATGAGTAGATCATAAGAAGACTTTTAAAGTGTCTCCTCCTGTACCAAAGCAACAGTTATAACAAACATTACAGTGACATTTGCCTTGTGCGCTACAGCAGTGACAAACTTTCCCGAGGTGAGCAAGGACAAGGGAAGCAACTGTGATCTGATTCCTGTCTCTTCTGTCTCGCCATCTCTCTGGGACAGTTCCTGGGCAGTTCTCAGACTCACTTTTCATTGCCGCTGCGTGGCCCCACAGCTCGGACGGTTTTCTGGGTGCGGTGCAGCAGGAGCGTCTCCTCCTGCTCTGTCTCCTCGTCGTCCCAGCGGCGGCAGCCCACGGCCGAGCAGATGTACTTCACCTGAGGGACAAGGCAGGCTCACATGTGCCACTTCAAAACAAATGTAATCAACTGCACTATTCAAAGCTAACAATCCTTACAGCCTGCTCCTGGCTGGCAGGCAATTTGGAACTCTGTGACTTTAGATGTTTGACTGGAGGGATGTTGAAAAGCCTGGTTTAAGAGATAACGGCTTTTCAGAAGGGAAACTTTCAAAGGATTCTAGAAAGTTTACAGTCTGTGGTATTTTGACTACCATTTGACTATCTTTTGCATGTACTTCTAACACAAAGAAATCTGAGCTCTCTTTTTCCACTATTTCTACGGACATCAAAAGAATATTCCTGCAAGACCCACAGCATAATTCTGCTTTCATGTCATATTTGTCTCAGCATAACTCTATCAGCTTCAAATGAAGTACTATTGATTTATAAAATACCACAAGGCCCTCCCCTTTTGCCTTGTCAGCTATTAAAAGGAAAAGAGAACATTAATGAATTCTCACAGTCACACAGTTTCCAACAGTGCCCAAACTCTTGGGAAGGAAGAGTCAGGCACTATTTCTCTAAGAGGCAGCTTTGCTACTGTTAGCATAAGACAGGAATCAGAACAGAAACAAAAATTTCCTTTTCTGAGCACTGGAGGAGGAGGAGCCTGTTGGTGCACGGAGCCCTCTGCTACCAGTGAGGAAACCAAAAGGAATTCATCAACATGAACTCTGGTTTGGTGTCTGTGCTCTTTATCATTAGTGATGATTCCCCACCACACCGTAGAAGAGCTCCACATTAAAATGTACGGTGAAAACGAAAAAAAAACCCACCACCCTGATTTTGCTGAAAACAAACACTGGGAACTTTAAATTTTTTTAACTGAATCTATTTTTTAACTTGTTTTAAAATGCAATGTTTCTGAATCACCAAACGTCTGTTCTTCACTACACAAAGTACCCACAAGCAATTCAATGACATCTGAGATTTAACCTTTAAATATGATTTTAAAATATAAGGAGAACTTCTTCTGATAGTAAACACACTGACAACTAAAAGTCCTTAACTTTTGCATATATTCAATTTTTTTTCTATCCTAATTAGTTTTGAAAAATCTGAAATTAGTTATAAAAAGAGTGTCATCTAAAGCATTAGTTGATACATAGTGAACTGAACTGCGAAGTCTGCTTCAAGCAGAGCCAGATGATAAAGCTGAACTCCTCCCACAGAAAGGGGTCATCCCTCTTATCCTCCCTCTATGCTCTGGTGACAAACCCCCTGTCCCTTCCCTTGTGCTGGCTCTGGCACTCCCTGATCCCCTGCTACAGCTAACCCAGCACAAAACTAATCATTTAAAAAGTGAACAGTGCTCTGCCCGGTCAGCAAATGGTGAGACAAGGGTTAAAGCCAGCACAGGAGGGCACAGCAGGAGCTCCCAGGCAGGAGGAGGAGATTGCAGTGCCATGCCACCTACTGCAGCCCACCAAGCTCAGCTTCCGCCCTTTTGTGCCCTGCAGTTAAACACTTCAACTGCACCACAGTTTAAACCTCAGGAGTTACCTGTTTGCAAGGCAGAGCTCGAAACACATAGGCAAAAAACCACCTTTTCAGGCTCTTACCTTCCCTGAATAGGAGCTCAGCCCGTAGGTGGTCAAAGACTTTCCCCCAACTAAGACCACGTCCTCGCCGAATTTGTAGGATGACTCAAGAAGAGATTCAACAGTGAAGGGAACAGCTTCCATGCTCTCTCGATCCCGATCCCACTGGAAGAGGTCCCCATCCAAGGAAGGGATAATCATCTTGTTTCCAAACACCTAAAATAATTGAATTCAAGGTTAGCTATGATTTAACCATAATTTAATCAAAACACACAGACCACAAATGGCAACAGAAATGATGTATAAGTCCAGTGCATTATGCTCCAGTGTCCTAATGGTTTTGTATCTCAAAGTCCTATTTTTCAAAGTTATACTGAAGACAGAAAACTTTCAGGCATTCAAATCAGATCCATATTTCACTATTCTTAGTTAAAAAACAGTTCAGTGCGTGACACTTCTTCAAAACATTTGAAAGCTCGATGAGTTGACAGGTTTCATCCAAAACTGCAGAAAATATGATGTGGGTTGAAGCATTCTCCAAGAGACAGGCACTGGTTAAAGTGCAAAGTTTTGCAGATTATTTATGATAGATTCAAGATAGAGTAATTTTAAAAGTACAACTGAGGCTGTTTTCAGACAAATGTCTATTCCAGAATATCCAACTTTCTGTAAAGCAGAGAGAGCAATTATCGCTGAGATCAGAGCTCACATTTCACCTTTGCCTCTCCAGACAGTTAAATCTGACCTCTCCTCAGAATTCCTTATCTTTAAGCACACTGCTCCTTTGAAAATTGCCTGGCTTTTCCCTAAACACAAAAGTAAGAAAAAAAAAAGCTTCACAGGGATACAGTTATTTCATCCATTACACAGAGATTTTCAAGGAGATCCTAGTTCGGAAGTATGAGTCATTGTCAGTGAGTACTAAGGGACTTATTAAGAAACTCATTATCAGCATGATGGACCATAAGTAATGCTGTGGAGCCACAGTGGCTGTGCCCATCAAGAACAGTGAGAAACTGTAATCCACATAATCTTAGCTTCTGAGGATATGGATTAACACGGGAGGTTTTAGTGATTTTTCAGAACCTCTGTCCATTTGGGCAGTACCCTACAACATAATTACATTAAATTTGGATACTTGACACATTAGGAAGTAGAGACTGCTTCTGGTACATGTGTATTGGAAAAAAATATTCCTGCTCAGACTCCAAGGCACAGATGTGTATTACAAAGTGGTATAAAAGATGCAGAAGGTTTCTTGTTATTATTTCTGGAGCCACTGTGAGGATCTGAAACCACATCTTCTGCATGATTCAAATTCCATATAACATGGCACTTTTTATTCCTCTAACTGGGTCAGAGTCGAGCAAACAGCATTAAGCAAAGTTGGGATTCACCTGAACAGGGAGAGAAAGACAGATGTTGTAGAGGTGTGCATGTCATGACTAATATCTCCTCATGCACTGTTCAACACACCTTGTTTAAAGAGAAAACTCAGGTGAGTTACCCTACACTGCTGGTATTTAAGATCCCTAAAGGATCCAAGACTGATACTTTCCAGCTTTGAAAAGCCTCATGATAACAGACAATTGAAATAAAAACTCCTCTCAGGAGCACAATGTGTAATTGGAGAGATAATAAAAATAAACCCCTGAGATTAGCTGTGAAGCTCTTTACAGAGCAAAACTAGGTGTGTTCCTTCCCTCCCAGATATTCACCTTATGGCAATAAAGGCCAAACATCCTGGAAAAGACACTGCATGCGATACACAA
Organism: Phylloscopus whistleri; assembly: GCA_017589585.1. NCBI lineage: Eukaryota > Metazoa > Chordata > Aves > Passeriformes > Phylloscopidae > Phylloscopus > Phylloscopus whistleri. Next base: position 2,841,397 of record JADMLD010001546.1, on the reverse strand, counting down.
ATGTTGCATTATGGAAGGAAAAATAAACACACACAGCCCTATACACACACACAGAGAAATAAACCAACAAAAAAGCAAATATTCTGGTGGGGGTTGAGAGCTGTCATCTGTAGAGATCACCTGATTGGTGGACAAATAAAGCAAACAAATAAGGTTTATATAAACATTCATATTCAAGAGCAACCTTGTGGTATTGAGAAACGAAAGACTGAGAAGATTTGGAGACCACCTTTTTAAAACCAAAATGCCAGAGCCAAAATTGCAGCTGTAACCATGGTGGAAATATCCTGTTAAAACTTTCAACACAGAGGAGTAATACCACAAAACATTTCTGTAATATATTCTTTCAGAAGCCCGTAATAATTCTGATGACAACTTTTAGCCTGTGCAGCTGTTACTTTGCATTAACAAATCCTCTGAATGGATCTGCACATGATCCATACACATGCAAGGAGCCTGAAGGCCCACGCCACTATGAGATACTCCAAGGGCTGGAGACCATTCTGTGGTTTGTGAAGAATGGAGACAGTAGTGTGAACTGCTGAGGAATTGCTGCTGAGCAATGAAGACTCTGTGGGCAACTGCAAGCTCTGGGGACAGCGTGACACACGTCACCTCAAGTGCCTCCCCTGTCCCAAAGCTCTTGCTCCAGGACCCGAGTAGGAGATTTTCCACCAGCAAACAACACACACACATTGGCCATTTCCAGGAACCGCACCCGAATTTCCAAGATGCATGAAGCTGACTCAGCAACACACACCTGTGTACTCCCAAAATATGGATCAAATCAGGTTATGCCCTCAAAAATTTCCTGACAGTGGCTCTCTACCTGCTCGACTGTTAAAACCTTGGTCCCCATGAGCTGCAGAGGACAGATGACACTGTTGGTCAGCTCTGCTGATCACCTGTCCATGCTCCCAACCTTGAGGGCATCGACAGGAGCAGCACGTCCTGGGTGACATTGGGAGGGAAAAGCTGAGAAAAGACACAGCTGCTGTCCATGAATACATCAGGAAAGGGAGCACAGGCAGTAGGAAGAGCTGTTGCAGTGAAGGACAATGCCAGAGCAGGAGGGGATAAGGTTAAACTGACCCTAAATGCAAGTGAGACATTTGGGTTACTAACGATCACAAATGAGCTATTTCACTACAGAAACAGAACAGGGGGGAAAAAAAATCACCTTCTTTTAAGATGACTCTATCTGTAAGTGGATTACATGACCCAGTGCTGACAAGAGACAGTACCTGATTACCACGAAGGTCTTCTTTTAACAAAATAGCTTTATTTGAAAAATTGGGGAGGTATGCAAATGTGCCACTTGCAGGTGCCTACATACATGTGTAACAAAAGGGATTTGTGGCTGCTTGTGGTGACATCTGTTCTCAAAAGAGCAGTTCAGCCAGAGGCTTTGGAAGGACATTAATAACAACAACTATCTGAATTATGCAGCTCATTCTCTAGTACATCAGAAGCAGAAAAGGGACTTTCCTTGAAAGTACTAGCAACTAGCATCGGCATGCAGCTCAGGTAAAGGAATGACATCACCCTGTATCTCAAAAGCATTACCTCATCTCCTAATCCAAGGAGTGAGTCACCCAGGCAGTCAGCTGCAAATCTCTTGGCACAGAAAATGTAGGTTACCACGATGCACTTACACATTCCTCTGATCTGTCAATGTAAATAGCTATTTGTTCAGCTTCACTGGTCAGCAATATGGCACATAATTGTTAAGTGGCTTGTCTTTCAGAAGTAACACTTAAAAAAAGCCCCCACATTAAGCGTGGAGCCCTAAACGAGCCGCTGCTCTTTTGCTCATTAAGAGTTTGCAGCCCAAGTTCTCCATTGGCTCTGCGCGGGGTTCTGCAGCCCTATCAGCGGCGCGGGCTGCGCAATCTCCAGGCCGACGGGTGAGGTAATGCAGTTTCTAAAAAGCCTCCACAAAAAAGCAAAAAAGGCATAACGATCCGGCATGGCATACGCTTCCAGGGAATTTGCTGTCTAGACTCTTTACTGGAAAGGAGGGCACCGTACGCCAGGTGCCACGGCAGGTTGATCGGCGCAGGGAGCCGCTGATTTTAGAGCGGTGGAGAGAAGAGAAAAAGAAAGAAAAGGAAAATTTGTGTAAACAGAGATCAAAACAAGCTGAAGTACTAAAGCTTCCAGGAGCTGTTTAACAGCAAGCGTGACATTCTACCCCCTTCCTAACGCTCTTTATCGTCTGAAACAAAAATCAAGCCTGCTCACGTGCAGACACATCTGAGCCAAGTCTGGTGCCAAAACAGTCAATATTATTGTTTACAGATGGGCTGGACCATCTACTAACTCCAAGGAAATAACCACGCACAAGTGAAATATTTTGCTTAAAATAGGATTTTATGTCGTTATGTTTTTCTAACACTTCTGCTTGTAGTTTTCAAATCTTGCTGTTACTATAAGCTGCAAGAGCTTCATTCCAGTTACTAATTAACCATGACCAACCTACATGATTTTAAATGATAAAGGTACCAGGTTTTTTTCCCCCTATGATTATCCCTACAATAGGATCACTGTAACAAACAGGATCAAAGCCAGTATCAAGCATGCTCTTAAGAAAACTACTTCTCACTGAGAACTATGTCTTTTAAGCCTCTTTAAAATTAATCTAGGCAACATACTAAAAGTCACATATGGCAGCTTTATTCTGAAGGGTAGAAACAAGAGTCTGCACAAAGAAATCTGGGAAAGTGAAGGCAAGCTGGTATGCTCCACATTAAAAAAACAAACAAACAAATTAAAACCACAAACCCACAGACAGTAACACAGGTATCCCTAATGTAAATGTTTACAGATTTTTCAGGTAATACAGATATATATAGATATACATACACACACAATTATTGAGATGCCCCTAGTTTAGGCTGGTCTGGAACTGATTTATTGACTGCTTTTTCTGTTGTTATGTATGCAGGAAGGTTATCTGCACAGAACCATAGGTTTATGACTTCCTTCCAATAGAAGAGGTTATTTCTCCTCTTCACCTTAGATTTCAGGATGCTGATTCATCTGTTTTGCCTCCAGCTACTTGCAGAAATCCTGAAGCACAGGGCACTACAAGGATGACAGTGTTCTATTACTAAAAGGCAAATCCTAATCAAACAGCAGCACACTGGGATGCAGGGGCCACCCAGAGTCTTTGAACTTCTGTAAAGCCCAAAACATCCTCACTTCCGTAGAACAAAGACCCAGACACAAGCACAATCTTTTGAAAAACAAGCACTGGTAAAAAGTATTCTTCAAAACATACAGGGCTGTTCAACCAGCCAGTTAAAGGAAAATTCCCTGCAAAGGGAAGTCCACGATTCACATCAGTAAAACAACCTGAGACATGTTCAAGAGCAATGAGGAAGCTGAGGCAGGAAATACCAACAGACAGGTTGTTGTTTGTATAGAAAATTTTTCCTTCTTGTGAGTACCACTGCTTCTGATCTCAGCACTAAACTTGTTTACAAAGTGCATACCTGTCCTGACCACCTCCTGTGTTAAGCACTGAACATGCCCAAACCATTTTTGAGACCAGGAGCGTGAGAAAGGTGGCACCTGGATATTAGATAATGAGTATTTTATTGAGCTGTTTACAGAGGTGGGATTAGGTGGCCTTCCTCCTCTGCAGAGGTGAGAGCCAGGGCGGCACATCAGAGAAGCCTTGGAAATACATTTCATCTCAGCTGGGGTGTGACTGAAAGAGCACACCAGGTCTGCACAGCAACAGTGAGCAGAAATGTTTCTCAAAGCTCAGGCTGATTTGTACTATCAGGCTGTATGGCTCACCCAGCAACAGTTCACAGCACCTATCAAATGACCAAAGCTGGTCCCTGACTCCTGCCTGCATTAAGTACCTTATGACACAAATTTATACCTATTGCAGCCTTTCTTCTCCCTCCATCATCCCCCATACTCCACAAGTTGGTAGTTTGTATTTCATTTTTCATGAACATGTGGAAAAGAGTAATAAATTCAACTTTTGTGGGCCTGTATTTTCTCTAAGATGAGTGTATGAAGCGATGCTGTAACCCTGTGCCTGGATGAGTACTAGAGAACTCATTTCAAAACTCCTTTCTTCTCTCTCTCCAAAGCAACACCTGCAACATCCTCCCAACAACTTTAATAAAAGACTAGAGCTGGTATCTCTGTCATGATTCTATACTTCAGATCTTAAAATCTGATCAGGTGTAAGCACCAGGGTCCCGACAAAACTGTCTGTTACACAAACAGCGTAAAAAGCAACAGATGACAGCAGCACAGCAGCTTGAGACTTAAACTCTCCTTTCCAGCAGCAGGGGCACAGTACCTTGTTGAGCTTGAGTTTGCCCTTAAAAGAGTTATTCCTGCTCTGCCCTCCCCTGAAGGGCAATACAGGAAATCTGAGGAACTGTAGTGTGCTAACTAGACCACCCCAGCTTCAAAAGAGATCAGGAACCCAGTACTGTTTGCTGCACAAGCACAGACCCTTCCTCTGAAAACAAGCAAACCGAAATATCACTGTTACTTTAATCAGAGTCAAACAAGACTTGAGGTTTTGAGATACAGAGATGCCAGCCTGCTCTGCTGCCATGGTAACAGACTTTTAAAAACTGTTCTCCTTAATAATAATAATAAAAAACCCCAACTGCACGGTGCTTTAAGAAAGACTTTATTTTGACATTATTCCATCCCCCTCTTTTACATGGGAAGTTTTATTAATAAGACTGCAAGTCTTCCGAAACTTAAGAGCAGCGCTTTCTGAGACAAACTGCTGCTGCCTCTGCTCCCGAGCCCATCACTGAGCTCCTTGAAACTAACAGCACAGAAGGGAGTGGATTAGTGGAAAAAAAATCACCCAAAGCCTTGCCTTTCCAAAACCAGGCCCTGCACAGAAGTTCATCAGCCACTATGACAAAATTGGTACTTGTATTTGGTTTGCATGGCAAGGCTTTGGTAGTGGGGGGCTACAGGTGTGGGAAGAACCCCACACTGCAGCAGGGGAAAAGTGTGAGGGGTCCTCCCCTGAGGAAGAAGAAGTGGCAGAGACAACATGTGCTGAACTTATTGCAGTCACCACACTCCATCCCCCTACGCCACTCCGGGGTGGAAGGAGAGAAAATCAGGGTGAAGTTAAGCCTGAGAGGAAGGGAGGGGTGGGGGAAGATGTTCTTCAGATTTGGTTTTATTTCTCCTTATCCTACTCTGGTTTTATTAGTGATAAAACTGGTTTCCCTGAGTCGAGTTTGCTTTGCCCATGACAATGCCTGGTGAAAGATCTCTCCCTGCCCTTATCTTGACCCACAAGCCTTTTCAATAGATTTTTCTCTCCTCTGTCCAGCTGAGGAGGGATGTGACAGAGTGGCTTTGGTGGGCACCTGGCATCCATGCAGGGACAACAGCAGAAGCTCGTGGCACTTCAGGAGACCAGGATTCAAAATCTCTGCTGAACCCTGTGTGTTTCCTCCCCTGCCTGGACAGGATGGCTTTGCAGATACAGACACAGAGTCCATGTGAAAAACTAAGTCACAGAGCAATTCCTATGGGAAAAGAGCCTGATACAGGAGGAGAACAGAACATGGCAAATCAGTCTCCTCTTTCAAGGATACAAAGAAAGAGTGCACGAAACATGCAGTGAGTCTGACAAAGATTAATAGTTACCTCCTTATGGAGCACAAAGTCCAGAAGAAATTCGGAAATGAGATGTCAGTGGCTGTGCTGCCTAGAGAAATGATTTGCTAAACTGTCTAAAATGCTTAACCCTTGAAATGGGCCCTTCTTTATATAGATAAAGATATAGCCTGAAAGTTAAAAAAAGCTCTAGGGCAGAATAAATTACTTTCTTGTGTATTGGGCAGCTGAATTCCAACTATCTAAGTTATCCATTACCTGAAACTGGTATTTGTTTAGGTACTAGAGTTGATCCATTTTAGTATCTGTAAACACCAAAACTGCTGAACAGCCAATACAAAACACACAGTGGGCCATACACAATTAAATTATAAGCTGTCTTCCTGCCCTTATCTCGACCTAGGAGGTGAAGGGTCCAGACGACAAGATTTGCAAGAAATGGCCGAGGGAGCTGCAGTTAGTTAGCCTGGAAAAAAAACCTGAGGCTCAGGAAAGACCTTATTGCTCTCTACAACTACCTGAACAGAAGTTTTAACCAGGTGAGAGGACTCAATCTCTTTTCCCAAGAAACAAGCAATAGGACAAGAAGGAATAGGCTCAAGTTCCACCAGGGAAGGTTTAGATTGGCTGTAAGGAAAACTTTCTTCACTGAAAAGATAGTCAAGCATTGGAACAGGCTGCCCAGGGCAGTGGTGGTGTCACCATCCCTGGGGAGATGTAAAAGCCTTGTGGATGTGCCACTGAAGGATGTGGTTTAGTGGTGACCTTGGCAGTGCAGGGTTAACACTTGGACTCGGTAATTCTGTAACGTTAGATGTCTATCCCAACCTAAACCATTCTGTTATTCTACTATAAAGAGAATAAAAACCCAGAGACAATGGGGATGGCAAAAAGCCTTTCCAATATGTGGAGCATTTTGACCATGGCTGTCAGCATGAGATGGAAGCTGGTCAAACACAGAGCGGCTCTGAGAAGCTTCCCTGGCTCTGCTCAAGGCAGAGCATCACCTGAGGACTGATCTTGAGAGCTTTGGTCTCACACAAGCCACAATATCCTGCTCTGTAGCTGCTCACGTGTCCCCTAGCGGAAGTTGTCATCCTCCAGAATGTCCTTAAAGCACAGTGAAAGGACACGTGTCAGCACTTCCTCAGGGCTTCATCTCAGGGCTTCATCTCAGGGCTTCATCTCAGGGCTTCATCTCAGGGCTTCATCTCAGGGCTTCATCTCAGGGCTTCATCTCAGGGCTTCATCTCAGGGCTTCATCTCAGGGCTTCATCTCAGGGCTTCATCTCAGGGCTTCATCTCAGGGCTTCATCTCAGGGCTTCATCTCAGGGCTTCATCTCAGGGCTTCATCTCAGGGCTTCATCTCAGGGCTTCATCTCAGGGCTTCATCTCAGGGCTTCATCTCAGGGCTTCATCTCAGGGCTTCATCTCAGGGCTTCATCTCAGGGCTTCATCTCAGGGCTTCATCTCAGGGCTTCATCTCAGGGCTTCATCTCAGGGCTTCATCTCAGGGCTTCATCTCAGGGCTTCATCTCAGGGCTTCATCTCAGGGCTTCATCTCAGGGCTTCATCTCAGGGCTTCATCTCAGGGCTTCATCTCAGGGCTTCATCTCAGGGCTTCATCTCAGGGCTTCATCTCAGGGCTTCATCTCAGGGCTTCATCTCAGGGCTTCATCTCAGGGCTTCATCTCAGGGCTTCATCTCAGGGCTTCATCTCAGGGCTTCATCTCAGGGCTTCATCTCAGGGCTTCATCTCAGGGCTTCATCTCAGGGCTTCATCTCAGGGCTTCATCTCAGGGCTTCATCTCAGGGCTTCATCTCAGGGCTTCATCTCAGGGCTTCATCTCAGGGCTTCATCTCAGGGCTTCATCTCAGGGCTTCATCTCAGGGCTTCATCTCAGGGCTTCATCTCAGGGCTTCATCTCAGGGCTTCATCTCAGGGCTTCATCTCAGGGCTTCATCTCAGGGCTTCATCTCAGGGCTTCATCTCAGGGCTTCATCTCAGGGCTTCATCTCAGGGCTTCATCTCAGGGCTTCATCTCAGGGCTTCATCTCAGGGCTTCATCTCAGGGCTTCATCTCAGGGCTTCATCTCAGGGCTTCATCTCAGGGCTTCATCTCAGGGCTTCATCTCAGGGCTTCATCTCAGGGCTTCATCTCAGGGCTTCATCTCAGGGCTTCATCTCAGGGCTTCATCTCAGGGCTTCATCTCAGGGCTTCATCTCAGGGCTTCATCTCAGGGCTTCATCTCAGGGCTTCATCTCAGGGCTTCATCTCAGGGCTTCATCTCAGGGCTTCATCTCAGGGCTTCATCTCAGGGCTTCATCTCAGGGCTTCATCGGTGCCAACTGCAAGTGTCAGCAAGGCAGCCACTGAGCTGCAGCTACAGGAAGTCTTCTGGGTTTTTTAATTGAACAGGACACTGAATTAAGAGGACTGAAGATGTGCAGTTTTGCTAAATATATAACACCACTTACCTAAGCAACAGCCCTATGTGTGATGATGGGATGATGGTGCTGCATCACACTATGCACCAACTCAGCTCAGGCAGCTGTCAGCAATTCCCCTTTTCCTCAAGTTTACCATTTCCCACTAAAAAAGTTAGTTGTGTTTCCTATAAAAGCACACTTCCAGCTATCAGGATACTTTAAAACAATTAGTCCTTTACTGATGTTTTTTGTCCAGTAAACAACATTAGAAGTTTATTTTCAGCAGAATTGGAAATTATGTTTTAGTTTCACCAAGAAAGCAACAAAAATCTGTACTCAGAAATCCACAGGTCTCTCTAGTGAAGTTGTTGCCTGTCACCTCTTCATGCACACATGTGTTTCCAGCAACAGAATTGAAAAGAACCACTTGTGCCATCAGGAATTCTAATACATCCATGTAGTTAAACAGTAGTCACATCCATTCTCTTCCTGCAAAACACAGGCTCCACTCCCTTGATAGCCCTAATAAGCCTTCCTTGCCTCAATTGCAATTAGAATTTATCTTCCTTTGAAGTACAATTCTGGACACTCACTTCTTATTCATTATGAGCTTTTCCAGGACCATTTAAGACACTAATCTGTCTCTCTCTCTCTCTCTCTCTCTCTCCCTACCCTCAGGCAAGGAAGAATCACATTTCCTCCCCCTGCAGTAGAATGGAGATGGCAGCTGATAACCTGTCATGGGATATCTCAGTGCACAGTTTTCTCAGTTCTAAACTGGTCATCTCCAACCTTCAACAACAAAACCACTGTTATCAATCCCCACATCTTGTATTTCATTTAGCACAGTTTAATTTCATGTCTATTACAGAAAACCTGTATGACTGAGAACCAGCTGATGTGCCAGTCTTTCTCGACAGGAATGACACCTCCAACTATCTAAGCATCTGGTGGCTCCACACGTCTCAGTAGTACACAAAAATAAAGGTCATTACAGGACACTAGAATACTCTTTCAGACAACTAAAATTATACCAGTTTACCTACAATGAAACATATTTTCCCCAGTTTAATCACCTCAGTAACCAGACCAGTGATTTACACTCTGCCTGCTTGAAAAAAGAGTGGCAATTCAGTGCTTTACATCTGTTCAGAACATATTACAGCCAGAAAGTAATTTTACAGCATGAATATTTTAAAAAATTTATTCTTTGTTGAGTAAAACTGTCCTTTAAAAACCTTTTGTACACACTCAAACATCTCAGAGAACCAACCTGCTATTCTCTGTATATCAAAGTCTGACCCTCCTGTGAGCTGCCTGGATAGTGCACAGAGACTCTTCCAAGTGCTAAACAGAAAGATTGTTCCTGTTGCTGGTGTGTCCCATTCCAGATGTTTTAAGATGCACCCAAGATTAAGAGTTAAAATTACTTAGACAGAGGCATTCATTTTTAAGCAGAATTCAGAACAAAGACATTTTCTCAGAATGCCTGTGTAGTTTGAAAAGAATCTCATTTTTGTTTGGCCAGTGAATGTTAGCAGAATCACAACTATTTTATATGGGATTAATATAAATTCCTAATATTCATCACTGCATTTAACAGCTGCTATAATAACCTTTTCAGTGGAAACACTCAAGTGTCTGACAGTCTTAAGTGTTCCCCACCCATATCCAAGACAAACACTATCAGCTTTTCCTTGGATGATATTTACAGACAGTGACTCAACCAAAAAATAACTATAATAGAAAGCCATGAACCAAACAAACACATCAGTTTTATCCAAATGAATAAAATACTGCTGCAGCAGTGCCATTAAGTGGTGGGTGAGACATCCCTAATTCTTTCAAAGACACTGTTAAATAATTTACCTTCCCTGAACCTGTGGGAGGGCACATAACAGAATTCACAATTCAAGCCCCTCAAAGGGCATTCTGACCTCTTGCCTTGCCCTGACCCATTTCAATGTGGATTTTGCATTTTCTTCTATTCCAGAGTGTAAGAGGTCAAAGGATGGGAATTGCTGAGTTTCCTCCTGTGTTCCCAAAGCAACTCAAGACAGATTTGGGCTCTTCTCTGGCTTGCTGGGCACAGAGGTTGCCTTATCCAAAGTGCAGCAAAGTGCAGGCAAGTCAATACCTCAAAGTGAGTCCCAGGTGTCCGAACACTTCACAATGAACACATGCAGAATCCTGTATTTCTTTTGGGAAACCAAAGCACGGAAAATTTGGAAGGGTTAATGATGCAGATAAAGGGAAGGAAAAAGAAAGAAGATACACTCAAGACTGTACACTGTAAATCCAGTCACTAGTGGTGTTTTTTGGGATTTCAAAATCCTTTTTCAATTCACTGCTGTAAGCAAAAAAAGGAACAATCTGCTCAAAGTCTCTACGGGTTCACTTCACCAACAATGCAGTGAGTTTTCAGATGACTTCAGTATACAACTTCTTCACCTTTCCATATTTCTCTGGAGAAAAAAAAAGTAAGACTAGGCTATTCCATAAAAATATGCCACTTCTATGTCCAAAAGAGATGACACAGATGTCCAAGTTTGCAGAAAAGTTGATTTTATCTGGCTGTCAGAATAAAGGGATATGTTTTTATATATGTTTATGCTTATATATATACACACAAACACACACAATGTAATACAAAGGTCATGAGAGTCTTTACTGGAATAAGGATGTTGACAGATTTGGTGACATGGCATAATCAAATTATTCCATTTTTCCAGGATACAGTGGTATGTTTACTCTGACTGCTATAAATGTCAGCCTTGTGAACTGAACCTGATTTTGTCCCATGATCTTCAGTGTCTCAAATAAGGAAATAAGATGCTTACTTAGGGATTAGTCTGGAACAGCCCAAGCCTACCAGGTACTTTTATCGAGTCCATCCCAGTGTAGCCTCTGCCCAGAGCATTGAAACAACTCTGACTGGTGCCCATTAAGTAATTTAGTATAAAGCTTGCAGGTAAAAGAATGAATCATCCTCATCAGCAAACGATGTGCTACGAACCTTTCCCACTGCTTCTGCAGCAGTTCTCCACTTTCACTATAATTAATCATCATTATTTCAACACGCTGCTTCTCCCAAAAGTATTCTTTTCTAAGTATGGACAGTGTATTAATTACAAACCCAAATTTTAAAGAGCAAAGTGTTTTTATTAAAATTAAGCTCCCTTTTAGAAAAGTTGTCATTCAATGATTTTACTGTGAACTTCATCAGGCAATCTTTACGTGCAGGTAACAGGAAAACCTGGAGTTGTAACCAGGTTTTGTTTCTCTTTTTGGAGAAAGGTTTTCCATTTAAAAACAATGGACAGGGAAACAGAGTTTTTAAATTCTCATGCACAAGCCTGAACCACAGAGTCAACTTTTCAGCATTGGCACCCCAACCATGATTTGTTTATATTGGAGCTTAGAGCCAAGGAAAGAATTTTAGCATTTTAGTTACCCAGACACACAATTAATACTTCAGCAGCCTTTCCTTTCTAATTGATCTGTTCACATGACAAATGATGAACATCTCACTTGTCAGTGTCTTAAGCAGTAGTTTCAAGATCTGAAGCGTTTGACAGAGCTGCTGGAACATTTGAAATTTCACTGCCTCACTTTCCTAATTAACACACGAGCTCCAGACAGCCAGGTTGACATTTTACAGTTAAGCAAAGGAAGTTAACTACAGTTCTGTTAAACAGTGAAAGTTTGAAGATCTAATGTCTCTTCTTAAAAGGCACTTGGAAATTAAATTCATGCTTTTGCACCAGGACTTGGAACTACAGTTCATTATACTCACACTTCAGATAGTTAAAAAAATCCTCATCAAAACAATTAAGACCCAGCAGCACACACTTTCCTTGCACTGAAAGAAAACAAATCTTTGTCACTGCAAGTGTAAGAGTTTCTCATCTGCCATTTCTTGCAAGAAGAAGTAATTTAACAGCTTACATAATGTACTGCTTTATGATGAATATTGTGGTTGCTAGCACAGAAACCTTTGTTACTTCAAAAATGCTGGAAGGGAAAGGAAAAGCCTCAAGACTCAGTTTGAGAGAATAAAACTCAACAGGTCACATGCCCATATCAGTATTTTGACCCAAACCAGAATTTTCCCAGCAATTTTAATGAAGTGAATTACTCACTTAAGTATCTAGATTGACTGCATGAAGTCTTTCAGCTGATTACTGACAGCAGATTAAACATTTAAATATTTAAATGCAGTTTATTCAGAGTATTCATCACTTTTCATCATGTTTCTTGTTAAATTGTCTCAACAGCATTTGTTTACATGACAGTAGGAAGTCTAAAAAGGCCCATATTCATAATGCTTAACAGCTTCTAAAAGGCCAAAATGACCTTTTCCTTCCAAAATTAGTTCTCTTATAGGCTCTGCATCTTAACTGCCAAAATCCCTCAGTGTCTTTGGCCACAGCTGTAGAAATTAAACCATTTGAAAGCCCATCTGAAAGTCCAACTTCCTCTATCCATAACAAACGCTCTTTAAAAATGTATCTTTATGACTGCCACAACCCACTGACTTGTAATCACAGAAGGAAATTAAATATCACATGGACAAAATACAATTTTTGCTGTCTAAACCCCAACCTTTCATTTGTACACATTGGAAAAGTATCAAAACTCTGGACAGACAGTTGAGTGACAAAATCTGTATCTGCAAAAACAAATCTATCATTGGAAATGCTTTCACTCCCAAATCTTTAAAAAACTGGGCTTGTGACTTAACTTGTAGTAAAAAAATAAAGTTTATATTTGCACAGATTACAAATGTGTGCTTTTCATAACCACTGGTTCTATTTTTATGTGGTCATCAGAAACCATTTGCAGCAACAGGTAGCAGATCAGTATTTTATATATCTGCTACTGAGAACATTTGTGAAGGATCACACTACCACTGACACCTTCCACCTCACAGAGCTCTTTACAGTTCTCTCCTCTGTATTCTTTGCAGTTCTGCTCTTAAACATATTTGGGGGGGGGAAGTTCATCTTTCCTACAGTGTTTTTTCTAAACCACAAAAATACACCTGAACAAATCTCACAAAGCTGCATCTATAAATAAAATTCTCTCTCAGAAACAAAGGAATGTGAGTAAACATTCACATTACTTCTGCAACCTGAGATACTCATTAGCAGCTCTCACACTACCACAGCAACAGATCACATCTTTCCTTTGACTTCTTTACACAGGAACAGAGGTCACGTCCACAGATGGCAACACAGAACCAGAAGCAAGAAAGTCATGCAGTCTGAATAATCCTGACCTCAACTTTCATTCTCTGATGCTCATTGTGTAAAGGCATGATACAGGACTGGTCATCAAATCCAACAATCTCTGATAGGGAAGGACTGTGTACTTCTGTGGTGTGTTCTCACCACAAATTACCTCTTTGTCAGGGTTTTTGCTCCTCCTAATTCTAGGAGAGAATGAATCTAGGAGATCTCCCCAGTGCAGGAAAAGAACAAAAAGGAAAAAAAACTTCCTTCTAATTTTTAGCCTAGTTTATTGAAACTGATGGTGGCCAATAGCAGCAAACAAGAAACTGAACTCCAGATTTTCCTCTTACAGTTCATCAGCATGAAGTGATGCAACCCTTTACCACTCAGTACTTCAGGGTGACCTTCAGCACTCTGTTTAATTGCTAACACATTCTATTTTACAGGAAGCCTGCTTATCTAGTATAAAACACCCAAAACCTCCTTTGTTCATTTATTAAGTCACAAGGACTTTTGCTTTTCTTGAGGGAAAAAAAGCGCCAGTACTTGCCAAGACATAGTCTAGTAATACAAAGCAGATGATCCTTTCATTTGCTTGAAATTACAAGTAACTTGTTTTCAATCAGCAATTACATACAATTCCCCAACTCAGTTACATCATCTAGTTTGATAGTTATCAAATACGTCAATCCCAAGGCTGAAATGCTGACACATTCCAGTTTGAAATGGCAACATGATGTAAGCACTCCAAAAAAAAAAAAAAGTTTGAGAGTAGTACTGACAAAGTTTTGTAGGTGTTTGCTCCATTATTTAACATCAACCAAACAGGGAGGAAGCTGCATTCCTTTTATTACAGTCAACTCCATTTTTAAAGATTTAGTAAGGAAAAAAATTAAGCCTTACCTCTGGTTTACTGAGGCTGGATGACACAAGAGAACCTGATCCCACATCCAGATCCCACTGTTTTCTCCCACTGTTTTCTGGATCCAGTGCAGCAATTCGTCCATCCAAAGTGCTGATAATTACTAGAGATCTGCAAGATGGAAACATTCACAGTCAAAACTACAGCAGGATGGACTTCACCTATTAGCTGCCTTTTATGCTCAGTAAAATCCAACTCCAACCCTTAAATTGAGTCTCTATATTCTGCAAAAAAGCAATTCAACTGGGTAGCTCTACCCAGACCCACAACAGAGCAGAAGAGCTGAAGCCTTTGGGTGGATGTCATAAACTAATTTCCATGTTGTAAGACACTTTCAGAGCTGAGATTCAGGGGAAGGCAGTTGACTTTTTGCTCCTGCATGCAGATGTTACCACTACAATACTGAATGAGATCATCCTTCTGGAAATATTTATACAAACAGTATGGATCCCACTTCTTCCAGTCCCTTCCAAACTGATCTTTAATACATCCTTTCAAAACAACCTAAACCCAAAACTATTAACCCAGCCAATCGGGATGTAAAAAATATTAAGTTGCAACTAAGTTTTCAATGATTTTGGATGAAACATTGAACTTCTGGGATATTTCCCAAGTCTCTGAGTAAAACAAGTCCCTCCAAAGGCACACACAGGGCACTACAAACAACCTCCAATGCCTGCAGACCACAAAGCTACCAAACTGGCTTTTGCAGCTTAGGCTTTAAGTACCCTGATGCCTAGGGATACAGGGCCATGGCAGGCTGGCTGCTGATTTCTACAGTGCCTGAAGCTCCTCAATTTCAGTAAATCTTGTTTCTTACAGAGCTGTACAATTAGAATAAACATTTCTGGTTGTGCTAGAGCTCCAGCATTAAAATAAACAAACAAACAAAATAAACAACACATCAGAGACAAAGCACTGACAAGGCATTTCTGAAAGGCCTTTTTTTTTTTTTTTTCCTTGAAGATTGTTTCTCTCTGACCTGAAAAAGCTGGGATTGTGTTGTCAGTTTGGCTTGCAGCAGCTCACCAGTCTTCAAAGGCAGAGGGAGTAGAACTTGATCACTTCACAGGCTGCTTGCACTGAGGGGGGTTGGACCCAGTGACCCGGAGGGACCTTTATAGTCACTGGTTTCAATGAGAATAAGGAACTGTGCAAATAAACTGATGGGGAGATTAACCAGTTTCAGGTGAGGGTGAAAGGGCAGGGGGCTGGTAGTGCACAAACAGACATGTATAGTAATCTTTACTTTAAACAATAAGGGACAATAAATTATTGTGGAGAACTCTGGCAAAATCTATTCACTTGTCCAAAGTTAATGGTGTAGTAACGAGGAATTTAGGGAGGAAATGATGGGAGGTCTCTTAGTCTGCTTTAAGGAGGGAAAACCTGAAATCATCATCTGAAAACATGTACAGGGAGAGTGGCTCATTACATCACCTCTAACAAAGGCCATGTAAAACATGGCTGGTTTACATGTTAAAGTAACCCATACAATTTATGGGATTTTATAATGCTTATAGCACTACATTACTAATAAACAATAAAATAAAGATATCTTTAACCTGTTCCAAAAATGCTATAGCAGCTCCTACTTCTGAAGGTGGCCGAGCATCACATTCCTCCAAAAGCCAAGTTTAAGAAACTGTTAGAAAAATACCAATTGTGCAAATATTTGCACAGTAGAAGACGTAAGTTTTTATAAGCTGATAACAAACACTTTTTCCGACTGTACAGAAATGAAGACTAGGTTAATAATAAACCAGATTGCAGGAGATTGACTATTTTCAAGTACTGTAAACAAGTGCTCACACACGGCCTTGGACACATATTTAACACAATCTGTTTGCTTTATGGTAAAGCAATTTATCTGAAACCCTCTAGCACTGCATAAAAAAAATATTATTCCAAGTGGGTCTACTTAAATTTTATGTTGATCCTCCTGACAACTAGGTTATAAAAAGAGGTAGAAATGCAGCTAGAATGAAGGGAATTTTGGCAGCCATACTGCAGAGAAGACAAATCCTAAAATCGCACTGTGAAATGTTTTCTCGCCGTGTACTCCCATTGTTTTCCTTTATCTAATTCTTCCTGTTTTGACTTCTCCCTCAAATAACAAATGTTTCATGCCTTTGTATATTTTACATTTCTGTATTATCTTTCCCCACCAGATGCAAACCTCAACCTTCCCTAGGAGTTACCTCACTACTTAAGCCTCTCCACCGCCACTCAAGAGGGCGGTTTTGGAACCTGTACCTGCACCCTGACCTCCAGCCACCCAAATCGTGCTGTAACCACACTCCAGTTTTCAGTTTAGCTGATTAGGAAAGAGGAGGGGAGTGTGGGAACCTTTGTGCCAGCAGCACACACTTGGAGGAACTGGTTTAACCAACCACTTCTAGACACTGTAAAAATCCTGGCTTTTCTTGGGTGCAGTGGCACTCAGGGCTTGTCCCCAGCTGTAGAATGGACTTTGTTTCACCTACTGAGCAAACACTTCCATGAGACAGAAGGACAGAATCAGCCCAGCTATATCTGAATCTTAGGTGTAGCTACCTTTAGAACTGGAACCAGGTGTAAGAAAAACACCCATTTCTGCTTTTTTAATAAATCATTAATTTTCAACTAAATAGCCACATTTCTGGTTCCAATTTCATCTTGCTCTTCAGCAATACCACATACCAGGAAAAAAGAGCTATAACTCCTTAATCTTCTGATAAAATCCTTCATTCCTTACTCTATTTGTCTAGGAGTTAACATCTTAATACCTGTTCTCCTCTTCTCTGATGGACTCCAGTAAGTTAAAACCCTGTCACTTGAACTCTACGTGGTGTAAGATCTGAGATTTGTGCCCAAGACTCTCTCTGGTGTTACATTTTCTCACTGTCAGATTTTCCTTTCCCTTTCTCTGAGAGATTCCAGTGCTTGCAGCTTTGTGTACTGGGAGCATGAAGTGCTGACAGGAGATCTTTCTGTTGCTCAGGTACTCTAATCAAGCACTAAATTAACACATGAGACAAGCAATTTAGGCAACTACTTCAAGAAGATATTTCAGAGCTTAGAAACAAACAGGCAGGTGACTTGCTTTTTGTCACCCCACAATGCCACTGTGGGTTTACTGCAGTGTTTTATGTCAATTCTTACATCAAATTCTTAGAAACATGAGCAAGATACAGCCACAGTTCCAGAATAAAGAGAGTCCTTTCAGCCACCTGTTTGCCAGCCTTTGCTGGCTCAAGATGTCAGGGCTGCAATTCCAGTAATTCCATTACATTAAACTGAAAAAGCAATATTTTTGATGCATCTTTGGGCCAACTGATTGACAGACTGAAAGCAAAAGGAATTCTTGACTCAATTTCTATTTTGGTTAGGCCTGATAAACTCTTTTATGCTCTGAAAAACAACACCTTATGGCTGGCTTTATCAACATCAATTCCTGATTGGGGTAAAGCTGAAAGGCTGCCTTGACCAAAGACAACAGCTTCTAGGAATGCACAGGTTTTCTGAGAACCCTACCAAATCAGATTCCCTTCTGAGAAGGGAAAACACAAAGTATTATCCAGCTTAAGGTCAAAAGTCACAACCATAACACCAAGGAAGTGAGGAGGATAGAGACAAACAGCATCAAGGCTGTATCAATACTTATTGACAGTAAATCACAGACTATACAAAGGAGTGAATCACATCACAAAGATACAAAAGAAGAAGGAAAAAAACCCCAATGGCCAATACCACAAAATCATAATTCAATAATCTCCACAAGCCCGGACCAGAATAAAAAAGATACAAAAAGAAATTACTTAAAATAAGGCAGTCACTTAAATCCCAGGATTTCTCACCTGAAAAATAAACATCAGTAAAATGAAGGCTTGCACTTTTTGCCTTGAGCTGCTGGTCCAGAATATATTATGAACCAAGGGATGGAGAAGACAAAAATCCCTTCTGGGCCCTTACAGATGGCCAACAGCAGGACTAAAGCAAGGGGCCAGTTTGTGGAACATACAGAGGTATCAGCAATTGGAGCAGCTGGCAGAGAACAAGCTAATGTTGTATAGTTAGATTTTATTTGCACTTTGTCACTATGAAAGCATATCTGGACACACTTCCCTGGCCCCAACCATCTACAAACAGCCTCTATGGCTGAATGAAAATGTTTTCTTAGCTATCCTCTTTTGCTCACAGACAGGAACTTGTTATCCAAGGGCAGTGATAATGTTCCCCCTTGAAATTATGCAAAATACCTACTGCAAACTTCCACATACATTGACAAAAAGCCAGTCCTGGGCCTTAAAACGTTTTTTAGTGTCCCATAATAAACACAGCCCACTTTCTGAGATCAAGAGGCCTTAGCACAGCACTGTTCCACCTCACAGAAGTGAAGGTATGATTTACCTACAAACAAAAGGGCTAAGATGGCAAGGGAAGTTGTAAACAGGACAGAGGAGGAACACTTCTTTAGTGCACCTAAAGAACACCCTTTCACGACATCAAATTTTGCATTTATTCAGTAAGTTGTTTTTGTCAGAAAAACAAAGCAGAACTTGTTGTCATCGTGGTACATTTACCACCATTCCTGCTTCAGTTTCAAAAATCAAACCTAAACCCCTCAACAGTCCATTGGGACATTGCAAATGCTGCTGTTTGTTAAACCTGAACTCGAAGCAGCTATTCCAACAGCAAGCCCTGCTTGTTTGTATGTAAAGAGCCCAGCAAATCACTAACCCTCCTATTATTTTCTAGAAAAACAAACAAAAAATCTTCAAACCATTTGCCTACAGCAAAGACAATTGGGGTTTTGGTTTCTTTCTTTTTTTTTCCCAGATTATATTGACCTCTATATTGCCTGAGTATTGCTGAAGAACAATTAGCTGAGTTGAGATCTCAGAAACACAGATTAAAAATAAAGAAATGCAGGCAAACACTATGGCCAGGCAGCCATTCTATTTTTATTTGATGACAGCAAATCTGTTCCTACATACTAATCAATTACAGAGCAGCTACATTTAATCTCAGGCTTAATTTACTACATCGAACATCTTTAGTGTATTCTACTTAGCTCTAGAAGGCAAACAGAAAATGTATTTTTAAAAATTTTCCAGGCTAAATAAACAAGGGTCCTAGCAAAAACTGAATACAGCAGAATCGCAATAAACCAGGTGGTATTTTGATCACCTGATACACAAAACAATGATCCTGTTGCTAAGTGGAGAGACTGTCCTCCAAGAAAACAGGGTGCCAAGTTATCAGCCAGTTTCTTGTTTTAAGTGAATGCTTGGGCATACTAAGAACAAGCTTTGGGCTATTCATTTTCATGTTTTCAAATACAGCAGGCATTTAGTCATGCTGGTTTTCCTTTAAACTCCGGCTGTGGCTTATCACCTCATCGTTCTCAGCCAATTCAGAAACAGACTGGAATCAGCTCAGTAACATTTCTGCACTTGAGTCATTCATCTCAGTCTTCCTTCTGCCGGAGCTTCTTGCCACACGCAGTTATTAAGCATTTTATTTCCCCTTGTTATATTCTGAAACTTGTTCATCAATTTGCCTTGCATGTTTGGCTTCCCCTCAGGCACACCCCAGTGTCTGTGCTGCACAGACAATTAAGGACGCGGGGGAACTGCGTTTTCTTTAAAACAAAACGACGACAGAAAGGGACAGCACGCTCTGAACAACTGCGAGCTGCGGGTGTTGGGAAGAGTTTGGACTGCAGATGCTTTAGGGTCTCCTTCCCGCAGGCACAGAACTGCCACCTGGGACCAAGGCAAGGAAGGGGTCGAGACGCGGTATTACCAGGGTAAGCAGACGGGCCAGATGTCACATAGCGTGACATCCGGCAGCTTGTTTGTCTAAGAGCTAAGACAACCCTTTCTCCTTGCTAACAACCGCGTGAAGAACAAGCACCTCACCGCTGGTGAGGTCCCGAAGTTCCTTTTCCTCGTTGTCACCGCCTGCCCCTCCCCGGTCCATCCCTGTAGCGCTACTCCAGCCCCATCACGGGACTCAGCGCTTCCACCCCCTTCTCCCTCCACCTCTTCTCCGGCCCTGGGACACTTCCCTGAGTGTCCCACAGTTCAGCCCCACGCAGCAGCCTGCGACACCCCTATTTCACCGCTTTCCCAAGCACCATTCCATCTACGATAACACTACAGCGCAACTCTTCCTCCTCCCTTCTCCACTCTTCCCACTCCAACGCTCCCGGCCCATCCCAGCGCTATTCCCATCCAAGCTCGTTCCTGCACGGTCCCCTTTCCCACACACGACCCCCGGGACGCTGCAGCCCTTTCCCTGTGGACTGCCCCCTCCCCAAGACCCCCAGCTGCTGATTCCCAGCCTCGACACAGCCGTGTCCCCCGCAGCACCCCCGGACAGCGACCCTGGACTCTGCACCTTCGCCCCTGACCCCCGCCCAGCACCCACACACCGGACCCGAGCCCCCTCCGCGGCACCTCCACGCTGAGACCACTGACCCCCACCCCATCACAGAGACCCTTCAAGAGTCCCAGACACTGACCCCCATCCCAATCACTGACACTTCCCCAAACCAGACGTAGACACTGATTGCCGACACCCCTCCCCAGACACTGGTCCCACCTCAGCCGCCCCACACCGACCCCTCACCCACCCACTGACCCCCTCAGGAACCCCAATCCCCGACACAGCCATCCCAGCCACCGACCCTCACCCCAGACACGGAGCCCACACTTTCACCCAGCCACTGAACCCCCGCTTCAGCGCCAGGCACTGCTCCCCACCCCAGTCACCGCCTTCCCCCGCTCACCTGCTGCCGGCCCGGGCCTCCCCGCTGCCCTCAGCCTCCTGCTCTCCGGGCGCCGCGGGGGCCACACCGCCCTCATCGTCCTCCACTGTCACGTCCGCGGAACCAGCGGGCAGAGCGGCGGGAGCGGCGGCCGCCCCCAGCCCGAACGCGGCCTCCACAGCCGCGACATCGCTCGGCGGCAGCTCCGGGCCGCCCGCCGCCACCCCCAGCAGCACCAGCAACGCGAAGGCGGCCAGAGCGCTGCGGCCCCCTGGCCCCCGCATGGAGGGGCCCGGCTCGCCCGCCGCTGCCACCCGTTAGGACATGAACGCCGCTGTCGCTGTCACCGCTGTCGCCGCCACAGAATGGGCGCCCGCCGCGCGCGCAGCCCTGCCCGCCGCGCCACGCCCGCCCGCCACGTACCGGCACCCCGCGCGCACCCGCCCCTGCGAGGCGGACACGCACCCCATAGGTCCGGCGCCACGCCGCTCAGCCCGCCGCTTCCTTCTGATTGGCGCGCCCGGCAGGGGGGGCGGGGAGGAGCTGGGTGTTTGTCAACAGAGCCCGCCGAGCCAATCGGAGCCACGCCGCTCTCTCCCCCTCCTCTCCCGCCGCGCCGACCAATCGTGGAGCGCATGATTCACCGGCCCGCTCGCCCATTGGATGCCGGCTGGCGCGCGGGCGGCGCGGCTCCGCCCCTTCCTCAGCCGGGCTGGAGACGTGGCTGTTCCTCGGCGCCGGCAGGGCGGGGCCAGCGGCGCGCACCACCCGGCGGGGGGGGGAGGGGGGCGGGAGCAGAAAGCGCTCCCCCAGCCCGGAGCGGAATGGACTCGTCGGGCGGGAACCGGGCCGTGAGGGAGCGACCGCCCGGGGGCAGCGAGGGAAGAGTGGAAATGGCACTGAGTGCCCTGGGGATGTTCGGGCAGAGGCGGGACCCGGTCAGCTCAGATGTTTTGTCCAGCCGAATTGATTCTGTCATTCGGTGGTGCCCCCGGGCTGTTCTGGGCGGTACGGGTAACTCTACCCCTGATACCGAAATCGGCCCTGTGCTGACCCCAAGTGAGCTCGCCCCAGGTGACCCCACCTTTCTGTGGGCTTTCTGTGCCCACCCACCCCAGCACACACAGGCCCATGCCCGGCAGCTCCAGCCCCAGAAAGGCCCTGTGGTACCTTAAACTCGTGTTCGTTTCTTCCATGTGCTCTCAGATCTGTCCCGGGAAATTGTGAATGCCCTGTCTGGAATCGTTCCAGGCCAGGTTGGATGGGGCTCTGAGGAACCTGGTCTAGGGGAAGGTCCCTGCCAGTGGCAGGAGATGGTCTTTGAGGTCCCTTGCAACCCGAGTCATTCTGTGAATCTCTGTTTATGGAATACTTGATATAAATGATACATATGATATATAATTGCCCCTTTCAAGGTTAGTTTTTCCCCAGTTTTTTTCCAGACCCAGTTTTACCATATTTTGAAGAACAGTCCTTGTCACCGTGATGGTACCACCCGACTGATGAGCCTGTCATCTGCAAATTGGATTAGGGCTGATTTTGTATTTACTTCCAAATGACTAATGAAAATATTGATTACGTATGTGTGTAGTACAGCACATAGGATCCTGCAGGGTCCTATTAGAAGTAGCCTTATTCAATAGTGATTTATAACCACTTATAAAAAAATAATCTCTGTAACCAGTGTTTACTGTATTCTTCACTTGATGCTTTATTACCCTGTTTAATTAAAATATTGTGCAGTTCCAAGTAAAAAAATGCTTTAAAAAGTTTATTACACCTTTCAGAGGAAATTGAATTATTTGTTGTCTTTTAGAAGCATGAAATGAGATTTCTGTTAGACCTCTTACTGGCATTACTAATTCTTTAATGAGTGACATGACACCCTTTTTTGATATTTATCCAGAACATTTTCCATAGAT
Source organism: Phylloscopus whistleri (assembly GCA_017589585.1). Classification (NCBI taxonomy): domain Eukaryota; kingdom Metazoa; phylum Chordata; class Aves; order Passeriformes; family Phylloscopidae; genus Phylloscopus; species Phylloscopus whistleri. The sequence continues at coordinate 2,818,502 of JADMLD010001546.1, read as the reverse complement.
CTGATATTATTAAATCTACATTTATTCCATATCATGCAGCCTCCTTTCCTGAAGACAGGCACCAACCTGGCACTTTTTTAGCCTCCTAGAACTGCCCTGGTCTATCAAGATTCACTAAAGAGGAATGTCAACACTCAAGGGGTCTCTGCAGTCAGCTGCTTCCAACCCCCTGGGCCACAGTTATCCCTGGAAGACAAGAGCTCCACTGGTCACTAATGCACTGAAATTAATCACATCACTGTCAACTGGCCCCCCCACACGTGTATCTTCCTGCTTCTTTACAAACATAGATCATAAATGTTCGATGAACACTTCTGCATTGTTATTGACATTTTAATCATGTCCATCTAGTAATGGACCTGTACCATTCACTTCTAGGGTTTTCTGGGATTTTTAGCCTTGCCAGCTATGGATTTCCTTTGATGTGCTTCACTTCCAATAACTACTCTGCTTCTCACAGCTTCTCATTTATACCAACATTTCCTTATTTCCTCCTTTCTCCATTTGGGCTATTTCTTTTTTAATTTTACTCACAGTCTCCAGTCCATTAATAAAAAAAAAATGTTTTTTCTCTTGATTTTGAAGTTGTGGCTCTTTGCTCACCCAATGAATTCTTTAAAAAGAGCTCATAGTTGTCATTTTTAGACTTCTACCTATTTTTTTTTTTCTTCCTGCTTGCACTCTTATTTTCTGATGATTTGCAAATACAGCTCTTTTAGAGCACCAAGTGTATGCAAACCCAGGTCACAAACACTGCTCCCCAGCCAACCACTGAACTGCAATCCAGGGATCTTTGTTTGGGTTTTTTTTTTACTTCCTTCATTATAACAAAGTCCAAAAGAATTTGCCTTATGCCACATGCCAAACAGAGCATGTCATTTTTAGCAACTTAAATGACATTTTATTACTGTACCCATATGGTCTTGTGCTACTATTTTCTTTATTTAGATAACTCCTCTCTCTTGAGTGTCTACCCGTTCATATGTTTACAAAGAGTAATCAAATTCCTTGTTTCTCTAGGCAAATCAAGCCAAGGGCTTTTATTCTTCCCTTACACATTTGGCTCTCTGCTCTAACTTGTCCTCCCCTGGACCTGTCTCCATTTAAATTCATTTTTCTTGCGTGGTGATGTTTTGAACAGTCACGTTGAAGGGTAAATTTAGTTAAATTTTATACTCCATTATATTTCTAGACAATGAAGGAAAGCTAACTCCTGGCCATGCTTTTTACAGTAACTTATCTCTTGTCCCACCAGTTATTTGAGGGAGAGATGTAACCACAGACCCCAGAAAGTTCCAGAATATCGGGATATGTCCCGACTAGACTTGCACTTCTACCTTTGTGCTGCGTCACGAAGGTTTATTACACCTAAGGCAAAACAGCAACCACTGGGCAGGTGTCCCTCTCACACCCATGACCTCATTTTCTCGTGTCCCCTCCCAGCCCTCACCCCAGAGCAGCAGCCTTCCAATTGCAGCCTTTTCTTTTGGGGAGGATCTGGCAGCTTCCACCAGAGTACACGTTTTCTTCTAGACTCCTCCTAGATTCCGTGGCACCGAGGAATAATGAATAATCAGAATGCAAAAAGCTCTTTATTTTTCTTGTTTTGGAAACATTTCTCCAAGGGATGGACAACGTTATTCTCGAGTCCTTACGGCAAACATGGCAATACAGCCCTGTAATTTTCTCTCTGTATTAAAAATTTGTGCCAACAAAACCAAACTTCCTGCTTTTTGCGAAGCATGACTCACATCCTCCATTCTGTTTTGACTGACTGACATAAGAGATCTATTTCAGTCATATGACAATAACTTCGAATCTGACTAGCCACTTATGTGGAAATCAAAGCCTGTTCTTGCAGGGTGGATGGATGTTAACTGGAATGGTGTTTTACATAACTCCACTGAAGATCTGCCTGCTTTTCCCGAGTAACTTGCTCCTGGAAGAGCGAGGCACGGCAGTGAAAGCCCAGCATGCCACCTCGTGGCTGCCCTGTGCCCAGGGCCGTTCCTAGTGCCTCCCTTTTCCAGGAGAATCCAGACTTCCAAAAGCTGCATATGCTGTAATTAGCACTCCGGCACCCCTGCTGATGCCTTCTCACAAGCAGAACAAAACCGAGTCATTCTTCACCCGGCAGATCAAACCAGAGACAAGCAGGGAGGCAGGTGTTATTCAGAGGAAATGTCACCGAACTGGAGTTTTGCAGGATAAAAAATTAGGTTGCAGGAATGTAAATTGCAGAGATGTGACAGGCTTGGAGTGCTGCTGCCAACCAGAGAGTTTGTCTGGGAAATTCTCAATCTTCCACTTGGTTTCATCAGTGCATTGGTGAAGTTTTACTTTAATGGGTCTTGGATTTTAGCTGTTTCATGCCTGATCAATGGGAGAGGAGTACAGTTAATTGGATCAGCACATCTGCCATTCAGAGGGGCTGTGCCTTCACCAGGATTTCACCCAGGTTAGAATGCACTTTTCCAGCTGGTTTAGGCTGGGTTAAGCCTGCAATGGAAGATGGTCCCACAGCCTTCCCTCTCCCAACTGAGTGATCTTGCTGCCTTCCTCAGGAAAGGTCAAGGATAACTGACCTTGATTTTTTGGTTGCTTTACCTTTCAGAAAGAACTCTGCCAACACATGGAAGTATCAGGAAAACTTGGCAAGCGATGGACCATAAGGTGGGAATGCTCCTTTTTTGTTGTTTCTGTCTTAGAGCAGTGCAGCTTAAGCCAGTTACAAAATTTTAAAATTTCTCTCTCCTTTCAGAGACATATATTAAGTTTGGCTGAGCCAGTCCAACCTCATTCACCTGTCAAGAAGAAACTGCCTTTTCTTGCCTGTGTGGCAAGGTAAATCAGCACAGGGTCATGGGAATGCCAGCATAAACTCTGTACCCAGGCTGTGTGTGGATGGTGGCTGAAGGGAGTGAAGAGCAGGCTCTTCCCTTTTTGTCAATAGCAAGCTGTTATCTCAGCTACCATGTAATTTTCCTACCATGTAATTTCAGCCTCAGATGCAGAATTCAGCACCCCGAGTCAGGCAATCACCCTGACGGCCTGAAAGGGCTGAGCTGCTCCCTTCCTCAGCGTGGTTTTTGTTGGGGGTAACACCTCGCAGTTGCAGAATGTCTGTTCAAATCAGGTTCAAACACCTCATTGGACTGAAGCACAGAGGGTGAGAGTTGGCTCCTGGAGAGGCTTTGACGTGGGACAAAAGCAGGCTTGTACGAAAGGACTTTGAGCTGTTTGCAAACAGAGCTGGTTGTTGCTGGAATTCACAGAAGATCCATTTCTAAACTATCCAATTTCAATTTTTTGTGCACAGGCAAGGCTCAGCACAGCATAAATGAAAGATTTTCTGCTTTCACTGGAGCTGTAACTCACCAACAGATTGAGATAAATTGCTAACAGAAAGGTCATTATCTAGAAGTGGAAATGTTTGTGTTTCCCCAGGCGCTGCAAGATGTGTTTCAAGCCAAAGCTATCAGCCCCTGCTGTGAGGGTACAACAGGTTTATCACCCCACACTTCTGCACTAACACTCCCCACAATAGTGGGTTTTGAGAAGCCCAGGGTGGGCTTCTTGAGTCAGCATAAAACCCTAGTGACTGTTCTTCATTCCAGTCAAACACTTCGGATACTGAACAGAATAATCATAGAATCATTGAGCGGCCTGAGTTGGAAGAGACCTTAAAGATCATCTCCTTTCAACCCCCTGCCGTGGGCAGACACCTTCCACTAGACTGTTGCCAAGAGCTCCTTCCAACCTGCTTTAACCACTGGGGCAGCCACAGCTGCTCTGGGCAACCTGTTCCAGTGCTTCACCACCCCCACAGTAAATTTTGTTCCTTAATATTTAACCTTAACCTACTCTCAGTTTGAAGCCATTCCTCCTTGTCCTGTCACTACATGCTCTTGTAATGTGTCTCAAAGCTCACCCAGCTGCTCCTTCAGTTTTACCCTTCTTGCATCATGGAAGTACACAGTGCTAGGGTCTGATTCCCTCTGAATATATATCCCACTAGATGTGTGTTTACACTTTAAAATGGGTAACTCGCAGAAAAAAAATCGTTGCTAGCTGGCAGAAAACACTGAACCACTGCACAGAACCACGTGCTGCTCTTAACAGCAGCCACTCGCTCTGTACAGAAAGGTAAGGCCTCACCGAGCTGAGATAAGCCCGGGCAATGATAATAGAGTCTTTGTTGAAATCCCACTCCATTGTTCAAGGACTGATGTGCCGGCCCAGGGAGAACAAAAGGAAATGTTTCTAGTCCTTGAAAACCACAGCAGAATCGCAGAGGTTGGCAGCAAAGCAAGCCAGTCATACACAGAATTTAAAAAGAGAAGTCAGCGTAAGCTTTTCTGTCGAGCAAATAAAAAGATTATTCTCTACGAATTGTGGCCTGACCTTGGAGTGAGTAGTAAGGGGTAAATACCTGCCATTCTCATCCACCTTTGTGGGATTGCAGCTGGAGAGGAACTGAGGTGTCTGTGAATGGTCCTAATGTGGCTCAGAGGAGTGAAAATGCTGGTGTAGAGGGACTTCAAGGTTGCTCTGCCTCTCTGTTTCAGAAACAATTTCATCAGAGGTCAATCCAGGGTAGAGGGAAAAACTATGGGGAATAAAAAAAGGCTCTGTATGCTTCAGGACAGGAGATTTCCATGGGGTTTTGTCCTGACCCTCCTGCAGGGCGGGATAAGGAACTAAGTGCTGGTTGATATCATGTGCTCAGAGGACCCGTGGCGTTTTTCTTGTCCGTGTTGCTACTTTCGAGGGAGATCGGACTACAAAGTTTGAGTGAAAGCCCGAGAAAGGCTCTTCCTCGGAACCTGTGGAAGCCCGGCCAGAGTTCAGTAACTCCCCGAGCTCAGTGCATTGCCTGGCTCCTGCAGGGGCTCCCCCCGCCATCCTCCCTCCTCCCCCAGCACCTCCCGGTGGGACACCCCGCATCCCTCTGCTCTTTCGCCCCCTTCCATCCCTGGCAGACCCGGTCTCCCGGTACTTTAAGATGTACATACATCGATTCAACAAGTTGCTCCGGGGACTGGCGGGCATTGTGGGAGCTGTAGTTCGCCGCTCGCAGCACTACAAGTCCCAGCCTCCCGGCGGAGGAGAAAGAGGAGGAGGAGGAGGAGGCGGAGGAGGAGAGGAGCCGGCACGGCCCAGGCCTGCAGCCCGTGAGGAAGAGCCCCCCGGGGGCGGGCCGCGCCGGCATGCGGCTCCCCGGCCGGCTCGCCCTGCTCCGCAGCACGCCCCTGGCTGCCCGGCCGCCAGGGAGGCTCCGAGCGGGACGGGCGGCGGCGCGGCGCGGCTTCTCCCGCGGGCGGCTCGGCGGCACCATGGCAGAGGAGGCCAAGAAACGGGCCGCCTTCGCCGCCGTGGACAAGCACGTCCAGGTGAGGCAGCCCGGGGTGCTGCGGGGCGCGGGGGGCTCGGAGCCCCGGAGCCCCGGTGCGCGGAGCGGCCGCGGGGTGCGCGGAGCTTCCGGGAGCACGGACGGACCCGGAGTGCTCGGAGGAGCTCCAGGCTGCAGAGACCCCCCAAAGCACAGAGAAACTCCGGGGTGCAGGGACCTCCCAAAGCACAGAGTGGCTGCAGGGTGCTGGGGTCCCCCATTGCATACAGTGGCCGCGGAGTGCACGGAGCGGCTCCGGGGTGCCGGGACAAGCTCTGGGCTGCCAGGACCTCCCAGTACACGGAGCGACTCCGGTGTGCCGGGACAGGATCTGGTGTGCCGGGTCCCCCCCAGAACACTGAGCGGGCATGGGGTGCACGGAGCTTCGCAGCGCATGGAACGGCTCTAGAGTGCAGGGAGCCCCCAGTACACAGAGAGATCCCCAAGTGCAGGGACAGGCTCCGGGGTGCCGGGACCCCCCAGTGCCCGAGGGGCCACGGGGTGCGTGGAGTCTCCCAGAGCACGGACGGAGCTCAGGGTGCATGGAGCGACTCCGGGGTGCAGAGATTCCCCCCCTCCAATCCCCGGACGGAGCTTGGGGTGCACGGAGCAGCTCTGGGGCACCGAGTCCCCAGAGGCACGGACGGGTCCCGGGGTGCCTGGGGCGGCTCCGGGCGCAGGGACAGGCTCCGGGGGTGCTGGGACTCTGAATGCACCAAGTGGCCGGGAGGTGCACGGGGTCCCCCGGTGCACGGAGCGACTCCGGGGTGTCGGGACTCCACAAAGCACAGAGCGGGGTGCACGGATCTTTCAAGTGCGTGGAGCGGCTCTGGATTGCAGGGACAGGCTGTGGGGTGCCGGGACGCCCCAGTGCATGGAGTGGCAGTGAAGTGCACGGAGCTTCCCAGTGCATGGACAGGCTCCGGGATGCACGGATCCCTCAGCACACAGAGTGGCTCTGGGGTGCTGGGACTCCCCAAAGTACGAAGCGGCCACAGAGTGTGCTGAGTCCCCTGGTGCACAGACGGACCCTGGGATGCAGGGGGCAATTCTGGGGTGCAGGGACACCCCAAAGCACAGAGCAGCCACGGACTCTCCCAGAGCACGGATGGACCCTGCGATTCATGGAGTGGCTCCGGGTGCAGGGACAGGCTTTGGGGTGCTGGCACCCTGCAATGCACAGAGGGGCCGTGGGGTACACAGAATTTCTGGTGCATGGATGGACCCTGGGGTGCACAGAACAGTTCTGGGGTGCCGGGACCCCACAAAACACAGAGCGGCCACAAAACATAGACACAAGGCTGTGTGAGGCAGCTCCAGGTGCAGGGACAGGCTGTGGAGTGGCGGCACTCACCCCAGTGTATGGAATGGCCATGGAATGTAGTGAACTTCCCAGGGCATGAATGGGCTTCAGGTGGCACGGACTCCTGCAGTGCACAGAGCAGCCCCGAGGCTCATGGATGCAGTGGGGGGCACTGAGAATACCCCTCTCACTCGGAGCATGAACAGTCCTGGGTGCAAAGGGGGACCCTGGGGTGCATGGATTGGTCCTGCTGAGCCTCTTCGTCCTTCGCTTTGGACTTCACTCGCTTTAGCTGAGGCGAAGGGAGAAAACTGCTTTTCCTTCCCCAGTGTCTGCCTCCCTGGCAGCAGCTTCCCGCCTGATCCAGCTCAGCACTGTGTACACCGAATTTGGGGTAATGTCTTGCACCTCCAAACTTTCTCTGTGCACCCTCCTGCGAGCTGGGCTGTGGTGGGAGTTCAGGCTAATGCCATGTACTGCTCCTTTCTCCAAGCCCAGGATGCGCTGCTGCTGCACCCCGTTTCTGAGCACCCAAGCCAGCAACAACAGTCCCTGACCAGGGGGTTCTGTCTTGTCCTCTACAGGGAGAGAAATGCAGCCAGGGGCTTCAATCAGCCCCTTGAATGTCAGATAGGGCTGCAGCTGCCTGAAGTTTGGCACAGCCTGATTTGGAGGATCAACAGTTACAGTCACACGGGGTTTATCGGTGCCAGCCCTTTCGCAACAGCAGTGGTGAAATCGGGGTGAGGAGTTGCTGCTAAGAAAGTAGATATTAGCAGTTAGGGGAGAAAAAAAACCAACCCCCTTCCTTCCTGTTCCTCCCCTTGCTGGGTTAGTCTTTTGAGGTTCAGTTGCTGATGGTTTCCCTTTTGTCCCATGAAAGCTTGGCTTGTTCTGCAGCCCTCTGAGCAGTCTGTACGTGCCCGAGAGAGCACAGCCACCTCCTGCATGAGACCCAGCCCCTGCTGGGCCAACACTGTTCAAAAGTGATCAGTCTGTGAGATGGGGGAGCCTGGGGGCTCTGGCAGTTGCATGAAAATCCCCTTTCTTACCCAAGGCAAGCCCCAAATTGTGCATTGAGAGGTTGTGGAAGGAAGGACTCGTCTCACAAAGCGTGAAGCCAAGACACCACTGCTGCTGTGAGTTATAAATGGGGGCTCCTTTGATTCGGGGTAGTACTTTTGGACTTTTATAATGAAATAGCTGTCCTTTGTGCTGTTTTATGGCCAGGCAAACTTAGGATAACGTTTCTGGCTGTGTCCCAGATGATTAAAGTTCAATGTCCAGCTTTGATGCTGGTTAAGTAAATTAGTGTCTGGGGTAATACCCCAAAGCTTGTGCAAGCTGGCTTCAAGAAATGATGGAGAAGGAGCTCAGAGTTACTGCTCAGGAGCTGGATGGTCTCAGCTCTCCGTTTGTACTGTCAGGGGGCAGATGTTGTTTGTAATGGATACGTTTGTGTTTGCTTGTTAGAGCTCTCAGGAGGGAGCAACTTTATCTCTGAAAGCAAAGCTAAGGCTTCCCTTGCACAGCAGGGATGTGTGGGAGGCACCAGGGTTTGGTTCTGCTGGTCAAATCTCTTGCTTAACTGTGTGGTAAATCTGTGGCACTGGGGGCTTGGGACTGGGACTGGTACTGGATGAGGCTCCTCACTTGGCATCCACCTTCACACCCATGCCTGCCTTGCCAGGACAGCAGCTCCTTGTGTGGCAGATGTAAACCTGGGTGTGGGAGGGGGGATTAGGAAAGGAAAACATGTTCCTCTCTTATTTATTCCTTTTTTTTTTTTTTAAATGAAAGCTAGATTGGTGTGTTTGCCCACAGCACTTGTCCCTGGGCAGCTGCAGGAGCAGAGTTCCCCAGTTCTGGAGTGGACACTGAGATGACCAGCCTCAGAGGCCATGGACTGTGGGGCTGTGACAGCTTGGGGGAGTGGGGCTGGCACAGGGCTTGGGGCTTTAGAGCTGTAAGCTGCTTGGGGAGAGCTGGCTTTGTGTTTATACAACACCTCTGAAGGCAGGCCCTGCCAGCACCTCTGTTAGAAATGAAAATACAGGTACTGCCCTGTGTCCTGCTGCCCCAGAGAGGAATGAGCAAACTTTGGGCTTTGCTCTGTATTTATCTACTGCGTTTAGCTGGAGCTTTTTGTTCTCTGACCTTAGGTTCCACTGGCCAGTGCATGTGTGCTGCTCATACTGCTCCATGTGTGTTGCCTGGTTGGCTTCTGTAATGCTGGGCAGTGTCTTTAGGCCCTTGGGTTGGCTGAGAAAATGCTGTGGTCGCTGCCCACTTCACCTGTACGTGGGTCCTCAGCTGTGCTGTGGCTCAGTGCCTTGCTTTTGTTTGGTGGGCTTTTGGTAAACTACTTGAAATGTAATTTTTTTGCATGAGGTGCTGCTCCTCAGTGCTCTGCTTCTCACCAATGTTTGCCCTGCCCCTGGTTTTAAAAGTGGATGTTTTGTGGTTGGTTTTGCCCCTGGTCTGGCTGGGGTTGGAGTGGGGAGGGAGAGGTGGGAGTCACGGGTAAGGCAGGGGCTGTGACAGCACCAGTTCAGGCTGATGTAAAGTGCTGCTTCACCTCTAATCACTGATAAATGGATGGGCTGGGACCCTTGTGAGCTCTGCCTGCTCATCACAGTGGAGTCACCGATGCTGAGGCTTTCCCCATCCCTTCAGGGTACCCAGCTGCTCCAAGAAGCTGTCCCACCCTACAGAAATGAGGGCAAAGAGAAGAAACTGCCTCTCCCTGGGTAAAACAAGTCTTTTGGGAGCACTGGTACTGCCTGTGTCCTGCCAGCCTCTGCACAGCTCTGCTTGTCCCTTCCTTGGCTGGCCTTGCCTGGCTCTGCCTGCTGGGGGGGTGACACTGGGAACCTCAGGAGCCTCTGGGTTTCTGCTGGCCACGTTGCAGGTGTGCAGCAGTGACCTGCTGCTCTGCCCAGCTTTTGCAAAGTCATGGTGGTTAGCGAAGGCTGAGGTGTAAGCTGAGCCTCTGGTTTTGGAGAACTTCTGTTTTCTTTAAGCTTTTTTCTCTGCAGAAGCAAGAGAAATGACTAATCCTAGGGGAGTGTGACCTGTCTTGAACTCCACCTTTCCAGGTGAACTTGCGTGAGAGCAAGATTTTAGCTGGTTGAAGTGCTGCAGGTGTGGCTTTTTCCACAGCTGCCGAAATCTGGATTTGCTGCACATGAGGGAAGAGCTCCAGATCTGTCTAATGTCCAAGAGATAATGCACAACAGCTCTCTGCCTGCATCTCTGGTTGTCTTCGTATCTTCCTCATCTGAAGTCTCTGTGGTGATACTGGGCCTCTTTAAGTCAATTTAAGCTTTGGATCCCGTCCAAAGAAAAGGAAGTACACAGAAAATGGGAAGTGCAGAAGGCTGCAGGTCACTTACAGGGAGTGGGAAACTGAGTTGATAATAAACAGAGACTGACATGGCAGAGAATACGTCTTGCAGAAGTAGCACAAGTGCACCCATCCACCCTCAGCCTGCAGCACCTTCTAGGAGTGTATCTGTGTTGTGGATGCCGGGGCAGTGATCCTTCTTAAATCAGGAGAAAGGCCAGGATGGAGCTGTGGTTAAAATTTTATCCTCTTCAGCACATGCTGCCAGGCTCACCCACCTTCCAAGTTTTGCTGGACTCTCCTATAGGCAGCTTTACACTCTGTTTTGGAAAACATTTTTTATTATTCACAGGAACAGCTGCTGTGCTCTCTGCTTTGGCTGCTGGTGCATCTGTGCTGTTTACAAATGATATGGTTGGCAGCAAACCCAGCCTTTTACTGTGTGGCTTCCTTGGGAGATTTTTATCTTGAGGTTGTTTCCCCTTCTTCCTCTGTGGTATTGTCTGAAATTCACAGCTTTCCGGCAGGAGAGCTTTCATGGAATGCCAGCAACCACCAGTGAGTGTGCATTGAACACCCTGAGATCGGACTGTGCTGGTAATTAGCAAGCACATGTCCTTTAATGAGAGGGAGAGTTGATTAAAATCCCTTGGCCGCAGACCATGGCCGTGCCCTCGCTGGCACAGCGTGTTCCCTCCCTTGCCTGCGGAGTGCTGAGATGCTGTGTCCACGTGCAGCCCTGGACCAGGCTCCTCTTGCATGTGTTTATAATGCCACTTTTGCTGGGGAAAGTGGACAACCTGGAGCCTCCAGTAAGAGCATTCCTCTGTCTCTCTTTGATTTGCAGAACAATCAAGTTCTTGGGATTGGAAGTGGATCTACGATTGTACACGCCGTACAACGATTAGGTAGGATGGTCCCCTTCCTGCCCCTTCCACCACACAAAGTCTCCTTTTCCATCTGCCCCAACTACTTAAAAAACACCCTAAAGTCACCTGCATGCTGACTGAGAGCTGATGCCTTGGGTCTCTTCACCAGCTGCTGTGTCCTGCTTGAAGCTGAAGGTTAAAACTGGGCGTTGGGCTCCTAATTTATTGCCTGAGAGTCCTGAGGAGGTAATGATTTGCCACCTGTTCTCCCCACACAGCCAGGAAAAGCTCTCCACTGGCACCCACCACGAACTGGAGCTGAACTCCTTGGTCTGGTTCCAGCTTTGCCCAGCTCTGCCCAGTGCTGACTTGCTGTGTGGCTCGGGGCCATGCAGCTGCTCTGCTTCCTTTAACCCCTTTGCCTGTGGCTCATTTTGCTCCACACGACTGACACTGAGGGCCCTGCTGAGGTGTAATGAAAATGAGGAATGTGAAATCCTGCTGCATTTTATTTATGTGCCCCGCAGCCGGGTTTACCTGCTTGCTCCAGGTGCAGGGGTTTGCTCAGGGCGTGATTCAGAAAATTTCAGCCAAATATTCAAGTGAGGCAAATGCAGTTTTGCAAAGTGAGTGTGAGGGTAATTATTGTCACGGCTCATTACAGAGGGTGCAGAGGTTTAAAGTTCCTTTGCAGGGCACTCTCAGCCCTAGATCTGCTTGTGGAGGTGCTGACCTTTGGATGTTTTTGGATGCAGAGCAGAGCAGCTGTGGGGGCCGTGGTGGGTTGGGAGTGCAGGGTCAGCCCTGTTGTTCTTGAGGGTCTTGTTTGAGTACAGAGGAGGAATCACAGAATCATTGAGGTTGGAAAACACCTCCAAGATCCTCAAATCCAACACAGCACCACTGTGTTCACCACCAAACCATACTCCCAAGTGTTACATCCACACTTCCAGGTGTGAAAAGTCCACCACTTCCTTGGGCAGCACAGTTCAGTGTGTCCCACCTGGGTGGCTCTGCCTGTCTGGGGAGTCCCCTGGTGACCTCCAGCTCCCTTGGGCAGAGCTGCAGCCCAGAGCAGGCTGAGTTCTGAGCACATCCCAGCTCTTCACTGTGCAGGGTCACAGCAGGGCTGGGGCTGCCCCTTGTCACCCATTTCCCCACTCTGTGATGCACTTCATTGTCTGGGAGCTGCTGTTCAGCCTTCTGGGCTTGGCTCAGTACTGCAACCACTCCCTCCTTGAGCACAGAATCAGTCTCTAAATAAATGGCTATTGTATTTGAAGAGGAGTGGCTGTTCCAGGCTGCAGATTCTGGCTTTTCATGTCTCCTGATTGCTTTAGAACTGGGATGTGGCTTGTAACAACATCCAGCCTCATGTGTTGCATGTGCAGTCCTTCCAGCAGCAGCATTACCTTGGAGCATGCAGCTCATGTGCTTGCTCTGGTGCATGAGCTCCTCCTGACTCTTGGGCTGTTGGCTTGTGCCTGAGTATTGTAATTACTAAAATAACATTTTGTCCATAATGATATCTTAGTAATAGATTTTAGTCATTTGAGGTTAGCCTGGGGGAGAAAATATTTCCTTCCATTTAATGGAATACTGTACTTTATTAGTTCTTTCCCTGCTATATATTTAAATGTTCTATAATAAATTAATGTGATGTCCCCAGGGCAACAAGCCAGCAAACCTTTCAGACAGCTGCTGGAGCTCTGTGTTTACATGGAGAGCAGCAAAAACCTGTCTAATGGAGTGAGAGAGGGGATGGGGCCGATTTCCCAGGTGAGGATTTGCTGATGGGGCTCCTCTGCTGCTGGAGACATAAAAGTTAATGGCTCATGGTGGCTTGGGCTGGGCCAGAGTGGGTGTTTAAACATTTCTGGCTGTTGAAACTGAGCCTCAGCCTATGGAGGGGGGCACCTGTTTGCATTTTGAGCGTGACTGAGTTATTTGCAAGCCAAGCAAGTAATTGCAGTGAATCAGAGGGGCTGTGCTGATCTGAGGATTCTTAAAGTGAAAGTTGCTGTGTTTTTGCCTTGTGCAATGAACAAACCAAGGCTTCTGCTTTTTTTGCCTGCAGCTGAGCGAGTTAAGGAGGAGAACCTGACAATTGTCTGCATCCCTACATCCTTTCAGGTGAGTGCTTTCCTCCTTTGCTTCCTGCCAGTCAAACACTCCTGCAGGGGATCTCCCCCTGGGCTGTGGGAGGCCACCTTGCCTCTCTCTGGAACACAGTGGTGTGAATGAACCAAAAGCTCCAGTGAAAGCAGTCGTGGTGCAGCCTACAGAAAGACCTCACAAAGAAGGTGATGGTGCTGTGTTACCCTGACCTGAGCTCGGGGCTGGGAGGTGTGTTTGGAGCCAGTGTGGTAAGGCTGGTTGTGTCAGGGTTGGAGTGTGGCTTCCTCTGGATCCCACTTGCAGGAAAATGCTGCTTAGTGGTGAACCAGACTGGCAGTGCAAAGCTCACTGGAGACACTTTGTCTCCTTTGAGTCTGTATCAGCCCTGACAGCTGTAAAGAATAATAGCAAGCTCTTGTGTTTTCAGCAGGAACTTCAAATGCATCAGCTGGACTTGATAAGAAATTGCAGAAGAGAAATTGGCTTAACCTCTCGTTTGCTGTGCAGCCTTTGCAGGGATTGTTTCACACTAAGCTTGATGTTGAGAGAGCTGGAGAGAAAGGGAGAACCTGGCTTGGTGGTGGAATACAGATCTGATGGGGAAGCTTCTGAGCATCTCCCATGCCTTTGGCAACTGGCTTTGGTATCTTTGCCTCTGTTCTCTGAGCTGGGAACCTCCTTTTGGGCAGGTAGAGGTGACATGGTGGGGACTACCCGAGGGTCTTCAAGGCTGGGTGGCAATACCCCAGTAGAGGAATTGGGTGTGTGTCCTTCTCATGGTCCTGGTGTGGGCCTGGGGACTGTACTTGTGTCACAACTGTGTCACTGTGAGGGCAGTCAGGCAGTGTGGCAGGCAGGGCAGAGCCTGTCCTGTGAGGTTTTCAGGGACTTGAGTGGGTAAAGCCCTGAGCAACCTGGGAGCTCACCCTGCTTTGACCTGGTGGTTGGATACACACCAATCTGAATTGTCCTAAAACCTTAGGAAAACCTAACATCTTTCTACTCTGCAGTTGTTTAGGTGTGGGGGTGACAGGGCTCTCTCTTCCCAGCTGTTGAAAACAACTGGGGTATAATGCAAGGTGCTGCAAAGGCCAGAAAGTCAAAAGAAACAAAAAAAATTAGTATCAGTACTTCTGTTGCATATACAGACTATGGTGAGAGTCTGTTTTTGATCTGTTTCAAATGATTCCCACCCTGAAATGTCATGTCCCTTTGAATCTAGGAGAAGTGCTCTGAGTTCAGTCACTAGTTCTTTAAGAAAATATTTATGGAGCTCTTGTAGTGAGCATGGGCTGGAGCCTGTCCTGCCTTGAAATGTTGTCATAGTTCATTTAACACCACCAAGTTTCTTACCAGTAGAACAGGAAAGTTGCTGTTAAAGGGAAGAGAGAGACTGTACATCTGCAGGAGCCAAAATTCCCAGCACAGGGCTGTCTTGTACCTCTTGCAGTCCCTTAGACCTCAGCCCATTCCTGAGTGGAGCGCTCCCAGGTCAGCAAAACAGCGTTTTATTTTCACTGTGTGCAGGTGTAGATGGCTGCCTGAGGTCACTGGCAAGGAAGAGTTGGTTTCAGTGGGCTTTTATACTGCTCCCCTCCCTGTTGTCAGGTCATTAATGCCTCACCATCAGTAAAGCTAGAGCAGGGTAAGTATCTGTCCCCCGGCGTTTGCGTTGTCTCTTTTCACCGGGACGTGTGCCCAGAGCACGGCGTGGGACTGCTCCTGCCCAGGGCTGTGCAGTCACCACCACTTCTCCCTCAGCTATGGGAGCTCTGCTTTTGATTCCCACTGCTCCCATCGCCTTGCAAGCAGAGCCTGGAGAGAGCTAAGCCACCTGGTTGCCACACCGCTGACTTTCAGCCCGTTCAGGGTCTGGCCTGCATGTGCAGCACGGTGTTTTTCAATGCTTTGGATTCCCCAGATCCCTGAAACCTCCTTTTGTGGACACCACGTGATGAATGCCAACCCACTGATTTTTATTCCTTTCGTTTTGTGAGTTCTTAGGGCCCCACAGCCCATGAGTGTTAAAGCTGCATGCTGTGAGATGCCATGTTGGACTCTTCAAATCATATCTCATTGCCAGGAGTGCCACCTGCTAATTCTAATGTTTCTGGGATGCCAGTACCTGTGACTGATGCACTCTGTTAGTGTTAGTGGGTAGAATTCAGAGGAATCAGCTGATGCAGGCTATTGCACTGGGGTTTCTTGGTCTAGCTGCAGCATGCTAGCAAGTTTGTACTTGAGCAGAGTTGTGCAAGGAGGGAATCTCACTTGAGTGATGATTTGGAACACAGAAAATTCAACCAGTTAGAGATTCTGCAGATGACACCAAGCTGGGTGGGAGTGTTGATCTGCTGGAGGGCAGGAAGGCTCTGCAGGGGATCTGGCCAGGCTGGATGGATGGACAAAGGCCAGTGGTCTGGGGTTCAGCAAGGGCAAGTGCTGGGTCTGCACTTTGGCCACAACAGCCCCCTGCAGAACTCCAGGCCTGAGTGGGTGAAGCAGCTGCATGACAGAAAAGGCTCTGGGGGTGCTGGTGACAGCAGCTGAACATGATCCAAGATGTGCCCAGGTGGCCAAGGAGGCCAGGAGCACCTGGCCTGGATCAGCAATGGTGTGGGGGCAGGACCAGGGCAGGGATTGTCCCTCTGTGCTGGGCATGGTGAGGCCACTCCCTGAATGCTGGGTCCACTTTTGTGCCTCGTGACAAGAAAGGCACTGGGGCTGGAGCGTCTCCAGAGAAGGGAGTGGAGCTGGAGAAGGGTCTGGAGCACAGGTGTGATGAGGAGCAGCTGAGGGGGCTGGGGGGCTCAGCCTGGAGAAGAGGAATCTCAGGGGGGACCTTCTGGCTCTGCACAACTCCCTGACAGGAGGGGGCAGCCACGTCGGGGTCGGTCTCTGCTCCCGAGTAACAAATAACAGGACAAGAGGAAATGGCCCCAAGTTGTGAGAGGAGAGGTTTAGATTGGGTATTAGGGAAAGTTGCTTCACTGAGAAGGTGGTCAAGCACTGAACAAGCTGCCCAGGGCAGTGGTGGATTCACCATCCTGGAGGGATGTAAAAGCCACGTACATGTGGCACTTGGGGACGTGGTTTAGTGGGCAGTGCTGGGTTAAGGGCTGGACTTGATGTTAGTAAAGCTGGCTAAACAGTCCTGTGATTCCCTGTTCAGGCTGAGGGACTGACCAAGGGCAGCTCTGGGTGCCCTGTGTTGTGTTGCCACTAGAGGGAAACACACGGCCACTGCAGGAGATGTGGATCAGAGCCACCAAGCAGCTGTTGCAGCAGCTTCCCATACTTTTCCCACGAGTTGTGCATTTGTTGTTTAGTTTTTAGCTTATTTCCAATATGAAAAATACTTTCTCTGCTAGTTCCAGATTGCTGTGGTGTAAATATTTAATTTTCTTGGTCCCATTTTTCAGGCGAAGGAGATAAGAAGGGCTGGATGGGTGAGGGGGAGAATCATATCCAAGCTGAAACAACATAGGATTTAAAAATTCCATATCTGCTTTAGTGCTTAGGTACAAGTGATTCCCACCAAGCTGATGAGGCCTCCTGCTATTTAGTATGGAGAGACCCAAGCCCAGGAGTCCTGTTGGACCACGTGAGCATTTTAGTTCAAATCAGCAGCAGGATTTTCTTTTGATTAAACTGCTCTGGTCTGGAAACATCATTTTCTCCTTGCTGTGTGTTCCTGCTGCAGCCTCTGCACGAGCTCAGAGTGGAGCAGTGGAGCTCTCCCAGGGAGGCAGCCAGGGAATGACACCAAGAGTCTGTTTTCCTCTCCTGCCACTGGTAAATGGTGTTTGTTGTCTTCTTGGTGCACAGGCCCGTCAGCTGATCCTGCAGAATGGCTTAACACTCAGTGACTTGGACCGAAATCCAGAGGTAAGTGGGACCAGGAGGTGAGACCTCACCTGGCCTTCCTCTCACCTGGTCCTTCAGAAAGCATCCAGGCTCCTTAATCCTCCTCTGAGGCTGAGTTTGGGCAGCCACGCTGCAGAACACGAGTGAGAACTCGAGTTGGGACAACAGGAAACGGCCTCCAGTTGTGCCACAGGAGGTTCAGATGGGATATTAGGAGAAATTTCTTCACTGAAAGGTTGGTTAAGCACTGGAGCAGGCTGCCCAGGGCAGTGGTGGAATCAGCATCTCTGGCAGTGTTCAAAATACATGTAGATTTGATGCCTGGGGACATGGTTTAGTGGTGACCTGGCAGGGTTTGTTGAATGGTTGGAGTCAATGATCTTAGAGGTCTTTTCTAACCTTAATGATTCTAGTGATTTTAACAGGCTTAGTTTATTTTTCCCCCAAGTTCTGTCTTAGTTCTTGTCCTTTTAGATGGCAGGAAGGCTGCTGAGTTGTGTTGCCTCCAGGTGCTTTGCATCTCTTCCAAGATGAGGCTTGAGACAGGGATGGATTGCTGGACTGTCAAAGATTTTTCCTGGGAAAACCTTGCATTCTTATCCTTAAACACCAGAGGCTAAAGAGATGTGCCTTGCAGGCCAGCAGCTGGTTTGGGTTTCTCTTCCTCTCACATGCCTGTGCTTGTTAGAGGGGCTTGGGTGTTCTCAGGGCATCCTTGGGTGGCTCATCAGACACTTGTCTCTGCTCAGGCTGGCATCAAGGTGTCCCAGCTCTGGTGACATTTGTCACTGCTGCTTGGAATGCTCCACCCCCAGAGCTGCACCAGGAGCAGGGTTTGGGTGCTGCACAGGAGGGGTTCCCACATCCATTTTCTCCTCTTCCCACAGCTTGATGTTGCCATCGATGGAGCAGACGAGGTGGACTCTGACCTCAACCTTATCAAAGGTGGCGGGTGAGCCTTGCTGTCCCTCTGTCTGTCTGTCCCAGTGCTGGTGGTGGGGGCTCTGTGCATCCCTCTGTGGCTGTGGGTGTCTCTGGGGTGGGCTGGAGAGGACCCTGTGCAGGGCTGTGTGTGCACCCACAGTGGGAGATGGCTCCTGGCCAAGGCTGCCAGGGACAAGGGGCACAAAGTGACGGGTGGGGATAAGGAGGATAAGGTGTGGGGCAATGCCAGCACCAAAACCTGCAAGAACATATTGGAGGGGGCTGGACTTCAAGGCCACCAGGCACAGTGAGGAGCAGTCTGATGTTTTCTGGTTTTGTTTTTATTTTTTCCCCCTTGCAGTGGCTGCTTGACGCAGGAGAAGATAGTTGCAGGATTTTCAAAGTGCTTCATTGTTATTGCTGATTACAGGTGAAGATATTACTGTTCATAATACCCTTCTCCTCCATGGGAGGTTTCAGATGGTGCTGTGTTAGGCCATTGTTGTCATTCCAATGGTTACAGGAGAGCAGGAATGTGTGGAAATGAGCCTGGCTCCCAGTATTTCAGCAATTCAATTTATCTTTTTTTCTTAATTTTCAGCTCAGCAGGCCTGCTTGGGAGTCAGCAGAGCTTGTGGGGAAATGGCAGTTCTGCTCTCTGAGCTCAGTGATTGTCAGCATGGGATAAATTTTCCAGCCATGGGGCTGTGGAAAAAAAAACAACTCCTGTTCTGCTTGTCCAAAACATGTCAAAACAGGGCTTGTGAGTGGCTAGAGCATCATGCATTAAACTGGCTCTTGCTGCACCAGGGCACACCTGGACTGACCCTGTCTCCTCCTGAGCCTTGTGCCTGAGGGGTTTGCAGAGGACCTGGGGTGGTGTTAATGGTGTCAGCAGTGTAATGTCCAGCACTAATCCCACCTCAAACTGTGCCCTCAGGAAAAAATCTGACAGCCTTGGGGAGCAGTGGAAGAAGGGGGTTCCTATCGAGGTCATCCCCATGGCTTATGTCCCTGTCACCAAAGCCCTGACCAAAAAATTCGGCGGCGTGGTGGAGCTGCGGATGGCTGTGAACAAAGCAGTGAGTGTCCCTGCTTCCCCTGAGGAACCATCTGAACAAAGTGGGCAAAGGGGGGAGCAGAGGTCTGGCCCTTCATCTAGTGAAACCTGGGCTTTCACTCCCACAAGTGACATCTTGTGTAACTCCTCGTTATGCTTTGGTTACTGAATTGTGTATTTAGGTGTTCAGGGTGCTCACTGAAAAAAGCCTCTTTGGCTATGATTCCTAGAGAAGCATGCCGGAGCAGGGAGCAGAGGGATTGCCATCCTGGGTCTGACCTGCTGCTCTGGGGGTGCTGGGGGGCTGCAGGGCACTCTGAGCTGCCAGAGAGGGTCTCGAGCTGGGGGTGATGGTTTCACTGACAGGTTTGTTGTGGGGGCGGCCCCCATTTACTTGAATCACTGCAGTGGGGACAGCTGGTGCCAGTGAGGGCTGTGACAGTGCCTGGCTGGGATCAGGAGACACAAGCAAGGCTCATGCCATGACAGCTGGGTGTGCTTCCAGGGCCCTGTGGTGACAGACAACGGGAACTTCATCCTGGACTGGAAGTTTGACAAGGTCCACGAGTGGCATGAAGTGAACACCGCTATAAAAATGATACCAGGTGACGTCTGATTTTTTTAAAACCACAAAAGCTGGCTGAGGCTTGGTGTGTGATAAGTAACCTGGAGTGTGGCAGCTCTCTCCTGGATATGATGAAATGTGTGTGTGTGTGTGTGTGTGTTTGCTGCCCTTCTGCAGGTCTCTGCATTTGTTTCTACTCAAGAGAGCAGTCAGCTCAATTGGTACAATTGTGCCCGTGTGACTTTTTCCATACAGTGGTGAAAACCTGGAGTGATGCTGGTTGATGTTGACACTGTTCCCCATTAGGCACAACAGTCCTGTCCTCTTCCTTACTCTCCTTGTGCCCATTTAGAGAGGGACTTCCAGTGGAAACACCAGTGCACTCTGGAGGGAGGGTTTGCACTGTGCTGCGGTGTTTTCCAGGAGCTGCTTACAGCTCTGCATCCCATTCCCATTGGGAAGCCCTCCCTGCTGGCCTTGCTGTGAGGATGAAGTGTGCCCAAGCTCTTACTGGGCTCGAGCAGCAGTGGCTGAGTGCTCTGTTTGCAAACAAAACAACTTTGCAAGGACTCCTGCTTTGCATGAGACCTGCTGCCCAGGCAAGAGCTGCCTCTGGACCATCCATGTCTGCCCAGGGGCACGGGCACTCTGAGCTTCAGGGAAGCAGCATCTGGATGTCCTTTGGTTATCTTGGCAAAGCCTGTCCATGAAGTCCTGCCTTCACTGACTGCTCATGTGTTGCCAGAACATGCAGGAACAGGTTGGGATCTTGTTGCACAAATGCCAGCATCCCCACAAAGCAGCCATATATTGTCCTGGCTCCACAGCTGAAACACCAGACCAGGCAGAGGCTGTGGGTCTAGGCTGGGTGAAGAGTGGCCAGTAAACTTCTAGTTGTTTCTGGTCTGTGGTTTTGCTTCCCTCAGTAGTTCTTATCAAGGAATCACAGAATTGTTGGGGTTGGAAGGGATCTCTGGTGACTGCTAGTCTGGGCTGCCCCTGGTGCAGTGCTCCATATCCTTATCCAGTTGCTGCCCTTGGCTGTACAAACCTCTGTATTATCAGAGGTGTGTCTGTGCCAGAGGCAGACAGTGCCTGGTTGCTCTGCACAGCAGGAACTTCTTCCCTGCATTTCTTTCTGGTTGAAAAAGGAATAGTAAATAATGGAACCTGTTCCACCCTGTGGGTGTGGTCTCAGCACTGTTTCCTGCTCAGAAATGCACCTGCTGAGGGAAAAGAAGAGCTTCTTCCCTACCCAGAAGTGGATGAGCCTAAATGTGAGGCTGTTGAAGCCTAAATGCAGTGCTGGTAGAAGGGTTTTGGCCACCCTGTGCTTGTGGTAGCCCTTGTCCTCCACTTCTGTCCACCTTCCTGGCCTCTGGCTGTCTCAGTGATCACTGTGAAGTTAGGAGCACCCCATAATTAAATGCATTCAAAAGTACATTTACAAATGGGCTGCAAATTGCAGGGGCAGCACCAGAGCTGCTGAGTCTTATCATTTGAACAAGCATCAGCCAGGTGACCCCTTACAGGATGGTCTTTCAGATGATCCCCAGTCCTGTGGGTGTGTGTAGCTTCCTCTTGCTCCCGTGGGTCTTCAGATGACAGAAAATGTTTTTCTCATGATTGTGTTGGTGCAGCAGTGGTGGCTGGGGCACCCTGAATGTCAGGAGAGCTTTGAGAGCTGTTCCTCAGTCTCTGGAGAGTTTTTGCTGGGAGTGGCTGCATGGAAAAGACTTCCCAGGAGTTCCTGTGTGGCCAACACAGGTGGGACACTTGTTAGACCTGTGGCACTGGTGCTCTTCAAGGAGCACGAGCAGAGGCAGAGCAGAGGGCAGGAGCACAGGGCTGGCTCTGTGTCTTGGTTTGGAAAGACAGGTATTTGCTAGGAAAAGCTGGAGTTTCCCTTAGAATGGAAAATGTAAACCCCTCACCCCCACCAAATTATAATTTTGCAATTAAGGGCTTTCAGGCAAAGATTTGGGAATAGGAATAACAGTTCTTTACTAGGAATATTAACAACACAAATGTAGTAGAAAAAACCAACCAACCAAACAAGCAAACAAACAAACAATCCTGGAAAACCCTGACAGAGTCAGAGCTACAACCTGACACCCTGTTGGTCAGGGTGTTGGTAGCAGTCCAAAAGTAAGTCCTCCTGGAGTGGCAGATGTGGTTCTGTTGGAGCAGAGATGATCTTGTAGAACAAGGGTCCAGTGATGGTGAGAAGGCTCCAGTGATGGTGAGAAGGGGTCCAGTTTTCCTCCAGGAAGCCAGATACCTTCATGTTCCTGTGTCTCAGTTTTTATCCAGGCGGGAATGGTTGGCTCCCCCCACTGGGTGGAGCATCTCACAATGGAATGTGTGCTTTGGGGGGGTGTGCTTTGGGGATGAGTGCTTGTGGATGTGTTAATGGCCCATTAGCAGAAGATATCCCCCTGGGGGGAGGATGGGTGGTGAAAGAGATAAGAAACACTGCCCCACCTGGTTTGAACAGCTGGCCCATTATCAGAAGCATCCCGCCCCCCTCCCTCCAGAGTTACAAGAGATAAAGAAACAAACATCTCCCCAGCTGCTTTCAACAGATGAAATAAAATACACGTTTTTTGGTTCCATAACCCAAGACACTCTGTCAGTAACCGGTGACCCTCTCGTTGGGCAGGCGTGGTGGAGACGGGGCTGTTCATCGACATGGCGCAGGTGGTGTACTTCGGGATGGAGGACGGCTCGGTCAGCGTGCGGGAGAAGCAGCCCTGCTGACAGACAGGGCCCTCCCTCCACGGGCACCCGGCCCTGCCAACCCCGACGTTTTTGCCTTAAGGAGCAGCGGCTGTCGCAGGAGACCCGCGGGAAAGCCCCATCACAACCCTCTGACGTGATGCTGAATGTCTTTTTTTTTAAAAAAAAAAAATCAACTGAACAAACGAAACAAAACAAAAAATAGATTCTATTTATATATATATATATTTTTACTTTACAGGAATGTCGTCTTTTTTTAATGAGTCGTTTCAATGAATTGCTTTAACGTTTTTATTTTCTTTTCTAAGAAGTACTTACCAAAACGTTACTCCCTGGTTTTGTGTTTGGAGGGGTTTTATTTTTTTCCTTTTTTTCAAAGAGAACTTGAACCCTTCTGGTTGCTCATAGTGCTTAATGATGGAAGTCAGAAATACAATCCTAATGCATCATTCCTAACTATCCTGGCTGGGAGGGTGACGTATGTAACAGGAGCACATCCAGTTGGGACCTGCTGATGCCTTATTTGGAACCTTTTTGGTTCAGTATTTTATGCCTTTTATTTTTCTATACCACTGTTTTTTAATAGTTCAGGATGTCTGGTTGTCCTCTGTGCACCATGACAATTCTCTGAGCCTAGGGTGGTCTCTACATCCCCCTCTGTGGGACACCAATAAGGGCCTTTTCTGGGCTTCTGTATGGAGGAGAGATTCATCCTTTGAGCCAAACTCTGCTCTCATTTAATTCAGTACCTCTGATTAAAGTCTGTCCTGTAGCTGGAGATGTTTGGGACTTCGTCCTTGTAGACCAAGAGCAGAACTGTGGGTGCTTGATGAAGTTTACAGGAGCATATTTTAGCAGCTTAGGGCAGCATGGAATAGTGTTCAGTGGCAAATGATCTGATTTGGAATGAAGGTTAATTATCACCCCTCACAGCTGGCTGATTTGTGGAAGGTAGGGGAGAATGCACAGGAAAATGGAGTCTTCCTGCCTAAATTTTCCAGGTGTAGCAGGAAAAAGACACTCGTTCAATATCTCATTTTTGGTGTATAGGTGCTTTGCATGGTTCTGATGTCGAAATGCAAGCCCTCTTTTTGTGTTTTAGACACTGAAATAAAGAGCTGTTATACCAGACTTGGTGGTAATTTTGTTCTCAAAGTAACTTATTTGTGGATAATAGGGTAGATCATGGTCAGACCAACTTCTGCTAACTTCCCCTTGTGAGAATCCCTCACCCAGGCCAAATCCACCCTTCTGCATTTGATTTCTTTTTGCTTCGGGTAAGTGCATTATTTAAAATGTACTGAATTATCTGGTCAACACTTGTTATCTGCAGTACTTTCCACAACACACACTGTCTTCAATTTGCACATCTAAAACCTGTGCATCTAAATCCAGCTCTAGCACTGAGCAAAGTGCCAGCAGCTTGCTGGAAACACTGGGATTTCTCTTCCCGCAAGCCTGGTGCTGCAGGAGCCATTTGCAAAGCCCTGGCTCTGGCTGGGGGCTGTTTTCAGATGCTCTTGGGCTGCTAATGTAATCCTGGATCAACAGAGAGCAATCGAGCACAGCTTTGTGCCCAAGTGCCTTCTCACTCAGCGTGCTGCTGGAAATGAGATTAGCGGGAGCAAACGCTGCTGTTGACTCTCCTCTGTCTGAAATCAAACAGCTCCTTCTCAAAAAGCCAATAAACCCATTACTGCACCATTACTTTCTGGCCCTGGACCAGCTGTGATCTCATTCAGCTTTGTGCTCAGCAGGGGCTCCTTAGCCTGAGGATGGGCAGGTCTGATTCCTCAGCTGCTCTGGGTGCCGGGGTGGATCCCGTGGGGGCTTTTGCAGCAGATTCCCCTGCTGGGGTGGGACTTTGAGTGGCTCTCAGGCTGTGGGTTATGGGCACAGTGTGCACTGTACCACACAGCTGGAATTAAAATGTCTGTGTGGAATTAAAATCCCTGGAGAAAATTTAGAGTTTGAATCCCTGTGCAAGCTCCCCCAGCTCACATTTGCAGAGTCAGTAGATGGGGTTTGACTTAAGGGGCTTGGGAATGGTCATGTCCTTTCCCTTGAAGGCTGCCAGGCTCCCTCATCTGTCATGACCACCCTCATCTTCATCTGCCAGCACATTCAGGTGAGTCCATCCCCTCCTGGGGTGGCTTTGTGCTCTGGCTCTGCCCTGTCACCAACACAGCCCACTTACACTGCTGCTCAGCTGCCTTGGCACAAGCATGTTTGAAGAAGGTGAAGTGTACAGGCAGCAGGGGTATTTCTAGTCCCTGGTCCTTGCTTTTCTAGGCTATCACCATTATTACAAATGTTTTTGGAGAGGTAACAGTTGATGGATGAGCATGCTGTGGTAGATCTCCATCTGAGGGCAGGCACTGCAGCTCCTGTCACTTCCTTGGGTAGAAGCAGTGCAGCTGCTCCTGAGAGCTCCTGAGTCTGAGTTTGTTGAATTTGATTTTACCACCTTGGCTGGTTTCACTGTGGCATTTGCCCTGGGCTTTGATTTGTCGAGGTGCTCTTCAAAAGAGCCTTCAGAAATGGGCTGCCACTTCTATCCCACCCTTCTTCCTTGCCCCCTAGGAAGAAAAGCAGGGATGTATTTTTACAAGATGGCGTTGGGAAAAAAGTACTATCAAAGGCAGGTGGAAGGAGGTGTCCTTTTATGCCCAAGGCAGGCTGGTAGTGGCTATTTAGGGTGCATTCCTGCAGTGGGTTCTGTTACCTGATGTGATCCAGCCCCCCCCAACCGTTGCCTTTTGGGTTGTGTGTGGTGGGTAATGCATGGAGATTTACCATTAGCACTGAATTATGGATTAACTTGGCCCTGGAGGAAAGAAACGTTTCAAGAAGGAGCAACAGCAGCACTAAAATTAATGAGCAACAGAGGTAATGAAACACCAATCCCATTCAGGGAAAAAAAAAAAAAAAGGCAATATAAATATAGTAAGAGAGTGCATCAGATTCAATTTAATTAACCAGTGGTTAATAGGTTAAATAATTAAGATGAATTAATTAAACTAACTAGAAAGAAATTGTGTGTTTTGTGAAACCAACTCACCTTGTTCCACGTTGTATAGAAAGTATTACTATCTGTCAAGTTATTATAGTCAGTGTAGGATGGGATTTATGATCTGACATAATTACTGATCTGAGAAATGTGGCATAAAAAAAGGTGAAAATAATTAGGCAGGCAGCGTAGAGGATGTGTGCTCTGGGTATTAAACCAAAAAATTACAGCTAAAGTGATGAGGAGAAAATCAGCATGCCATAACCAGTGATAAAAATTAGCTGTGAGGAATATTAGTAAGCTGTAATTTTTATTAATATCTTTCAAACATAAAACCAGATCCATTTTTTACGTGTGTGTATTTAATAAAAAATTGTGTAATGACACTGTCTGTGGTCCAGCTGCACCAGGAAATGAGGAGGAAAAGTATTGGGGTTACCAATACCTCTTGAGGGTCCAGCCCTTGCAGAGAAATGGCTTCAATCAATTAGCGAGATGGCATGGTGGAGTATGTCTTGAAAAATTCAAAAGGTTTAATAAAAGAAAGAAAATAATACAAAACAAGGAACAAAGCTGAGCATAGTGTAGGGACAGGTCCCATATACCTGCTAAAACACCTGGAGAATGCCCTGAGCCCCTCTGTTCTCTCCCTTATCTCCTTAGAGAGTTCCACTGGCAAACTGCCAATACAAAGAGGTACAGGATTTGAGGAACAGCCACAAGGTCCAACAGGGGCTTCTCTCTTGGCATTGAGCCAATTGCTGTCAGGACAGCAAAGAAGTTTCTGGGTTCTTTACCTCATAAGAAGTACAAGGGGTGAGTCTCAAACCTTTCCCTATATGGAAAACACTTGCTCGGGTGTGGGTGCTTTACTACAGAAAACGAAAGATGTCTTCGTTTTCAAAGTCATTTTTCAAATTTATCAAGCCTTTGCAGCTTTATTTCACTCAGTACATCAGCAGAAAGGTGATGGATTTCAGATTAAAGATAATCTTGAAGACCTAAAACTGCTGGGTTTTTTTACTGAAAACTTGTGAAGTTTATTAATTTCACCTTCCAGTAACTTTAACAGGAGTTTTATCATCCCTGTAACTCCATAACCTTGGCAGCTGGGACCAGGAGTTGTTTTTTCAGGGCATGAGACTTTTGTTGTTTGTATTTTTACACTTACCAACACAAACACCTCTTACACGTCCTTAATGACACTTCTAGCCTTGGGAAAATCATGTCAGACCATCAATGTTAAATGTAGTGAGCAAAACAGTAAAGGATCAGTCACTTGGTTTGCCTGCAGGAAATTACATAAACTATTTTTTATAGTGAAAACAGAAGACTTTGCCCAAGAATGTCTGAGTGAAAGATAAAACCATCGATCATGTTGGAAAGCAAAAATGCTTTTGATGATTTATGTTGTTTCTGGATGTCAGTAAAAGAAAGATGAAATTCAGCTGAAGAAAACAAGTGACTATTAAGCCAAATACCTCAGATCTATAAACTTCTCGACACTTCAATATCCAAGTTCACTTGGGGATGTTGAGTTAGAAATATTCTTAATAACACTAAATTCAAAGTTCATCTCATGCCATACTGTTAAAAATACATGCACATGAATTTGATAATGCAAAAAAACCCCCAAAACACAGAAGCTTGAAATGCCTCCTAACTGGAATGGTCTTTTTTATTGTGCACCAAACTCTAAATTCCCTCGTGGTGATCTTCCAGTGCAGGATTAATTAAAGAAAATACTACATCAAGTACCCTTTCTACTTATAAATGTCTCACAGGTTTGTGTAATCTCCTACTGAAGCTATTACTAGAATGCCTTATAGATCAAAATCTCTAATTAAACATTAATTCCCTTAAACCATTTTCAAAGCCTTGATTTCAGTAACTTGCAAGTTTTATTTGCCTGCCACAGCATGCTGTCTTCTTGTAATCAGTATTTAATAACCTGTACAGCTTAATCCCAATGTAATGTATTTTGGCAATGACAAATGAAAGCGAAAAACCCCTCTGTAAATCTAGATGGTACACTGGGATTGCCTTTCTAACTATCTTAATTTATTGCAGGAAAAAGAAAGTCCTGCCTTCCTCTAACCCTTAAATGAGTATTATTTTTCGAAGAGAAGACTATAATCCTTTCCTTTACTTTTATATGTAACTTAATGAGGGCTGGACCAGTTCAGCGAAGAGTCAAATCCAACAGCTCATAAGTAATGTACCAAAATCTTGTCTGATTGAAGAGCAAGCAGATAATCACACTTCCTACTGAGAGGGTTTTCAGGGTATGATCAGTGGATATCAGCACCTTGGGAAAACTCAGCCTCTTTGCCACAGGCCACCACTTTTTGGACAGGGTACTTGCAGGTTTCTCTGCAGGTCAGCTGTGGGCTGTGGTTTATCACTTATGAAAGGTTTCTTTCATCCTTATTTGAGAGCTCAAGCAGCACATGCTGACCCTGGCCAGGGCTTTGGGGGCTGCACTGAGTGTTTTTTGTCGGGCTCTGTGTTTTTCCTGTGGATTTGCTGCCTTGATAGCCCTGGCTATCAACAGCCTTTTCCAGCCTCCTTCAGAGGCTTCCCAGCAGCCCAAGGCCATTATTGCTCCCTCAGCTGATCCTTGGAAGCTGCTCAAAGAGTTGCTTTGCTGTAATTCATACCTCTGATGCCCACAAATGCCCAATGGGTTTCATTTCCAGTTCCTGGGATGCTCTGCCTCACCAACACTGTTGCCTCAGCACCAGCGAGGCTGGCCAAATGCTTTTTATCACTTTTAAAGCAAATCAGCAGGAAACTTTTAGCAGATTGAACATCCTCAGCTGCAGAATCATTAGAAAAATCCTCTCTGCTCACTGGATTGTACAGCTGGAGGTTTTGCCACATGTGACAGTCACAATCACATCAAAAATATTACTCAGTGGTTCAGTATCATTTAATCCATCCTGCCTGGGCAAGTTCTTGCCTTTTCTATTTTTCAATTAAATCAGTTTTGGGTCATGTATAAAAGATAAAAAGGTAGGATTTTTTTTTTCTGAAAATCAGATGGAGATGTTTTTAAGCTCCCAGGCAGGCCACGTTCCCTCTCCACAGCTGAGCTTGGCCTGTGTCGAGTTGTGAAGAAGAAAACCCATCTGGTTACTTAGCTGGGATTTTTTTTTTCCCTGGAGTAAATTTAATACCTGAGACTTAAAAATCGTGGATGTTCTAGAGACAGTGAACTGAAAGTAAAGTTGATTACATCTCCCATATGCCACATCAGCAGGGAATATTTCATCCAAGCTCCTTTATCCCAAAGTGACATTTCTTCCAGGATTCTGGACAGCAGTCAGAGGATATTGTTCACTGGCATCGTTGGACCCAGCCAGGACATGGCATATTGGAGTCTTTAAGGACTCTCAGGACACCACCAACCCAACCACCCTTGTCCTTGTGGGGCAATTCCACTGGCCAGATGTTAACTGGGAAAAGACAGGTCCAGGAGATGCCCAAGATACCTGGATGACAACTTCTTGGCAGAGGGCCTCGGGGAGCTCATGTGGAGAGGTGCCCTCTGTGCTTTGCTACTTGTTCCCGGAGAGGCTCTTGTGGCTAAGGTGGTGATTGGTGGCTATCTTGGCCACAACGACCATGAAACCACTGATTTTCGAATCTCTGGTGCTGCTGGAACCCATCTGGGACCCGAGGTGGCTCTGCTGAGCAAATCAGCATCTTTTACTGGTGTGTCCTCCTGCCGGAAAGGTGTTGGTTGCTTTGAGTCTCTGTGCAGTAACCAGGGACAGCGGCGATTTCTCCAGAGCTCTTTGCAAATATAAAAATATTTATTGGCAGCTGAACTGTCCCAAGTGGACTGATCTGAGTTGGAGCCTGGCAGCGGGCACTAATGCAGCTGCACCTCCATGCAGGAGCACCAGAGCAGGGTGCACAGAGCCCGCAGGGCCCGCCTGGGGCTGGCGGGCTGCCTGTGGACACCCTGCGCGTCGCTGAGGCTCTGGGCTGCCAGCTGAGTCCGTGAGGAACAGGGAGAGCAGTAGGGGCTGTCCGAGGAAGGGCTCTGTGCCCCTGCTGCTGGCACCTGCTCCTCTGAGGTGGAAGGAGTTGTTGCCTTTGCCTCCTCCTGGAGGGAGTCCCGGAAGAGCTCCGGGTACTCGGGGTTGATCCAGACAGTCCGGATTGTGATGCGCCTGCAGTTTCCATGCAGGGAGTTTTTGTTGCCGTTGTTTTCCCCTTGGGACAGCTTCGGGATTCTGTTGACTTCCCCTTGGGAAAGCTCTTGTTCCGTGTGGTTTTCCCTCTGGCATAGCTCAAGGGGATGGCAGACTTCCCTCTTTTCCTCCTGGTTGCCCCAGGCCCCCTCCCTAAACTCTGGTGCTGCCAGCACTGACCACTGCCTGCTGAGGGTCTGGGCTGCCCTCTGGGCAGATGAGGGGCCTGGGGGAGAGCAGGGGCTCTGCAGGGGTGGGACATGGTTCTGTGCCCCTGCTAAGAGCACCTGCTCGCCCGGGGCTGCTGCCTTTGCTGCCTCTTGTGCTTCAGGAGGAGCATTTGGGTAGTGCTTCTTGTTCCGTGGCTGCCTGTGGTCCACCTGTGGCTGCTTGAAGTCCACCTGTGGGACAGAGGAGGCATGGGGTGGAGGGGGCTGTCTTGGCACAGCTCAAGCCCAGCCTTGTCCCATCACCAGCCTCTCTTTCCTGCCCCACTGCTCATCCTTTGCCTCTCCAGGCTCAGCAGCCCCTGGGTGGGCAAGGATTTGGGATTCACCTTCTCCCCCGTGGGCATCTCTGTCATGCTTTCCTGCAGAGGTTCTCAGGCAGCTGCTGCCTCCTGAGAAAGGTGCCCATGGGCAGTGGCACCCCAGGGCCCTGTGCCCCAAAAACCTCCCAGAGGTCACAGTGGCCTCTGGGCACAGCATGGGCCCTGTGTCACAAAGAGCCCCGGAATGCGCCTCTGTCACAAAGGGACACCCCAGCAACCACAGAACCACCTGGAACTGGCTGTGCCCTGTAGCCCTGGTTCGTGCTGTGATGTTTGGGTTTTCTGAAACTCTTTCCCAGACACTGTTCTGTGAACAAGAGCCATGTTTTCCTAACTGTAACCTATGTTTACATTCCTTTCCCTAGGAGGGACTTCTTCTTGATGTCCCTCTGACTTCACCAATGCAGTTGAAGAAGTTTGTCTTTCTCCCACCCCTTGGGTGGTTCTTTGTAATATAGTATAAAGGGAAGAAATTCCTGGGTAATAAAGATTTGGAGTCATTTCAGCCTTCTGACCTCGGAGTCCGTGTCGTTGTAATCTTGAACAGCGTCAGTGCCCAGCACAGGACAGCCCCTGCCCTCCCCTCTGAGCCCCTGCTCTGATCCCACACAGCCCCACTGACACCCTCGCTCTGGACTTCTGGATCCCTCTGGATCAGGACTGGCCTGGCCTTGGGCTTTTATTTCTCTCCAAGCTTTGATGGGGGCATCTCAGGTAGAGGATCATTTCTACAGGTGTTCTGATAAACAGGTGGTTTGAAACCATCAGGGTTCATCAGTGGTTTGAAACCACTCAGCCCTTACACTCGGCTGCCTGAAAGCAGTGCAGCCACCAAGTGCCTAATGTGAGCTCTTGAAGCTTATTTCAGTCATCCAGTTTGGGAACATTTTGGTTATAAAGGGGAAAATAAGCTTTGTTTGGTCGATGAATGCTTAGAAAACTCAAACATTTCTCTATTAAATAATACTCAGAGTTCCAAACTGAATATTCAGTAAATGAGACAGAAAAAAAAAAGCCTGATGCCTTTCTAGTCTTCATCTAGCTAATTTAAGAGAAATAGATAAGATAAAACCAATGTGAGAGGGAGAATCCACATGTTGCTGTTACTCTGTGGTGGATGGCTGCCTTCCTGAAGAAAAATTCAGTGGAGAGATTCACACCCTGTATTTATTGCTTGAGGAGTAAGTGAGGTATTTCAGGGGTGTCATAATTTACAGGATCAATATTGCTATTTAGCCAGATTGCTGGCCAAGCATGGACAAATACTGTCTGCTATAATTTGTTTATTTGTCTATTGATCCATCTCTGCACCCATTTTGCTGATCAAACAAATGGATAGAGCAGGAACAACTTACTCCTAGTTTTCCCACATCAGTAACAGGATTTATCTCACATAACTTCCCACTCAAAAAAAAAGCTACGTGAGCTTGGACAAACCTGGAGCCCTAGGGAAAGAGCCAAGTGGATTCACTCCATTTATTTTAGGCAGGACCCCTCATCTCCTGGGAGTGCCCACCCCAGACAAAGGCAGCCCACATCCCCTCCTGCCTACAAGTCTCTCAACACCAGAGAACTATAAAAACACTTCAGGAAAGCGTTGCAGTGCTTAGACCAGAAAATGCAGTCCTAGCAGGGATGTGTAGAAGTGGAAAGGAGATTTTCCTGAATTCAGAATATTCAATGGAGGATGCAGAGTTTTTCAGATCCACTCAAGTATACAGAGTACTTCATGTTTGCCCAAGCTGTTGCTTACTTGCTAGGAAAATGTGATC
The DNA here is from genome assembly GCA_017589585.1 of Phylloscopus whistleri. Classification (NCBI taxonomy): domain Eukaryota; kingdom Metazoa; phylum Chordata; class Aves; order Passeriformes; family Phylloscopidae; genus Phylloscopus; species Phylloscopus whistleri. The sequence goes on along the minus strand of JADMLD010001546.1, from coordinate 2,786,785 downwards.
TGGTAAAAAAAGGCTTTCAGTGATCAGAGGGTGACAACTCATGGTGAGTGTTCCTCACCACACCAAGCAGGAACAGCTCCAGTGAGGCAGGTGGGGCTGATGAACCAGAAATCACTGTCAGCTGCAGATGGATTCACAGATGGAGAGGAAAGATGTTTTGAAAGTTTGAGTGAAATGCAGTTTTAAAAACCAAGGTGTTTCACAGAAAGATCCCCGATGGGACACATTCACTGGGCTTATTCTACACAGAGGTGATCAGGGGGAGGGTATGGAGATTCATGTGCTGAAAAATTCCATGGAACCTGTGTGGGAGCAGGGGATGCTTTCTGGGAACCAGCCAGGTCACTGCAGAAACACAACAGGTGATTTTTGGAGAGTGAAAGGAAACCAACACACTCAAATTTGTGTTGCTTACCTCTCCATCAGAGCGATGGTGGAAGTGGCTGTGCTGGGGATGGGGCTGCTTGCCAGGCAGCCAGTCACCCCCTACATCCACTATCAGCCCTGTCATTGCCTTCATCACCCACAAAGGTCTGAATTAACACACTCAGGTTGCTAAAGACAATTTCTGGGTTGTGACCAAACCTGAGCAGCCATGGGGCTGTTTGTTTTGCAATGCAGTTCCAAGAAGACAAAAGAGATGAAGGCTCTCAGTTTTCACCTGGCAATAGTAGTTGTCACCCCTGCTGATAAACAGATGGTTTGAAACCATCCTGTTTTTTCTGGAAACAGGCAAGGCCTCTCCAGACAAACATATGCAATGCTTGGGGAGGTCAGTCCAAGCAGTCGAGGCAAAACACACCAGGAACCTTTGGAGGATGATCACCTGTGGCATCTCTGATACAGCTCCAAGCCCTGAGGATGGGCTGGTCCAATTGGCACAGCTTGGGAAGTTCACCAGAGGGAGGAAGCCTCCCTGGGTCTCACAGGGTGCTTCCCCAGCTGACATGGGGCAGAGGAGGGGATAATTCTATAGCTGTGATTAATGTTTTTGTCTAGGATTTGTTAGATTGATTTAGAAAAAGCTGAGGTACGTATTGAGGATAGAAGCGGGGAGGGAAACATTTCTCTTCTCTCTTTTTTTTCCCGCTTTCCTTCCCAGGCAAATTATGGGCCAAGTTTCTTTTCCCTCCAGTCATGAAGGGAGTTGGCATCAGGCTTGGGTGAGCTGTGATTTGGTCTTATCTCAAAAGAAAGCACCACTGTGTCCAGCAGAGATGCTCACTTAGCAAAGCCTGTCAGCTTAAGCAGACTCATTGGCCTCAGCTGGTTTTAGGCTGCATCTGAGGTCAGATGGACAAAGCATTGCTTTAAAGTGAGGAAGAGGAATTTGACTAAAGCCACTGTAATAAATAATCCTGTGATGAGCAAATAATGCAAATTAGGTGAATGCAGACAGGCTGGGAACCCTCTGCCCAAGCCTGAGGCAGTTCAGACACCTTTGTGCAATTCTGGGTTCCTGTTACAGGGCAGAAATGTGGATCCTAACCCATGGCCCATCCCCTGCTCTGTGGTCCAGCTCCTCCTCTGCAGTCCACCCCAACGTGGAGGAAGCACAGCCAGAATCAGCCATTTAAAATCTCACCTTTGAAGTATTTCCTCTCCTGAACAAGTAAATCCAATCAAAATCATATTTTGTCACACACAGGTGTACAATGAGTTGTGCTTCCCTGTGGTCTCCTACAGGACCTGGGCTTGTCTCATTCTACACCTGTCAATAATCCCAGTGAATTTAAACACTGCAAATATTTCAGCTTGAGGGTAAAATGTGCCTGGGTGTTTCATGGAGTGTGAGAGCAGACAGCTAACACTCCTCTGTGGTACCCACAGGAGTGGTGTAACCAAGCAGAAACCCCACTGAGCCGAAAATGCCCCTTGCTCAGGAAAAGCAGGCTCCTGCCTGGGATGGGACATCTCTCAGAGAGATGGGAGCACCTCCAGTGGGTTTCCTCTGGAACCCACTGCAGGTCTGATTCAAAGCTCACTCAAGGTAAAAGTGCCATTTATTTTCTGAGGGATTTAAAATCTGTTTTCCCATTAAATGCACTCACTTTTTAGAGGACAGTTGGGGTATGAATTAATTTAGCTGAAGTTCCTGGACTTTACCATTTCATGTCTGCTTTAGGGATGAAGTTAAACCAGGTTCTTTACAGAATCACAGAACAAGCTGAGCTGGAAGGAACCCAAGGATCATCCAGTCCAGCTCCTGGTCCTGCACAGCACCATCCCCCAGAGTCACACCCTGTGCCCAAGAGCATTGTCCAAACACTCCTTGGGCTCTGCCAGGCTGAGGCTGTGACCACTGCCCTGGGGAGCCTCTTCAGTGCCCAGCCACCCTCGGGAGGAAGAACCTTTTCCTGATATCCAACCTAAACCTCCCCTGACACAGCTTCAGGCCATTCCCTCGGGTCCTGTCCCTGGGCACAGAGCAGAGAATCAGTGTCTGCCCTTTCTCTTCCCACCACAAATAAGGAGTTTCACAATTCAGTACACTGAGAACACCCCCACCGAGATGTTCACTGCTTCTTGTAAGGTGCTGTTGTTCTGACAATCACTTTTTTTTTTAATATATATATTTTTTTTTACTTTTTTATTGGTTTTAGCTTTGGGGTTTTTTTGGTTGTGGGTTTTGTTTGTCATGTTTTTTTTTTGGTTTTTTTTTTTTTTTTGGTTTTTTTTTTTTTTTTTTTTCACCTTCACAGAATGCTTTAACAGCAATTTCACAGGAATTCGGTTTTGGTTTTGTTTGCAATAATTGTTGTCACTGGAGTGAAAAAGGAATCCACAGGAGCAATTACTGGTCATGAAAGAGTGAATAAATGAATTAATTATCTTCAGCTTTGCTATTATTTTCATGCACATAAAGATGGCACAGGCTGGTGCACTGACTACAGTGTGTTTAGAGGAGGGAGAAAAACTCTCTAAAAGCCTGTGGGAGATAATTACTTTGAACCTCCCTCCGAAAATGGTGTATTTTTCTTTTGTGGCAGCCTCAGTGCCAAGTTCTGAGGATGAACAGGTTCCTGTGGATGACACCAGCAGAGACAGAAATCAGATTGCCTTGGGAACAGAGGAAGAATATTCTTCCCTGACCTTCACACGGGCTGAGGCAACTGTGCTTGCTCCTTCACCTTCCAATCGTTTGCCTCTCTGCCACGAGCTGCTAAAATAGGGCAGAGATACAGCCAGCCCTCTGTGCAGTTTGGCATCTAAAATTAGCTCCTGCAACAGAAAACACCTCGAGTTTGGCCTAATTAAGTTCAGTTGATGTTATTGCTATTTCTTCACTATTTCAGTAGGAGGAGGTGGGCGGGTGCTTGTGTCTTGCAGGACCATCAAGCATCAACAACTACAGTGACAACACAAATGCCATATGCTGTGACTAGGGAAAGTGCAGGAAAGTCACTTCCAGCACTGAATTTACCATAATAAAAGCAAAAATAATATCTCGTGGTCACTTTGCTTTCCTGCCTCCAGCACAGTTGTTTGTATCCCACATCAAACGTCTTCCCACCAAATTTTTGCTGTCGTTTCAAAGGGTCAGGGTGGTCCTGCACATTAATTTCCTTCATGTTGAACAAACTGCAGAGCCTTTTTGTGCCCCAAAACCAGAGGATTTGAGAAACACACGATTTTCTTTTTCTCAAGAAGGGTGTGTCCTAAAGCACCCTGCACTTCATGAGGACAAAACCTTGGTTTTGCTCAGTTGTCTTTGTATTTTGCTCCCTCAGTTAAACCTGCAAAAGTTGTTCTTCAGCCAGCGCTGTTAAGGGGTGAGTAGCTAAACAGTGAGGCAGCTGTGACATCTAGTGGTGCTTGTGGCTGTTACAATGCACGGAAAAATCGGGGAATCGTGGAATGGTTTGGGTTGGAAAGGACCTTAAAGACCATCCTGTTCTAACCCCTGCCATGGGCAGGGGCACCTTCCACTAGACCAGGCTGGTCAGAGCCTCGCCCTTGAACAGTTCCAGAGATGGGGCAGCCACAGCTTCTGTGGCAAATGAAAAATATGTACTAAATAATACTAAAAATGAATAAAATAGGTATACTTAGTGAAAACTGATATTGTGCTTTTAAGGATAAATAGCCAGAGGGATCTCACAGAGGTCACCAGGTCTCAAATGGTGTCATTACAGTGCCTTCACTGCTGCTGCTCCAAATTTAACTGCAAGGAGGTGAAATGAGGATTAGCCCCTGTGGATTTAGTTTAGACATTTGCATGCATTTTGTATACATTCAAGAACTAGTTCTGAAGCAAAGGAATTCAGTAAAACATTAACTTAGTCCTGCAGAACTTTGCACACACTGGCATTGCTGTGTCAGCAAGGTTTCTGCAAAATTAAAAACTTCAAATAAAACTCTTCACTTTAGGAAGAACCTGGGCACTTTTAATGTTGTCAGTTACTTTTGCAAGGACAAAGCTGGATTCAGTGTAATAACAAATTTGAGCAAAATTCTGTTTGTCTTTAGGTGCAAGAACAAATCCTGCCATGGAATAAACCTATATTTATATTTTATTCTCTGGGGGGTGTTAAGCCTCCAGAGAAATGGTGGACTCCAGAGAACTTCTACTATTCATCAATCCCACAGTGCCTGAAAAGAAAAGCAATTTTAATGCAAAAAATTCCAACAGATGTGTTTGTGAAGCTGCTGTGGCCAGCTCTGGGATCTCCAGACTGCAGGTGACCTGTCTGACCACTGAAAATGAGCTGATGGCATCCAGTAAAAGGGAGTAAAAATGTGTAATGTGTCAGCTCAGCACTTCTTCAGGCTTTGACATATATTCAGATTGGGCAGGACTCTGAGAAACTTGGATTAGTGCAAGGTGTCCCTGCTCATGACAGGGAAGTTGTCTAGAGGACCTTTAAATGTTCCTTCCAAACCAAAGCATTCTGTGGCTTTATGATGCAGAATTAAATGAGTTTCAACTGAGCTTCACCTTGTGCTTTTGTGTGTGTGTCTCCAGGAAAGCTGGGTGAGCATCACTGGAACTAAGGGAATGCTGGAGGGAGAAGTTTGTCACCTGGGGTTAAGAAAAGCCACCAGTTCCTGCTCCAGGACCATAGAGCCCTGCCCAGCCCAGTTGTCCTGCAGTGGCCTGACCAACTCCCTATGAAATAGCTGATGACAATGATGGGGGAACAGGACAAAAGGGAAGTAGCTGGATTTACTGCTCTCCATGGTGAAGGTGAACACATTGTTCCATGCTTGTGACTTCTGGGGACACCAGACCAGACCTGATCTGTTGTAGCCAGGTTGAGACCTTCCTCTTGGATGTGGCTTTTGGGTGCTCCCAGTCCTTACCACTCTCTTATTTTCTGATGCTGATTTGCAGAAATATGTCTTTCTTAAACCCCACAGGGATAAAAAAAATTCACTGCTCCATGACTAATTATGCAGAGACACATGAATGGCAGCCTTTCAGGGATGCTGAGGTCAAAAGGAATGTGCCTATTTCCACTGCTGCAGTTCTGGCCCTCAGAGGTCAGGGTTTTATCAGCTTTCAGCTTAACTCCTGCTGAGATGCACCCCACAATCCTGAAACCTTAAAACCCAACGTGGCCTCCAGGGAAGAAGACTTGAGTTTATCACACAGGGATTCATTGGTATTCAGTGGAGTCTTTTTCAGGGCAAAGAATTAGGGTTGGAATGAAATGGTCTTTAAGGTTCCTTCCAACTTGAACCATTCCATGATTCTATGAAAGAATTAATGGCTAAACTCAATTCCTGACAGCAGAGGGATAAGCCATGGCCAGAGGTTTTTTCTGGCATATGCATTTCAAAAACTTACATCCCATTTTGCTCCTGCTTCTTCCTGGGTGGCAGAGGCTTTGCAGGATCCTGTATCCTGCTCTAACACCAGGAAAACCCCGTGCAGGGTCTCTGAGAACAGAATTTGTCCCAGTCTGCTGTTTTCCCTTTGTGAACCCCTCCCATCTTCAGGTCTGCTCCACTCCTCGTGACCAGCAGTGCAACCTGATGATCTGGAAGAGCAGGTCTGCAGGATGTGACCTTTCCCAGCACTGTGGGGCAGCCCCAGGTCTGACACCTGTGATTTTAATAAACCAGATTGCTGTGCTTGGCTGCCCCGTCTCCAGGAGGGAGAAAGGCAGTGGGAGGTGTATGGCTGCAGCCCAGTGAACTGCAACAAACACCCATCAAATGTCAAGCTTTTCGCTAAGACCTGGAGCTGCTGAAGCATTTCTGGCAAAATTTACTGAATAAAATGGTAAGCTCCAATAAGCCCTTGATACGTGACAGAGACAGACTTGCTTCAAATCACAGAGCAAAGCAAAAAAACACTCTTTACATGAAGATCACCACAGGTCTTTGGCAAGCATCTTCCTTCCAGGAGAAATCCAAGCCATGATGGACCTGAAAGGATCATTTTGGGGCTGGCAGGCTGCAGGTGTCCATCCGTGGGGACTTCCCACTGAAGTGCTTCCGATGTTGATGTTGTGACCACAGTTGGTGCCAAGCTGAAATCTGATCTCCTGTTTGTGAAGCACCGTAGAAATGTCAGCCTCTTTAGAAATACCAAGCCACGGCACAGCTTAGGGGACGAGGGGTAGTGTTTGTGTGCTTCTTTATTTTCATTTGGCATTAATAATACTAAACTCTCCCCCATCCCCCCAAAATAACCATGCTAATAGCAGTACCACAAACGTTTGCAGGATTTTTCACAAGCGAAATACAGAATTTGTTGCTGAAAGCATAATGGGGACTGCACAGAAAAAGAGCAAGCTGGATGATCCTTTTCTTGCTCCACCTACATCCTCCCTGCCATAACTCTCCACTGGTCCTTATCTCTGCTCTCTGGAGTTACAGAAGTCCCAGCAAGTCAATTTCTAACTAATTCCTTAGCAGATGCTCTCAACCATAGCTCTGTTACTGAAAACCACAGGCTGCAGGTTAAAAATAAAGCAGGTTTAAGCACAAGTGTGGCTAATCCCTCCAGAAGGAATCCTCAGCTCTGGATTTCTCTGTGCTCTTTTCAAAGGAAAGGAGAGCAGTGGTCCAGCTCCTCCCAGTCACTTTCCCAGGGCTGAGATGCTGGGATTATTTTTACTTACAACCTGTAAATTATAGAAACCCACAAACTTGTCTGTTTTAAGAAGGGTCAGCTCCCCTTAGCTGCAGGAAGCTGGATAGACATGAGGCCAGGGTTTAGCTTCACACTTGGGTTCCTGCCTTGATTCCAGGGAGATGGTGGGGAATGATCAACTTGTTTGCACATCCTGAAGTTCCAGTGACAGGAGGTGGTGATGCCACTAGAGCTAACAAGACTCATGAGGATTTCAAGCTGCTGGGTTGTTTTATTGAGGGTAGGATTGGGACACAGCAATCAGACATCAGCTGATGCCAGATGTGTAGGTCCAGAGTCATCACTGAGGTGAGTAAGGGCTAAACCAGCTCGAGAACGTGTCCCTGGTTTAGCAATTCCCTAAATACAGGCTTTCCCTCTAGGGATGGCCTTCCTGCTAAACCTTCCCTCTTGGAACCTGCATTTGTCAATGGGATGTCTTTTAGCTCTGGCCAGCACCAGGAGACAAACCTGCTTCAGATTCTGAATGGGAAATCAGGGTATGTTTGATGCTGTTCAATATCTGCCCACATAGTCCACTTTGTGGCTGTACCAACTGGGCAGTTTGTACAGATGCCAGGCTGAACACAACCTTAAGTTTTTTAATGTGTCTGGGTTTATTGTATGGACCAAGTGTGTGACTCCTGCCACAGAATTACAGAATGGTTTGGGCTGGAAGGGACATTAAAAACCATCTAGTCCAACCCCCTGTCATAGGCAGGGACACCTCCTGCTAGACCAGGCTGCTCAGAGCCCCATCAAGTCTGGTCTCAAACACTTCTCAAACACTTCCAGGGATGGGGAATTCACAGCTTTTCTGGGCAACAAGATTATCCCAAAGGATTTCTGCTGGTGGGAAGCTCACCACAACGTTTGTGGCATAAGGGGCTGCAGTCCTAGGACAGTGAGCAGTCCTTTGGCCACCCCACTAGAACTGGGTCTGACCTGAGCTTCGTGAGGCAGCTCCTGTCACTGCTACCTGAGTGTTGATAATTGCTGCATTGTTTCTCCCTGGGCTGAATGGTTTCTTGCTAGGCAGTTGAATAAATTAGCAAAATTGATGTTGGTGGGACAGAGTGTTCTCTGACAGGAACCAAACCACGGCATTAAAACAATTGAAAATAAGTTTATTTTCCCTCAATTCCATGTATGTCTGGCCAATTAGATATTGTACAGCTCGCTTCCATACCCTGAAACTTCAACAGTTAGAGTGATGATGCCTTGCATTGATGTTAATTACAGAATCAAAAGACTCTATACAAGTAAGGTTTTGAATGCAAAGGACTGAGATGTTTCTGCTACTGAGGTTTAAAAAATAACAAACCATCAAACCAACAACCCCTACCCTCATCTTACATGATCCTGTTAAAAATACTACAACAGTGAAATGTTTCTGTATACAGAATGATGATGCATTGGCATCTAACTCAAATTCTGTAATTTTTACAAGAGTCTTAATGAAAGCCTCAAGGAAAAATTGATTCGGAAATGGATCCAGGTATAAATCTTTCAGTAGTTCCTTATAAAATCACTGTGTGTGTGTCCTCCTAAGGGGATCATCTATACCTCATAAGAAGCTTAACATTTGGATGCTTCATTCATTACAGTTTCCTTCTGCCTTCAGGTTTAGGGACATGATTAATTAATAAATTAGGAAGAAATCAGAGTATGACTTTGCTGGTTTATTTTTGTTTTGAAGCAATACTTTGTCTCTTCTTGACCCACTCCCACAGCCCTCCCTACCCCATCTATGCCCATAAATGCACAATTATTTGTACTGGTTACATTTACAAGTCATGTTTCTGGAGACAGCTGATGTCACGGGTTGAACCAGGTAACACACTGCGGTTCCTCCCAACCTGACCCATCCTGTGATTCTGTGAGGTGACAGAGTCACAGAATCACAGAATAAGCTGAGTTGGAAGGGACCCACAAGGATCATCCAGTCCAGCTCCTGGCCCTGCACAGCACCATCCCCCAGAGTCACACCCTGTGCCCGAGAGCATTGTCCAAACACTCCTTGGGCTCTGCCAGGCTGGGGCTGTGACCACTGCCCTGGGGAGCCTCTTCAGTGCCCAGCCACCCTTGGGGGAAGGACCTTTTTTCCTGATATCCAACCTAAATCTCCTCTGACACAACTTCAGGCCACTCCCTTGGGTCCTGTCACTGTCACTACAGAGAAGAAATCAGTGCCTACCCCTCCTCTTCCTTTTATGAGCAATTTGTAACTGCAGCGAGGTCTCCCCTCAGTCTCCTCCAGGCTGAACAGACCAAGTGACTTCAGCTGCTTTTCGAATTACTTCCCCTCCAGACCCTTCACCATCCCCGTGGCCTCCTTTGGACACTCTGTAATAGTTTAATGTTTTTCTTACATTGTGGCACCCAAAGCTCCCCCAGCACTCGAGGTGAGGCTGCCCCAGCCCAGAGCAGAGCGGGACAATCCCCTCCCTTGCCCGGCTGTGCCTGATGTCCCCAGGACAGGGATGTCCCTCCCGGCTGCCAGGGCACTGCTGGTTCATGTCCAACTTTCCACTGACCAGGACCCCCAGGTCCCTTTCCCTGGCACTGCTCTCCAGCCCCTCATTCCCCATCTGTCTCTACATCCAGGGTTGCTCCATCCCAGGTGCAGAATCCGGCACTTTCCCTGGTTGAACCTCACACCGATGATTACCCAGCCCTCTCATTTGTGGAGGTCTCTCTGCAGGGCCTCCCTTTCTTTGAGGGAGTCAACATCTCCTCGCAGGCACCGTCCCTGGCGGTGTTTGAGGACAGACTGGCCGTGTCCCTAGCGGTGCCGGGTCGCGGCTTGGACTCGGTGATCCCGGAGCCCTTCCCCGCCCTCATGGCTCCCGTGCCTACAACACCCAGAAGGCCCCGCGGAGCCGCTTCCGCCGCCGGGGCGGGCCGAGCTCGGGGCCGCCGCCGCCGTCATTGCGGACGGGACGATGTCTCGCTGCAGCCCCGCCGCCGCCCGCCTGCTCGGCCGCTTCCTCCGCCGTGAGTACCGGGACGAGCCCTGCCGGCCCCGCCGCGGGGGCCGCGGGCAGGGCCGGGGCCCGGCCGGGCCGGGCAGGGCAGCAGGGGCCGGGCAAGGTCACGGCGGAGCGCGGCCGGGCGCGCTCGGCCCGCGGGCACCGGGGCGGGACTCGGGATGGCCCCGGGGGTCTCCGCGCTGCTCCCGGCGCTGCTCCGGGCCCTCGCTGGGCGCTGGGAGCGGGGCAGCATCGCCCCGCTCGGGGCAGGGGCACGCCTGGCTGGGCTGCCAGGGAGCTGTTTGTAAATGTAATGGGAAGTTTTCCCCTGGAAGGAGGGCGGCCGCACGCGTGGGGGCACGGAAAGGTTGTTCTCGGCGTTGTAGCCCCGGAAAAACTCCGAAGGGCAAGGGTCGAGGGAGTCTGTAGAGTTGGGACTGGTCACGGCGAGGGCTGGAGGCCTCTGGAGGGCCTTGAATTACCCTGTGGTTTCAGCACAGCGTGGTAAATTTCATTTTGATGCCAAGAATAAGGTTACAGGCTTCCCTGTGTGGAGAGCACGAGCAGTCTGACACTAGTGCTTCAGCTCGAAACATTTAATATGTGTTGTTCTGAACATCACAATGAAAAATAAAGTGCTTTTCTTCCTCCTCTTTTTTTTTTTTTTCTTTCCAGTGTGCTTTTTTTTTTTTTTTTTCCCTGCATCCTCTTGAAGAGGAGACTTGCAGTGATAGAACAAGGGTAGTGGCTTCAAAGTGAAAGAGAGTAAGATTAGATTGGATATGAGGAAGAAGTTCTTTACAGTGAGGAAAGTGGAACATGTTTCCCAGAGAAGCTGTGACTGCTCCATCCCTGGACGTGTTTTAGGCCAGGCTGATTTGGCTTGGAGCAGCCTGGTCTAGTGGAAGGTGTCCCTGCCTATGGCAAGGGGTTGGAATGAGATGGTCTTTGGCCAGGGGTTGGAACGAGATGGTCTTTAAGGTCCCTTCCAACCCAAACCATTCTGCGAGATGGCTGTGGGTATGCCCAGGGACAAAAGCAGTTACTAGAGATCTAAACAGAGGAGTTTGTGCCTTAATGTGGTTCTTGTAGCTGAAAATGAATGAACAAACTTAAACCCTACCTCATTTGACTGCGCACAAAGTGTTTTTGTCTTGGTGGGATGGTGACTTGCAGGTCAGGTAAAGTGATCTCACAGCCACAGGCTGGTCTGAGTAGTTCCTGTGCCACACCTACTGTCCAGGTGGGTATCCATTCCTACCTCTTGTTCTCCACAAGCAGGAGCAGAAAACTATTTATGTTGTTAATTTCTGCCACTTCAGCTTTTTGAATTGGCTCCCCTGGGCCCAATAAGAATTGGTTCTGATGGAGGGGAACAGATGGGAATGGAGCACCTTCCAATTTAGTTTAATTTATACTCCCAGCAAAGCTACTCTTGGGTGCAGTTTTATGTGTAAAACCCCACATTGTTCCCTTTACAAATAGCAGTAAGAGATCCAGGGAATAGTTATTAAAATTATTTTGAGGGCTAGAAAGGAGGAAGAAGTCTTAAGTGGCTCAAGAAGTGTCTTTTTGCAGCTGTTCATGAAGTCTTTTACAGAAACCCCTGCAAGATGAAGTAGTCCTTCACTGGAAATCTTTGGTTTGATACTCTTTAAAGACTGCTGAAACCTTAAATTTAAGCTTTGTACATACATTTTCATAACAGTTAACATCTGCTTCTCTTAGTGATTTGAAATCATGAATGTGCAGTGTATTCTGTTGCACAAGAGATGCAAACCTTGTTTTTGTTGGTGCACTGCTTCGGGAAACATGCAGGGTGTGTATCCCCAAGGTTGAGATCAGGAAGTTGTGGAAATGGAGTATGAAATCTGTCAATGAACGGTGAGTGCTGCTCAAAGGTCAGCTCAGAGCACTGCTGGTGTATGGACAGAATCAGGAGAGACCTGTGCTTGTCCGTGTACCCTTGAAGAGTTTTTGTGGGCATCTGAACTGACTGGAGAGTCAGGATTAGGGGTTCCACGTCCTGGATGTGTTAGAAGGCTTTGGAGAGCTCTTAGATTAAAAGATTACAGTAATTATGTGAGTAACCCTGGCAAAGGATTGCTGCAGAAATAACAATCCAAATTGAAGAATTCCTTAATTGTTTTTATATCAACAGTGTGGGGGGAGGAAAGCTCACAAACCTCTCCCTGTGCACATTCTTGGTGGAGGATACCTGGGGAAAAGCAGCTTGGCTTACAAGAAACAGGGGGTTTGTACTGAGGAGACACTTTGATTAGGAAAGAGAGATGTGTGGAAAGAACTGAAATTTTTCTAAATGCTATTTCCCACTAGTCCTAGATTAGTTTTAATGTGATGGGTGTAGTGTAGGCACTGCATCTGCCCTTCGCAGCCTGATTAATTTACTTAATTCCTCAACTCCTGTTTCATGGTCACAGATCTGGGTTTCCATAATTAACAGGAATTTGGCAAGGGAAGGGTGAGAGAAGAGAACCTGGGGATTGATAAACAGGAATCCTTGGAGTGCATAATCCTCTTAAACAATGGAGTAAGGTATTTTGAACAATCCCTTAATAGCATGAGGAATTCTTTGTCATCAAGGAGCATCTTCTGCCAATGTAACTGATAACTTCAGGGGTGAGTTCTGGGGATGGGTTTATGCTCCTCTGCCCTGTCAGGAGCTCCTCAGAACCGTTCCTGTTGTGTCTTCCTCAGGCCTTGCATTTATTGGCAGAGGAAGGAGAAAGGAGGTTGTCATAAAAATGTAAATTAAACATGTAGAAAATATTGAAAGGAATTCTGAGGAGCAAGCTGAAGGCCCATAACTGATGGAAGATAAAGAGGGGAGGGTTGGGATGTGTGTGTGGAAAAAAAGACAGCAGTTAAAGTAGCACTCCTCATACCTCAGCCTTTCCCTGAGCTTCCCCTGCATTGGCCTCCATTTTCCCTACTTACATTGGAGCTCCTATGATTTCTAAGGCTTTCTTCTTTCCTTACATAGGTTATAGAACAGAAAAGAAGTATCTTCCGTCATCTCCAAGTTCTTGGTTATGTCAAGGAGCAATAGAGGAAGAATTTCAGTGCTCTGGCAATGTAGCTGTCAGCTCAGGTCATCGTGGAGAGGAATCTGCTGTTTCACCTTGCTTTTATACTGGGCTTGTTTTATGAGCAGCCTCAGATGCTATCTCAGCTTCCAAATTTCTCTTTTTTATTGTTTGTATGTTTGAGGTAAATATGGGTAAGAAGGAGACACTTTGATTGGATTTGTGTCCGTAGGAAATTTTACAAGAAGCCCTGAAAATAGTAAGTTTTGAACTTTGTATAGTTTGGATGAAGAAGAGATTCAGCTTTTAGTATCTGTGCTGTCACCTGGTTTGCACAGCCCAAATAGGGAAGGGCTTGGACTAGATGCCCTCTAAAGGTCCCTTCCAACCCAAACCATTCTATGATTCCACGAAATATAGCTTGAGCTGCGTTGTTTTAAATGAGATTTGTGCCTCAGAGGTGTTGCTACTCAAGGAGGGCCTGCAAGCTCATTGTAAATGGTATTTAAATTCCCTGTGTGCTTAAACATACCTTGTAAATGGAGTAGTTTTCTTTTTAACATGTAAATTCCTGTTTGGACTCCATGATAAATAATAGGGTATTTTTCTAGAAAGGCTTATTAATTGTAACACACAAGTGAGCTTTAAGTCCTGCTTGAGTCTAGGGATTGTGAGTTTTTTTTCCTAAGAGGCAAATGAGGTGGATTTTCCAGTTATTTGTACTGCAGTGAGTTCTGCTCTTGGCTGGGGCCTTGTTGCCTGGAAATGCCAGAGTAACCAGCAGCAGTGTGTGGTGTTGGAGTAACTCTGTCCCTTAGCTTCTAATAAGGTTTCTTGACTGCAAACAGCTGGTGTTCCACATACAGGCTTATGCCCCATTGCTAAATTTAGATATTGCTTTTCAAATCTCCCCTGAGACAGCAGGGGTTGGGTACTTGAGTAGTTTTCATAACTGCTTGGTTTTCCTGTACAATGGACCAAAGGAGGCTCTTGCCACAGTACATCTCACTTTTTAGCTATGTAGAAGTTAAAGTACTGAAAAGCCAAAACAAATCTTGTTATTTGTATAACTTTATTTTTAAATCACAGACTGAACAGGGGTGGGGCAAAAATGAACAATGTGCCTGGGAAAGATTGTCCAGTCTCTTATTTTATTTTTAACACGCTTCCCTAAAGGCCTGTTACAGGCCTTTGTTGGACATGGTAATGCCCAATCTTAGAACTCTGACTTGGCAAAATATAACATTTCCCCTGTGCTTTTGGGAAGACTTGGATTTGATAAGACTTGTCCTTATGCTCTAGGGCTTCATCTGGAGCCTTCACCTTTGTAACTTGGCCTGTAATTTAGATGTGAGCATTAAAATAGCATCACCAATGGGTTTGGCCTTGCTGATTCACAGCTGAAGAGCATTTTGTTTGTAATTGTTTTTTTACCTCCAGTCTTCATGAAGCAGCATGCATTTATACCTAAGCACCCAGATTTTTTTGGTAATGAAATCAATTGTCTGGACGGGTTTGGAAGTTGTGAAGCAGGTCCTGGGTAGAAGTTGAGACTTGGCTTCTATTTCTGACTCCTACCTGCTGTGAACTTGGGCATGCCATTTCCACTTTCCACCTGTTTCCTTCTCATCTTGTATCTGTCTTAACTATTGAAATTGCCAGCTGCTTGCACCCAGGACTTGCTGTTTGTGCCACGTGGAGCAGAACCTCATCCTGACCCATGGCTCTGCTGATAACTGGGGCAAATGTTGCTGCTGCAGGCAGGGCCAGGAGCAAAAGTACAGAACTGCATCAAACCACTTTAAAAACCCCCCTAAACTCAGACTCATCCAGCCCAGAGACTGCAAGGTGATTTTTAGGTTGTTTTTTTTTTTTTCATAAATCACTTCAAAAATATTTTACTCTCCTGATATTTGCCCATACTAAGCTACTTGTCTCTGGAGACAGAAAATGGCTCAAATCTATAGCCAGGATTTTTGAACCAGCTGTGTTTTCTCTGAAGGAAGGCCATACAATAATGTAAGAAGCACATATGGTTTTCAAGGGTAAATCCATGCAAAGCTTAAATTCTAAGCTGCCGTTTGGATATCAGTGCCTACTTTTTTTTTTTTTGATAGTTTAGAAAATGCTCAAAAGCTTTTTAGCCTTGAAAAATATATTTATACAGTCTTCTGAAAATGGAGGATTGACAAAGTTAAGCTTTCAAAAACATTTTTGTGCAATGTTATAAATGTCTGAAAATAGATCTGGAATGAACAGTTGAACTGGGAGTATAGAATTGCTGTAAGGTGTATGTAGAGAAATGTTACTATTTGTCAGTTTGTCAACAACAGAGAGACTGTGGAGTCTCCCTCACTGGAGATACTCAGGAACCATCTGGACACAATCCTGTGCAATGTGCTGTAGGATGACCCTGTTAGGGCAGGGAGGTTGGATCAGCTGACTCGCTGTAATCCCTTCCAACCTGACCCATTCTGTGGTTTTTATTTTTATTTTTTTCCAAGTATTGAAATTGCTCAGTGAGATGCGTGGCTAGCAAGCATCCCTCTCTTACTTTGCAGGTGGATTTGTCAGTGGTTGGGCACAGACTCTGTAAAGCTAAGATCTGAATCAGTTTATGTTGCCTGTTTGTTCTTTCCCCTTGCAGGCCCATTTTCAAACAGTCATTCCCATTCTCCTGGAAGCTTGGAGTGTTCTCCCCAAGGCCTTGCTGGTGGTGAGGACTGTAACAGCTCCTTCCCAGGGGGGATCATCCTCTACTGTCCTCAGGGTTGGGTTTCACCCAGGCACATCTTGTGACCTTGAGGGATTGCCTGAGTGGCTGGACTCAGGTGGATTGATTCCCTGCTCTCCTGAACAGCATTCCAGCTGTTCCTGTTTTTGTTTTGCCTCTCCTTTGCTGGAGGCAGGCTGCTCTTCACCAGATGTGCCTTTGAGTTTATTGAGGTGCAGGGCCCTGCAGCCCTGCCTAGGAAGGCCAAGTCCTCAGCTGAGGACAAAGATCATCCTGTGTTGCCTTCTGTAGCAGTGGCATCTCTCTCCCCTCCCCTCCCACAGCCAGCCTGGTAGCCTTGTTCATTATTACATCTCAGCCTTAGATGTATTTTCATAAAATCACAGAATCATGAAATGGTTTGGGTCAGAAGGTGACCTTAAAGATCATCTTGTTCCACCCCCCTGCCGTGGGCAGGGACACCTTCCACTAGACCAGGTTGCTCCAAGCCCTGTCCAGCCTGGCCTGGAACACTCCAGGGATGGGGCAGCTCTGGACAACCTGAGCCAGGGCCTACCACCCTCACTGTACAGTTTTTTTTTCCTAATACCCATTTTAAATGTCCTCTCTTTCACTTCGAAGCTGTTCCCCCTTGTCCTGTCATTGCCCTTGTCCCCCATGCCCTTGTCAAAATGCCACATCTTTCCTGTGAGTTCCCTTCAGGTACTGCAGGGAATTGAGTCACCCCAGAGGCTTCTCTTTTCTAGGCTGAACAATCCCAATTCTCTCAGCCTTTCCTCATAGCATCCTCATAGCTCCATCCCTCTCATCAGCTTCCTGCCCTTCTCTGGACTCACTCCAGCAGCTCCCTGTCCTTCCTGTGCTGGGCCCCAGGGCTGCACACAGACCTGCAGGTGAGGTCTCACCTGAGTGGAGCAGAGGGGCAGAATCCCCTTCCTCGACCTGCCCACCCTGCTTTGGATGCAGCCCAGGATACAATTGGCTTTTTTTATGGCTTTTCCTAAGGATTACACATGGATTTTGACTGTTACTGCTTTGTATTTCCTGGCATAACGAGTTCTGCATCAGTATTGTGATTTGGGTTAAAACCCTGCAGGTCACTAAGCTGAAGGGCACTTTTGCCACTTTCCTTACAAGTTTAGTGCATCCTAGTCTGTACCTTTCTGTATGGAATTTTACTTTGTGTCTGTGTCAAGTTGAGGATTTGCTGCAGCTCATTAGAGAACAGCCAGAGGTGGCTGGAGTTAAACCCTGGGTTTGCCAGTGCTTTCTAAGAACAGAATAAGGACTTTAGGTTTAGCAATAACACTGTTTAGCAATAGCTTCTGGCATGGTTTGGTTTTTCTGTTCACTCCTTTGACTACAACTGAAGCATAAAAGCAGTGTAGCACTAAACTTCAGTTGGCAAGAGAGAACTATGTAGCTCTGTGATGGAAATGTGTGTGTACGTGGATCTTAAAAAGTTTCTGCATATTTACTAACCCATAGAAATTCTGTTAATATAATAGTTTAATAATGCATCTTAAAAAATTCTGTGCATTATCATAAGAATACTTTTTTACTACTTTCTCCTTAAAAGCTTTTACTCCCTTCCTAAAAAGAAAAAAATTCTCCCTTGTTCAGACGTGCCTGAGTATGTATATGGAACAATCTGGGGACCAAGGTTCAGGATCTGTTACTTTGATTTCAGTTTCACTATTTACTTCCTTAAGTCTTAGTTGCTAAAGTTTTAAAAGAGCTAAAGGGGTAAATTGTAACATATTGGTGTATATATTGGAGATCCTGTATTAGGATTGTGCCTTCCCAGGTTCACTCTATGTATAAATTATAAATTAAGGCTTTTATGTCAAACACTTGCAGGGAGTAAATTGCTTCTGATCCCCTCAAAACTCTAGCGTTTGAAAAAGCATATGGCAATAAACATAGGTGTGCATCCTATTTATACCAGAAGCTCTTTCCCTTCTCATCTCAGGCTTTCTTCTGTGGTAACATTTTATGCATTTGCTGTCATAATTCCTTTCCCTTCAGCACAGATGCAGTCATTTCCCTTGACTTTTTTTGTTGCCAGCACGCGCTGTGCTCTTTTGCTACAATTGTGTTGTGTTGTTTTCTTCTTTCAGCACCAGAGTTGTGAGAAATAAGTTAAAAATCACTCTAGTGGAGTACTGAGAGCTGTGTTTCCTCACGAGCCCAGATGTGTGTCCAGCACTGATGCCATAGCCAGGAATCTGTTGGAAAAAGATCTCTTGCTGTCAGTCTTACTTGGTATCAGATTTTCCCTGGGCTGAGGGACCCTCGAACTCCTCAGTGTCTCTTGTTGTCTGCTCTGGATTGTGCTCTGTTCACAGGAGGTGCCACATACCAGTGTTCTCACAGCCTGTGGATTTGGGGATTTTAGTTCTGTTTTGTCACTTTGCAGAGTATCTGAGAGGATAAAAAAGGTGTTAGTTTGCAAATGAAAGCAGTGCTTAAGAAGTTGTTCCTGTCTGTCAGGAGGAATCCTGATATTGAGTACTCAAGATGAGAAACCTCTCCTAATTTCTAGTAAATTTAGTAATTGGCATAATAGAATAGCTACAGGTGTTAATGTCTTAGAATGCCAAGCACTGAGTGAGGCTTCAGAGCTGCTTTTGAAAACGTGAGCTGCTCATGATTTTTTTGCCACAAGCACTTACTTGGTAGGACATTTTTTGACTCGGAGTCTACCAAAGGAGTGGATTAATGGTTTGTGCTCTCTTTTCTTTCCAGTTCAACAGAATGGAGTCCGACACTGCTCCTACACAGCATCCAGGAAAAACCTGTATGTTAACAAAAGCACAAAGGTTATCTGTCAAGGGTTTACAGGCAAACAGGTATGTTTGTAAATAATTTCTTCTATCAGCCTTTCAGTCAGAAAGTTAATTGTTCAGAAAACATAATTACATATGAAATGGATTGCGTAGTGCCTTTGTGCTGATAGGAGGCTGGGCTTCCTTCACCATCAGGAAGGTCCCTTCAGCACTGTAGTTTACATTCTTTGGCCCAAATACTTGTGCACAAGCTTGAAAGTTGGTTTTGAGTCATCTCTATTATAGAGCTTTTCATTTTTGTTTTTCATATTGGATAGAGCTGAAAGGGTTTCTTTGTAAAAGGGTATTTGCAAAAAAACTGCAAAATCCACCCATTTTCGAAGTGCCTCTTTCACAAAAGCATTTCAATATTAATGTCTATGAATTAAATTTCTGGTTTTGTTTCAGGATATTTAATAATTTTCTCAAATTCATTCTTTTACACATTTAAAAGCAGAGAAGGCTGCTTTTGTAGAAAAAGCTAGTCATGGATGAGCATGCTAATTTCTTCTATTTCACTGTAGTGTTTGTCATCTGCCAGACTTGGTGTGGAAAAGAAACTGTGTCTGCTGTGTCTGCAGATGTGTTAGCAGCACACAACAGAATACCCTTTAGCATGAAACTACAGTGCTCTGATGGGAAAAAAAAGAGCATATTAGCATATTCCAAATTCATTTAAAACGTGTGGATGCACTCTACAAAATATCTGATTATATATATATATATATGTGTAGTGAAAACTTCCCTTCTTATTGCAAATTTCAGTGACATAAATTGCCTTCAGAATTGTAGATAACATCAAACTTTTTGGTTAACTTTATTTGATATTATGTGCCTTCTAACTCTACTTATTTTCTCTCTCACAGGGCACCTTTCACAGCCAGCAGGCATTGGACTATGGCACCAATCTCGTTGGAGGAATTTCTCCAGGGAAAGGGGGAAAAACTCATCTAGGTCTGCCTGTGTTTAATTCTGTGAAGGAGGTAATTTGCAGCAGTGACTGGAGGGCACAGAGTTTAAAGCTGAAGGGCTCCTTATTTCCTTGCTCACACTGGAGAGACAAGTGTTTGAGCCGTGGATGTCACTGGGCAAAGAGTGAAATAGAAGCCTTGTAAAAGAGGGAGCATTCAGGGTGGTCAGGCACAAGTTTGGCTTCCACTGTGAAGTTCACAGAGTCTGGGTAGACTTGCTTTATGAATGCAGCTGGTTTCTGATTGATTCTGCTGTGCATGATGAATATTTAGCAAACTGTTATGTAAGAATATTTATGATTGTGATCATGGGGCAGATCCTTTTTAGACAGTGGTCAGTTCTCAGTTCCCTGATTGTGTCCCATCCTCAGGGAATTTAACACTTGCTTAGATTATAGTAGATTAATACATATCCTTAATTCATGCCTGAGACTGGATGTATTTTAAATGACTTGTTGTCAAACATTCTCTCCAGCCCCACCAAACCCACTCGCGTGCATTTTTTGTTGCGTCCGTTGCAGGCCAAAGAACAAACGGGTGCTTCAGCCACTGTCATCTACGTCCCTCCCCCATTTGCTGCTGCTGCCATCAACGAGGCCATCGATGCAGAGATGCCCCTGGTGGTGTGCATCACCGAGGGCATCCCCCAGCAGGACATGGTGCGGGTCAAGCACAGGCTGCTGCGGCAGGGCAAGACCCGGCTGGTGGGCCCCAACTGCCCCGGAGTCATCAATGTAAGTCACCTCTGCCTTTGGTCCAAGGCTGAACTGTTCCTAGTGGTGGTTTGAATGTTCCATCTGACTTCTCCCACTCTTTCCTTAGCCTGGAGAATGTAAAATTGGTATCATGCCTGGTCACATTCACAAGAAAGGAAGAATTGGTGAGTTTTTGAATATTTATGCGTCATCTAAAACACGAGTTTGGTGCCCTTGCGTTCTTCCTGGTGAGGCAAGGCACATCCTGCCCTGGAGAGAGTTGATAACGCTGTGGGACAGCTTGTCTGTCCTCAGTTTGTGTGTGAATTTTAGCATTATCAGTCCTGAAGGGCCAAATTGGGAATTCTTCCATAGTAGACACAGGGTGCTGATGGTAGAGGCAAAGCAATTGGGAATTCCTGTAGGTAATGTGATTGGCTTGGTATCCTCAAAGGAGAGCCTTGAGGAAACTTCCATTTTTCTTGGGATTTGAGAGCATTAAGCTCTCCAACACTATTCCTTCCAACAGCTTGGCTGCTTGGGACTGGGATCCTGCCCTTCTAGTCACCTCAGTACTACAGCAAAGGGAAGAGACTACAGACAAGTTCAGAACATAATTTAGACAGCTATGAAACCATCACAAGTGGAAGTGACGAGTATACCCAATTTTCAGGCAGTGTGGTAAAGGGCAGGAAGGCAGTGACTTGTTCATAATCAATGTTGGTCACCCCCACTGTGTGTAATGAGTTACACACCCTGCTACTTGAGAATCTCTTGTCCTGACTTCTGTCAGCTCCTTGTTGTAAACTATAGAAATAACAGCTTAATTTTTTTTTTCAATTAATGCAGTTCAGGAGCCGTAGAGAAAATTCTTCTGAAATGTACATTTGTACTTAGGTAAAGCTTCAGAAATATTGTAAATGGCACATGCTGCTGTTGCCTGTCAGCAAGGTAACCAGTGTCACCTGAGCACAGTAGTACCCCTTACAACATTACAATTTTTTTTTTTATGGAAAGTGTTTATTGTGGGAAAGCCTGTTTAATGCTGTTGAACTGCAGGGAGTCAGTGCAGTTTTTCTAGCATGAGGAGCTATCTCTGCTACTAACCTCTTCTGACTCGAGAATATACTGCACCTAGGGAATGCTGGAAGATGTGTTAACACTCATGTGTTCGAAGATGTGTTCCACCTCCAGCTTTCACAAGTACCCATAAACCTGAAATTGGAAAATCAAATGGCTGCAGTTATGCCCTTTATAAAAACCACTGAGACATTGCTGTGTTGACTGTAAAAGATAATGTCAACCAATGTTACCCTAAACTCCCTTCTGAATCAAAGTTCTGTTCAGATTTTCTAAACATACACAAGAAATGTGTTGCAGTCATAAGTTGTTAGAATCTGAATGCAAGGCACATCAAGTGCAAAAGAATATTTAAAATCTTGAATCCAGTTGCTCTACCATTGCTGGAAATGTTTTCAATGGTGATCCAAGAATCAAGGAATAGAAATGTGGATTTGTGACCCTCCCAGTTTAATCTAACGTGTGACCTTTGGTGATGTGCTCTCCGGCTTTCTGTTACTGTGAGGCATCCAATAATCATCTGAATAAACTGTGATGCAAGGTATAAAAATAGCCACAGTCTCTGAACTTTCATCTGTAGCTTCTCTGAGGCAATCTGATCTTAGTGGTAAACAGGGAGGCCTTTTCAAACATAGCAAGGAAAAAACCCTGTGCTGGAACACATCTGAGCTGGCCAACAGTACAAATTGTTAATAAAATTAAGGTTCTTAGTCTAGTGGTGTATTTTCTCCTCTGTTCATGCAATGTATGTGTTATATTCCTTGTTATATGGCTTGAAGTAGATGGGAGATGGTGTCTGTTTTTCCTGAAAACCTTTCCTTTTGTAGTGTTAACAGAAGTCTTGACTTGAACAAATGAACAAAAAGCCATGCAAATATTTTGCCCCTGCTCTAAGCTCTGTGCTACCTTCCATCCTGATTTTAAAACTGGGTTTGTGGTCTCTTGTTATATTGTAATGTAAATGCCAGGTGTGTTCTGTACAGCAGAAACAAATACCTTAATAGTAATAATTTACATTTGTGCAGCATTTTTCTGTTCTGGAAGATCTCTTGTGTGCCTGGCCGTACTGGGGATGTGATTAATACAGAATTATTTGGTTAACTGTTGAGCTTCAACTCTGTTTCAAGTCCAGTGCATCAGCTACTCACATACAAGACAAGAAGTATGTTCTTTTATTTGTTTTTTCAGTTTCCTTTCCTGGTAAGGCTTTAGTGTGCCAAAAATATTACTGACTTTCTGGGCAGCTTTAGTCCATTGACAGTTAAGTGTCAAAAGGTGAAAACAAAGAAATAGTACAGGAAGAATCTTACAGAGTGTTTTGGCAAGGACAGCTGGAAAACCTGGAATCTCATGTTGTTTATGGAGGTGATTTTCCTTACTGTAAGAACATCTGCCTCTAGTTATGTGCTGTGTTAGTGGTAAGTTTATCTTCTTTTCTTTCCTCAAGGTATTGTGTCAAGATCTGGAACCCTGACATACGAAGCTGTTCATCAGACAACACAAGTTGGGTTGGGGCAATCTTTTTGCATTGGTAGGTTCCCTCAGAATCAGCCAGTTGGACCTAGGCTAATCTGCTTTTTCTTCATAAATCCAAAAAAGTTCCTTTTTGCTAGTGTAGAATTTGCTAAATGGCAGTTGTGTGGAGAAGTGGGATCCCTATGTGCTGTGAAGAGTACAGCCCTTCGCTGTTACCATTTCCACATCAGGTTAATAAAAGCCTTAAAACAAGCTTTGAACAGAGAACTGCCAGCAAATATGACATCAATTTGGAAACAGAATGTCCCAAGAAGATTAGTGTTATAAAGGATTAGGGCATTCTTAGGCATTTAGTTGGGTGTGTTAAGTAAATTCAGTTTTCTTACACCAAAATTGTGGAGCTGGAGTCTTGGTCCTGCTGTGTCCATAACATTTTGTTTATAGTTTGAAAGGTGAACATTCAGATATCAAAACTTTCTGTAAATTGTGGGGGAGGTATTTGGAGCAGGAATTTGACACTCTGACTTGGGTAGGGCCTTCAGAGCTGCCTGTTTTATGAGCCTTTGGGAATACTCCTCATGGCTGAAATTTCCTTTTAAATTTCCATAGTAAGTGCAATATCTTTATCTTTCTTTGTGGTTTTAATATTTTTTTTTTAGGTATTGGAGGTGATCCCTTCAATGGAACTAATTTTATTGACTGCCTTGATGTCTTCCTGAAGGATCCTCATACTGAGGGGATCATATTGATTGGGGAGATTGGAGGAAATGCTGAAGAAGATGCAGCAGCGTTTTTGAAAGAAAATAATTCCGTAAGTGTTAAATCACCTTGCTTCCAGACACTTTCATAGCTGGCCAGCTTCTTTTGCCACATCAAAGAAAATCAGTTCAGTCCCTTATCTCTATTTACAAAAACTCCAAAGAGTCATGCTTTTTTTAAAGAAAAAGAATTGAGATTAAGAGTGTTGTCCAGATTCAATCTAATGATTGGACTTGGTGATTTTAGAGGTCTTTCCAGCCATATTCTGTGGTTCTGTGAATTGGAGAGCAGAACTGTCAACTTTAGAATTTTATTCCTGTGACAATATTTTTAGTGATTTTTTTTGTAGTATACATGGGTCTGTAGAAAGATTTAAAGTTTCTCTTTGCTTCTGGCTTATGATGATTATCAGGAGAGAAAGTATTCCACACTTCCTTGTGCTGTGTGGGCTGTTCAATAACTTTGCGTGGTGAGTTGATATTTAAATAAAAAATACAAAATGAACAATTTGCCACCTGGAAGTGCTTTTCCTCTCACCCTCCTCCATGTAACACATTTCTCTCCTCCCAGGGCCCCAACGCCAAGCCAGTGGTGTCTTTCATCGCCGGCCTGACGGCTCCTCCGGGCCGGCGGATGGGCCACGCTGGAGCCATCATTGCTGGGGGAAAGGGGGGAGCCAAGGAGAAGATTGCAGCCCTCCAGAGTGCAGGGGTGGTGGTCAGCATGTCCCCTGCTCAGCTGGGCAGCACCATCTACAAGGTTGGTTCCTCAGGCATTGGCTCATCCAGAGCGAGAAGCCACTCCTGAGGGAATAGGAGCTGGGAGTCCTTCTCTTACCCAGATACTCTTGTTCTGAACTTGCTTAAACATCAGAACTCTATTGGCTGGACAAGCTGAAATTGCTGCATAGAAGATATGTGCACACAGTTTTATTTAATATTGTTTTATAGAAAAGTAAATGTAGGAAAATAGAGAAGAGATTATATTCTGCTTTCAAGCGTAGCTACTTGTTGAAATTGTTTTCTGGATGCAAAGAGCCTGAATTAATGTAAAATATGAGAACATTATTTCTAAGTAGGGTATTTGAGGAAGGAGAGCCTTGGCATATAATTCAGAGTTATGGCTGAATATATGCAGCTGAAAAACTGAGGTGTGGAATGGGATTATTTGCATTTTACTCAATTCATATCCAAAAAAGGGATTGCTTCACAGCTAGAGGAGATGCATAATTCAGCTCTGTTAGGTACTTTTTGTTTCCTGTGGTGACTGTATAGTACAGCATCTCCACAGGCTGCTGTGGGATTCTTCCCTTCTTCTGTTGTGCTTTTACTTTACTGAAATGAAAATCTTGATTTTTGTTGCTTCCCTGGCTTGAGTCCTTTACTGTAAGGATTCTCCTGCAGTTCTGATGCGGAACTGGTGTTTTTCAAGCCCGTTATGCTGTCTCTGGGAGCAAATGGTTCCTTGACAGCATTGCAGTCTGGCAGTGACTACAGTCTGGCTTTCCAGAGCTGGCATGTTAATGTGAGGTGGGAGAATGCTCAGTTTCCTTTCCCCCAACTCGCACACTTTGTGCTTTTTATATTTTAATTTTTAATACCAATTTTTAATTCTTAACATTAGATTTCCTAAGATACATACAAAGTAATTTGAAATAGAAGAATAATAGAAGCATTTTCTGTGTTCCCTGCTGGTAACATCTGTGTGCTCTTTGCAGGAGTTTGAGAAAAGGAAATTGCTGTAAAGAGAAGACACTTTGGAATACTTTCTCCAAAACACCAGTGCAGCACCCGGCCTCCGCTTTCCTTTTGTCTGCTAATCTTCAGTTGCCCCAATGACTTGACACTGGTCAATGAATTTGACTCAGAAGCCATAAACCTCCTGGCTAAACCTGTTTTGGTGTCTCCTTGTTTCAGACATTGTCACCCTGTTGTAAATCACAGCAAATTAATAAATCTACTACTAAATCTGATCCATCTTTTGAATTCCTGAAGCAGAGCCGTTTCTTCGGTCATCATAAGCAAAATCTTTTGTAACTTAAGCACTGCCCCTTTTTAAGGTAAAGTTGCTTGTAGAGCTGCTTTTAAGGATCGAGGCACTGACTTTATGCACATACCACACTTGGCTTTATTTTTAAGAAGTCCAGTCCTGCTCATTCGTTGCTGGCCAGTACCTTTGAACAATAGGCCAAAGTTTCCGTCCGTTAAACCAAAGCTGCTGGATCTGAAGGGCTTGGTGTTGATCCACGTAGCTGGATATGCCTGAGGTCCAGACTTTCTCTTCAAGGCTGATTAGCCATGCACAGTGCAGTCCTCTACTGGCAAGGAATTCTGTTTGTTGTGTATAGAGATGGAATTGTTATTGATAAAAATTAATATAATTTCACTTGCAAAATATATATTCCAAGTTGTCTGTAACTATGAAGATGATTTGGTCTTTAGCTAACGTTACCCTGATTTCCACTTTATCTTAACTAGCATTGCACTGCTTGTGTTCTGAAATCCAAGTAACAATGGGACATAGTGGAGGAGAGTTATTATTCTCCAGAAAAGAACATAAAGTAACCTTCTTGTTAACCACTCCTAGCACTGTAATGGAAACCCCCTTTTTTTTTTTACTGTGGATGTAGCCCAAGTATTGTGCCTATAAATGTTGCAAGTTTCATCAGGATGGTCTGAAAACCCAGATTGCTTTATATAGAGGACTGAAAGTTCATGTAACCTGGCACTTGTTTAAAGCTAACCTTGTGTTCCATAAAGGTGCTGTTACGAAAACTCGTGTCGTTATTTATTTAAAACTGTTCTTAGTTTTCCTACTCAGATAAATCCCTGTGGAATTTCTTTTGCTGAAGCAAGCAAGTGTGCCAATACTGACATTTGCAGCTCCTAGAGCTAAGCCCTGATGAAGTGCATAAGGGACAGGTTGTATCTCTGCACACTGAAGGTGTATTCATGCACTTGACGTATGGTCTGGCATCAGCCAGGTGCTCCATGCCTTGGGACACAGAGACCAGGTGCTGCATTGTTCACCTGGGCATGATTTCCTGAAATGAACCTGACACCCTGTCACTGGACAGCTGAAAGCAGCATTGAGCAGTAAATCATTTGATAAAGCCTATGACAACAGAAAAGGGTTTGGTTTTTTTTTACTAGATCTGCTCAGTTTGCTGGTGGTGCCTTTTTAATCTGGAGCAAAAAGCCTGACAGGTGCCCTTTTGAGAAATAGCAGCTCTCAATTGCCTCAGTCTGAGCAAGAGTGCAATTCCTCTGCAATGAGTGTCAGGGAATTGCAGCCAGTCTTCTTATGAGCCTGATAATCAGAGTAACTCATGGTAGTGCTGTGCTGGTGCCCTTTGGGATGGGCAGTGCTCCATGATGAGCTGCCTCAATTTCATCCCTGTAACAGATGCTCTTCCAGGACAACTGAGGAGAAGGGAGTTTCCTGCTGGGGATTGCTCCTTGGAACCTCTTTTAGAGGCACCAGCTATTTTAGAAGACAGCTATAAACTCCAATGATTGCTGCACCCTGAGAAAGTGTTTCTTCTGTCTTGGGATCTGAGGATGGGGTTACCAGTTCACCCCTGGTTCTCAGGTTTGCAGCAGTGTCCAGTGCAGTGCCTCAGCAGCTGCCTGGATCTGCTCCAGCCTGGGCAGCAGTTTGTGCTAACCTGGAACTGATGTCACCTCAAGTTGGAGAAGGACCCTGGCCTTCTCTGAGAGAAAGGCTTGGTCTGCACAGTTTCTTCTTGCTGCCTAAAAATGTGCACTTGACAGATATCAGCTAATTAATGACAGCATCTCTTCGGGAAACATTCACATCTGTTTAGTACCATATGTTCTTGTGGATAAATATTTTGAGTAATCTGATCTGGAAAATTGTTTATTTATTTCTTTTAAAGGCAAAACTTAAATTGGTGTTGAGCCTTAAAGCTCAAGCAAAGCTTAAACAAAGCTTAAAGCTGTTCCTGCTCTATAACCTAGTAGTTAACCTATATAACTATAATCTGGTTTAACCTAGGGAGTTTTTATGTGCAGGAGAAATGCTGCCAGTGTTGGTGAAATAGTTTATGAAATAGTTTTATGAATAGGTTTATGAAATAGTCCTTTTTGTGTTTCTTGAGCTACACTTGACAATGGTGTCAATCCATAAATCACTTTCACTTTTGAGAGCTGAATTCTGGAAGTTCATTTTGGTCAGGGAAATTTTGCTGCCACTCTGACTTTCTTCAACAAAGAGAGGAGGATGTAGATCCCCTTGGGTGCTTTTCTCTCGCTGGACAATATTTTGTTCTGGATGATCCTTAATACTTTCTAGTGATTGGATCCCCTGGTAGCAGGCAGGTATCTGTGCACATTGGGCCAGAAAATGCCAGAAAGAGACACATTTTGGGGGGGTTTCAAGAAGAACCTCTGGCTTCTGTGCTGGTGGGTTCAAAGCAATGCCCAACTTGTGATGCCTGAAGAAGAATGTTTTAATTTTGTTGAAACTGTGGAATGAAGTTTTGTGCTCCAACATGGCTATTTGCTCAGTTTACCATCACCTTCACCTTCCCTTTCCCACTGCCTGTTGCTGGTCAGGATTAGATGACAGATTTTCC
Organism: Phylloscopus whistleri; assembly: GCA_017589585.1. Lineage (NCBI taxonomy): Eukaryota > Metazoa > Chordata > Aves > Passeriformes > Phylloscopidae > Phylloscopus > Phylloscopus whistleri. The sequence goes on along the minus strand of JADMLD010001546.1, from coordinate 2,758,542 downwards.
TAGGAAGGATTGTCTAATACCATGGGCAGGAACCTGCAGGTGATTTTGGAAGCTGGCAGTATGTAATGGTTTCAAGTTTGCCAATTTCTGTTTCCCAAATTTAGTGTAGTGATTTGAGTGCCTACTAGAATTATTTACTCTATTTCTGCTGTGAGATAGGATTAGGAGAAAAGCAAAGCAGGCTCAAAACTTAAAAGAGTGTAAAGACAGGTTTGTTAACTAAACTAGAAGAGAAAAAGAAATTAATAAGAATCAGCTGTGCTGCTGTGGATAACTGGCTGCAGCAGCAGGTTCTGGGTGTTGTACACAGTGGGCTGTTCCTCCTGGAGCATCTGTACAGGGCTGGGAATGCTGAGACAGCCTCTAGATTTGGGATGACTAGAAATAGCTGATGAAGAGGGAATAGTCCAGGTTTGATGTTTTCCACAGAAATTTTAACTCCAAAACAAAAGTCTCTTGGACATCAACTTGCAGCACTCCAGTATGAATTAAATGAGGTTTGTGCTACTGGCTGTATTGTTAAATAATTGTTTTTCCTGAATTATTGAATAAGGAGTTAAACTGTATTTCTGTATCAGAGATTATACCCCAGCACAGGGTGGTGCAGCTAGTATGTAATTAAGGCTACAGGTAAGAGCATATTTGGGAATTGCTGTTTGATTTGCATTCAACCTTTGCTCTGTGCAGCCCTTCACAGAGGGCTGGTTGAGGTGAGGGGTGTTTCACAGTGTAGGGTAAATGCAGTCCTGAAATTATCTGCCTCTTCCTCCTTTCCTTCCTGGGCCACATGATGAACTATGGAGTCCTGTGACTGAATGTGTGATGGAGGTGATTCATGATACAGGAATTAAAACCTGTTAGGTAGCATTGCTAGGGAGAGATTACTTCAGGATGTCCCCTCTCCTTGTATCTCTGTGAGTTTGGTTTAGTGTTGAATTGACCTGAAATCAATGTCAGCAATTTTTGAAAATTTCTTGACTCAGAAATGTTGAAACACAATTTTCTTAAGGAATTTGTTAGCTCATCCTATTTGAACTTGAAGTGCAAACAGGATATTTACAGGATATTTCCCTAGAAGTGGAAATCTGTGAGTTTTGCTCAAGTTAAAAACCTCAGGGAACTTGCTCAGTGTTGCACCAGGGTTATGTTTTGTTTGTTTGTTCTTTTGTCTGTGTGTGGTGTGTTGCTTTTTGTTTGGTTTTTGATGTTTTGGTTTTTTTTTTTGTTTTGTTGTGTAGTGTTGGTGGTGGTTTGTTTTGTTTTTCTTTTTTTTTTTTTTTTGGGGGGGGGGGGTGGTGTTGGGGGTTTTTTGGTGGTTCCAGGTCCCAGCTGATATTTCTTGGACCTGCTGACCATCCACAGCTCACTCACAGGACTCAGACCGAGGCAATTCTCTGCTACTCAAAGCATCCAAAACCTCTCATTAAATCTGACTTTATTTCTGCAGCAGTTACATGATCTCAAAAGAAAAGGCAAGAGATGCCTCTGTTTACAGAAACCACATAAATTTCTAGGGCTGGGAGTAAACCTGTGTTTCTGTGCTGTAATGAGTAACCACACAGCAGTGCTGGTGCTGGGAGCAGGAGCAGTATCCTGTAAAGATGTCTGTGCTGTGCAGATACATAATTGAGGGTCTCTTAAAACCTGTTTTGTTGCTGTAAAAGACAGCACAGCAGATTTATAGTTTCCAGCACATCTGTAACATCACAAAATAATTGCTTTAAAAAACCCCACCAGCCTCCAAGCCTGTTCCTTTCCATGTGCTGCTTTGCTCTCTAGGTGGCAGGTTTTGACTCCAAAATGTAGCTTTGGTTCCTGCTCTGAACTCAGGCTCAAATTGTGCTGGAGAAATAAAAGATGGAAGCAAACCACTGCCACTTTATTCTTTCTGTGTGTTAGATTGATTTATGATCATATCCTTTTATATGAGTTGGAGAGAGCTGTTAAAGAACCTGCCTGGGTTCCTCATGGTGTTCTCACTGTGCTCGTGATGCTGGGATGTCTTCTCGTTTATCTTGCTGCATGTTGTCTGAACCGTGTGGGTTTGGCAGTCAAATGGGACCTGCCTTAGAGAAGTACCTGTCTTCATTTTGAAACAGGCAAGAGATGGCTCAGACCCTTTCTTCAAGGGCTTAGCAACTCTGACTTTACTTTTTGTTTTTTCTTTTTTTTTTTTTTTTTTTTTTCTTTTATTCAGTTGTTTGCTCCTTGGAAGAGAAGCATCCTCTGTGCTGCTGTGCCCACCAGGCTCTGTAACCTCCAGGGCAATGGGTCAGCTGTGCCCTCAGGGCTGGGACCAGTCCTGCTCCTCTCAGTGCCAGCTGGGCACGAGACCAATTTGGTTTAGTAGAACCAACCCAGTCTCATGGGAGGTGTCCCTGCCCATGGTGGGGGGGGGTGGAACTGGATGATCTTCTGAGGTCCCTTCCAACCCAAACCATTCTGTGACTGCACTATTCAAGATCTGAAGTGCCAGCCCTTGCATGAAGGAGGCTGCCAGGGCTCTTGTGGGCCAGGAGCTGTGTCTGGGAACAGCTGCTGTGTGTGTGCAGCCAGATGTGTGCATGTAAAAGTGTCCTGGAAGGATCTGTACCCTGAGGGACAGTGCCTTGCTCAAGGTCACCCTCTCCTCCTTTGCTCTTCTTTCAGACTGCAAGTCTAATTATTGACTAGAGCCCTAGCTACAAGGAGGAAGTGATAGGCAAGAGATTTAGCCTCCAGTCATTTCAGCCATTTAGCTGAGTGTATTTTATTTATCTTTCTGTAGGCAACTGTTATGTTTGTTCAAGACAGGCACTAAATTTTTTTCTTCCCTAGAGTATAGATGACTTGGATGTAAATCCAACCAAAGCTCACAGATGCCAGCCTAGACTGTGGCTCAGCGCTGTCCTGAAACATGGAATTTGGGGTAAGATCCATATCCATGTCCCAAAGTTCAGACATGTGGTAGAATCCAGTGCTTGGGGAACACATAAGAAACAAGGCAAAGACAGCAGAACCTCTGAAATGGTCACAATTCAGGCATGTTTGATCACTGACCTCTCCTGGTTAGAGCAGAAAGAGCTTAGGCACCCTCACCTGCATGGAGACAGCTACGCCTGTGTCTTGGGTTATGTAACCAAAAAAAAAGTGTATTCTATTTCATCTGTTGAAAGCAGTTGGGGAGATGTTTTTCTTTATCTCTTGTAACTCTGGGAGGAGGGGGGCAGATGCCTGCTGATAATGGGCCAGCTGTTCAAACCAGGTGAGGCAGTGTTTCTTATCTCTTTCACCACCTGTCCTCCCTCCAGGGGGATATTTTCTGCTGATGGGCTATTAGGGCTCACCAAGGACAGGACACATTCCATTATCCCATTGTGAGATGCTCCACCCAGTGGGAGGAGCCAACCATTCCTACCTGGATAAAAACTGAGACACAGGAACACCAGGGATCTGGTTCCACTGGATTCCTGGAGGAAGACTGGACCCTTCTCACCATCCCTGGACCCTTTTCTCTCAGGATCATCTCTGCTCCAATAGAACCACATCTGCCACTCCAGGAGGACTTACTGTGGACTGCTTCCAACACCCTGACCAACAGGGTGTCAGGTTGTAACTCTGACTCTGTCAGGGTTTTTCTAGGATTTTTGTTTGTTTGCTTGTGTGTGTGTTTTTTTTTTTTTTTTTTTTTTGTACTACTACATCTGTATTGTTAATATTCCTAGTAAAGAACTGTTATTCCTATTCCCAAATCTTTGCCCTAAAGCCCTTAATTGCAAAATTATAATAATTTGAAGGGGGTGGGGGGTTTACCCATTCTCCATTCCAAGGGAAACTCCAGCTTTCCCTGGTGGATACCTGTCTTCCCAAACCAAGACAGCCTGCAGGACAGCTTGGCTGGCTCTGCCTGGAGCTGCAATCTCCCTCCCCTTGGCCAAGTGACTTGCCCAAAGTCATGTTGGAAGTCAAAGGGCCACTCCCACACTTCAAAAAGTCACCTGAGTTTTCCTGCCAATTTTAAATTATTGCCATTTTACTCAGTATGTGCCGTGTCATCCTCATTTCTGATGCATGGAAACACAGCAGCAGATCCGTATTTTTCAATTTGTCCTATTTATGGTACAGCCCATTTCTGTTGCAAAAACACAGTTAATAATTTATCTAATGTGTCTTTTATAAAACACTTGAGAATGCCGAGATCTGATTTTGTACAGGGAATGAAATCATACAGCATTAATCCACTCTTGATGGAAAACAATATAATTAGAAGCCATTCTTTCAGCCTGGAAATTGTAATTGGATTGTGAATTTTATAGCGTCAGCCTTCAAAGAATAAACAAGAATTAGTCAACTAAAGAAAATATGCTCAGCTTGTTTCCAGCAGGGGCTGTCTTCTGTGGTTAACTTTAGGGGTTATTGTTGTTTGTTCATTTTTTTATTTGCTGCCAGCAAATAAGACATCCTTAGAGGCTTCAAACATGGATTTTTTTTTTTCCTAGGAAAACCTCCTGTGGTGCTAGTCACTCAGCCTGAAGCACCTGCAGCCCTCCTGTCCTCTTTGCTTTGCACCTTGAAGTTTGCTTGGAGCATCCCTGGGTGTATCAGTGATCCTGTGGATCAGATTTTGAGGTTTGGTGGGGAAGCCAGTGTACCCTAAATGGAGGTGATATAGCAATGGCAAAAAACGACAGAAAATACCTCAAACCCCAAAAATGGGAGTGTTGGAGAGTGACAGAGGTAGAAGAGAGCAGGCAGCAGGGGAATGGTGGAGGGGAAGGGGCTTGTCTGGATTTACTGCTCAACCATTTAACCTGCATTGAAGCACAGAAAAGAAATTGCTTGTCAAGTATTTATTAGCTCTGCTTATGATAAATGGTAGAAATTATCTTGTGTGAAGCACTTAATGAGGACTGGGTAGAAAAAGGCTTCTTCTCCAGCAGGAATCACAGAATGATTAAGGTTGGAAAAAGCCTCCAAGATCATCAACTCCAACTGTTAATCCAGCACTGCCAGGTCCCCACTAAACCATGTCCCTAAGCATCACATCTATGTGGCTTTTGAACACTTCCAGGGATGCTGATTCCACCACTGCCCTGGGCAGCCTGTTCTAATACCTTTCTGTGAAGAAATTTTTCCTAATTTCCAGTCTATCTGGAGCTTCTTTCTAGCCCTGCCAGCCCAAGAGTGAGGGTGGTGGCTGGACCTACAAATCTATAGAGGTATTTCTGTGCAGGAGATGCCCTATGCTTTGTGTCCCAGCAGCCTGTGGACATGGATGTTCTTCCTTGAGGAACTCCACCCTGCTCTTCTCTCCTTAACCTTGTCTCTGGTTTCCTGGACGGAAAGCTGTTTCCAGCCCTCTCCAAACACCACATTGTGAGCTTACACAGTAAGGACCCATTTGAGTTTTCTGTCAGACAGTGAAAAGTGAGGTTTTGGTAAACACTGCATATTCCTATGGAGATGTTGTTACCTTTGGTTTATGGTTAAATAAACCCAGTAACGACACAGTCTCTTGGAAACACTGCTATCCATAAATTTGGGATGCTCCATTCTCCCCCCAGCCCATGAGGCTTTGCAATTGTCCTCACTACATCACTGTCCCACAGACAGGGCTGGGGACCCTCCTGTGACAGCTTTATGGCTGATGCCTGAAGAACGAGCTGTTACTCCTTGCAAATTATTTTCTAGATTGCCACCAAAGTATACATCATTGTGTCATGGGATGGCAACTATATTAAATCTGGTCAGATAGTTAGGGTGGGTTGCTGTCATAAATCAGCCCCTGCCTGCCTTGTTGTGGTGGAAATACAATCAATAGTTGTTGCAGCAGTTTACAGAGTTAAAAACATTTCTTTTTGCAAAACAAATTTTTAATACTTTTCCAATTCGTTAGCATCCTGTCTATTTAGTGCTTTGAAAAAAACCCCAAACACATCCTCTCGGAGTCTGCATTGTCCTTCAGTACTGCATCCATAGGAACATTTGGGAGTCGTTAAAAAGGGGAATTATTTCATCATGATAAAAAAAGAAGGATGAGAACAGCTCAGCTGAAAAGATTGCGTTGTCAGTTCTGATTTAATGTGTGAATAATGCCTGCAAGATGGGGAGAACATCTTCTGCTGGATAGATTGTTTTTATGCTGTTAGAGTCTGAGTGCTGGGATTTACAGCTCCAAACTATGTCTCTTTTTTTCACAGGATAGTTGTAATGAGCTGGGGTTTGTTTCATTCCCCTTGACTGTAAGGGTCTCCTGGAGGCCAGTCATGCAGAAGCCTGAAGATGGTTTGGATTAGAGGAACTCATCTTAAAGTTTAGACCAAAAGCCCTGCTGCCAACTCTCAAGTTCTTGTTGCGTGCCTTGTAACTTAATTCTGCTCCTTAAGTGCCCAGCTCCTTATCCACTTCTGGATGCCCAGGGTCTGGAATCCAGAAGTGTCCCTGTGAGTCTGCCAGCCCATTGCAGTGGCTGTGTCTCCATTTGGAAGGGCACTTTTGGAGCTTGTACCCCAAGGCTGTGGAGAAAAGCCTGAAAACCTGACCTGCCTGCAACCTGAGAGCTCAGAAACTGAAATGAGGGGGGCTCTGCATCCTCTGGAGACAGAACAGCCATAAAGGCCTTTGGAAGAGTTTCCTTCAAAGGCATAAGCAAGGAGCCAATTCTTTAGAAGGTTCAAGAGCTGGAGTTCTGGGGACCCTTCCCACCTTGCAGCAGGTTCCCATCTTCGAAGCTGTTCAGCAACGTGGCCAAAGCTTCCAGGGAGGTTTTAAACAAGGAAGAAATGGAAAATTTTTTGTTCCTGACCACACCTCTGCAATTGATGTGAGTGAGCTGCCTCAGGTCTGGGGGTTACAAGGTGTCAAGAGATGGTTTCACAGAACCAGAAATTGGTTTGGATTGGAAGGGACCTTAAAGACCAGCTGGATCTTCGAGTCTTATCCAAAGGCTGGATTAAAAAAAAATATGAAAATCTATTATTTGATAAGTCATTAATAACCAAGATATCAATATCCTTATTCCTGATGGGCAAGATTTGAACTGTCCCATCTGTGGAAGCAGTGGTTTAATTACAGGTGACACTTGAAGTCACCTGGTCTAGTGGGAGGTGTCCCTGCCCACGGCAGTGGGGTTGGAATTAGGTGATCTTTAAGGTCTCTTCCAACCCAAACCATTCCGTGATTCTATGATAAAACACCCTGTTCCCATGTGGCTGGACAAATATCCAGCTCTGAGTATCCCAAGAATTCAGGTTGGTGAAGGTTTTTCAAGGCTTGCACAGCCTGGACTCTTCCCAAGGAGACTGTTTGATGTCACTAAGTGAACCAGGTGATTAAAGAGAGGGTGAGAGTAGCAGCTTGCTGGCATTCCATTTGGAAATATTTCTATCCTCTTCGCTTGTTTGTTTTATGTGCATTTTTTTCTGACTGGACAAGTGAATTCCAGCCTTAGGATTTGAAAATTATATTCTCCACAGATGCAGCACTAAAGATCAGCTGATAAATGCCAATTATCCCAGGTAGCAGAGTGTCCTGCAGTGGCAGGAGGCCACCAAATTCAATGACTTATTTGAGCCACCAGTGACCTCTGGTGCATCAAACCATTCCTGCTCTTTCCTGTGGCCTGGCAAGGCCCTCTCATGCAAAATATTAAAGCAGCACACCTGTAATTAAACCATTGCTTCCACAGATGGGACAGTTTAAATCCTGCTCATTAGGAATAAGGATATTGATATCCTGGTTATTAATGACTTATCAAATAATAGTTTTTATCCTAAAGACCCTAAAAGCCCTTTAGAAACTTTGCAAACTAGCAAATGATTTCTTAGAGTGTGTTTCAGGAGGCTGTGAGATGGAGCAGAGGGGGAAGAGACATCTGATGGTTTAGAAAGTTGGCACAGAAGGGGAAGAGAATTCTTTTGTTCAGTTCCAGGTTCAGGCCTAAATCCAGATTTTGACAAATGTAGAAGTGGGATTCAGCTTTCCACATGGAGATGCCAAACAGGCAAATCTTCCACGTGGGGCTTGTGAAAAATTCATGGGCTAAAGGAGAGCAGATGGAGGTCAGGGAGGGCAGCCTGAGACATCAGCTGCTTGCCAACTTGCCCCTGTGATCTCCACTGAGACTTGGAGAACCAGCTAGTTCCTGTATTTGGATGCCAAAATGTAAGTGTCTCTTGTGCTGGATCCCATTTTTAATGTTACTCAAAAATAAAAGGGGTGTATGTGAATTTTGACATGAAAAATGCTGTGTTCATTAATTGACTTCATTCTTTGTGCGTCTGTCAGGCTGCCTGTCTGACCAAACTGACCAGCATCTGTGCTTCTGTGCTCTGTGGCTGTTGAGGAGGTCTGTGCTGGCAGATCAGTCTGTCTTTTGTGATATGGGTCCAAGTGCTCAGCTATTAATTCATCTATTCAACTGCCAAAATGTTAGAAGCGTTTTCACTTACAAGTAATGCTGTGTCACTCTTCACCACCAAGAGATTTAAGATGTGATATATAAAATACTATTTGAGTCTGGGTCAGTCTTGCACCCGTTTTCAGTCTGATGTGAATTCCAGACCTAGCTTTAATCACAGGTGGTGAGACCTGTGGGGAGAGCAAGGATGGCTGGACAAGAAGAGGCTTTTCTCTGAGGTCCTAAGTTGTTGCTGGGGCCTCCTTTTTCTTTTTGTGGTTAATGAACAAGCACCTGTATCAGCAAAAGGGTTACAGTGCCTCTTTCCTACACTGGCATCCTCTTAAGGGATTAAGACCTTCAGGTACCTCAGTTCTGAAGGTGTTTGCAATGCTTCTGCATTTATGGGCAAAGTGGTCATGGTGAAGTGTTTGGTGCAGAACATTGGCTAAAATGCTTTTGTCTGTGTGTTCAGGAGGTCACAATGGCCATGATGGTTTTTCTGGCTTTCAACACCTGTTAAGTCATTTTTATGCTGCAGACCTGGTTTGATCATCCCAAGGCTGGCTCCTCATGTGTGCTTGGTTTGATGTGTGCCTGCAAAACATTCAAAATAGTGATTTATCCCATAGATTACTGTTCTGCAAGGGCTTTGAGCAAAGCCTTTGAGCACTTTGCCTCAGGAAAACTCAATCTAAGAACACAACCAAGGTGGCAGGAAGTGAGTGGCTGGGGGATCACAGGATAATGCAAGTGAGGAAGGGACCTCAGGAGGCCTCTGGCTCAGGCTCCTGCTCAAAGCAGGGTCAGCAATGAGCAAACACAGGCAGGTAGAAGAATTTTGTTCAGAAATCTGGTGTTTGAACATGAAGCTGCTCTTTGCTTTGTATCCTCACTGTAGTCCCACACTTCAGTTTCCTGTTTGCAGCCTGATTCTGCAACACCCCCAGCAGAGTTTGGGTATTTACGTGGACACTTGAATTATTTACCTTGGTTGGGCTTGGTTTCTTCAATACTCATTGCCTGGTCTAGAGGTGACTCATCTTCAAGCTGTATCAAAAGGAAGGGAAGGGAAGGGAAGGGAAGGGAAGGGAAGGGAAGGGAAGGGAAGGGAAGGGAAGGGAAGGGAAGGGAAGGGAAGGGAAGGGAATCCTACTGCTCTTGGCCATCATGGTTAATATGAAAGTTGTGCTTCTGCTTCACAATCAGTTTAGCTTCCTAAACCCTCTGAAGGTGGCTAAATATGTCCAACGAATTTCTTGGCTTCCCTTTCATTTATCTACATGCTTCAGGAAGATATAAGTGAGATATTAAAAGGCTTCAGATGAGTTTGGCATTAAGATTTAAGAAGGGACAAGAAGACAAAACTGTTTGATGTTGAAGGTAGCAGGTACCACAGCTCCATGGCATTGAAGGGTCCTTCACTCCTAGAACATCCTGAACTGGAAGGGACCCACAGGGATCACCAAAGCCATGAGCTGCAATCCCAGCTCCATTTCCTAGGATCCCTCACCACCTTTGCTGGTGCAACTATTTCAGCATTTTCTGTAAACAACATGCACTTTTAAAGCCATAATTATAATTCTGAGAGGAAAACTAAGGGAAGGAGGGAGACAAAGAAGTTCTGCTGCATTCCCTTTCCTGTTGGTTATATTCTTCTTTTATCCCTCCTTTTCTCCCCCTCCCTCCACGTGTTTCTGGCAGTCCATTATGCAGGAGATTATCCATTTGAATGGGAGCAAGTGCCACTTGGAGGTAATTGTGAAGATTACAACCATGGTCATGGCAAAAGAGCTGAGGTGTTAAATTTAAACCTGCTTGATTTGCAGAGCCAGGTGCTGATCCATGGGGCTCCCTGCTCCAGACAGAACCATTCCTGCTTCCCACGTGGAGTGATGGACTTTGCAGCATCAGCCACCATGCAGCTGAAAAGCCTCTGTGGGTACTTTTGGCAGCCCTGTGAAAAACCTCAGCAATAAGAAGAGCTCAGGGAAGGAAAATTAAAAGAATCAGCCCCATAAAAAAAAAACCTCTGCTGAGAGAAATGAATACAAATGATGCTGTAAGAGGTGAGTCTATCATTCAGGCTTTTCTAGCCACACTAGAGCAGGGAGCCTCCTAATGAAACACATTTAAAGTGATGAAAGCAAACCCCTCAGAACAAATACAGAAGTACCTGGAAAAAATTCAACGGGAGATTTTCTTGAGAAAAGCATAGTGAATTAAAAGAACTGATACTTTTACCAAAAGTATAGTCATCATATGAGAAGGGGACATCAGGAGAAGTGGTAGAATTGCCTGGGTTGGGGACAGGTAGAGGGGAAGGACCCATCTGCAAAGGTTGACACAGGTGAGCCCAAGAATATTTTTAACAGGCTTGGAGCCAGTGGTGGTTTTAACCCAGTGTTATTTTAATGAAACTGAACCACCTGCAGCTGAGCCCTGCCTGAGGGGCAGATGAATGTTTGGTATCTGAGGTAGGAAGCTTTGGTCTGTCCTGGGAGGAAATCTTTCCCTTTGTGAGCAGCAGTGTGAGAGTGCCAGCTGTGCAGGTGACCAGCCTTCATCCTTGGGGCTCTTAGGGCTAGCTCTGATTTAGCAGCTCCTGAATTCCCTGAATTCCCCTGAATTCCCCTGCAAAGACACTGATGGAGCCCAGCTCTGATTCAGCTCACACAAAGTTAAGGCCACTTTGTACTTTTCTAACAAAACCTCAGGCAGAAATTCCAGATAGGTCAGGAAAGGCTGATATTGCCCAGTGCAAGAGAAAATTTTGTTCTTAAGGACCAAAAATTTGTTATGGACAGTTCAGCAAGAGTATGAAAATGTTCCTGCCTGCTTTTCCTAGTACTGGGAGTGCTTCTGCCTGGATGCTTGCTGTCTCCTTGGAGAACAGTGGTGGTAGGCAGGTGAACTGGCCTTCACCTGCCATCCAGCCTGCTCTGAGCCAAGCACCTTCTAGAAAATAATGCCCTCACTTGGTAAGTTTATTCATGGACCGATGTCCATAGGGGCTGATTCCCTTTGGGAATCCTTGCGCCACCTCTTCTGCACCTGGACACCCAGTTTGAGAAGTAAGCTGGTTGGGAAGGGAGGTGAAAAATGAATGATTTTCTCTCATTCTGAAGCTCTGGAGCTTTCAAATAGCTTCATGAGATCAATTCCTTACACAACTCCATCTGACACTCTTTCCACTTGGATATTTTGCTCTTTCTTTTTCCCCTAAAATTTCTTTGTATTTCCATTCCCTTAACCCCATTTTAGTTTTCTCTCAAGGCTCTGCCATGTGCTTTCTTCCTGCTGACATGGTAAGTTTTTCCTTCTCCACTGAGAAATGACTCATTTGTTACAGTGGGGGTCCCAGCTCTTCCCCAACTGTGTACAGATGCCCTTTGAATCGAGCTGTGAATGAGCTTCATGAATAATAACACAAAAATAACCCCGTGATGTGATTTGACTTTGGCTCTTGGAAATCCATAAATCGTCTTAAGCACAATTGGTTAAAGGAGTCCACCGTGGAGAGGAGCACACCTTGCCAAGCCAGAAATAGGCTCCCTGCAACCTGTTTGCAAGACTTTTACACCCAGGCAAGTGGGGAAAGTAGGTCATTTTGGTGACATGTGGAGGCTTGGGCAAGGCACCCGTTGCTCTGAGAGCTCAGAGACATCCGTATCAATGCTGGGGAAGTGTCAGAGTCCAGATGGCTCGTGCCCAGCAGGGGATGGCAGAGCCAGAGGAGGAGGGTGTTGATGGATACAGAGCAGTCTGGGCTGTCTTGGTTTGGAAAGACAGGTGTCTGCCAGGGAAAGCTGGAGCTTCCCTTGGAATGGACAACGTAAACCCCCTCCCTCCAAATTATCATAATTTTGAAATTAAGGGGCTTTCAGGCAAAGATTTGGAAATAGGAATAACAATTCTTTACCAGGAATATTTAAAAATACAAATATAGTAGTACAAAAAAAAAAAAAAGCAAGCAAAAAAAATCCTAGAAACACTGACAGAGTCAGAGATACAACCTGACACCCTGTTATTGGTCAGGGTGTTGGGAGCAGTCCAGTTCAGTCCTCCTGGAGTCACAGATGTGGTTCTGTTGGAGCAGAGATGATCCTGTAGGAGGGTGTACTTTTCCTCTGAAGGGTCCAGTGGTGGTGAGATGGGTCTGGTCTTCCTCTGGGAATCCAGTGCAAACAGGCTGTGCTGGTGTTCTGAATCTCAGGTTTTATCCAGCTGGGAATGCTGGGCTCCTCCACTTGGGTGGAGCATGTCCCAATGGGCTGATGTAATTGTATCAGCCCTGCAGCGAGCCTCGATGGCCCATGAACAGCAGATGTCCCCTGGAAGGAGGATGGGTCCTGGAAGAGATAAAGAACACTGCCCCACCTGGTTTAACAGCTGCCCATTAACAGAAGGCACCTGCCCCCTTCCCCAGAGCCATGAGGAAAGAAGCACCTCCCCAGCTGGTTTCAACAGATGGGAAATAGAATACACAGTGCACTGAACCCAAGACAGGGCTCAGGCTGCAGACACCTTCCTGCTCAGCACGGCACAGGGGCAGGGCAGGCCCACACCAGAAGTGAAAATCTGAAGATCTGCTGCCATATGGAGAGGTGGATGTCTTGGATTCATGATCTGTTTTCCATTCAGGAGGTGGGTGCAGGGGGTAGGAGTGGTTGGCTGGGCAGCTCCACTGGGGCTGTGCTGCCTCTCTGGGCTGGAGCAAAGGTGCTGAGAGGAAGAGAGACCCAGTGGTCCTGGCTTTGCCTCTTGTCCATGGCCTTGCTCACACCTCATGGACAGAGGAGTGACAAGGCTCAGCCCACAAGTATGGGGAGATGATGTGGATAAATTTTACCCACAGGATCTGCTCTGTGCAGTGCAGATATGAGTTTTAGAAGCCTAAAGCAGCTCATTTGTAAGCAACACTTGAGTCTCACTGGGAGCATTGTCACAGATGCTTTGGGGTTAATTTTTCCTCTACTTGTTACCCTGCTGTTCATCGGTAGCTACCAATGAATCATGTTTTATTTATTTATTTATTTAAATTTGCCTTTCCAATTCTCTCCTTTTAACCATTAAGCCCTTTTTGTTTATTTCTTTGTGGGGTTTTTTTTGTGGTTTTCTTGTTTTGTTTTTTGTTTGTTTGCTTTGTTTTGTTTTGGGTTTTTTGTGGTTTTTTTTTTTTTTTTTTTTTTTTTTTTTTAGGGAGCAGGGAAATGTTTCTTTTCATGAGTTGTACCTCATGAGAATAGTCAGTTCATAGATCCCTTTTTGTTTTGGTTGCCTTGTCAAGTGTGTAACTTCTATAATTCCAGTAGTATCCTTCAGGCTGGTAGCTCAAGCAGGATGTGCATCTGGATGGGCAGTTTTAGCCCTGCGTGCTTCACCTGTGCCACTCTTTCAGCTGCTCCTGCATCTGATTTTGAAAGAGCTCTGGTTTGCAAGTGATCTGATTTGATTCTGAACCCCCAGCTGTTACTCCACCAGGCAGTAGCATCTCCCAAATACCCTCTCTGTCCCCAAGCAGCCCCTCTCTGAAATGCTACATTGGCCTTGCAGGGACTGAGGTAAGAGAAGAGAGAGTTTTTCCTGACAGTTAAAGGTGTTTTTTTCCTCGTCTTTTTTTTTTTTTTTTTTTTTTTTTGGTGTTTAGTGGCTGTTTGCTCTGCTAGTGGAGAATGGTGTAAATACCAGAGCAATGCCTCCCCTGTAAGAAAGCTGTGGGTGAGCCCCTCCTTGCTCTGGAGCTGCTTTCTGTTGCTTTGGCAGCATCTTTGGGAGCTGAATGTACAGCTGGTCTGGCACTACTGGAGCCTGTTACTGCAAAAATTGATCTTTTTGGTCCTAAAGTGCTTAATCTCAGGAACTTTACTGGATGTGTGTGTGCGAAACAGAACAGTAAAATTTGCTGGGCAAACTAGGCTTTAACCATCATCTCTGCAGATTCAAGGATTACTTATAGTCCTTTCCTTCATGGCCTGGTGAGCACAGCAGAGTTTGATAGAGACCAGATAAATTATGATGAATATAGCTGTACAATAATGGGCTGGTTGCATCTCTGCCAACGTCATAGATCAAGTTTGGTTCAGTGTTTCCGTGTTTTGACTAAACTGAGATCCTGAAATATTGTGTCTGCTAATTGTGACTTAAATGCTTGAACTCAGTGGAAGCTTGGTGGCTGACTGTGATTAATTGTCATATTTTAGTGCTGTTGATGTTATGGACCATAAAGTTTGTTTCAACAAAATGCCAGTGAAAGGGAAAGTTAAATGTATTAAAAGACAGGAATGGTAAAAGGGTCTGGGCAGAACACCAAGCTTTGGACTGGCATTTTTTTTCCCTTACTCTGCTGCTGAGTAACTATAATAAATTTCTTAGGTTGTTTTTCGTGGTTTTGTTTTTTTTTTTTTTTTTTTTTATCTATACCCAGCTCAGGAAAGGGCCTGTCTCTTCAAACCCATCTGAGTGGTGCCTGGAGAAATGGGGCTGTAAATCCTGCAGTGTGTCTGCATGTTCCTGGAGTAGAGTCATGGCCATCCAGTCTCCCCACAGGCACATCTGAGATGTGCTCCTGTCACAGAGCACACAGTGACTGAGGTGGGAGGCAAAACAACTGGGGAAGGTCACGGGTGAAACTGGGAGCCAAACAAGATGGTGATGGGACAGGTCACTACTGGAAAAAGAAAGACACGGACACAGTGGGACCTGTCCTAGGCAGGGGCAACTTTCCCAAGTGCAGAATTGGTGACCTGTGAGGTTTTTACCTTCTTTTCTCCATGTTAGAGCCAGGATTAATACATGGGAGTCACAGTTTTTGTGTTTGGACTTGGTGTTTATTAATTCTTATCTATAGTACAGTCTCATGAGTTGTGAGCTCTAACTAGCAAGGTAGAAAATGCAGGTGTCTCTAACTCTTTCCAAGGTTATTTAAGCATAAACTATCCAATAAGGAGATGACATCTATATTACTTATATTTTTAACCCAGTAATTGACCACACAATGTCCACAATGCAGATCTTTTTCACCCAGGTAGAAAAAAACACCTGAAACCAAGAAGAAGAAGATGAAGAAGGACTTAGACAATGCCTTAAATTCTCCATATAGCCCCATATATATTACTACAAACTAAACCCTTAAATTCTAATTTTTTCACCCTGTGAGATCACACAATACTATTCAAACTACAAACCCATACCCCCAGTGCTATCACTCGACTTCGGAAGCCTGTTCCATGGCCTCAAGTCAAATGCAGTACTTGAGGGTCAGTGCCTTTTAGCACAGAAAGCCCCAAATCCTCTGTTTCCAGAATTCCAACAGTGACCAGTGCTTTTCTTGTGTCTGAAAACATAAGGACACCTGGCTGCTTCATGGTGAGCTCAGTGCAGCCTTTTGGGGGGCCCAGACTCTGTCTGTGACTTCTCTCTGGTATCTAATTTGGGTTGCCCAGTCTGAGCTGCTGGCAGCCAGGCAATAATCAGAGCACATTCCTGCTGCTTCTTCCTGTATTAAACTCAAAATCACTCCCTTGGGACCCTTTGTCTCATTTTTTCAAGACTTTTTCTTTTCTTGGCGGTGAGACCACCTGCTCCAGGAGTTTGCTCATCTGTGCTCCCCTGCAGTTTCCTGCTGTATCATGGGATGCATCAGGTTAAAGACAACCCAAATCCCATGGTGTCTTTAGGTGGAATGGGGGCTTAATTGCCTTTTTTAATTAAGAGGGGAACATTTGAAGAACTCATTGATTTTACCAAATTTTGAGACCGCCTGTGGACTCCAGGCCTCTTTTAAAGATACCTCTCAGCATAATGTTTTAAAAGAGATTATTTCTAGTTGATATCACTTACTTTGTTTATCTAGTGATGGAAACAACAGGGACCAATATGGGAGATGGCATGACCCTGGTTAGTGTTCTGTGCTGTGTTTTTTGCTTGTGCTGGGCATGGGGATTACAGATACTGATTTTGTCCAACTGGGGGAGAGATGGGTCTGGCTGTAACATGGATTGAGGTGATATTGATCAGAGAAAACTCCCTGGAGGGTACAGAGACTTTAAAGGAGAGACCAGGTGCTGGCTGAGATGTCCCAAATTAGACAGAAGGGCACGGAGTTTCATATGTCCTGTGTGGTTTCTGCCCACTCCAGGAGGTGTTCTCATATCCCAGAGCATCCCAGATAGCCCAAGGTACCAATCTGGGTCATTAAATTGTGCCTTTGTGTCTCTTCATCTCTTGTACCCCAGATGGAGGGGTCTGCATTTTGCTTCACCTTTAGCAGTCTGGCAAGTGGATAGACCCACCAAAATCTGTGTCAAATGCTCATGAAATCAGCTTCTGTTTCATCACAGCCAAGTCCTCTCTCCCCTACCAGAGCACCTTTGAGAGGCTTTCAAGGCACTTGAGACAGGCTCCCTTGCTGTGTGCCCTTCTGAAGAAGGGACACAAATTCCTAATTTGAGTGTAATCTCATCCCTTTGGCGCTGAGCAGAAAGCCATTAAGTATATCAGAGACATATTTTAGCTGTAGGAAGTCCTTAGCACCAGATCTTAGACAGTTTGATCGCTTAAGCAATTTCTAAATGCCTCTATATTTCTATTATTATTGTATCTTTCCCCAGTTGTTTTCACAGAAGATTTTTTAGGAGGAAATTGGCAATTAATTACAACAACAATGATGATGATTATTAGCTGTAATAAGAGTAGTGATAGAACAGAGCTTACCACCCACATAAAACGCCACCAAACCTAGATGAATGAAATCACTACAGGAAATATATGAGTATTAGATTCATAAAGTAATTTCCTTCAGTGTTGTTATCGCATCTTCTGGTGTAATCTGAGAAGATAGATGTTCACGTGGCAGCTATAAATATTCATCTGCGCAAGGAGATTTCCATCCCTTGTCTCCTGCTATTGGTTTTTCCCACTGCCAGGAATTTTGTTGCTTTATTCCCCTCAAAGCTGAGCGTGAGAAGGCACCAGGTGCACAAAAGCAAAGTTGGAGATAGGGCTGGCTGAAATTAAATTCACTCCCGTCGGATCCTGATGAACGTTTCTTATCTCCAGAGCCACTCCTGCAGAGAAATGTTTTTATAATCTATTTGGCCATTATGAGGAATAAAAAGGGCTCGTGGGCCTGTTTCATCCTGGAGTAAAGGATGTGGACATGTGCAGTGCCCTGCAATGAGGTGCCCCAGATCCTGCTGACTGGCTCTGAGCTCCTGAGTTAATGCAAACAACATTATGTTCCCTAAAGGAGTTTTATAGTTAGAAAGAGTTATATGGTAATAAGAGTTATATAGATGCAATACACCTGGGGTGTATAAAAATGCTCAAATTGCAACCCTTTCAAAGAAGTTATCATCCTTGGAAGTGGCTATAAACATGTGTGAACAGGAACTGAGGGCCAAAAGGGGAAAAAATTGTCAGCTGAAGTTTTCTCTTCCCACTTCCCCTGCCCCTTCCTGTGAAATTCAAAGTTATATCAAACCTATTGAAATAATTCAGAGCCCTGTATGATGGAGCAATACCATCTTATGGAGAACCATAATCCTGGTAAGAAGCCATAACCACACAAATAGCCCCCTTCACTCTCAAAATAAATTACCATAACAAAAAAAAAAAAAAAAAAAAGAAGAAAAATCTATAAATGCAGCTCTACACACAACAATATTTCATTTTTCTTTTAAGAAACATGTTGGGAACCCTACTGATGTTGCTTTAATTCATTTTATTATACATCTATTTATTTTCTAACCCTCTGAGGAAAATAAAGTAAAAGAACATGTAGCTGTACTTTTGCGTTAAAAAAGTTGGTTTCCATTCCACTTCTGCTTCCACTCTGCAATCTGTTCTTTTGAAAAGCAAAATAGATTAAAATATTTGCTTTGTTTGAAATTTTCCTGTTGGAAAAGGATTTAAAGGTGACAGCCAAAAAAATATTTCATTGTAGAATGTAAATTCCTTTTGACAAAAACCTGTTTTCCAGCAGAAACAAACCAATGCATAATCCAGTCACCCTCACTTCACATAGCAGTGGAGCCATGTAATCTTTCATATGAAGTTAATTTCAGAGAGAAATTTTCTCAGCCATTCCAGAAGGATCAACGCAGCAAGGCCTTCACAAAAACCCAAAGCAAGATTTTAATGGAAACCATTAGATAAGCATAAATCCTTTCTTCTTTCAACATCCGGGTGCATACAAACCTCACTGATCTGCACAAGCAAGCTGGAAAACCTCCTTTCCAAAAGGCACAGTGATGGTAGTTGTGAAAAGAGAATTATTTTTTTTTCCCAGTGTAACTCAAATGAGTCATTTCAACTTAGGCTTGAGTAAAAAAAAATAAAAATTAAAACAATTTATCATAACGATCTCCCTTTGAGCTGGGTTTTATATCATACTTAAAACACATTCAAGGCACATGATGTTGATGAGCTCACCTGGTGTCTGACTTCCTGCTTTTTTTAATGTCTCTTAACCCAGAGACACAAATGATAGATGGTTTCCAAATTCACAGGGACCCGTGGGAGGTATTTTTACCAAGGAACAAGAGGCAAGGCAGCCGTAGACATGAATTGCTTGCAAAACTGGTTGCATGTATATTAACGGTAATTATTATGAATGACTTTTGTATAAAGGGTACTAAAAAGTTAAAAATGAAGTGAGTGCTGTTTTTTGAGAAGCAGTTCAGTTCCACTTCTTTCATGAGGTTAAAGACACGTTTGCCAAGCTGATAGCTTTGAAACACACAGAATCATTTCAGGGGAGCTGTGCTTGCACAGCAACAAAAATAAGCAAAATTCGAGCTACTTATTTTTATTGCTGAAATCAAAGTCTCTTTCAACACACTCAGAAGCCTGGCAGGCTGGATGGAAGATGAATGACAACCGTGGGGGAACTGCTCCAGAGTGTTGTTCTTAACAACCCTTTTACCTCTAAACCAGGTAGAGCAATATCCATGAATTAACTGCTGGTGCTGTGACTCAGCAGTAAATCCAGGCTACCATATTCCATTGATTTAGCATAACTACAGTCGCATTTATGGCACGAAAACGTTGAGTTACAACGTCATTTTTAACCTTGCTCATTGATTTCTGACCATGTCAAGTTGAAAGTGGTTGTCTTGTGAGCAAACTAAGAATTGTAGATGTCAAATAGTTTCTATGATAAAAACTTATTCCCAGCTTAACCAATGAATGCATCTCAAGGCTTTTTACCCTACTGCCTTATCAAGGGAAGCCCAAATAGCATTTGTTGAAGGTAAGCAATTTGTACATCTCTATCCATACTGATCACCTGAGCTTGCTTCTCGTGTAACTCCTGATAAAATTCCTCCAAGGAAAGCCCTTCCAGGCAGGAAACTCACCAACCTTTAGATGTGTTTTAATACATCAGTGTTGAAATTGATCATCTGCTTTGCCTTTGGAAGGAGTCGGAGGGCACAGGGCAGGAGAAATCCTCTGGCTGGAGCAGTCCTGATGCTGCAGGACCACTGAGAGCAATGTGGGGCTGTTGTGGGAAATGGTTTTGCAGAGAACTCTCAAAGCTTGACAGAAGGCTCACATAGTCTTGTGCACCTGTATGCAAACCTTGAGACAAAGTATGCTGACTCAGAAAGGCCATGGAATAGGACAGGCATTGTTGACAGAGAAACTGAACTAGAAACAAGTTTCAAATGCTGACTGGCAAATAGACTAGATACTTTGGAGAAATAGAACTACAAAAGATGTATTGTAGTAGGACCCATGTTGGGTATTTTAATAGATGATTGGCTTGGAAGCATTAGCAGCATTGTGTGGCAAAAGCTGATAAGGTATTGTAGTTAGGAAATAGTTTGGCTTCTGATTTTGACGGCATGAACTGTAACAACAATTGTACCATCTAACCCTTCTCATGAGACTGAAAATGGAATAAAACCTTTTAAAATGCCTCTCAGGGGCCCCGTCCCTGGGTCAGAAAAAGGGTTTATCCGACAGCTGTGAAATGCTGCTCAAATTGTACAGCTCTCAGCATGCTAGTGTGAGCTTCAGTGGGATTTGTCTGGGCCAAAACAAGTTGGATATCTGTAAGACCAAGGTGGGATTATCCCAGGAGTGGCCCTTGGTATTCCCAATATTTACCCAACTCTGTCTTTGCCTTCTGAGCCTAAGAGCTTTCATCTAAATGTCACAGGGCTCTTGGTGAGAGGCTGAGGGAGGATTACTTTTTATGGTTTTGGGGAGCAGGCCCTTGCTTTGTTTTTGCTGTGTACAGCCAGTCCACTTTCCTTCTGAGAAAGAGCCATAATCTGGGGTGTTAAAATTGACACTTGGGGTTTTAGTTTTGTAGCCTGGAGTCTCCCTCTCTAGTCACTGAGTGCTTTGTGCCTTAGCCAGGAGCACTGTTACAGATCTATCCAGAACACAAATAAAGCTGCCTGGATGGGGGCAAGGGAAACTGCTCTTCCTTGCATTTATGTCTTGCTATCTCAGGAAATTAAACTGGTTTTGCAGAAGTGTCTTTCAGCACTTTGGAAAAATCTATCCTGCTGGCTCTTACTTGGAGAGGGTTACTGAGCTGGTGTTGAGTGGGGCTTGAAGATATAAACTGATGGCCAGGTCTCCTGGCAGTGGCCAAGGCTCAGACAGCCAATGCTGGTGCTGGCCCTGCTCCAAACTCCTGTGGTACAGAGGCATGGACCAAAGGGACAAGAAAGAGAAGATTTGCTCTAGGTCATGCCCTGCTCTGTCTCAGCAGACTGGGAGCTGGAATGTCTCAACAGGAAAACCATCTGTGCCATGAGCTTTCTGGGCTCAGCTGCAGGGCCAACCTTGGGCCTTTCCTCCTTTCTGCTTCTGCTGCCAGGGCTTCCCAGCAGTGTCCCTGTGGCTCCGTTCCAGCTGCAGAAACTCCATCCAAGAGGCAGTAATGCCTTGGAGAGGCTACCTGGAACAGAGGCTAGACAGAGATAGAAAACATGTATTTGTTGAAAGGCCTTCAAAGGATACACCTGGGGCAGTATGGGAGCCTGGCCGAGGCTGCACCCAAGATGGATCATGGTCACGAGTTTTTCAGACAGATATAAGCTTGGTCTGTTTACATATCAGGAGTTAATTGTCCAATTACAGCTTCAGGTAATAAAGTCACATTCCCCAGTTTGCTCCCCTCAATTCACTTTTGTTTATACTTCTCAGGCCTGAGGCTGAGATGGTGACCTCGGTTCCCATCTGGGAAAGGATTGTCTTGTCTGACCAAACTGTGAAGGGAACTTACTAACACTCTGTATGAAGTTCAGAGTTATACACTAATGCAATACAGGATCTGAAAAATATAAAGCTAAAACTTAAGGCATCAGCAGAAATGAGGTGCCTGTGAAGAAGGAGGACACATCTCTGGATAGGGAAAGCTTCCAAGGGGGAAGGTTGAACTTCTTTCCCCTTCTCCACTGCTCGTTGAGCTGTGAGGGGGAACCACCTTGCAATAAATTCAACATGGCAGAGGCAAAAGGTCCCAGCCTCCCATTTCTCTAATGCAGAGCAAACATAAAAAAAGATGGGCAGGGAAATGTGAAGGAAAAACTCCTAGTTTATGTCTGCTTGTATGCAAGTTTCTCTTTCCTCTTCTAAACTGCACCTGATATATTTTTATTGGACCAAGATGTAAAACCTGAATTCGATTGCAGCCATGATTTCTGACCCACTAAGTGTTACTGAGAATTATCTCTCGAGGCAGAGTAACTATTTAATACTGCACATCCCTTGTGTTCAGTCATGAAAGCTGCCTACAGGGTCTAACATTTCTAAATTGAGTGATTATCTATTGGTAATTGCACTCTCTAGACAGACCTGGGGAACAGACATATGGTTAGAAGAACGGCTCCATTTTTTTCTCCTTCCTTTTCTTTGGCTGCTTACTGCTAACGACAGCACTTCAGCTGTTTCCAGGCTCTGAAAAATGTTGTAAAATCTGAAGGAGTCAGGAAAAAAAAATTTCGCAAACAGCAGCTTCTCTTGGCAGAAATGTTGTTACCCCTGTCACTTCAAGGTGCTTTTATGCCACACAGCCAAGCTGAGTAGAGGAGAAGTCCACACACTGAAATCAAATTCAGGTTTATTTTTTTCTTTACTGGCTCTACTAGATTGGTGCTCTGTTATCTGGACACACCTCATTTCCAGTATAAATCTCTGCAGGAAGAAATGTGTATGATTTGACCTTTGCACCTCGACTCTATTTGCTGAGTCTTGCCTCTTTGTCTTGCAAACAGGAATTAGAAACAGCCTTTACAGCCTGAGAAGTCCCATTCTGTTTATAATAACCTTGATTTCAGCACAACAGAAATTTGGATCTCAGAATGTGAACTAGGGCAGCATGGCTCCTGTGGTAGCTGCTGACCACAGTGAAGAGTGGTGGCAAAAGCTGTTGTATGAAAGGGTAAATCTTTGATAATATATCTTCTAACTATATGTGGAAAATTCCAGATAGCTCTCTTAGACTTACCCAAGACTTCAGCTCCATGAGAATTTGCAAGTTCTCTGCTAATTATCAATGCTCAAGTACTTCTCAGTGGCTGTGGTGATTCTACTTTGAGATCTAAATACTTTCATGGCCTGACTGAATGCATGGAAAATCTGGAACTAATATGCATATGGGCCTATGAAGTGAGTGCCTAAAGCTTTGTACCCACTGGAGCTGTGATAACCTCACAGCTACTGCTCAAGCAAGTATTTTGAGGCATCACTAACCCTGTTCCCTGTGGGCACGATTATGGCAAGTGCCTTGAAGTTTTAGTCACCTTCTGAAGTTGTCACTGGAGTGCTGCAGCGAGGGATGAAGGAACACCAGGAGGTCAATTGGCGTGGATAAGGATGTTGCAGTCAGTACTGCAGCAAGGGAAAGTTTTTCTCCCAAACACAGTTTGGCTGGAGATGTACAAAGCATCAGCACCTGAATCAAGATCTGTGGACTGCTGGCTGTCCTTGGGGTCCTGGAAAGCTGCGTGCTGCGCTCTGTGGTGTGCACGTGGCTTTGTGCTCTAAAAGGATTTCAACAGAGTGTGAAAATCCCCTCTGTGGAACCTCTTAAACTCTCACTGCAGTGGCCTTTCCCTGCCACTAGATCTTGCAGGTCACCTGCTTGTCCCTCCATGACACATGACCTTTCTTTATTTCTCCATGGTGACCTGGGAGCTGCTTCCACAGGACCAGTGAAGAGGTGGTTGTTTAGAGCTGTACCTCTGAATTTCAGCATATCAGTGTTTGGCACGCAGATACAAATTAAAGGATGAGAAACAGGTGTTTGGATTGGGAAAAAGCTTTTAATTATGAAGAATATCCTTGCTGACTGGTTGTTCTGTGGTTAGATGGGTCTGTTATCATGCTCCTGAGCTCTGTAAATAAACAACACCCAAACATTCTATATTAATTAGAAATGTTACATAGGCATATGCTAATATTGAAGCACCTTGACATGTTCACAGATTGCACAGCTGGATATAATGTTGAATTTTTAAGAAATACCATCCCAGCTAGAAATCTCTGTTGGGAAAAAAAAAAAACCAAACCAAACCAACAAAACAACAAAACATCACCATCCCTAAAACCCCAAAACCAAACAAAAACCCCGAGGTGGCACACTTCCATGGATAGAAACTGATCTGCAGAAATTGGTCAGACTTTCAAACAGTTACTTGGCCTGATTACAGAGTGTGTGCCCAACAAGTGAGCTCTGTGTCCTAAAGCAGATGTCTCAAGATGTTTCTGTTTCTGTCTGTGCCCCCCATCCCCTTGGCAGGGGATCAGAGAGCTGTGGAGCTTCTGAAACCACCACAGGTGGCTGTGGCCTGGTGCACCTGAGCCCTCTGTTCACAGCCATCCCCTGCACTGGAGTCACACCCTGTACTTGAGATCATTGTCCAAACACTCCTTGAGCTCTGCCAGGCTGGGGCTGTGACCACTGCCCTGGGGAGCCTCTTCAGTGCCCAGCCACCCTTGGGGGAAGAACCTTTTCCTGATATCCAACCTAAACCTCCCCTGACACAGCTTCAGGCCACTCCCTCAGGTCCTGTCACCACAGAAAAGAGAGCACTGTCCTCACCCTCTGTGCAGAGACTTGGTGGCCTTGAGATGCCTAGGTGTTTCCAGCCTTGTTCCTTCTAACTTTTGGACAGCTCTCACATCTTAAGTTTTGAGACATGCTCTAGTATGAAAGGAGGGAAATCATCATCTAGGTTTCAAGATCCGTGAGGATTCCAAACCTCTGGTGAAAGGAAGGGGGAAATGCATGGACATATGTCTCCAGAGTTAATCCTTCAACTGAAATTCAGTCACTAGTTAGAACCCCAAAAATATTCTGGGAGCTGAAGTCAGAATCATTAATAAATGAGTGATGGTTTACCTTCTAATCACTCCAACATGTACTTTGTTCCAAAGAGTTTTGCTAAAGCCTGCACAGATGGATGAGGAGTGGAATCAGTCAGCAGTGGGTCACAGCCCACCTGTGAAGAGAAGCAGCAGCCTCTGAATTATATGGACTTACAGAAGGACTTGAGTAATCACACTGTGGGACTGAAATCAAGAGTTTCACGGGGAGCGGGAAGGGTTGTCAACCTTCCAGGACTCTCACCAGGGTAAATGGCTGCAACAGCCTGAGCTTTTCCTTAAACAGGAGGTTATTAGAAGGGCAATTATTACAGCAGGCTGATTCCTTGGCCCTTTGCAGGGTGGTCTGCTGAGAGCTGGCATCTTGGTTTTCCCTTTGCAGATGGATTTTCAAGTGCATGAACCTGTGGTTCAGATGGTCGAGGGTGGCAGAGCTGGCACAGTTAAATCTGAATTTCTTCTCAGGCAGTGCAACCACAAGGCACAACCCATACAGCATCAGCAGTGAGCCTGAGCAGCCTGGTTTATGCTGTGGCTTGTCCCTGGATTAGGTGGGCTGATGACTTTCTTTATAGTGTCATCTTAGAGTGTGTTTGACTGCTGTGACCTGGCGGTGTGGACCTGATTCAGCCTCTCTGTCTCTGCCTCTAAAACAAGCACTTTTATGCTCAGACTCCTTCCAATTCCTCCCCACACCACATCATTCTCCTCCTTGGCAGCCTTGTACAAGCTCAGGACTGAGAGGAAGCAAAAACCTATCTAGCAAAGACGAATAAATGAACAATGCACACGAAAGCAGCTTGCCTTGAAACTTAAATTGGTTGCTAACTTTCTTCTTTGGTTTTGGCAGGGAAACAGATTATTTCCAATGGCCCAGCCTTAGGAGCTTGGCTGCTTTACAGTATCTGACTAGGGCTTCAATGTTGGGAATTTTATTGTCTTCAGCACCTGCAAAGGCAAAGCTAATAAGTAATTGAAGTTTCAAGGTAAAGTTAGATGCATTTTGGTTTGTCCATTGAATATTTAGCCTGACCTCCTAAGCAGCCAAAGCTTGCTGAATGTTTGTATGTTAAATGTCTTGCCATTAAATCTTAAACCAAAAATTGAATAGGAATGCTACCCAAAAGTCATAAGAAGTGTCCAGTTAGAGATGAGAACTCATTCGTAGTCTCCAGAACAGGAGAAAAAATGCAGTGTGAGGGCTTTGAGTATTCCTGGGTAAAACCACATAGAACTGCACTGCCTGAGGGTTCAATCCACAAGAGAGTGAGAGCGCACTAACCTTGCACCATGTCCTGTTGCGTTTTAAGATTTTTCATGAGCCATTTCAATTGCAGGCTGAATGACTTTGATCCTTGTCATGGCAAATATCTCATGCCTCCCGTGTGAGGGCTGAGGGGACAGATCATCCTCTGCCTGTTCATTCAATTAAAAGAAATATATTTGCTTGCTTTTTTTTTGCATGTATTAGGCAATGGTATCTTGTGAGACAAAGAGATAATTATGTGGAAGAATGGCACTAGAACCAATGGCACACCTACCTGCAAATTTTCCTATCTCTTGCAACAAAAAAAAAATCCTCCTAAAATGGTCAATATTGAGCTAAGAAGAAAACAATTCCCACAAGTAATAAATACCAGACACTCAGCTCACCAGGGCCTTTACAGTTTGTTTCTATTCACACTGTTACATGCAAGGTGTTGGGCTGTTCTGCAGGAATCAGGATGAAAGAGTTGGATGGAATGGAAGTTGATTATAGCCAATTCAAGACATTTAGAAGAAAAATCCTCACAAGTTCTTCGGAGCAGGGTCACACAAAGTGTTGTGGGTTCAGTTGCTTTTATTCTTGTGAACATGGTCCTGAACCAACAAAGAATTATGAATGCACCTGGCTTTGCAAGCAGAATAAATTCCCACTCCCTGTGCATTTAAAGCTCATTACCCTTCAGGGGGACTCTGCCCAGAGCATTGAGTTAATCACGTCACTGAGGATTTTCAGAAATGGGTCTAAGGGTGGCTGCAAGAGTGAGTTGAGCTGAAAGTCTCCCTCCTTTGACTCCTTCTGCAGAATCTGTGCTTCTAGGGGAACTTCTGAGTGTTATTAGAGGAGAAGAGGCATCTCACCTTCTGGCATGGCTGTTCAGGCCATCAAGAGTTATCTTTCTCCTTCCAGTAAAGAGATGCCAGTAAAATGCTTGGGAATAGATTCTGAGTCTGTGGTAGGAGGTAAAGCATAAAAAAGACAGTCATTGAGGTTTTATGGATCTGAAAACCAGAAACATCTTCTAAAGAGTTGCTCAAGGTACTGAACCAAGCAAGGTGCCTCAGTCTCTGTGTATGATCCGTCC
Organism: Phylloscopus whistleri; assembly: GCA_017589585.1. Lineage (NCBI taxonomy): Eukaryota > Metazoa > Chordata > Aves > Passeriformes > Phylloscopidae > Phylloscopus > Phylloscopus whistleri. The sequence goes on along the minus strand of JADMLD010001546.1, from coordinate 2,731,467 downwards.
CAGAGTAGTTGGGAGCAATGACTGCAGAGACATTTAACAGTCAAAAGGTCTCAATACATTGATTTCATGCTCTGTGTTGTCAGTGCAAGCCTTGCAGGTAGACTAGGCTCAGCCTTGGGCTTTATTTTTTACTCCTCCCATCTCTGTCAGAAGCCTGTGGGTGACTCTTGAGAGGCAGGAGAGTTTGCTGCCACTTGGTTTAGGCAGCAAAAATGGAGAAGCAATTCCAGCATTAACTCCCACAGAAATATCCATTTACGTGCAGCTGCTCTGACTGGGTCATTTTTAGGTGAGAGGAGGCTGATGTGGAATGCTCTGCAGGTCCTAACACAGGGGAGATGTGAGTGAGCTCTCCTTCCTCCCTGGGAAGGAGCAGGGATCCCACGTTTCTCTTTTCTTTGGCTCTCCCTCCTGTGAGGGTGCAGGCAGCAGAGCTTCCAGCCTGTGCCAGGCACTGAGAGGAGGAAGGAAGGGCCCTGGGATAAATGAGTCTGTGTGCCTCTCTGTGGACAAATTAAATCAAATAAATCAAATAAATATATGATCCCAAACTGCCAACTGCCAGTTGTCCTAAAATCCTCATCACTTTATTATTTTCTGAAATAAAGCTGTTTTTTGATAGTTGATGTGATGAGCTTCATGTCCTGTGCTGAATCAGAAGAACTGGACTGACAGATCATCATCCCCTTTGGAAACACATTTTGCACATATTGATGTTTGTGGCTCCATGAACCTCCCAGTAAAATCTGCTGCAGAAAGCCTTTGGCCTTAATTTCTGCACAGAACAAATTCTGCTTCAGTGCAGATTTAAGGAAAAAAAAACCCTGAAACTTCAGATAGAATCCAGATATGCCTTCTAAATAAATCCAGTTATCACGAGCAGACAAGCCACCACTTCTTTTTGACTGTAGCAATTAATAACTCACACCCTTTGTGAGTTTGGGATTAATGTCAGGATTAACACCAAACACCAGCTCTCCCCTACAGAGCTCGGAAGCACGGGAATTCTGATACTGCATTGTAATGAGCCCGTGTGAGCAGCAGAGGGTAGTGCATTACACAGAATAACTTCCATCAGGGTACCAGAAGGTATTTCGGAGTGTTTTTTTTTCAGGAAAGCAGATCTGTAGGAAGCATTTAAAGTGAGAGCAGGACGGCCCCTCTGGGTGGCTGTGTGCGAGCCTTGGCTGCTGCATTGTTCAAAGATGATTTAAAAGTGATATTTATTTGGGTTCAGGAGGCTTGTCTGTGGTTAAATTCTCCAAACTTCTGCGCTGCACCAAGGTCTGATGCTGGATATGAAGTTTAATTTCCGGGTGTCCAGGCAAATCCGATGCATCCAGGATTGCATCTCAGCTGTGTCCCCTTCACCCTGGGGAGAGGATTGAACATGCCCTGTGCTCCTCTCACACAATTTACCTTGCAGGGGTGTCACAGCCCCCTGAAGGGTCAGCAGGGTCACTCAGCCTGGGCCGTCAGGGCTGTAGAGCTCACACAAAATCACGGAATCATTAAAGCTGGAAAAGACTTCCAAGACTGAGTCCAACCATAAAGCCAGCACCACCGTGCTCACCACTTAAACCATGACCCCAAATGCCATAGCTGAACAGCTTCTGAACACTTCCAGGGCTGGTGATTCCAACCACAGCCCTGGGCAGCCTGTCCCAGTGCCTGACAGCTCTTTCAGTGAGGAGATTTTTCCTAATATCCAATCTAAACGTCCTCTGGAGCAACCTGGGGCCATGTCCTCTCATTCTGTCCCTTGTTACCTGGGAAAACAGACTGGCCCCCATCTGGCTCTTTTCCTTGCTCTGGAGATGAAAAAATCCAGCTGCTGCTCAGTGTAAAAGTAGCTTTAAGGAGTTCAGTCCCATGGGAATTCAGAAAACATCTGCCTGGATGTAGTCTGGGTTAAATACTGTGAGGACAATCAATGTACCACCCTCTTCCCTCCTTCCTTCTGCACTGAGATGACTTCCTCTGGCTCTGAAGAGCAAATCTCTGCCTTCCCAAGCTGCTCCTGCTTTTTCCAAGAGTATTTGAAGAATTAAAGTGGTGTGCAAGCCTCCTTGTGTTGCTGTTTCACCTCTACACCTCTCAAGGCTCAGGGTAAATTGTCTCAGTGAAGAACATCTCACCTTGTCATCTCAATGCCTCTGGAAAGGAGAGCTCCAAACAGGTCGTCAGTGACTGCAAAATTTCTCTGCCTTTCTTGTAACTTAAAGAGGAGGAAATTTGGTAACTGGTGCTGAGGGAAGCTGCTAGAGAGCAGCTGTGCTCTTTGAGATAATACACGTATATTTGCACATTAATATTTACAGATCTACTTGTACGTGAGAGTTTTACTTTTGCTTTTTATTTTTTGTAAGGAGGTCCTTGTATAACAAGCACTAAATGGAGTATAGGTAAGAGCACAGAGGATTTTTTAGGGATGCTGGGAAGGACTGTCATCACCTGCTTTCTCTCCTCCATTGATGCATCTCAGTAAATATCCCACTGGGAGACATCCCTAGGCATTGAGATGACAAGGTGAGGTGTTCTTCACTGGGACTGTGACAATTTACCCCGAACCTTGAGAGGTGTAGAGGTGAAACAGCAACACAAGGAGGCTTACACACCACTTTAATTCTTCAAATACTCTTGGAAAAAGCAGGAGCAGCTTGGGAAGGCAGAGATTTGCTCTTCAGAGCCAGAGGAAGTCATCTCAGTGCAGAAGGAAGGAGGGAAGAGGATGGTACATTGATTGTCCTCACAGTATTTAACCCAGACTACATCTAGGCAGATGTTTTCTGAACTCTCATGGGACTGAACTCTTTAAAGCTGCTTTCACACTGAGCAGCAGCTGGATTTTTTCATCTCCATAGAAGGGAAAAGAGCCAGGGATGCCTAGGGATGTCTCCCAGTGGGCAGTAAATATCCCACTGGGAGACATCCCTAGGCAGGATGGTCTTTCTTGCCTCTCCATTTATATGAACGAGGTCAATGAACAAGCTGTTCTTGACCTTTCTGGTTTCCTCTGGAAGATTTGAGTGCTAATTTAAAAATTTCAGAAAAAAAAGAGATCGTCTTAGGAATTACCTCTATCCCCCTTACAAAGAGACAGCTTGAATATGGACAAAATGGCATTTTGCAACACTGTTTAATTAGAAAACCCTTGCCAATTTCTGCTGGCACTGAGGATGGAAAGGAAGCCAAAAGGAAAAGGAAGTCAAAAGAAGTTAAGTGACATTAAGGTGGATGTGGAAGATGGGATGTGCAAGCACTGGAGCCCCTTCTGGGCAACCACCTGTGCCTGGATGGGTGGTGCTCAGTTAGAACCATGGCTGTCCCTGCTGCTGACTTTCTCCCTGACACAGAAATGCAAAATATAACATGATCTTTTTCTCTTAATAAAGTGGATTTGTCTCTCCCATTTCTTAATGAGGTTCTTGAACACCGGCCAAGATGCTCATAACAAGAAATGTTATGAAGCCCATTTCCTAAATGGTTTGGGGTTTAATTTGGTCCTTGTGGCCCTGGATAATTTAAAGACTTTTGATCTGCTTAATCACAGTTATCTGTTTTATGGTCTGAGGCCTTTGGGTCTTGCAACAGTCATTCATCCATTTCTTGTGCTAAAATGCTACTTTCTGTCCTTAATCATCATCTTGGTGATAAAGGTGATTTACAACTTTGCTTTTCCCTGTTCAGAGGGGGATATGACAGCTACAATCCCTCAGGTGCACTGCACCCTCCATCAACCAAACCATTAATTCCAGCACAGCAAAGGTGTCAACCTAACTGGTTTGGAGGTCCTGAAACACGTGTACTTCCCCTTAGATAAATGGAGTCAATTAAATCTCCCATTAAGATCTCCTACTTCCACAGATGGTCTTCCTTTTTCTCATATGATAATCATATTAAAATTGCATGCAGAGCCATTTGTACATTTTAACATTAACGTGTGCTGCTCCAAATCAGCTGGGGGAAGAGGGAATTGTCACAATTTTCACCAGCCTCTTCTGCTGTCATTGTAATCCTTCCAAAGGGAGCCACTGCAGCCCCAGTAATCAGCAGCTAAAACTTGTTTGCACGGGCAGGTGAGAAAAGTAAAACTGCAGATCCAAGACTTTCCTGGGACTCCACTGGGAAATGGAAACATGTTTTCTGAGAAATTATTTCTGAAGGAAATGAACAGGGCCAGGGGATGCCCTGCCCAGATGGCTCTTCTCAGATTCTGTTGAGCCAATACTTCCAGCAACTGAGAAAAACAAATTTGAGCCTTGGAGTTCTCTGCTGCCCTCGAATCTGTGGCTGGCCAGTGCTGAGTGCCCTCAATTTCCAGTTGATGTGATGACAGCATTGACAGTGCTGGAGAGCACAGCAGAATGAGGTTGGAATTGGTCTCGTGTGTCAAGTTGTCTGTAATAAAAACCAGCACCTCATACCCTCCTCTCAGAGAGTGTGAAGCTCTGTCTTTAAGAGGTTTTCTGGTTGGTTTTTTTTTTTTTTTTTTTTTTCCCCCACTTCTTTTATCTCCAGCTGGGACTTGACTTAGTGGAAGTTGTTTTAATTGCCAGTTTAAATATATTAATGGCCAGTTTCCCATCAGTTTCTCTTTTTGTCAGCGTTTTTCTTCAGCTTCAGGGTGCTTTCCTCTGTCTCTTGTTATGAACCAAGAGGAATTAGGTCCCCTCAGCTCTCTTTGCCAGGCAGGGGAAGCCTCATTTCCCTTTTGAAAAAAAAAAGAATGAAAAAATGAAAAAAGAATAATTTTTCGTTCACATCTCATCCTCTCACCAGTTTTCCACCATGTTTCCCATTTCAGCCTTACCCTCTTCTAGATACAGAATAATTTAATTCCTTTGTAAAATGGCTTTGCTATATCTTTATCTGTGCCTGGAAACACACAGGTGCCCACCTTGAGTTAAGAGAGGTCTTACCAAAGAGCTGACAGGTGGATTTTGGGGTAGGATATAGCTCAGCTGACTTCAGCTCTGTGTAGTATCTGTGCCTCCATCTCAGGTTTCCTGAGCAAATGAAGTTCGTTGTGGAAGGAACTGTCTATTTTATTGGCCATGAGGAACTTGGGTTTCATCCTTGCACATGCATGGTCATCCATGGGCTCCTGAACTGGGCAGTTTGGGAAGAGGTGGAACAAATTCAGCTCTAACTCTCACCCACAGTTCTCAGTGATTTCATTATCTAAGAAAATATTCCATCTGTGGTACATCACATTCATTGTTCCTAGTGATTTTCTAGGAGAGGAATGCCCTGGATTTACAGCTCAAGGACAGAATCTTCATCAAAACTTAATAAAGATTTAGTTTTAATTCTCATTTATTTTACTTTACAACATTTGCAGACAATGAGCTTTACTGCTTTAATGAAACATGTCTTATTACAAACCTGTCAAGTCTGTTACAAAAAGAACACTGATTATTTTGCTACCAGGGGGATTTATTTAATTTTTTGTGATCACCTACTTATAGTTTCTGCCACAGCTTTCAAAGCAACTAGACTGGGGGGGTGTTCCTTTTGCATTGGCCCACTTGCAGCAAAAAGGGCTACACAGTAAGAATACACTGGTGACAACCTCAACATCTCTTTTTGGTGCTGGGGAGAGAGGTGCTGGGTGCTCAATAACTTTTGTTTGTGAACTACTATTAAGTATGGGGCTAGAAACAAAGAAACTTGGATCTCGTAGTATTCCATGATGCCCTCGGGCAGTTTCACAGCTCTGAGTCACTTTTCTTCATTTGTGAAAGGAGAACATAATGGAAATTCAGTAATGTGCTAAAATTGACATGTATAAAACCAAGCAATATGGAGACAACATTTCAGCCAGCTCTGAAGCAGCTCCCACTAAATCCTGTGCAACAGAAATGTGTGACATTTAATACAAAACAATGAAATTTAATACAAAACTGCTGAGACTGTGCAGCAGTTTGGGACAGAGGAGGAAGAGGGGTTCAGAGGACTGAGTGTGGTACCCATTTTCTGTGTGTAGTGAACAGGCAAAAAATGATGCAGTTGGAAATGGTGTCCATAAACACTCATCAGGCTGACAAGCCATGGGAAATGTCCAAGCCCCATCTGAGCCCATGAAGATCTCCCTGACCTTGGTACCCACCTGCTGTTGCTTGTTGGCTTCCTCTTTTTAGTGAAATTTTCTGGACAAAACCATACCTCTCATTTTTAATTTTTTTTTTTAACCATAGAAAACTGGCTATTTTTTCATTGAAAAAGACAGCAGGTGTGATATCTGCCTGTGCATGAGAGCCTAATAAGAGCTCTGGTCCAGAAGTGGTATATTGTTTTGTGATCATTTTCTTTTAAGCCTCAGGGGTTGAAACTTGCATTGGCTTTGCTTCCCAAGCCCCTGGCAGAGGGAGTTTGAACCCAAAGCTGTGGTGTGGCTGTGTCACCCGAGTCCTGGTGGGTGAGAGGAGGTGGGTGGGTCAGAGTTCATCTCAGCTGAGTTTTTTCTCTTCATATCCTGGAGCCTGGAGCTGGTGCATGGCTGATGTGCAGAGGGAGTCACTGTGAGATCTTTTGCTGGCTTCAGGGGCTCTCCAGGTGGAGTTTCTTGAGAGAAACGGAGTCTCTGACCTGACTGACAGCACAAGCTCTGGAAGATGTCTCAATCCATGAACTGTAGGTTTAAAACAGCCCATCACAACTTCCCTGCAGAGGGGAGACTCTAGTGGAGCCCACAGTTCTGTAATCCACACAAAGCAAAAACCTAAAAACCTCAGAAATGGCTTTTGGTTTGTGAACTGGATTGATACAAGTTAGGGCTAAACTTTGCAATACAATTGAGCCCCTGGCTGTTCACAAAATGCTGCCACTGTGTCGACAAATAATAATAATAACAATAACAACAACAATAATAATAAACAATAATAATAATAGTAATAATAATGACAGCCATCATCATTATGGCTTTTGGTGAAAAAATTTAATGGAGAGTGAGTTGAAGAACTTAAATGTCGATAAGCTTACTGTGATTTCATGAATGCTCAAGTTCTGCCATCCAAAGGTAGAGTGCCCAGTGTTAATTTGGCTCCCAGCATTAGAATGAACTTCCTCAGCTGTCAGAGTGGAACCCATGTGGTTTGCAGGCCCAGCCTCCCAGCTGCTGGTTTTTAGGGAGCTGCCTGGGCAGTGCTGTGCTTTCCTGACTTCTCCCTCCCCATTCTGTGTGTGTCCTGCTGCATGTTGTGGATGCCAGGCTAATGCTGTGAATGACACCAGTGTGTAATTGTTCATAAAAGCCTCATCAAGCCACAAGTCCCTGCAAATGACACCAGAACTCCTGCTCAAGTGGCACATATGTCAATGGTGGCTGTCAGCTCCAAGCTGAAATCTCTCAGTAGATGGAAAAAATAATTATTGGTACTTACAGTCTTACCTCCACACCTTATTGTTTCTGTGTCTTATTTTCAGAGGAAGGAGGGGACAATTACTTTGATGGGGATATAAAGTGAGAGTTATTACCCACTGTTTAGTATTTGGTTATCCTTTTTAATTTGAAAATTAGAAAGAAAAATAACAGAGAAAAATAAAACCACAAAAAGCCACACACAAAAGAGAAACTTGAAAACATGACCTGTTTAAGTAGGATGGGTTCTCTGTCCTATGCTGTCATTTTTCCCTAGGAAAGTCACCTCATAGAGTCAGAAGGCTCCTCAAAATGGCCATGGAGCTGCTCCTTTGTAAAGTAAATTATAGCTGGCAAAAGGCTGGAAGTGTTGCTGTTTTTTCTTTTCTTGAGGTTGTGTCAGTCACTAGAAAGCAGAGAGTGTATCAGGGCCAAAAGAAAGGGGGCAATATTGGAATATTGTACCTGCAGTGAAGAAACTTCCACTCCAAAATGAGCCAGGAGAACAGAAGTCTCTTACTGGAAATGATTTAGCAAGGCTGAGGATCTTGTTTTGGTGGGGTGTGAGAGTGTGTACGGAGTGGGAGATCCTGGTGATCTCCAAATCCACAGTTCCTGCCTTGACTTTGTTCACACGATCTTCCTCCTGTGGCTGCACCCTCACAAACACCATCACCTCCAATCTAAAAACCAGACTTCCACTGGGTTTTGGCAGCAGGTTTCAAATATATCCTTCTGGGAAGAGGAGAGTGGGTAGTCTGAGCATGGGTGGTGGACTGGTGGAAAAATGCCAGTAGTCAGAATATTTCAGTTTTGTAGAGATTCTCATCTGACAAAGACATGCAAAGCTCTTTGCTTTCTCTTGCCCATTAAAGGGTTATGAAGGGGTGTTGGTGTTAGGTGGGAGCATCCCCATGTCCACCACTGTTCCCTTAGACACCCCAAGTCCCTCCTGATTGTGGAAGAAAGGTGTGGGTACAATGGACCCCCCACTTTCCTCCTTTTTATCTTCATTCCTTCCCAAGTAACCAACCCACACATACTCATTTTCGTGGTGTTTTTTTTTTTTTTTCTTCACAGTTTTGCTCTGTCCAGCCTGAAACCTGCTGGTTTTGATATGGTTATTTGCTATTTCTGATATTTGCAATCTCATTTTTTTGCAGCATCGCTGATTCAGTTCCCCAGGTGCTGCTGCTGGCCTTGCTACACTTGGATCCCCAAAAGATCCCTGGTGTTCCCATCCAGGTACCCAAACAATCTTGGCCACTCCTCACAGCACTGTCTGTAGATTTATTGGTTTTTCACACTGTTATTTAATACATTCAGCACTTTCCTGTGTCATACCTGGCAGTTTTCCACATCCATCCAGTTATCCAGACCTCAGCCAGAGCTTTGTCCTCTGCCTGTAGCCTCAGCACTCCCAGCAGGGACCCGCTGGGGCAGAGGCATGGTGGGCAGGGAGGAGGTTTTGCATTGCTCCATTCACTTCAGTGCTGAAAACCTACTCTCTTTAGGCTTTCTTTATTAGAAGAGTTGACTATTTTAACTTATATTTTATTAAAACATGGCTTTTGGGGGCTGAAAAGCCTTTTCAATCTCTCCAAGAGCGTAGGCAGAAGGTAAAGACACATCCCCATTAGTCCTTGTCATTGCTTCACTGCTCAGGATCAAATTCCTCTAACAAGTCCTTTTGCCTTATTTCTGGAGGCTTATGCCTCAGATCTCTCCCTGGCCAGCACTTGTGACAGGAGCAACTTAAACCCTTCTGGGAGAAGCTGTTCTTTTGGAAAGCATGTCTGATTTTGGAGCTGTGCAGCGGTGTTGGGTCAGCTCCCTTCCCATCCACTGCTGTCCAGGATGATGCTGTGCAGCTCAGACTTGTGAACTCTCAAATGAGACTGAGCAGTGTGTTAGAAGGATGCTTAGCTTGATCCACCAGTGCACACTTACTGGTTTAAATGTGAATGAGGAGAGGAGGAGCACCCAGCAATTCTTCACTGACTCCTTACTTTGGCAGAAATACCAATCTGTAAAATTAAGAACTCTTGAGTCGTTACTTGCACATATTATTCAGTTCTTCTTCAGGGCTGATTTTTTTTTTCCTGGAGAGGGGAGTGAAGTAATATCTTGAAAAATTTCAATTGTAATTCTTTCCCCCATTACTTAATACAAATGGCTCTGTGACTTTCCTAGGGGCTGCTTGCCCTAATCAGGAACATCTGCATGTGGCAGATATTCAGAGATGAAGCTTTAGAGAAACAAACAAACACAACAAAAAAAACCCAAACCCAAACAAAATAAACAAACAAAGATCCCAAACAAACAACAAAAAACCAACAAAACCAACAAAACAAAACAAAAAATAAAAAACAAACCAAAACAACAGAACAAAACAAACCAAACAAGCAAAAAAAACCAAAACAAAAACAAAACCAACCCCCCCCAAAAACCAAACCAAAACAAAAAAACCCACAAAAATACCAAACCAAAGGAACCAAAAAGGAATTTTGCCTTTTAAGTTCAATGAGACCAGGTCAGGAGGGAAAACGACAAGAATACAGTTCTTCCTATGTCAAAAATAAATAAGAAAAGGAAGGGAAATGCCCAAATCATGGTGAATAGGCATTAATTCTGTGAGCTGAGGCCACCCCATACCTTGAGCTCCAGTGAAAGGATGGCACAGTAAGGGATGGGTATGTCCCAAATGGCAGGGCCCTGTTTGTGGGAGCCACTGCAGGGAGCCTGTGGAAAGAAATCATGTTTGGCTATCCATTTGTGCACATGGAAAGCATCCATCATTATTACTTACACTGTGCAGGCTCATTATTAGCATGCAGCTCACAGAATCTAATGGCTAAAAAATCAATCTTGCTCATTGAGGAGAACGGGAAAGAAAGAATTTTTCCCCCCCTTCAAGCAGTTTGGAAGAGAGCTGTTTCCACCCTGAAACATTGTTCAGAGGGGTGAAAAAATTAATAGGGAGGGGGGAAAAGGACAAGAAGGGAAAGTAAGTAAATTCCTGTTGTGAGCACCAGTCTCTGAAATGCTCTTCTGGTCTGTTTTAGGAGAGAGAAATGGCTCATAATTAAAAAGGGGTGGAAGAAGCCTTCTTTAACTTTTCAGTTTGGCGAGAAGTTATTGTAGAGTGGCTGGGCCAATACTCACCTAAAGTATGTCCCAGGTGGTAGCAGAGCTTTGACAGTTCCAGAAATGTGATTTGTTGTCTAAATAAACAGATATTTTCATGTTTTCTTTTGCTTTTCCAAGCTACTTTGGCAACTGCTGCCCAGCTTGTTTCACATACTCCTTGGAGCAGGTTAGCACTGAAGGTCCCCTCATGATTTAGGACCAACAGTTCCCAGAGCTGAAGAACACATACAACAAAGGCAGGGAAAAAAAAGCAGCCTCTAGTTCCCATCAAGGCTTTAAATCCAACACCCCAAAAGATCCAGGATCTGTTTAAACTGGGATTTCTTGTGGGAAGGCAGAACAACTCCAATGCCTGGCTAACCTGTCTGGCTGTCAGTTGGTTAAGAGCTGGTGAAATTATGCTTTGCTTGTGTCACTTGCATCCCTTAAACAAGTCTGAAAGAGACAAAAATTGCAAGTTCTGTTTGTTTATTCGGGTTGTAAGGATTCTCATAGCTCATTAGCAGGACATAATTACTTAGAGAAACTAGTTTTATTATGGCTCACTTGGGGCCTTGCAGCTTTTGTGTGACTTGTTTTTTCAAAGTCTCAAACTTCTCCTAGACCAACTTCTCTGACACATTTCTCATGAAGTAGAGCCAAAAAGGAGAAAATGTTTTTTTTTTCCATAATCAAGAGGGTCAGGAAAAGAAATGAAAGCAGGGTGTGCAGGATTTATACTCACTCATTCCTCTGAGTGTCTCCCAAGTAATCTGGGAGGAATTCTGTTTCAGGTATTATGAATGTGCTGTGATGAATAAAGTTGCAATTTAAGCATTATCAGTGCAAACTGGAGGTGGATTCAGAGATCACACACAGAGGCTGCTGAATGGGAGAAAGGGATCTGCTTAAAATTCTGGTGTGTTTTCTGCATGAGTCAAGGCAAGATTGAGGTGGTAGGTGTTTGAATACCTGCACACCTTTAATTTTATAGATAATGTAATTATATTCTCACTTCAACTCACCTATAAAAAGAACTGAAATTTGCAATAAAAAGATCTTTACCCCTTTTCTGCTGATCGTTGCTTAGCAAAGTATTTCACACAAGAGGTTTGTTATCTTTAATAGCACTAAAATTACTTTAAGCAATTACCTGCATCATTTTAAGCTCTACAGAGGTTATTAAAATATTCTCATGGCAACTATAAAGAAATATGAAAATAAGTAAAGACTAAATTGTACTTTGTCTCAAAAAGTCATTTGCCTTAAAGCATGTTTGGTCCTTAATTTCTAAATAGGCATCTTTGTTTCCTGAATTGCATACTCTCCTCTATGTTTGACCTTCCACATTCCAACTTTGAAGGTGGGTCTTTTCTTACAATAACCATTTCAATTTCAGAACAAACAGAAAAAAACAAACATATTGCAAAATACCATTGCATGGCCAACCTAACAATGAGATCCCAGAAATGAACCCAAACTTTGGAAATCTACTGTTAAAACTCTTGCTTTAGTATGAGGAACCAGAAATTAACTACTTAAGACTCAATTTCATATCCTACATGTGGCTTTGACTACTTTTATTTCTCTTTAGGCAGAAATTTCTTACAGCAGCCAGTGGCATAGGTCAGCTGAGGAAGAACTTTCCACTGCTGGGGTTTGCTAAGTATTGGTCTGAACTCCCACCAGGAAAGGGGGAATAGTACAAGAATTTGTGGGATTATGAGAAAATCCTGTTGCTTTACATCCTAGAAAATGGTGCAGAGTAGTAAGAGTCTCTGCTACCTGTGGTGTGTCCTCTTCACTGGTCCTCTTTTGGTTTCCAACTCCCACATCAACAACGTGGAGCTGAAGGAGTGGCTTTTTATAGAATAATGATGTTGAAGGAAATTAGCATGGTTCTAATTAGGGGACGAAAGGAGCAATCAGTTTAGAGAGTTTTGACTTCTGTGCCAGAGACATCAGCCCAGCAGACCTCCTGGAGCAGGGCAGGAACATTTCAAAGCACAATGCTACAGCATCGCTAAAGTGTCAGTGAACAAGAAAGCAAAATCAATTGAGAGAATGAAAAATCTAGAGCAATTATGTTACCATTTCACTTATTTTTACATGTCCTGTTGAGATAGCAGATTTGTAATATCCACTGCAATTCAGAATCCCATTTTTTTTCACAGTTGTTATTAAACCAAGTGGTTTCTTATGCTGTTTTTCCCTCCATCGAAGAGCCCAGTCCCAGAAAACCTGGAGGCAACATTCCTCCTGAGTTCCTGCAGAACCCGGGGTTATGTGGCATCTTGGTCATGACGTGGTGCCTTCCCCCTGGTAATCTGGGGCATGGAATCAATGACAATCTCCGAGGAAGAGCTGAAAACTGCTGACTCAAGCAGCCATTTTCTGGCAGCTTTGCACTTAGTGCTTCCTTGTCTCCCACCTCCACAGATAAAAGCTGGAATCAGAGATCAGAACTTCCTCAAGCTGTTAAAGCTTCTGACATCTGCAAAGCCAAGAGTTCAGAGATGATGTCAAAATCGTTATCCGCAACTGAAGGAGAAACATTTCTTTTTGCTGGCAGTCACACAGGCAAGCCCTTTTTCTGTTATTTTCATATGGTTTCACAGGGTTTGAGGCCAGGAGGGGTGATTAGATCATCTAATCTGTCTTGCTGTGAATTGCAAGTCACTTCTTCCTTCTTAGGTTCTCCCAGGTGACTTTGAACTCAAGCATTCATCTCCACAGGCAACCAAACCTCTGGGAAATAGGAGAAATGGACATAAACTTAGTAACTGAGGCTCCTGCAATGGCAAGGAGCTAACTCATAATGCTGTGTGTGACCAGATAAGTCCTAATTCTTTGTCCCAGTGCACCAGAGAAAGCCAAACTCCAAGTGAACAGCTCTGAAAACCCAGGATAGTACAACTGAGGGGAGAGTTTTTCCTCAGGCATCCATCTGCTAAAGCTTTTGGGTGAGCTGTGATCCCTGAGCTCTGCTGACCACTTTGAGAAAGCAGAAAAGCCTGAGTGCACTGAAATTAGCACAGGTCAGGCTGCCCAGAGCTAGCTTTGGAGGCTGCCATCTCCAGAGACCTCCTTCCCAAACATGGAGACACCTCCTTGCCCTGTAAATGTCTCTGCAGGAAACAACAACTCTGTTCCTAAGATGAATTAATCTAATGTAGGCTTTTCACCAGCTCCAATTTTCACTTCACCTCCCCAAGCTAAAATCAGTAGATTAAGGGTGAGTTTCAGCCAGGTGCCCAACAATTATGCAAGTTTTAGGGTTCCCCACTTGCCCTGCAGCAGCTGTTCCAGAAGAGCCAAGGTCTCCTGTAGGTCCTGTGTAGTACCTGCCAGGTCTGAGCTCCCTGAGATACCCCAAAGCATCTTGGATACCTGTTTTAGGTAATTAATTGGACAACTGTATCCTGCTCTAAGCTCCATACTCACATTATAGGTGCATCATGTGTAAATGGTGTGGGTTTTCCAGTTTTTGTAACTAATTACAGATAACATGAACCTAGTATTTGATTTTTTTTTTTTTATATAGCACATTAATCAGAGATTTAAGTGCAGGCATAAAGGATTAAAATAATTAAATTCTGAGAGTAATCTTTCTCCATTCCAGAATTCAGACAAAACTCACACATGGACTTGTGGGCCTAACGTAAGTCTAACAAAGTTGGCATTATTCTCTTGCCAAATGACAAAATTTATATATTAAAAAGGAAAAAAAAATGGCATCAGACACATACAGATTTTCTAGTGTGGCTGTAATAGTGAGGAAGGCTTCAATATTTCCAGAGGAAAAAAAGTAATTTCTGCTGGAGACTTGGGAATCATCAATGGAGAAGAAAGAAATCCTGGCTGCATTTGGTGATTTGAAGATGGTTATGGACCTTCAAAAAAAACAGTGAGAAGAGAAAACTGGAAGTGAACATACCTCACAGAAGGAATTTCCAGCAGAAACAGGAAATTATGTGGTGCTATAACATCTCATTTAGAGTGATAACATACATTTCTAGTCACACATATTCAAGAAGGATTAACTGAAATTGAAATAGGTAGTGGAGAACACACCTTAGTTTAAAAAAATGGTAATAGCTTTGCTTATTTAACCTAGAAAACTGCAATTTAAGGGGAATGAGAGTATATTGACATAATGATATAAGAGAGACTTTGCAACTATATCAGAAGCTTTGGCAGAAGTTTAAAGTAAACACCTGAGAGCAGTGCAAAAAGCTTTAAAAGGATGGTGGCTACATTTCACCTGGATATTTGAAGGAAGTTAAGCTCCAGAAGGTTGTAGTATTGCAGTGACTTTTCAACAGGGACAATAGAGGAGAAGCCTGGGGTTTTAGTTGTAGCACAAAATTGTACAAAACACATGGAGAAGGGACAGGCTGAGTAAAGAAATTTCTGTTCATTCTATGTCCTACATTGAAAAGTGTAACTTTTTGTCCCTGATCAAACTAACTTGTGATTTTTTTAGTTTGTTTGGCTTTTTTTTTTTTTTTAAAATATATTTCCATTGCACAACACATTTAGGCCAGAACTGATTTGATCTTTTTCTATTTATATTCTTGTAGTTGATGACAATTGATGTTCTTTCACTTGGGTTTCAAAGGCATGAACCTCATGATCAATTTATGCCTTGCCACAATTCACCTCAGGATACGATATATACCTGGCATCCAGTTCCTGGGTAACAGATCTTCAGGACAGCTTAATGACTGATGCAGCTGTGCAAGTGGTGATGATGAAAAGAAAATCCATATTTCAGTTTTCACTCAAAATAGGGGACATTCAATCAGTAATTCCGAGGGAGGACAAAGGCACAGATGTGAAAGATTTTGGCCTCCGCTCATTTTTATAGCTGTCAACAGAAATAGTTTATGTGGGCTCCTGGATTTACTCAAAGACAGGGTGCAGATGGCCTATTTGTCATTAAAAGAGCATTTTAATGCAAGCTTGACCAGGTCTGAGATGTTATCATTTAGAAACACTGCGAAATGTCACTGACCTTTCTTCACAGAAGTTTGATGATCAGAGATAAAGTGAAGATGAGAGTGGCAGTCATGTCAGATCTGTGGTGAGGGAAACTGGGAAAGTCAGAGAAAGCACTTTGAGCCCAATGGCCCCAAATCACCAAGTTTTATGCATGTCTGACTTCAAGCACAGCAATGAGACACATGGACCCACACAAAACAAATCACCTGCCTAAGCTGGCCCCGCTTTTAATCTCGGTCTGGGATGAGACCCAAAAAGAATAAAGTCAGTAAATTGCCTAGAAAGTAAAGTAATGTGTACAAAAGTTGCTGTTATTTACTGACATTAAGAAATGTCAGCAGAGAGTTCAGGGCTGGGCAGTGCTCAGATCACTGGCCCCTCTGAGTCACTCAGACTCTGCTCAGGAAGTGATGACCAAGCTGAACTCAAAAAAAGGCAGAGAAATGGATTATTTTAATCATTGCTTGCCAACCCATAATTTATTAAATTCTGGAATGTAAATCTTGCCAGATTTGCAGGAAGGAGGACAGGGAATAACATTAGAAGTCCACCAGAGGTGCAACTTGTCTCTGTATGCAAGCAGGGGACAGGGAGCCTCCCATCAGATGTGAATTTGCAGTTAAAATGCTCAAATGAGGGTTTGCTTTGGGCTCATCCAGCTCTGCTTTTCTCTCCATGCCTGGTTCCATGTAGCAGTGTGGGAGAAAACAGGGAGATACAAATGAGAGAAGAGCCTGTCTGGAAGTGCTTTTTCAGTGTGGTGCAAGGAGGGAACAGTGAGAAGGGAGATTCCCCAGGCAAAGAGCACTGATTGAGAACAGTGGTAAAAAATACTAATCCATAACATGGTTTGAAGCAGGGAGATGTTTCCCTTGTCTTTCAGGCAACAAAGTTCAGGGCAGGCATATTCAGGGGCAGAGGAGAAACAAAATGGTGCCTCAGGTAGAAAATGGTGTGAGCATGACCAGATAGTGAAGTAGAAATGGGATAAATTATCTTTTACCTGCTTTGCTGGGCACATTGCTCTGAGAGCTGGCACCACACCTCAGGTGCTGTTAATGGTCCCAAAGTGACCACGGGGGAGCAGGAAAAAGCAAAGGAAGTTGCCTCTTGCCCCAGCAAGCCCACCACAATTAGTACCTGTGTGGATCTGTGGCTGCCCAAAAGTTGATGTTTCCCTGCAGTCCAGCACCCTGGGCAGGTAATTGGACACTGATGCCTTTTCTTTGAACTGTTTGCTGCAGCACTGGAGGATTTTGTTAGACATTTTATCTTTTATGTATCATTCACATGGTTTTGGCAGCTCTCCAAAAACAGTGATGCTCTTTGAAATTATTTCTGGTTTTTGGTAGTTTGGTTGTTTTTAGAGATCGTCCTCTCTGCTGGACTTGGATTTGAACAGCTCTTCCTTTAAGGTGGATTTCAAGGGGCAGAAAGGGAAGGAGAGGAGTGAGTTGCACCTGGATTCGTGAGAAAAAGTAAAGGGCAGCATTATAATTTTCCTGTTTCTAACATAACCACAGCCTGGTCAGGCCAGTGATCTGTGCCTGGGAGGGAGACCATGTCATTGGCAAAGAGACCTGGCAGGGGGAAGAAAAAGGCAGGTGAATTGTTCTCCTATATTTGTGGAAAAAAAAGAAAAAGAAAAAGAAAAAGAAAAAAAAAAAAAAAAAAGCTTATTCTGCAAAGGAGAAAGAAAGCAGGGAAACTCTTGTTCACAGGCAAAGGAGCCCAAAAGCTAAACTTTTTATTAAACTCTTGCACTAAAGGGTCTGTGGGCTGCTTCACCTTCCCAGGAGAAACCTCTCCTCAGGACAAGGCCATGGTTGGTCCCAGCTGGGGCAGTGGATGTTTTATGGCTCTGAGCTTGCAGGAAAGCTCAGTCCCACAGATGATTCAGACTGCAGATGCTGAAGCACTTTCATTTTAGGAATCACTATGAAATGAGGTTTCATGTTGCAGCATTGAAATACTCAGGGAGAATCTACTAGGGCAGCTGCAGGATGGGGTCAGCAGGCAGCACAGTGAGGAGCCCAGGGCATTCTAATTTACACAAACTCTCTACCACTAGCAAACACACCAGGGGGGCATTTAAATGGTCTCTTCACTCTGGCTGTGCTACCAAAACAAGTAATTTGTGGATGACACTAAACTAGGAGGAGAGTCTGATGTGACAAATGACAGAGTGGCTGCCCAGGGGACCCAGATTAATTTGAAGAAAGGGCTGAATTAAACTCCGTGAGATTTGGCAAAGGGAAGCACAAAACACTGTTCTTGAGGTGGAAAAACCAGCTGGGAGCTGACTGCCCGAGGAGCAGCCCCACTGGAGAGGACCTGGGAGGTGGGGAAGCATTGGAATAAGTTGTTTAGAGAAGCTGTGGATGCCCCATCCCTGGAAGTGTTCAAGGCTGGGTTGGATGGGGCTTGGAGTAACCTGGTCTAGTGCAGGGTGTCCTTGCCTGTGGCAGGGGGGTGGAAATTGATGGTCTTTAAGGTCCAACCCAAACCATCCTGTGGTTCTGTGACCTGAGGGTGACAGGAGGTGCCAGGTAAAACACAGCCTGTGAAAGGGTGGATCTTGCTGTGATGGCTCCTGTCCTGCAGGGCACTCAGCAGGAGGAATTTATTCCCCATGGAACAACAGTGCTTAGGCTGTCCACAGGTGAAGAGGGACATGGAGAAGATCGAATGAAGGGCCACCACCCTTCCAGGGTGTGCTGGGAGGGAGCTGGGCTGGCCAGGGCTGTTGAACATGATGAACATGATGAAGAGACCAGAAGAGTGATCCATAAGTTTTATCCATTTCACACCATAAGGGGTTACACTAACACATTTTTATTTTTTTTTTTAAATTTAAATCAAGGCCCAGAGCTTTTTTCCTTTTTTTTTCTTTTTCTTTTTTTTTTTCCTTTCTTCTTTTTCTGAGGATTGATTGACTGGGAGAGCTGATGGCTTGAAGCAAGACTGCAGGGCTTTTAGGCAGCTGGCCATCAGTCTCACAGGAAATGCTCAAGAGTGAGGCTGCTACTGCAGTTGGACGAGCTTGTTCTAGTGGGTACTAAGTTAAGGGATTCGTTGTCATTTTTTATTTCCTTTGCTGTGAAATAATTTCTGAGGGAAAGGAAGAAGAATCAGAACAATTTCTCCAAGATGGCAGGAGGCAGAGCAGGGAAGTGGAAATGCCTCAAATGGTTAATATCAGGGATGGATGAAAGTGATTTGACAAGGATTTCAGGAGTTTTCTGCGTTCTCACTGCAAGAGGTCACCCAGTATGAATGATGCCTGAGAAAAAAATTTAAAGGCTGGACAAATGTAGCCATTAGCAACCTCAACCAATCTTGAAAACTTGTTTGCGGGAATTTATCTCAGGTTTTATGCATTTATTTGTAAGCAGATTTTCCTTGTTTGATTTTTAAAAAAAAATATTTTGCACATCATGCAAAATTATTCAGTGATGTTTCCTGTGAGAATGTTTTCTGACATGCACAGACATTCACTGCAATAGTGACTTTCAAGATTTGTTCTTCTGAATTTGCTCTTTATGATTTGCTTTTTTTTTCCTTGAGCATTCCTGCCTGTGGGGATGAACCCAGGAGGAAATCTGCAGAATATCACTAACTGCCTTCGTAAGACCCGTCCAGGGAATTTTTGCTTTTCGTTTTGTTTGAGAAGATTTGGCAAGTTGAAAAAGTAGAAGGTTTAGATGAAGAGAGACAAACAAGGTGATTATAGCCCCTATTGTCTCTGCCTGGTACCATGTTTATGTGTTGGGTCTGGGGGGACACGGCCACGTTCTCTTTTCCTGCCCTCCATCCCTCATTTTTGGGACAGGGTTAAATCTGGGTTTGTACAAAACATTTACAGAGGAGTAACAGGAGAAGTCAATATCTCTCCAACCACACATAAATTACAGTGATGCTTTATTGAGTGTGCCAGATGCTGTGTTTTGTTGGGTTATCCTGGGCTTGCTCCTGAGCTGTCTCATGCAAAGCTGTGCTCTGTGGTCACAGGCTCATGTTGGCTTTCCAGGGAGTGGACTTGAGTGTGAAAGGAGGATGCAGATTTCCAGGGCCAAAGAATGTCCAGGCTGGATCCTGAAACTAACTGAGACCAAAGGAAATGTAGAAATCTGGGTCTGATGCTGGGAACCCAAGCACAGCAGGTGTTTGGTCCATGGTTGCATCAGCTGGTGCTGGAGCCCAGTGGGTGTTTCTTTCCAGCCACATGTACTGCAAGAGAAATCAGTAAGGTTTCAGTGGGATGCTTCACTGGAAAGCTGGAAAGCCCTTCCCAGCTTGGTGTGATGTGGTGCTCACAGAAAAGGGACTCAGGGAGAGCAGGAGGGGTTACCAGATACACCAAATGGATTTCAAACCAGATGTGTTAATTAACCCCCCTGTCTTCAACAACCATTTCCCCTTCCACCTCAGCAAATTGGATCTGAACAGGAGTTCTGGTTGTTTTTGTTTTAAAATTTTTCTCTGTTTCTGTCAGTCATGGCAAAACCTGGACACTCCTGTATATCTTTTTTTTCCAGTTAAAGCTTTTCAACATCCACAAGTGTGTGGTGTTTTCTGTTTTTCCTTCTTTGTTTTGCAGCACCAGGTGCTCTCTTCTGGAATCAAGTCCTACCATGATGTACTAGTGAGAAGATGTAATTTGACAAAGACTTGCCCCCCTATTATTTCTTGCCTAGTGATATATCTCTGACAGAAGTGAATAATTCGTCATTTTTTAAAAAAATCTACACATTTGTCCGAAGTCTTTTGGAGCTAGCTGCAGTCCCCTTGCAGCTGTCTCAAAGCAAACCTTTGCATTGCCCATGACATTTCATTTTTAGCACTAAGATAAACTTCAAGGAAACGAAACTTTCTTCTTTCTTTCTCTCCTTTTAATTCCCCAGGACAGATACAACTTCAGAAAATGATCTCATCCTGCTTTGTCGTTTTGCCAATATCTTGTGCAAGATGAACATCCCAATAGGTACAAAGTATTTGCTGTAACAAGTCAGTGTGTTTGTTTATCCACTTCCCAGAAGAATATGAAACCTTTTGAAATGCACATCCTTTTTAGTACTTCAATATGAGAGTTGAGAATAGAGTTCATGCCACTCTGGCCAGACTGTGGGAGGGATGGAAACAGGGCAGGAACTCAGCACAGGAATCCATGCAGCCCCTCATGGAAAACCTTATGTCCTGTGTTATAGGAGTCACTTTAAGCTGATCAGAGCAAAAATCTGCACAAAGATGACACATCTGTGAACATTTAACGAGCACAACTGGGGGACTTTACCAGTATTCAATGCCATTCTCTTTGTAGTTTATATTCATAGATAATAAGAGGCCCATAGCCTGAACCACTTCAGCTGCTCTCCTCTCTTTCTATTTGCTTCTTGAATTGTTCTGCAAAACTTAAAGCTGGACTCTCTTTTCTCTAATGAGCTAAAGTTGTGCTAAAATAGAAATTCCACCTGCTGTTGCCCAAGATGTGGATTTGTACTTTACTAACAGCACATGACAAGAAAAACAAAAATAAACCATGAACACATACAGGCACATCCTCAAATATAACACCTTGGTTCTACTGAAATTATTGTGTTTAGTTTTGTTGTTTATAACTTTGTTTTCTTTTGAAAGAAGGAGGTCTGTGGGCAAATTTTGAACAGACTACAGTTGTGTTTCTGCTTTTATAGGAATCTGGACTGCCTGGGTTGGTTTGGGCATGTTTTCTTTCCAGCAGAGACCTTGTCTGACTGCTTCATGCATATGTCTGTGTTATGGATGTTATGTATTTTTTTGCCTTAAAAAAGAAAGAAAGATGCTGTAAGCATGGATAGCACCGAAATTCAAGTGTTTTCCATTCTTTTTGCAACACTTTTGGTAGTAGAGCTCCTCTCCACAAAGGCAACACTTCACCCTGCTAGACACTCTTGTTAATACCCCTGAATAGATCTTTTTAATGGCAGCAGAGGAATACCAAACTCATGTTGAAGGACACCCATGTTCACTCTCTCCTTGCTCTTTAAGTGTTTTTTAGACAGACTCAAATGGCAAAGACCGGGAAACAAATAGGAGAGGTCAGGACAGCACGGTTTTGTCAGCTGAAGGAGCTGAGGTTTTGTTCAAAACCCTCCTTTCTCCTCTGTGTTAGCAATTTGAATTATTGCAGCTGAGTGCTGAGCAGAGGTTTGGATGATCCTTGTGGTTTGGGCACAGGGGGTGAAGCACATGGATGAGTGAATGAGGCACGTGTGTGGTTCGTGCCTGCACTGCCTGCTCGTACAGACACACTCAGGTTTTGCTGATGGAAAATCCATCCACTGCCTGAAAAGGACCTGACAAGTCCTTTGATGGCTCCACTTTCTCTGTCCAAAATTGCCCTATTGTGTCACGTTGCAAAATGTCATGTGAAAGACAGACGTGGAAAAGTACCCTCCACACAGGCCTAGGGTAATAAATTAATGAGCTGTAAACAGCAAAATAGCCATGCCCTGTGCCTCTGAGACTG
This sequence comes from Phylloscopus whistleri, assembly GCA_017589585.1. Classification (NCBI taxonomy): domain Eukaryota; kingdom Metazoa; phylum Chordata; class Aves; order Passeriformes; family Phylloscopidae; genus Phylloscopus; species Phylloscopus whistleri. The sequence continues at coordinate 2,709,463 of JADMLD010001546.1, read as the reverse complement.
GAAGCCTGGCTCTTCACCTCCAAACCCACCGGCCTGGAGCTCTTGAGCTAATGCTAAATCTCTCTGACATGTTGCAGCAGCAGGTCTCCTCTCCTTGCTTACCAGCCACATCACACTCCAGGGAAACATTGCAGTTAGAAGCCAGGAGCTCTCATAAAGTTTCAAAAGTGGAATAAACCCTGCTGCCTGGATGTGAGGACACTCACCCTGATGAAATATGGCTTGGGAGACCATTAGCTGTGGCAGAGTCTCTGCTTCAGCTGCCTGCTGTGGGAAGGGGTGAGCTCGTGCACCCCACAGGCTCTGGGGAGCAGAGAGGCATTGGAGGCTATGAGGGGCCCAAGGGACTGAGAGATACATCAATGAGCTGACAGGGTACCTCTAAACACTGTCAGGAAGGGTGATGCACCCCCAGGGAATGGCACACTTCCCAGTGTATGTGGTGGCACTCACCTCTAAAGCAGCCTGGACTGGATCCTGTTACAGTGGTCAGGTTAAACCAGCTGGAGCCCTGACATGATGCTTGAGGGCACTTTTCTGTGCTTTAGAAGGTCATTTGGTCACTCTTCCCACACAGTCTTCACTCATTGCTGCTCTGTGCCTGCCTCAGACATCAGCTGAGCAGTTGGCTCATGTTGGCTCAGGAATCTGGATGAGGAAGGGGCTCTAATTCTGGTTGCTTCTGATCCATTAAGCTGAATTTTAAAACAACCTTTTTTAACTCTCCCTAAAGTTAGTGCAAATTGAAATGAATTTCATGTCAACTCTTTGTATAGGTGTGCAAAGGAGGCACTAAAACTTCAGATTTTTCAAAGGCCAGTGGCTGAGGTTTGGACATTCTCTGGCAAATATCAACTTTTTCAATTAGGGCATTTGCAGAAGCAAATAGGGCAGCCAGATTCAAAGAGGCAGCACTGGTTTTATCCCAGGCAGGCAGAGCCACTGAACTTCATTTAATCTTAACTATTTCTGAAACTGCAGCTGTGTTTACTCTCACAGAGGAGAGCAGATGGCATCAGACCCAGATGCCCCAGTCAAGAGCTTGAGTTGAGGCAACTTTGATGCCCAGAGTGCTGGGAACCCCAGCCTGGCCTGTGGGAATTGATCTTCTAGATCTTAGATTAGAAGGATGCTACTTTAATTGACAAGTTCAAAAGCAAAGCTTGGGTGGTGATTAGCTGGTCATTTCCTTCCTCTCCCTCCCTGCTGAGGCACAGGTGGTGATCAGGGCACTTAGTAAAATAAACATTTCTCTTCCTTTAACACCTTCCAGCCAGGCCCCTTCAAAACTGCTGACTTTATTCAGAAAGTTCCACGCCTCTCCTCGGAAAGTTGAAATGTTTGACACAGCCTTGTGTGGTGGGAAAGGTCGTTTCTGCAGCCAGGAGTGCAGAGCCTCAGACGTTTGAACCCTCTCATCTCCATCTGTGAAGAACTTGTTCTTTGATTTCCTTTTCCCCACTTTGCTCTGGCATTGTTGTCAGGAGACTCTGCAAATGTCAAAACCATTATCAGTCACAGGCAAGCAGGCTTTTAATTGAACTTTTATTCTCCTGTGTAACTTGCTGCACTCCAAAGAAAAGGCTACATTGCTAGCATGGAAATGGCCTTTTGGAGATCACTGACTGTTGAAAGCAAATTAGAGATAAAAAAATTCTAAAAAAATCTAAAATTGAGATATATGTGTATATGTATTTATCCCCATTCAAACTTTTCTTTGATTTTTTATATATACATGTGCAAATAAACATGTAGATTTTTGTGTGCATCACCATGTGTTTACATACATATTTAATAATAAATTATAGGTCCAAGTGTTTGAATACACCTTTCCCCTTGCAACTTCACTCAGGTATACAGCATCTCCTAGCTCATAAAATATACTCTTGCCTTGTGAGAGGAGTCCACAGAAAATAAATAAAAAATATGGGAGGAGAAAGTGCGAAATAACAGTTCTGTTTGCTGCCTTATGCTGTCTCCATCCTTCTTTTTTATCCTTTGTTCACATTGTTTCCCTTCTCCATTTATGTTGATCGAGGCATGACAGGCAGACCTGATATTCAGCTGCCTAAGTCCATAAATGTCTCTTTGGATGATGCTGTGCTCCAAACAAAGTTCTGGGCAAATGGAACAAATATCCTGAGTCCATTATTAGTCCTTCTGCTTTATTAGGACATTTTTCCCCCCCTTTATGTCTCCCAAAATGGTTAGTTCAGCTCTTGTCACATCTGCTTTGGCTTCAGCAATCTACTGGATTCTACTGGATGGCAAATGCTGTTTTTGCCACTAATCCCCCAAAGGGCTCAGAGCCATTAGAGCCCCTTCTGATTTATTTCTTTCATCCAATCTGACTCGCTGTCCAGGCTCTGTGCTTCTGTATTTTGCCTTTCATTCCATAGGAGTTCAAAATGTCTTACAAAGAAATATCCTAATCCTGACCATTTAGGAACTGAGCCCTGAACCCAAGGGGTTTTTTTTTGTCTTCTTGAATGGCCTCTCTTTATCTTTCACACAATGTAACCTGTGGTAAGCTCATTTTTAATAGTATGTAATACCCTCACAACCAAGCAGAAAAAACTTGTGAAATACATCTCATTTTAGTCCTATTCAAGACTGAGTCTGTAAAAAGTCTGGGTTTGGGTTCTCACCTTCAAGCAGTCTCTGATATGTACTTTATTTGTATTGAGCAGAGATGTTTGCAGTTTCCAGAAACAGGACTCCTGTGCATCAGCCCAGAGTCCTTCCAGTTCAGATCCTGTGGATGTACAACAGCTGGAGGTGTAGCAAAACATTGGCTGAAAATCTGCTGCTAATCAGGTTTAGGAATAAAATGAACACCTCTGAGACTTTCTGCCCAGGGAAGTGGTGGAATCACCATCCCTGGAAATGTTTCAAATGTATGGATGTGGCACTTGGGGACATGATTTAGTGGTGAGCAGAGTGGTGCTGGGTTAATGGTTGGACTTGATGGTCTTAGAGGTTTTTTCCAACCTTAATGGTTCTGTGAGAAGGCAAAGATGCCTCTGGTGCCCCACAAAACCTGTTTTTTTTCCACGTGTGTGCAGCGAGGTGTTGTGCTAGGAGTCAGCAATTCCCCTTCCCTGTCACTGATGCCAAAATCATCGTGGAGATTGGAGAGTCCCTGTTAGGTGGCAGCTGTTTTGATGTCCCCATGGAGATTGTGCCACTGAAGTGCACAAGGGAAGGGACTGAGCACACTCAGAACCCTTGTGGGGAAATCCCAGAGAGCTGGCTTTCCATTGTCTCTCTCAATGGAAAACCCCAAATTCTGTGGCAGCGTGCCAGAAAACCCTTCCAGATGTGACTCCTCACACTTTCCATCCCACTGCCCCTCACTTTTTAAGTTATGCTCCAGACATATCCCATTCTGGACCCAGCCATAGAAGCACAGAAAGGTTTGGGTTGGAAGGGACCTCTCATGACCACCTGGTCCAGCCTCGTGCTGGGGCAGGGACACTTTCAGATGTGTCAGGTTGCCCAGAGAGGTGCTGGACACCCCATCCATGGAAACATCAGATGTCAGGTTGGACAGGGCTCTGAGCCTGAGGTGCTCTACCACCCTCACTGGCAACAACTTCTTCCTTATGTGTAGTTTAAATCCACCTACTTTTAATTTAACGCCATTATCACTCATCATATCTTTAAAAGTCAGTCCCTGTCTTTCTTTAAGGTCCCTTTAACTGCTGGAAGGTCACATCTGATGGTTCTTCAGCTTTCCCCTCTCCTCAGCTGAAACAGCCCCTCTTTCCAAGCAGGGAGGCACTAAGGAGCAGCCAAGGAAAGGGAAATGGCAGGTAGGTGGTACTGAGCTGTGGCAGCTCTGCTGGCAGCACCAAGAAGCTGCTTTTATTGCTCCCCACCATGCCACATGACTCAAGAGGTACAAAAGGACATCCATGTAGATTTTTTTCAACCCACAAACAGTAATTAAATCTTGATGTGCACTTTGATTAGGCTCATTGCCTCTACTCAGGTTGCAGTTCACAAAGAGTTTTTTGGTTTCCCATGGGTAACCATTGATACCATGGATGGGGAAGAGGCAGGGGTGAATATTAAATATGTCTCATTTCTGTGTAAGAGCTCTGTAACTTACACAAATTTCTTTTTTCTTTTTTTCTCTTTGATATCTTCACTAAAACATCTTTTCATCACTTGATGGCAGTAGAGCTATAATGTAAATTTATAGATACTGATGCTGCATGGATGAATCAAAGGAAAAAAAACCAGCTCATATTTATGTTTGTCTGCGTATTTTTCTAAGGATCTGTTTTGCATTAAAAGTTTGAAAAGATATAAGGCATAGGAAAGCTTTGTATTTTCAGAAGGGATTAATGCAGAGGATATTTCATTCATTCACACTCATCAAAAATAACAGTTGGTGCAACCAAACATCCCCTAAATTCCTTCAGCTGTAACTCCAAACTCTGCAAATATAAAATCAACTTTCTTCTTTCATTTTTACCTTTTGTGCACTTAATTTGCTTTCTGTTGTTAGTGCTGTGGTAAAGGCAGCAGCCCTGTAGTTACGAGCCTGTGAGGTTTCATGCTACTGGCAGTGCTAGTGCTTGCTCTTTTACAGTCAAAATACACATAATAAATGCAACAATACTGATATCAAGTTACTCCCAGCTCTCATTACCTGAAACTCAGATAAGTCCCTGACAAATAATAAGGCTTTGCTATGCAACTAACAAATGCTGATGCCTCTTTGTGTCAGCATTCCTACAATCCAGATGAAAGTCATCTTCATAAAATCGAGACCCGGTGTTACCTTTTCTGTCTCACCCTGGAAGGTGCAGCGTGGTGTGTCTTTATGCCTGAAATAACAGAAATCTGGCTCTGTTCCCCAGAGACAAACCTGCAGCCCACCTTGTGCTTAATGCTGCACTGGCTATTATGCAGCAGTGTGAACTAGCTGCTAACTAAACTGTGAACTAAAAATAAGAGCTGTTTGCCTTGCTTGTCTTTTCCCCCAAGTGACTGGCATGTGTTAGTGGCTCCATTACCTGTGGCAATGAATCCAGAGTCTGCCTTGCCAGAACCAAACCTTTTTTTTTTTTTTTTTTTTTTTGCTGCCTGGATGCTCTGTGAGCTCCAAAATATTTCCTTGCCTGGAGTTATGAGTGTACAATCTCATGAGCTCCAAATCTTGCACAAACCTGACAGTGCCTTCTAGGGAAAAAAACACCTCCCATCCCAGCGCTGATCACCCCTGGCTCATATTTTTGCCCTACTTTGACGTCAGACCAAGCTGTTTTTTTCCCTCTTTTCTCAACTTCCAGTTCTACGAAGTTTTGCACAAGTATCTGGCAGTAGCATAGCTGCAGTGTTTCACGGTGGAGGGCACTCCACTGCAGATATCCCTGGCTGGGAGCAGAGCATTCCTGTGGAGTGCGGGCAGCATTGCGCCGTAACCTCTCCCTGCAAACCGGGAGCTGCGCTGACAGGCATCCCCTCCTGCCTCCGAGCATCTCTCCCTGTCACAACCATTTCAGCATTTCCTCCCGCTGCTGGTGGCAAAGCCTTTGCTCTGTTTGCCCTCCCAGGGGCGTTTTTGCAGGGGCACCCGAGTGCATCACTGTCGGGCTGTTCACCTGCAGAAGGGATGCAGACCCTGGTCCGGTCCTGCAGGCAGGGCAGCAACATCCCCTGCCAGCCCTTCCTCCTCCTTTCCCTGTGAGGCTGTTCCAGAGAGCATTTCTTATCCTTTCTCTCTCTCACACAGGTCTCTGCTTCAATTAATATTTAATTCTTACACTCTCTGGGACAACCTGAGCTGGGGAGATGAGGGAAATCTTGTTGCAGGCTGCGCTGGCAGCCTGCTGAACAGCTGCCTGGGGAGGTGGAAGACACACAGTCATTTATCCCTTTCCAACCAGGCAGAGATGGACTCGAAAATATCTCCTATCACAGACAGTTCTCATACATAAATAGATTTAGGTTTTTGTTTTCTCTCCCCTGCCTGCACAACTCAGAGAGAAGGGACTCTGGTGGTTTGTCTGTCCTCACTGGGGAGCACCACCCATTCTGAGCCTCACCCTGGAAAATGCTTTGGCAGGACTTTACAGACCTAACCCTGAGCCCTCACCCTGAACAGTGCTTTGGCAGGACTTTACAGACCTAACCCTGAGCCCTCACCCTGAACAGTGCTTTGGCAGGACTTTACAGACCTAACACTGAGCCCTCCCCCTAAAAAGTGCTTTGGCAGGACTCTACAGACCTAACCCTGAGCCCTTCCCCTCGAGGACAGGAGTTCATGTAGGGGACAGAGTCAAAGCATGCCCACCACAGCACCCACCTTGCAGAACTTCTCTCTGAGCCCTGTCCTTGCTCTGAGCTGCTTGTTCTGCCTCTGGACTCCATGCAAGCCCCACTTAGCAGGACCTGTCCTTGATGATTCCCCATTCCTCTGCTCAATTCACTGTTAAGCAAGGTAAGCAAGGGGAAACAACCCTTCTTGATACCAGAGAAACTGCTGTTATTTCACTCCAAGGTATTTTGACATTAATAGTGTTGGGAACATTCAAATAATGCTGCCAGGGGAATGGAGCAATATTTAACTTTCTTTTTACCTCGTTCTCATTACTTGCTAGAAAGCCTGTTACAGAACAACAGCTTTTTTGTTTATGGAAGGAAAAGGGGAAAAAAATACTCCATAATTTTAAAACCTGAAATTGCTAAAGACAACACAGAGATTATTTACCCCAAAGCAACAATCTCAACTTTAGCTACAGTAACTTTATAGGAGCTGCTGCAGCTTTTCAGTTTTCTGCATTTTACGACTGGTGAGAACTTTCCCCATAAATTCAGACATTTGCAGTTCCTTTATCTGTCATAAGGAAGTGGTTGGTAAATGAGTGAAGTGCTCCAGTTCCCAGGGATGTTATGATCCAACATCTGCTAAGTCCATGGAAATACTCCCTGTTGACTTCTGCCAGTTCTGGATCAAGCACTTTTGAAAAAGATGGAAAAGGCAGAATATTTTTGCCTCTTTATCATTTAGCAGTAAGAAACCTGTTAGTCTGAAGTTCTTTTCCTGTGCCAATGTAATTCCACTGGACTCAGGCCTTCACTGAAATGGAATTAGACCAAGAAATATTAGGGTGAGGTATTGGGGTAATGAATTATGTTTGTCCTCAGGAAATGAACTCCTGTAATGTGCTTCAAATCCCTGCAGGCTGTGGGAGCCAAGCTCTACAAAACATTGCTTTACAGATGACTCTGCTGGTTCCAGTCCCTTCAGAAGGGCTGTGACCTCTCTGCACTAAGCTCAGACTCCACTGAATGTGCTTTAAAATATTACTGAGTTGGTCTGATTTTTCACCCTTTCACAGAAGAGCATTAGCCTTCCTTGTTTAGATGCTTCCTGAAGTAATTTTTGCTCTGACAAGCCCAAACTTCTCTGAGGAGAGTCCCCTGCTGCCATTTGCCATCAGCAGTGTTTCTGGGGTGCTGCTGCACTGCAGGAGGACTCAGGCCTGGGACTGATTTCTTTCCTATGCCATTGCAAATACTCTTAGTGTCTGCATAAAGAAAGCCTGACAGGAACCCACCAGCTGTCTCTGCTGAGGACAATATTGTTAAACTACTAATTTCTTCTGAGGTCTTCCATGGAGAAAAAAAATTAACTGCTCCCTTCATCCTGTTTTCTTCAGAAAGGAAAGGCAAATGCTCCAGGCTGGTGTCAGTCACCCTTCTCCATCAATTCCACTTTGCTTTTGTTTTCAGCACCAAAGTTTGGGGTTAAACTAAATTCCTCCACTCCCTCCCCCCCAAAATTTTTCACCACTCCTTGTTCCAGCCCCCTTTCTTTATGTTACCATCTTCCTCTTCAGCTCATCTTCAGTGTTGCCATCTGTTAGGTTGGAGCAACCTCCACAGCCCTGACCAGATCCTGTCTGAATGTCCTCAAGCTCTCCTGGTATAAACCCAACTCAGTAAGAAATTCTTTATGCTGCCTCAACCTTGAGCACATGGGCTTATGAGTGCAGCAATGAGGTCCTTTATTAAGTCTGATACCTCTAAATCAATCCTAAATTGCAAACCTTGAGATTAACAGTGCCTATTTCAGGGTCCAGACTTCTTTTATGATTTTCAGCATACTCTTTCCATGCCTTTCCCCCTAAAAATGCCTATAAAAGTGTCAATTTTCCAGCAAAAAGGCCAAATACTTGGCTTATTTTCTCCTTGTTTTTATTTATTTATTTAAATACTTGTATCAAACTAGGTCTCCCAGAAAAGCAACCAGTTTTAGTTTTGGAATGAAAGGGCATCATGCACATCTCAGGAGAACTGAGGCTGATAGACAAAAGTGTTTCTCTCAGGGTAAGGCACAACACTTGGAGGGTTTTAATAGGGTAAGAATTTAGGGTCCGAAAGAAAGGAAAGAACAATGAAATTGCTGAAGGTCTTTCTCTTGCTCTGTGTATTTGCCATGTGCTCTGGTCCCTGGGAACTTGTACTTTGTCTGTGGACTGGGATTCATGTTTAGGTTGTTGAAGCCTGGAGGGGCACCAATGTTTAATGGATAATGGAGCAAACCCTGAACTGGAGTCTGGACAGTGTTACCTGCAAAAACATGCACAGTACAAACTCTTGCAGTCCAGGTGCTTGGGTACAGCTTGAGTTTGAGATGTATATTTCATTTTTTGGCTGCCCCTCCTCCTTCTGCTTCCCTTGTCCCTGACCCAGATCACTAAATTTTGGCGGATTTAATCCTCTATGATATCTAATAGAATGCTACACCAGCTATATTCCCAATGTGACTTCCAGTCTGGGAGATGAGGAAAAGGAGCTGCATCTCTGGACCCTGAACACCTCTCAGATCTCTTAAGAGCCCTCCACTGAAGTTCCTGGCTGCTGCTTGTTCACACGAGACCCTTAAAACACTTTTGCAGATTTTTTGCTGGGTTCAAAAAGCAGGCAGTCATTTACTTTAGAGGAAAAAGCTGAAAGCCTTTATGGCACCCTCATTGCTATTTTGGTGATGTCTCTCCCATGTCTACCTGGACTTAGCAGGCAGGAGGTCTTTTGACAGCTTGAGCTTTGCCTCTGGTTCAGAGTGAGCAGCTCCTTACATAAAGTCCAGTGAGAAGGGAAATATCTGGAGGAAAGAGCTTTTAATTTTTTTTTTAATCATAATTGTCCTATCTCTGTCTGATTTCCTGCCACATCAGTACAGCCAATCCTTTCACACCAGCTTTGCCATGGATCTGAACAGGGACACGCTGTGTTCTCCCTCCATCACTCCCAACTGGAGCTGGTGCAGTTAAGAGAGTTATTTTATGTTCAGGAGGAAGCTTGCTGGCTCTGGCTGGTCCAACCTCCAGAATTATGAAACAAAATGAAGGGGATCAGCTGGTTAAGTTTTCTGGGTTTTCTTCAATCTGCAGTGGTGGCTTTGCACAGCTCTGATGTGAATGTGGCTCTATGCCTTGGAAATCTGCTTTCTCCTGTGTGGGATCCATTTCACCTCATTATTGACCTTGAAGATTTAATTGTTCAAGCTGAAAGAGTCTGTGTGGGCTTCCTCTGCTGTTGTTAGAGTGTTTTCCAGAGGGGGATTTATTTCATCTGCTCTAGAATTCTCTTTTAAAGTCTCCTTAATACATGACTTTCAGCTGTTGTAGAAAATAAGCAAACCTATTACTCCTCTTCCCTTTGGCTGTACAATCCTGCCTGCTCCCTTGTGCTAAAGATCATTTCCTGCCTGCTCCCTTGTGCTAAAGATCATTTCCATGAGGAACTCGGATGGGGAATTCAATTGGCAGAGAATTCCCCTTGGTGTTTTTTGGGGCTTTTGTGGAGGGAAGTGTGTAGATTTTACTTTTGTTTCAGCCAGCCCCGTTTCTGGGACACTCCATATTCAAAGAAAATCTAGCAATGACAAAAAGAAAGACAAAGGAATAATTGGTTGAGGCAGAGGGATCTTGAAATAATACCAGCAGCCAGAGCCTTGGGGGAAGAAAAGGACTGTGGAATTTCCCCTATAAAGAAGACAAATGTCTCTTTTGGGGAATGTCTCATACACCAAATGAGCTTAGAAGTATTCTTCTTATGAGGAAGCTGACTTGATTTTAGCCTAAAACCCAGCCTGAGAAGGCTTAGCCTAGATGGCCTTTAAGGGTCCCTTCCAACCCAAACTATTCTGTGATTCCATGCTCTGTAGGAACAGCAATAACTGCCGTGCTGGAGTGGTATCCCCTGGCCTGTTTGGCATATTCACCATCTTCACTGCCTCCCCTTTGCAGTTTGTCCGTGGTGGCTGCAGTTCAGCTCTCCTTCTTCCCCTGGGGACAGCAGGCACATGGCACTGCCAGCGTTGTGGTGGACACACAGACACAGTGCCCCTTTCCATAAAAAATTTACACATGCACTTATTCCTACTGAAGCCAGCATTAGTGGTGAGCAGAGCTGTTTCTTGGTGGAGTAAGGAGCATTAAAGGTCCTTTAAAACTTGATGGGGCTTTCCATTAGGTTAACAGGATTTGGACTGGGCTCCGTGTTACTTGTGAAGAACATACAGTTTACGTGTTTCCCTGCAGTGTACAAGCAAGAGAACAGGGACTGAAGAAAATCAGGCAACATTTAGAGCCCTCAGTCAGCTTTAGCACAGCGGGGTGCAGATGACACAGGAATGCAGATGTGATGAGCGATTTCTGTGGCAGCTGAAGTTCACTGCAAAAAGTTCACCAGAAAGCAATCCCGGTAAAGAAATTGCTGCAGGGAGCTGTAACAAATAAGATTTACAATAAAGAGCCAATGACAAGAAAGCAGAAATGACAGTTTTTTTCTGGAAGCATTTCCTGATTTATCTCCAACCAGAGTCTCTCCGAGTGAGCACATTAGAGCTTACACCACACAGCAAAGAAATAATGAAACTCGCTTAAAATACAGGCATCCTTGCTGCCTGAGTGATACTGCTTGCTAAAAGATACTTAAATAAGTGAACAGCCTTAAAGCACAAGATGACCAGATGAGGGAAATTGTTTTGAAGTGCTGCTGCAGATAAGCTGGCTCTTAGTAACACACATACCCTAATTCTGCAGCTGGCACTGAGGAGAAACGATAGCGGGACCATACGGTTTTCTCTCCCCTGCCTCTCCTGCCAGCAGGATATTAAGTGAGATAATATTTAAGAATGAGCATAACATCCTGTGAGTGCCACACACGCAGTGTGTGATCAGATCAGGCAGAGATCACCCCAGCTGGGCTCCCTGTGCCGTGGGCACAGTCTCAGCATGGCCCTGTCCCCTGTCCATGCTCACGCTCCAGTCGTGCCCCGCAGCGGGGACGTGCAGCCCCGACTGACGTCACAACACCAAAACCCCACTGAGGACCCAGCCCTCCACTTTTGGGCACTCTGAGGAGAAAGGCAAACAGCAATTATGGATCAGCAGGGGTGCCACACAGGGCTGAGAGGTCTGAGAGGGAGCATGGACATGGGTAGCCCACTCGGGATGTGCTGCTGTGAGCAGTGTGGGCATGAACCAGGCAGCTCCAGCTGGGTCAGGAGCTGGGCCCATTCCCTGGCAGCAAGGATGAAGCCACTCAGGCTATCAGGTTTGATCTCTCCACCACAGGAAGATGAAAGTCTTTTCTAGTAGACCCAGCTTCATTCTGCAGCATATTTAGTTATCTCATTGTAACTTGGCTGCTTCCCTTGTATGTTGGGAAGGCTTACAATAACCTGGACATTTTCCCTACAGTGAGCTGGAAGCCAAGGACTCCAGTCAAGGGAATTATTTTGCCAGTGGGCCATGGTAAGTTCAGCTGGCAATGACAAGGACTTCCAGTGACTCTTGCCCTCTGGGCAAGAGCTGTGGCACACAGAGTTCAATGCAAGTGTGCAGAAGATGCCTGGCAAAGAGATGGGAGGGGTGGGGTGATAGTAGCTGCATTTTAGGAAAGATCTCCCTCTAACACAATACAAGAGCACAGTGAATGAGAAACAAGAGTCAATAGTTGTTCAGGTTCAGGCACTGTTTTTAAACAAGCACTGGCTGCTAATTTCTTCGTATCTCCACAAAAAGTGGAGAGACAGTATGAGCCAGGGAGGTGGGGAGGAATGAATAATGTGGCATTCTCTTTTTTTGCTAAGTGACCTTTTAAAATCAAGGAGCTGAAATCTAAATACCAGGGGGGAGCCTGGGGGAGAAATTACAGACGGCATGGCTGTTCCATGCTCCAGTCCTCTATTGGAGAGGCAGCACAGGAGGCTGAGTTAAAGCACAGAGAAAAGGGTCACTCCCTTTTCACTTAAAAAAACCCAGCACAATCATTTCACATTTGGCAGATCATTACTAAAAACCTACTCATAAATTCCGACTCAGTTGGCTTAGAACACAAAATTACAGATTCAGACAGCTGCAGAGTACAATGAAATATTGAAACAAGTGGTATTTGGTGTTTACATTAAATATGACATGGCAAACAAAATGGTTTACTTTGGTGTTTTCTGCATGTGGGCAGCATACTGAAGCCAGTAACATTTAAACCAGACTTATGCTGCTCTATCTACATTTTGAAGCCCTTGTTAAATTCAGTCATTGTTTTGTGTGTCCTTGTACTCCAGGAACTGATTTGCAGATCATTGTGTGATGCCGTTGATAAGGCCGAGCTCTTATTTGCATCTGACTCATGGCGTGTCCCTGCCCCTGTTAAATTCCTAAAGCCAGAGGCCACTACATCAGGAAATCAATTCCTCCTGCAGTGATGCTTGACCTGAGCCTCATGCATGCCCTTAGCAAGTGATCCCTCATTGAGCCTGAGAATTTCCATGTAAGAGGGGCCAGCATATCATGGAATGCCAGGAGTGACCCTGAAAATTGGTATTGCAGCTTGTAAGAGGTGAAGTGGTAGGGAGGCAGTGGAATGGATGTGAAACTTGTGAAGTGAGGAGGTTTCTGTGGCCCAAAATGCTGCCAATGCAGAGTTACAGTGCAATACTCACAGGTGGGTCCAAGCAGGCACTGAAGAGAAGCAAATTTCTGGAGCATCTCTCAAATCTGGTACAGAGGATAGGCTTTGCTAAGTTTTGCCAGACCCAGAGGTCGTTGAAGGGATCAGGGAGTTTATTTCTGTCTCCTTGTGACCACAGGCAGCAGGTCACAGCTGGCTGGCTCTGATGGCTTTGAGCAGGGTCCATCACAGTTTGACCTGCCCTGAGTGAATTGTGACAGAAGCTGCATTTAAGCATCAGAGTGACCTGGAGACCTGGTGACTACTAATGAAAGGTTTTAATTGTCTGCAGTCACTGGCCTAGTTTGAGCCACCTGCAGAGTAGCAGAAGTCTGTAAAGAGACAGCACTGAAAATCTTAGGGTGTAAAACATCTGCTGGCTTTAAAATGACTTAAATATATTATAGTCATACTGTGAAGCTGTTTTGTTTCAGTTCCCTTGTTTAGATTATACCAAAGAATTGCATTTAAGGAGGGGAGGTGATGAAGCAGAATTAGATAAATAGGGAGAAGATGCTCCAAATCCTTCCTTTCCCATGGCAGGCTCTGAAAGGACACCACCTTTCTCCTGCTGGTACAAGACTGGGAGACAGCAGGGAGTCAGAACTGGCATCTGTCACCTTTCTGAAAGTTTGATAATCAGGGATGCACTAGATTATTGCAAAACCAGCCCCACAGTCATAAGGGGGCTGGTGCCCAAAACTGCTCAAAGAGTGAACCTCTGGTATGATGAGTGGGGTGGTGAGGCAGAGCTGCCAGGCTACAGCAACTCCTCCTGCAGCAGGTCACAGACTGCCACACTTTGTTCATGTGAGAAAGGTCAGATAATCAGCATTCAGTCAGAAGGAGAGAAAAAATGAGCCTGGGATTCATCAGTGTTAAAGCAAATGTTATAAATTATGCATGACCACCCATTTGTCTGTGTATTTCCATTCATAAGATGGTTGAGGGTTTTTTTTTTCTGGGAGGAGAAAAAACCAAACCCAACCCCAAAACTTCTGGGTTGGCTTAGTGTTCAGAAGCTACCCTTTGAGCTGGAAACAAAGTTTTGCCTAAGAAATAAGTATCCTCCTAGTCCTAAACAGTCCAAATGTTTCTTAGTGCAAATTTGATAAACAAAGAGATATACTAATTATTTTTCTGTTACACCATAATCCTTTGACCACTACTTCCTTCTGATGCATAATTTTCACAATTAAGTGCTGAAGAAGAACTTTTTTTTTAAAAAAATTTATTTTTTTTAATCCTGCAAAAAGACATAAAACCTTCACACCTGAGCTTTCAGAACTCCAGCTGCAACCCCCTGCAAGAATAAGAGACCAAAGGAGTGCAGGGCAACATAAACAAGGGTGATGCATGAATGGCATGTGTGTGTATATCAAAGTGAACTTTGATCTCTGGACCTCAAGTCTTGTTGCCTGTATTCTCAAGTAATTTTGTTCCACAGACCATTTCACCAGAACCTGGAAAACAGAGAAAAAGAGGAATTTGAGTAGCTGTTCATATCTTGTCACACAATCTTTCACCAGGGTCAGCACTCATGTTCTTCCTTCCTGGTCTATCTTCAAACAGCTCTGATGCAGAAGACAGATCACCCAGATAACGAATTCAAATGCTTCACCACTCATTAGATTATTTATCATAAATGCCTACCCTGTAATTTTTGATACAACTCAAGATTCATTCTCCTCTGTCAGAGGCAGCAAGAACAGATTATTCTCTTTGCAGCAGAGTCTGCTGTCTCTCTCTCTCCTTCTCTCCTCATCAGTATGAACAGCCCCATTTCTGTCACCTTTTCTCCCAGGGGACATAACCTGCTAAATTCTATATGTTCTTCTAGTTCTATTTGTCTGCACATAGTCTATATCTTCACGTGTGCCACTCAAATCTGGAGAATCAAGGCACTTCCAGTAGTTAAGAGCCAAGGAACTTGTGTCTCACATGGACCTATGTGCTGCTTGGCTTTTTTAGCAGCACCAGCATATTTAACTTGATCCTGGTTGGATCTGCAAAGTCTCCCAGGTACTGTGTTGAGGACAAATGGTTTAAGCAGTTGGACCCCATCCTCTCTCCCTCTAACTTGATTTTTATTGAGGGTTATTATTTTGCACTTGTCCACACCAATTTTTCTCATACTTGTTCATCTCACAAAGCAGCTTTTTCTGTCTTGTAGCAGCAACAAAACAGAACAGGAATTCACTGATGGAAACACTGAAGAGTGCAAGACCCACTGCAAACCCTGTGACAAATTACTCAATACATCACTTTAACAGCAAACTTGTGACAATTTCTCTCTGTGTCTGATTATTCCGCCAGTTTGCACCAATTCTGTTGTTTTTTCTTGCTGAGTGGGCTTCTGCCACTTGTTTATTACCAAAAGTCTTAAGAGGCATTTCTTGCTACTCCTCTCTCCACTGGCCTTTATCTTGTCAGATAGAAAGAGGGAATATTTCCTTTACATGATTTCTTCTTAACAGATCTGTATTAGCTGACATCCATTTCTCCATTATTTGCCAGTAGGATTATTTGTGTATTGTTTACAAACTGCTCATCTATTTCAGCAGGAGAGTGTTTATATTTTTACTGTCTTGTAAGTGCTGAGGTTACCCCAACATCCTTCCCTGTCCTTCCCCTTTTCCTCACCCTGTAAAAATGTTTGTGTACCCACTCTGCTCCACTTTGTTATCCATTAAGCTCTATGTTAAAAGCAGCTGGGTTTTCCTCCCTTTTTGGCTGAATGCATCTTCTGCACCTCACTGCTCTGGCTGGAAGAAGCCTTTCCCTTTGATTTTCAGACTGGATTTATTTATTTCTGGGCACTTTACACCTACTTTCTCTTTTGCTTGGCCTGTCCTTTGACTTAAGCAGTTCTTTTCTCCTTCCCTCCCTGATGTTTATCCCCAAGGACAGCTTTGCAATTTCATCCCTTTCAGACTTCATTTTTTCTAGAGTAAACAGAAGCAGCAGCCACCTATTTTATTTTTATGGTTTTTTTCTTGCATAAACTAGAATATCCTGGTAAAACCAGGAATAAATTTTCTGCACCTTTGACTGTTGGATTTCCTTCCTTCAGCACACATGACCTGGCTTGTCCCAAGAACAGCAGGGGAGTGCTCAGAGGTCCCTGATGGTGATGTAGCTGTGGGTCACCTTTGCCTCCTCCATGGCTGCATCTGGTGTCTCAGTCCAGGAGTGAGTCACACCTTTTTAAACACCCTGGAACAGAAATCCCCACTTTTCATCCCAAAATGCATGAGATCATTTTGTGCTGGAGAGCATAATGCCTTTTTTTATTGTTTTGACAAGCTTCAAAGGCATGTGTTTATTCCTGTGTGATTTTTCCAATGCTCTTGGCATTCATGCTGCTCTCCAGCTTTGTGTCACCAGCACAGTCCATGACTTCAACTTTCTGTGCAAGACATTACTCACAAAAATACTTTATTAATATCACTCTCCTGAGAAGTTTTGGAAGAATAATGCCTGTTCCCTTTACATACTCCCCATTACTCTTGCTCCTTCCCTACCAGTACCTTCCAGCTCTGCCTTTTCTGGAAACTTCTACCATGAGATCAAACCTGACATACAAAAGGAAGAGGCACATGTGCTTCACTTCTTATATTTGCAGCATCAAATCTTGTGGAACAAAGCCAAGAAGCACCCTGGGTAAGACAAGGGCTGATCCAGACTCCTTTTTGCTGTGTTAATACAATTCTAGGCCCAGGGTTGTATCCTACAGCAACTTCTTATTTAGGATTAACATCCCACAGCAAGCTGTACAGCTCTCCATTATCTCTCCCGAGCAGAGAGAACTGATTGCTTTCATTGAATTAAAATAAGATGTCATGCTCTGGCCCTCACTCCCACACACAGTCAGCTCAAGTTCAACAGCAGCGTTTCTTGAAGCCTGACTTGTGTGGTTAGTTTCTTTCTTGGTTTTGTTTTGTTTTAGTTTGCCTTTTCTTTGTTAGCTCCTTGCATTCTTCTAGTTTTGAGTAGAGTATTATCAAATTAATAAGTGAGCAGCACAGTTTTAAGTTTAGGTTATCTTTGCAACAGCCCTGTGCCTTGGGGAAATATATTACCCTGCTTTTTTTAAGGGCAGGGAACTGAAGCACAGAAATAAAGGGTCAAATCTGCCACTGCAGATTTATCCCAGTGCAATTCAGGGAAGCAGACAGCTGTATAAAACTGCAGTTACACAGTGATTAACCAAGCTATTTGATTTGCACTTAATGGTTTATTACAGTCTTCTTTTAGTTTGGCTATATTTACTAAATCTGTCGTGGAGCAGCTTAGGGTCAGGATGCTAAATCAGCATAATGATTCTCAAACTCTGCGCTGCTGTAGAGAAATTCACATATTTTTGCATGTCTGCTCTGCCCAAATGAAATGCCTGACTCAGCAGCAGCAGGGGCTGAGTGCACACCAGCAGTGGGTGACACAGCTCCCCAGAGCCAAACCCCTCTGCCTGCCTCCTCCTGGGCAGGGGTTATCTGAGGACACACTTTCAAGTGCCATTACTTTTGGAAGGAATTAGGCTGTCTGAGGTGTGATTTATATCTAAGAAAATATGGAAATTGACTCAGAGCTGAGTGCTTTGACCCATCTGACTTTGATGTTCATGTGCTTTCCCCAGTGCCAGGTGACACTCACTGGTGACAGAATTTTCCACTTTTCATCTTTGTTTTGAGTTGACTGAAATCTGTCTTTTCTCTTAAGCTGGAGAGCTGTTGCCATCTCCCTGCCTGTTGCAGAAAAAGGCTAAGCAGGTTTTTCATCTGGAGGGGTTTGCTGGAGGTCAGGATCAGTGAAAAGATACAAAGGGTAAGTTAAAAAAAAAAAAAAATCCTTTTGGTTTGCCTGCAAATGCCTCTGAAAGGATCCTCTCCAAATGGCACCCCTTGTTTATGGGGAAGGGTTGTGCAAGGTGATTCCTGCAGCCAGAAACAATCTCTGGGAGATTTCTTGACTCACTGAGCAAACTGATTTACAGCTAGTGGGGGCTGAGAAGTGAAACTCTCTGTGTGGGTATTCTTGGTTTAGTGTCTGATGAGGGTTAAAGCCACTGGGCCATAAATATCCTCAGTATGCTCCAAATCAAACCAGGCAGTGGTGAAGGGTCAGGCTCCTGTTTCAGGATAGATGCTGGAGCAGGGGGAACTTGGCTGATTTGTGCCGATTCATTTAGTCCCACTTGATACCCAATAACATTTATGGGCCCCACTGTGCTGAAGGAAGGGGAGACAGCTCCTGCACCTCACAACATTTAAATTGATGCAGTGTGAAGCTCCACAACCCTGGCTGGTTCCTCACCTTGTAGGAGGAAATCCACCCACTGCGCTTGGAAGGGCATGGGCAGGCACTGGGCTTGTGCAGGACCTGTCTCTCTAATTAGACACAGCCACTTCCTCACTACTGAGCTGAAATCCATCAGAAAATGCTGGGTAACAGCACTAATTTTACCATTTCTGGCATAAAACCACCCTGCCTTTCAGCTGTTGAATAGACCCTGGAGGTGATGTTGGTGCAGGGGGGAAGGGGAGCTGTTTTGTTCAGGAAGTCACTGCTAAAAGTCAGTGCTGAGAAGTTATTGCTCTGTGTCCTTGTAATGACCTTTCAGTTATTTTAGTCCTTCAGTCCTTTTAGTTATTCTCCCATTCTCTAGCAGCAAAGAGGTTTTGTGGTTTTGCTTATCTGCTCATTTTCTCACCCCTCTTTTCATCCCTCCTCTCCCCAGGCTTTAAGGCCAACCAAAGACCTCAGCTCTGTGAAGCTGACTGAGTCCCAGGAGGGATGAGGCTCAAAGAATTAAACCCAGGCTTGTTAGCCCAAAACACCTCCCAGGACAGCCAGGTTCTGACTGTCTGAGCCTATTTTCAATCAGTTGCAACACAAATGGTTTGGGATGATGACAAACCTTTGGCCATGGCTCCCTGGGAACTGGATCCCTCCTGGTGCCACAGGTGTTGGCTGCCTTACCCATATCATTATCTAGCTGGAAAACATGCAGGGATGCTAATTTAAATGTCAGCTCTGCTTAGTATTTTATCATCAAAAGGACATTGTGCAGCTATTATGTGTCCTGCACAATTCATCTCAGGCAATGCCTCCTCTGGTGACCCAAAGTTGGTGGCAGCTCAGCACAGGCTGAATATAAAACTGGAATTTTATTAGGCTACTGTTTAAGGATGAATCCAGCTGAAAACCACCTCCAGAGCTGCCTGGATCCTCTTCCAACTGTTTAAAACAAGTGTCACTAAATCAGACAAATGCTGGTGCTGGGACACAGCAGGCACTAATTTAACCCATATGCTCTGGGAGTGCTCCTACATCTGTTTGTTCTGGGCAGAACTAAACAGTGGAATTAATTTTTTTTCTCCCCCTCATCAAGTAAAATTGTATCACAAGCAAGCCATGCAGTTCTAAGCTCACGGTGGCAGCTCACTAATTGGTGTTGGAGTGGTGGGAACTCAAGCACTGCTGAGCAGTTCGGGGCAGGGGTGCTGGGTTTCCACAGGCAGAGTTTGGTAGGGGAAGATGCAGGGATGGCTTCTGTCAGAACCTGCTGGACACTTCCCCTGTGCCCATGGAGCCAATGCCAGCTGGATCTGAGACTGACTCATCCCTGGCCAAGGCTGAGTGATGGTGATGGTGCCTCTGGGGTAATTAATGTGTGTAAGAAGAGGGACAAACCTCCATCAGCTGGGGAGAGGAATGAGAATATGTGGGAGGAACAGCTCTGCAGGGCCCAGGTCGGTGCAGAAGGAGGGGCAGGAGCTGCTCCAGGAGCTGAAATTCCCCTGCAGCCCATGGGGCAGCCCACAGTGAGGCAGCTGTGCCCCTGCAGCCCAGTGCCTTAGGTTGTAATGCAAAATGTAACCAAAAGCATGTGTTCTATTGCCAGCTGTTAAACCAGGTGGGGCAGTGTTCTTTATCTCTTCCAGGACCCATCCTCCCTCCAGGGAATATCTGCTGTTCATGGGCCATCGAGGCTCACTGCAGGGCTGATACAATTACATCATCCCACTGGGAGATGCTCCACCTAGGGGGAGGTACCCAGCATTCCCACCTGGATAAAACATGAGATTCAGAACACCAGCACAGCCTGTTTGCACTGGATTCCCAGAGGAAGACCAGACCCATCTCACCACCACTGGACCTTCAGAGAAAACTACACCCTTCTATAGGATCATCTCTGCTCCAACAGAACCACATCTGTCACTGCAGCAGGACTTGATTGGGCTGCTACCAACACCCTGACCAATAACAGGGTGTCAGGGTGTGTTCTGACTCTGTCAGTGTTTTCTTTTTGTTTGTGTTTTTTGTACTACTACATTTGTATTTTTTAATATTCCTAGTAAAGAATTGGTATTCCCGTATCGTTGCTTAAGAGCCCCTTAATTTCAAAATTATAATAATTCAGAGGGAGGGGGTTTACATTCTCCATTTCAAGGGAGGCTCCTGCCTTCCTTAGCAGACACCTGTCTTTCCAAACCAGGATACCCAGGTAGGTCCACAGGGTGACAGAGACCCACCTGGATGTCCCCACACCTCCTAGATAAGCAGGGGGATGCCCAAAGGAGGCTGTGGCCCACGGGAACCCCACACTGGAGCAGGTTTGCTGCCAGGACCTGTGACCCCATGGGGGACCCATGCTGGAGCTGCTTTCCCCTGAAGGATTGTGCCCTATGGGAGAGACCCACGCTGGAGAAGTTCATGAAGGATTGTCTCCCATCTGAGAGAGTCCATGCTGGAGCAAGTGAGGAGTGTGAGGAAATCCTCCCCTGAGGAGGGAGAAGTGGCAGAGACAATCTCTGATGGATGGCCCACAGTCCCCATTCCTCATCCCCCCCAGCCACCAAAGGCAAGGGAGCAGGGAATTTGGGAGTGAATCTGAGTCCCTGAAGAAGGGAAGGACAGGAAGAAGGTGTTTTTAAGATTTGGTTTTAATTTCTCCTTACCCTGCTCTGATTTGATTGGTAATAAATTAATCCCCCCCGAAATGTCTGTTTTTTCTGTGACAGTAAGTGGTGAGTGATCCCTCTGTGCCCTTTCCAAGCCTTTAGATATATTTTTCTCCCTTTTACACTTAAGGAGAGCAGTGCTGGAGTGGTTTTGGTGGGCTCGTCTAACCACAGCTGGAAATCAGGGGTAAACTTGACTTGGTTGGAAAGAACTGTGGCATGAAGGAATTACCCTGAGAGGGATGAGTTATTTTTTAAATGAAGCAAAATTTTTGGTAGGAATTTGCCTCTCTCCCCACAGTCCTGGCTATCCCAGGGTGTCCAGTGGAAAGTTATAACCTCCCTAGTGAAACTTTATCTCCTCCTTACTTTCACAGATCTTGGCCATATGATTGCTGCTTTTGTGGAACATTTCTGCTTCCCACACTCTTTCTCTACCTCTTTTGTCAAACATCTTTACTCTCTGCCATCTTGTTCCTTCACTGTTTCATGGTATTTGCAGTCTTTTAGTTATCTTACTTATGATCTTGTCTTGTTTGTTAATAGTTCAACAGCTGAGAAAGTGATAAGGCAAAATAAGACCAAAATCTAGTTTCTGCTCTATAAAGCTGGTATGTAAATTAGAAATCAATATGACATCAATACCTGATGGGAATGTAGCTCAAATAAGTATAAATGCTTCAATTATAGCCAAGGTCAGGTTCCCAAATGCTCAGAACTCAGTGTTGGTATTATCTATTTTATCATTATCATTGTGTGCTTCGATGAATTTGAAGCTTAGTCATAGAAAATGAACATGGAATATCCACCTCAACTGAAATTTTGGTATTTTATGTTGGAATTGGTATGAAAATGATCTCAAAATACTTTGAAAGAAGGAATTTTGATTTTCTCTTTGAGTGTATAAAAAGAACCTTGATGCCATATTTCCTTCCTGCTGTAATTTTAGGCTGTGTCACTCCAGGTGCACGTGAACAGTAGAATGGTATTTTCATCAGATCAGTGCATATTATATTAGAAATATTAACACTTTTATGATACTCATGGTTATGTGCATTGTTATTGAAAAGGGTCATCCAAATAAACTAATCCTTATTAAGATGGGAAGACTGCACTGAACATTTAATTGGGCTTTCTGAAATACAGTGAATATGAAATTTCATCAATAATTCTGCTTCTCACCTAATGACTGCAAACGGAACATATCTTTTTGGAAAGACATTTAGTCTTGATTTAGAAACTCCCAAATGAAAAAGAATTTACCATGAGCCTCAGTAATTTGTTCCAGTGGTTAATTATCATGCCTTAAATATGTACATCTTATTTTCAGCTTGCACGAGGTTTACTCATATATTAATTGTATATTTGATTGTAATTTGCTCTATCTTAGCTAGTTAAATGCAATGCACTGGTTGGTTTTTTTTATTCTCTGATTGGATGACATCTTTAAATAACCAACTTAGCATGAATTACGAAGTTTTACAATCAATTATACAAATGCAAAAATCCAAGAATTGAACTTCAGCTGAAAAATCAAGAGATAGATTGTTCAGCAGTGGTCCTCCAGTTTTAGAATATGCACAGGAAGGAAATCTCAAAGAATCCTGTCCTGGTTTTGGCTGGGGTAGAGTTCATTTCATAACATGGCTTTACCCAGGCATACCAATTTTTTTTGTTTTCCTGCTTATTTGCCCAAAAAGCACAGAAATGCCTCTAATGCGCAGGAACCTCTGAGCAATCTGGTCTGGTGGAAGGTGTCTCTGCCCATGGCAGGGGGTTGGAATGAGATGATCTTTAAGGTCCCTTCCAAGCCAAACCATTCTGTGATTCTATGATTTGGGAAATAAGCCCTGATACTGGATTTGGGAAATAGGACCCTTACACAGAGAGATGATATAAAGATAATAAAAATGTCAGAGATGAAGAGGGCACAGTTTTTCTGCCCTCTTTTCATTAAGTAAAAAGGGAACCTAAGGTGAGAAATTCATATATAAATGAAGTGAGGTGAGTTCTTATCTGTGTTCCATGTGCACACTTTGATTTGTACAAAAGAATCAGAGAA
Organism: Phylloscopus whistleri; assembly: GCA_017589585.1. Lineage (NCBI taxonomy): Eukaryota > Metazoa > Chordata > Aves > Passeriformes > Phylloscopidae > Phylloscopus > Phylloscopus whistleri. Next base: position 2,686,456 of record JADMLD010001546.1, on the reverse strand, counting down.
AGGGAAAAAAAAATTAATGCAGGTGAAATTTGAAAAAAAAAAAAAGCATAACATTCTCATTGAAATGTTAACCTTCATTGAGATGTGTATAATTCCATCAGGATTCCCCAGATTCATCTTGCTTTTCAACCAAATGTTTTATGAAGCAAATGATTCACTAATAAGTTTAATTCTTGCTGGTGTGATGGGATTTGGGGAGGGCTGGAAAGGATGCATGCTGTGGAGGCTAAAGTGGCACCAGAAGTGGGTCAGGGCTCTGTATTGCAGTTGGCAGGGCCATAAAGCAGGGAATAAGAGGATGAAGATCAATGTGTTGTTCAGGAAGGGCAGGAAGGTAAGGGAAGGGTACCAGGCATGCTGGGTGGGAGGCATCTGCTCCAATTTAAGTACCCAAAAGGTGGGTCTCTACCTGGATCTCTTCACCACTCTTGCAGCTGAAGGGAATAAATAAGTGGCCCCAGGGAGCCCTGCTGCCAGCCTTTCACGTGGATAATGCTCATTGCCTTACGTGTCAATCTCTCTCCACTGACTACTGAAGAAAGCCTGGAGTGATTACTTTGAGGGCAGATGAATCCCCAGCCTCGAGACTGGTCCATATTCCCTTCCAAAAGATGATGTGGAAGGAGCAGCTGGCTTGTCTGATCTACCCTTAATAACCTGCTGAGAAAGAAATCAGTGACTGGAGTCTGTTAGCAGAGATCTGCAGAGGGCTTTCCTCTCACCCAAGTTATGTTCTGGTTGTTGGACATGATTTGGTTTGGATGACATGACATGAGAGGCAATACAAAATGACATTAATAGCATCTTTATTTCATGTTGCCACACTTTGTGCTTCTTTACACTGCCTCAATAAGCCAAATTTATATAATATTCCCACAAGCTTTCTCCAAACCTTTTAATCCTATTTCTCTGTTCCATGATCTGGGATCTTTCATGGTCCTCATTTCATTATGAACTAAATTTCCATACCCCTGTCAACTTTCCAGCCTCACTTGGACTCTGCAGACGAGTTCCTGCCAGAGCTCCAGCCTAGGGAAGAGCAGAAAACCTGCATTTAGCATTAGAGTGGGACCATTTCCGTAATCCAAAATTGTGTACTTTTTGTCATCAGCTGGAGGCATCCTGCACTCCCCTGCCCCCACAGCACTTTATATCCTGAGGTGCATGAGTGTGTTACACACTTCATGGAGCTGCTGAAGGGCAGCAGGGGAGATGCTTTGGATCCCCTTACATTGGGATTAAAGTAGAGATGGGACCACTGAGGGACGTTTTAGAGCAGGATTTATTGCTGCAGCCTCGTGAAGGAGTGAGAACCTCTTCACAGCATAAGATAGAGGTCAGCAGTCCGTGGTCAGCGGTCACAAGATCTCTGGTTACAAGGTCTCTTAAAGGTTTATTAGCCAATAAACTACTGCCACAGACATGGTTTCTATTTTCACACCAACAGATAATTAATTTGTCTTACATGTTTTTGCCACAACGTGGATTTTCTTAACCAATCATTTAATGACACACAAACTTTGTCTTGGGTTATGGAACCAAAAATGTGTATTCTATTTCATCTGCTGAAAGCAGCTGGGGAGATGTTTTTCTTTCTCTCTTGTAACTCTGGGGGAAGGGGGGCAGATGCCTTCTGATAATGGGCCAGCTGTTAAAACCAGGTGGGGCAGTGTTTCTTATCTCTTTCACCACCTGTCCTCCCTCCAGGGGGTTATCTTCTGCTAATGGGCCATTAAGGCTCACCAAGGACAGGACACATTCCATCATCCCATTGTGAGATGCTCCACCCAGCAGGGGGAACCAACCATTCCTACCTGGATAAAAACTGAGACACAGGAACACCAGGGATCTGGTTCCACTGGATTCCTGGAGGAAGACTGGACCCTTCTCACCATCCCTGGACCCTTTTTCTACAGGATCATCTCTACTCCAACAGAACCACATCTGCCACTCCAGGAAGACTTACTTTTGGACTGCTTCCAACACCCTGACCAACAGGGTGTCGGGTTGTAGCTCTGACTCTGTCAGGGTTTTCTAGGATTGTTGTTTGTTTGCTTGTTTGTGGTTTGGTTTGTTTTTTTCTACTACATTTGTATTGTCAATATTCCTAGTAAAAACCTGTTATTCCTATTCCCAAATCTTTGCCTGAAAGCCCTTAATTGCAAAATTATAATTTGGAGGGGGGTGAGGGGTTTACATTCTCCGTCCTAAGGGAAACTCCAGCTTCCCTGGCAGATACCTGTCTTTCCAAACCAAGACAAACTTACAGGACTACACCTTAAAACTTTTTCCTACCTTTGTAACTACTTCTATATCTAAACTTTAAACTCTAAAACTTTCCACCATCTAGCTTGGCATGTTCCTGCTTAAATGACAGATCCACATTCTGGCTTCTGGTCTCCAGATCTGGAAGCCTTGTCCAAGGTCTCAGATTAAACCCTGTATTCATGTCTAAGTTTGGGCCTGCAGGCTCAAGGTTTTGAGAGCTTTCTATGACTTGATTTCCCACACCCTTTTCCTCAGCAGCTCAGCCAAGAGATAAATGGAACAGAGCCCCACATAGGAATGCTGATTCCTGGTGCTGCTGACACACACATTTATAATTCAGGCAGTAAATTGGGCTAATGGGTGTAAATAAAAGGTCAGTGTTCAGAGCAGAGGAAAGGGCTGTAAATTGCAGGGTGAGAGGGGAATTTTATGTGGCTGAATATAAATCCCTGCCCCTCTCTGGGAAGAGGTCACTGTTAGGATCCTGTGAGGACAGATTGAGAGAGTCAGGATTTTTCAGCCTGGAGAAAGGAAGGCTCCAGAGACATCTTATTGCAGCCTCCCAGCACATAAGAGGGGATAGAAAAAAAGGGAGAGTGACTTTTTTACACAGATAGATAGTGATAGGACATGGGGGAACAATTTTAAACTAAAAGAGGAGAGATTTAGGTTAGATGTTAGGTGTCCCTGCTCATTGCAGCGGAGTTGGGTTAGGTGGTCTCTAAAGGTTTTTCGTTTCCAACCTAAATAATTTTTTGATTCTATGATTTTATTATTTCTATTCATCTCCTGTGGTGTTTTTGCAGCTTTGAAGACTAAATGTCCTGTGCTTAGAACACCATGAGGTGATTGCTCTTGTGAGGAAGAGGTTTCAGTGATGGCCAGGGACTCTCCTGCAGTTCTGATATTATTTACTTACACTTGCAGATTTTCTCAGATGTTAGAACTGCAGCTAATCACAATCTTATCTTGGGACCATGCACTTCCAAGAAGTCTCCTTTAGCAGTAGTTTAATCTGTGATTTGTACTTCCCACAATTGTCTTGGTATATTCAAACTCCTTCTCTTCTGCAGTTATCTTCCAGAGCCCTGGTTGGTTTTTATTTTTTCCTGATTTTTTTCCTTGCTCTGACTCTGCTTTCCAGGACCAAGGGAAAGAAGAAGTGTGTAGGTATTCAACCTAGTAGATCTCACTCCATGGTTGAACCAGATGACTACAAATTAGTTGCCAGCATGTTTTCCTCATGCTTCTGCTTTCCCCAGTCCCTGTGTTAATAGTATAAAGGAGTCCACATAAAAAAATTATTTTTTTCTCTTTTTCAGTTCACCTTACAGCCTTTTCTTAGGCTAAAATGCAACATGTCCTGGAAAGAGATGCTTGAAAACTTGCAGAGGGATAAAATAAACAGCTAAGATTAATTTTGTTTACTTGTATGTGGTAACTGTTAGAGAATCAAGCAGATAATGACCTTATTTCTGATGTTAACAGCAATTTGTTATGAGAATATGATCCTCAGGCTCGAGGTCTGAAAAAAAAGAGACCTGTTTATTTTCTTTTCTATATATTTACATTTCACTGGGTTTATTTCCTTGTGCTTAGGTTTCTATTGATAGCTGTTTGACACGCATCACACTTGTGTAGTTCATGGTGAATTTCTCATTTGTGTAAGTATTTGCTCACATCAGAGTGCTCCCTGTTCAGTTTTAATTGAACTCCTGGCAAAGTAAATGTTCTTGAGTCACAGATTTTAGTCAATGATAATAATAAAAGGACTAGATGCCCCAGGATGTTTTCCCTTATTTATTGCAGCAAATGTGATTTAGACACATGGAAATACGTGAAGATCCAGTAAAAGAGATAGTTACAGATTAATGCAGAAAGACAAAGAGCAGGGTGGAGTGACAGCACGTTCCCTGCATGGGTCCTGTTCTTCCAGTGAGAAGCTGAATATTGAACAGCAAGACAGGAGGTTCTTTTGATCTTTGCTTGGTAACTTTCAGTATTTTTTACCTGGATCAGACCATCACAGCAGGAACAACCCATGTGCTTGCACAATCCTTCCTGGTTTTCCCTTTGTTTTCGTGGGAGTGAGGAAGTGAGAGCATGGGATGAGCTTTGCAGCTCCTTCATGTTGGAACTCAGTCTGAGCTGTGGTGAGCTATGAATTGTCTGGAGAGAGGATGGTGCTTGTCTGTGCACTTCCACCAGCTGCAAAGCAGAGTGCTTGTCTTACAGAATCGATTGGATGAGCAGAATGTGAGCTCGTGGGATCGCTTTCTTAACACAAAGGAAGGAAAACAGAACTGCTGCTGGAAATAAAAGTCAGAAAAAATTCAGAAGAAACCATGATAGCTTCAGTTCACTATACCCAAAAGGCCAGATTCAAGCTAAATACACTCTCTGATTTTCTTTTAAAGTAGTGTCACAGATCAAAATCTCCATATTCATGTTTTTCAGCTGACTCTGCCCTGCTCTCTCAGGGCTGTCAGTGGGTGTGCACCCTGGCAGTGACTCCAACACAAACAAGAGAACTAAAATTCCAGGGTAAAAGCCTGAGAAATTTATTACTGAAGTTCTTGCACACATCCTCCCACCACTACCAAGGCTGTTTGCAATGGGGGGGGCCTCTTTAAATTAAAATTGCACTTTAGACCAAGACTTCCATGCTTGTAGAATCAATAGGATGACTGGTGCTTTTCTCCCACAAAGGTCAAAGGAATGCTTTTAATTATTGCAGGTTGTAACATCCTTGGCCAGGCTGGGCTAATTCCTCCTACTGACATTTGCTTCCATTTTTAATGGAAAAGAATATGTCTGTTTGCCATATTTTGTTTGCTTTCTGTGAATATTCTCATGTATCAGAGTAATTACCTCAAAATGATGGATTTTTAGCTGAAGGGCAAGTTTCAAAGGCAAATCAACAGTGCTGCCACCTCAGCAGGAGGGAATGTCCCTGCAGCAGCTGCTGGGCACCAAGATGCATTTGAAGATTCAGGCTGAGAGGCCCCAGAATTGACAAACCCTTCACCCCTCTGGATGCAGGTGCTGTAGCTGGGCCCTCAGTGTCACACAGATGCAATTTCACCGATGGATTATTGAAGAGCTCTGTTGTCTTGGTTTTTGCTGTTCTCCTCTGTCTTTTTAAGAAATTTTCTAAAGCTCTATTTTTAGCCTTCTGTGTTTACTTTTTGTAATGGAGTTAGATACGATTTTACATAAACAACCTTCTTGTTATGGTAACCATCTAACAATGTTTACATTCTTCTCATAAGGAGGAGACTGCTGATGGATTGTTGGGTTGCCCGGTGCTGTTGAAGAGGAAGATTTTCTTCCTCCAATCCATGGTCACTGCTGGAATTCTGGTGTTGTCTGGGTTTTTGCCGTTCTCCTCTGTCTCCTTTAAGGAGTTTGTAAAAGTCCTGTTTTTAGCCTTCTGTGTTTTGGAGTCAGATACACTTTTGTATAAACAGGCCACTTGTTATTGTGAAATTTAGCGATGTTTACATTCTTTTCATAAAGAAGAGACTGTTGATGGACTGTTGCATGGTCCAGTGTGGTTGAAGAAGAAGATTTTCTTCTTTTAATCTATGATCACTGCTGGAGTTCGATAAATGTTGATTCTGTAAATAAAGCTCTCTCTTTTTTGCCTAAGACATGGTAAAGTGTGAGTGTGAATTCTTTATGTCGAGAGCGACATTCTATAAACGTTGAAGTTGCAAATAAACCTCCTCTTTTCTGCCTTGGACATCTCAACGTGTGGGTGTCATTTCTTTGTGTCGTGTGCAACAGAGCTCAGTGTTTACACAGGAACAGCCCAGCACCAGCACCACACCCAGTGGGGGATTCAAAGATCATAATGCCACATATTAATTGATAAATAAACCCATGAGCCGTTCTGAACAACGGATAGTGCTCAGGCAACGACGTGCTGAAATTGGAAACAAGGCAAACTGCTCACTACACAATATTTATGCCTGTCTACAGGACGAGGAAATGTGAGTGTTGAACTACAGAGGCAGAGAAAATTGGACGTGCTCCAGGGAGCTCATGATCCATGAATTTCATGAGATGGAACAGATGGATGAAGCAGACACATGGAGAGGGTAGGAGGAGGTGGGAGGATGTGTTAAAGGAAATGGATTTGTAGAATTATCAGCACTTCATTTTCTAACACAGATCTCCCTATGACACCAAAGATGTCACTGAAAACCAGGGTTGGGCTTTTTCTTAACAAACAATGTCTGAAGAGGTAATTGGAGGAATTTTAAAAAGTGATGAATTTGGGAACTCTAATGCAAATCATGAGGACTTGGAGATGTTTGTTCTTCTGACACTGCACTCAGGCATTTTGCTCATTGTCTCTGCTCCTGCTGCTCAAAAGGTAATGGACAGAGTCACTGATTGAAATGGGCTTTTGAATTAGGTCCTACATAGTCACTGTTACTAAGCTTATGGAAATAAATAGTTCCTTTTTATAAAGCCCTTGGAAATATGTAAACAGAAAAAACTTAGTTATAAGGCATTAAAAAACAAAACCAAAAAGAATGAAAAACCCCCAAAGAAAACAAACAAACCCCAAACCACACCACCACCAACCAAAAAACCCTACCCAAAACACCATCACATGTTCACACTTGTCATGGTTAGATACATTTACATGTCCCTCTTCATGAGACAAATGACCCTGACACCTCCAGAGTTATTGCTGTGCTTAATCACAAGGGCTGTCTATATGTGAAATACTTCTAGTCATTCTTGCTAGAAATGTCCTAAAGTGCTAGTTGGGTGTCCAAGGCAAGGAACTATCTTTCAACTAGCCCTGCCTACTAGAAATTATTTTCCTTTTCCATCCAGTTCTTTCCCAACTTTTGTATCTCTGCAGAGCTGGAACTTGCTTTTTGTACACCCAAACCATCAGATGGTAGAATTGTAGTGTTTATTGATGATGTTTAGGAAGTACCTGAGCCTCTGATGTTCACAAATCACCAGAAATGGGTTCACCTTTGGTTAGTTAACACAGGTAGGGTCTGGCTCAGAGAAAGCCCTGCAAACTTGATTCAGGTTCAGAGGTGTAACCTGAGATCCCCAGCACATGGGACATCTGTGCAGACTAATAAATGGGATATAGGATAAATGGGAGAGCTGTGCCCATTTAAAGCAGGTGGTGGAGACCACATGTCATGCACTGGGGCCTCTTAAATCACATTGGAATCTTGTTTCAGCTGCTAAATTGTGTCCTCCATCTCTGGTGGCTGTGATGGGAATTCAGACAGCAGTGAATGTACAAGACTGTGATTAGAAGCCTTTAATCTGTGATCAGATCAGTCTTATCTAACTGTGCACTTGTCCTCCTTTCTTTGCTCCACGCCCTCCTCCCCAGGGCCCATTGGGGACCATCCCTTGCACAATCCCTGTGAGCCAGGGGTTGAGTGCCAAGGCAATCCAGCTTGCAGGAATGCAGGGACACTCCACAGCTCAGCACAGCAGCCCTGCTCCACGTGCACCCTGTGCCCATGCTCATTCCATATCCCAATGTCCAGCAGGTGTGAAGAAACTTGTCAGGGGTCTGCATTCCCAGGAGTGAAGCAGCTCCTGCACAGGACCCCACATTCAGGTCAGTGGAGGTGGGAATTTGTTGCTTCTTTCCTACACATTATCATACAAACTCTCTGCCTCCTCCATACAACTTTCAACATTTTTCCAAATGATTTTTGAGAGTTTTTCATCCTTTTTCTGTCTGCCCACATATTGTAGTCGCTAACCATGAGCCACCCAGCAATGAAGAGGCTTCTTTCACAAAGATCCTTATTTACTGACTGCTCTTCATCTTCCTTTGAAACTTCAGAGAGAATGCTCTGCTAAAATCCCCACAGAAAAATCCCCACGAGGCAGAGGATAGAGGTGGGAGAGAAGGGACAGCAGATGTGTTTTGCTATTTCTATTAAATATGTTTCTGTGATTCACAACAGTGAGCTTGTGCCTACATGTGATTGAAGTAAGTTTGCAAACTCTTTGCTCTGGCTGTTGCTCTGCTTTCTCCCTTTCATCTTGCTGTTTGTCATATATTCACTTTCTGCCTCTTGTCTTTTTTGACATTTTCACTATCTCAGGGGGGCAGCACTGGCACTTTCACACATCACCATAATAGAAATAAAAGCTTGAAAGATCTAGATCTGAGGCGTGCCTATTCCTGGGGCATTGCAATGAGACATCATGAAAGATGTAGCTTGGCTGGATACTCAGGAGATCACAAGAAACCTGGAACCATAGCTCCTGAGAATAACTGAGCTGATGAAAGCAGACAAACATCTCTGCACTTTTTTTTCTGGTGAAAAATCCTGTCAGAAATTGACATTTTTTTTCTGTGCATGTGGTTGAGATGAAATTCTGTTTTCCAGTGGGGAAGTAATGTTTTATTTAGGTTTTTTTGATGAATAGCGCTGGCCTGTCTACACTGACACATACTTCACACAATGCAAGTGAAAACACCCCAATGAATCTTTCCAAAGTCCTAAGGAGTTTCAGCTCAGGATGAATTAAAACATGTATATTTGGGTCAGACCCTCCATCAGTCCAGACTAGCCCAGTTCTGACACAATCAGTTAAACCATATCAGTTTACATTCTAAATTATGACACAAAATATCATACTAAAAGGCATACTAAATGCAATTTCTGTCATCAGTGCTGCTGCAGGCATGGTTCTGAGGTCACCAGTCACCTTTGCAATTTGCACCTGTGCCAGCCAGCAGAGCAGCTACTGACTTAACTGGGAGTTAACTGTGTTCTCTCTGTCTCATTGCCAGAATAAAAAAATACCCAACTGGTATCATGCATTGGGAGTAATTTCTTCCTGCTTGCAAATCCCATCTGCAGGAGCTAAGGCATTTCCCAAATATTTTATAACCAAGAAATAAAGTATATCCAAACTAATCCAATCTATCAAACAATTTTGGATAGCTCTACATGAATATCTGGCTACTAATCTTCAAGTACTTTAGGGGGAAGGAAGAGAGACCTATTTAGCATGTGCTGATATGTTGTTGTGACAGGTGATGCAGGCAGAACCCCATTCCCAGCTGGAAGAGCTTCAGCAGCTGTATCTCCCAGCACAGTGCCTGGTGATGCATCCCCACCTCCATCCCTGGAGGCAGCTGGCTCAGGATGCTCAGGATCTGAGTCTGCCAAGGCTGGCTGAGTTTCTGGTAGGTACAGGATGCTCACACACTTGGGCCCCTACAGCTCTGTCTCCCAGCTGCTGGCATCACCTCAGGGTTGTAGAAACTACCTAAAAATGCAATACCCTCACTCCTGAACTTACAGAAGGGATTCAGTTCTTCAGGCATTCCTAAAACCTCCCACCAGCACAGGCAGCAGGCACTGGTGCTGAGGCAGGCAGCAATCATTGCTAATTTGGGGGGGGCTGACAGTCTGAGGTCAGGGCTGCAAGAGAAGAGAAAGGAGCCTGAGCATATCCAACCAGAGACAGCCCTCCTGAGCCATGGAAAAATAATAGCTTGACATTTGTAAGTGTCACTCCCAGAGGGAGGGCTGGGAGGGATGGCAGGACATGTGGCTGATTGCTCTGCTCCACGTGTGCACAGTAATCTCCTTCTAATTCCAGCTGCATATACATTTTCTTCTGATCATAAGGAGCTTATAGATCACTTGAAGGAACACACCTACCAAGCCCTCCCATCCCTCCTCAGTTTGGTTAATGAGATCATTAAAAAGATGCACGAACATCTTGCAAACAAGAGCTGAATTTTTATGCCACAGTGGCAATATCACAGTGGCCTGATAACACACAGAAAGGCTATTAGGGAAACCAGACTGCTTATTGTATCATTGAAAGCAATTTTCACCCCTTTACCTACTCTGAAGAGACTTGAAAATAACATGTGTGTACTGAGGAACAGAAATAGTCCAGAATAACACAGTCTGAGACATCCTTCCTGTCACAGGACAGTGGTTTCCTATTTTCTACTGTGATTATCTCCTCTGTCTTGCATACAGGAACACCTCAGAGACAAAGATGATGCTTCCAGCCTTTCTCAGACCGTGGTCCTTCAGGGCAGCAGGGGGACCTGGTCACAGCTTTGTGTCCTGCAGTCCGTGACCCTGTGAGTTGTGTCACCCTGTAGTCTGGAAAGAAAAAAATTATCTAGAAAAACTTTGTATTTTAAAGGAGATTTGCTTATAAATGCTCCAGCTCAGACACTTGTAGAGAGCTGATCTCTTTTTTTTTTTTTTTTTTTTTTTTTTTGTGTGTGTGTGTGTGTGTTTGTTTTGTTTTGTTTTGTTTTTTGTGTTTGCTCGCTGGGACTAACTTTGTTATGTTTGTCTAGTCCCTGACCTGCTAAATTCTGAAGCGTGGAAACAGGAAGATTCCAGCACTGTGGGTACACAGCAATCAGCACTTTCTGCAGATTAAATTGTCTGCAATGCCACGTCCTGGGTCTACATGGGAGCAGGTTTCACCCCTAACAAAAATCTCATTGTGGGTAGAAGCAATGCAAGCTGCAGGCACATGCTGAAGTTGTGTGTGTGTGTCTGGGCAGAGTGTTTTCGTTTCACTGTTTTCTTTTCTCAGCTGTCAGCAGCAAAGGTCACGGGATAAAAGAACACACCTGAGGAAGCTGCCACTTACACCTCTGACACTCCGACCCCCCTTCCCTGCCCTTTCCAGCTTGCAGCCCTTTCCCATCACAGAGGAGGCCCCCAGCAGCTCTGAGAGGACAAGAGGGAGCAGTTTTAAACTAAAAGAGGAGACATTGAGGTTAGATATTGGGATAAAATCCTTCCCTGTGAGGTGGGGAGGTCCTGGCACAGGCTGCCCAGAGAAGCTGTGGCTGCCCCTGGATCCCTGGAAGTGCCAAGGCCAGGCTGGACAGGGCTTGGAGCACCCTGGGATAGAGGAAGGTGTCCCTTCCCGTGGCAGGGGGCTGGAATGAGATGATCTTTAAATTCCCTTTCAGCTCAAACCATTCCGTGATTTATAATGAAATAATCCCCGCTGTGTGCACAGAGGTGAAACACACAGGGCATTTGAACTGTGTTTGCTCTTATTTGGTAAATTAGAATTTATTTCAGCTTTCCACTGGGAGATGAATTTGTCATCCTGCCCCGGAGCCACGTTAAGTGCACAGTAGCTCTGCCATTGCTGTTGTGCATTCAGCTGATGCATGAGTCACTGCCATCCCTTGACTCAGAAGTTTCCCTCATTGGCACTTGAAAAACAAGCAAGAGGGGAGAGGAGAAAGAGAGGTAAAGGTGGAATCTCTGTGCTTCTCTCAGAACTGAAATTAAAACTGTGCTTTTCTCAAAGGGTGGTGATCCCTCCACCCACAGTCTCTTTCCGAAATTTCTGTAGCTCAAAGGATGTTCTCCCTCTCTCCTTCACTGCAGAAATGGAAGAAACAATCATGACTAAAGTCAAGCCCAATTGATTGATTTCCACAAATATTTTGCCTTGTTTACTGAATTGGCTGAGTGGTTCCTCCAAATCACTTAATTGAGGTGGTGATCACAGGGTTTGTTTCAAAGTCTTGAACCAGATTTTATTTTACATAACGTTCAGGTGTTTAATCTGTGATTTCAATCATCCCCTTGTACTATTTGTTTGTCATCCATGAGGATGTGTTTGTGCAGCTCCCAGAACAGAAGTATCCTGAATCCCCAGAAGATGCAGCTGGAGACCAGTCAGATCTGATAATCAGATTATTATTTCCATATTATCCCTCCTTCAATGGAACTGTTACTCAGGGATGTTCAGTAGCTTCAAAGCTACCCTGGATTAAATTCCTATCTGGGTAAAAAGCTGATATATGTGTGATGAGCACACATTAATATAGATGACAGATACTTCGTTCAGGTGTATGAATTTTCCACTTCTAAGAGGTCACATTCCATTGGAAGTGCCTCGGGGTTTGGCATCTCCTGACTTTTTTTCTTTTGCCTTGGAAGAGGAGCAGGAGGCAGAGTTTGGTCTTTTAGTCTTTGCTTCTTCTCATTGATAAATGTCCTCTGTACTTCCGTGCTTCAGAGGAATGTTCCTTTGCCATGATGAATAGCCCTTTTAGGCCCTGAATCAATTCAGACCTTTTCCATCCCAGCACTTGAAATTCTTGGGAGGATACTCCAATCTCCATAGTCCTGTTCATTGTTATGCGACTGCATCAGCATTAGAGCAGAAATCAATCTTGATTTACATTTTGCTCTTGTCCAGGTGCTCAGAGCAGCAGCTTTTCAATGCTTAGTTAGTGGACTTTGCACTAAATAAATTTCTGGAACTTTTGCTGGCCCAGTGACATAAAGTCTGGAAAATTATTACAAACTTTGACATATATCAGCTATGCTCTGTGTTAAGGCTGTTCCATCCTTTCAAAATACACTCTGATTCTTGGTATTAGTTGCCTTCTCATTTTTATTCTCTCCTCTTTGTTTCCAAATTGTAATTCTACAGCTGCTTAATGAAATAGACTCTTTCTTTACCAGTTTTTCTTGGCACACACTACAAAAAGGCTCTGAAGTCCTCGAAGAAAGACAAGGAACCATACTACAAATATTTTTAAGGATAATGTTTTCCCTGTGCCAACAGGTAAAAGTTATTCAAGGCAGTAACTATAGAAAATAAAATAATTTGAAACCCTGTTCATCCTTGGTATTGCCCTGTTGCCATGTTTAGATTGCTATTCCCAAGCAAATCTACTCAGATGTGAAAAACACAAGAAAACACATTCAAGTGATTTCTAATTATATTTAGCTGCTATTAATACCTTGAACCTTCTTTGATCTGGAATTATCCTTGCAGAATATGTTGGAATATCACTGAATAAACCCAGCCATCTGTAATGTCAAGGTGCATGAACCAGTCCCCTGAATCATTATTTATGGTGCTGGCCCTCAGCCAGGACCTGGAAACCAGGATAATTCTGGAGCCATCAGCAGAAGGAAAGAAATATAAGCAGAACAAACCTTGTTTTTGAAGAGTTTAACTCAAGACATGTAGCAAAATAGTTCATATACATATATATATATGTGTGTGTGTGCATGTGTGGTTTGATTTTAAAAATGCAGAAGAAAGAATACTCAGTTTTCAAAAAGTTTTAAGAAGATAGAAGCCAGTATAAAAGCTCCTAGACCAGTCTGTATGGGGTGCATCTTCTCTGAGCTTTAGAGGTTAAACTCTGGTGATGTGAAGATCTCTCTGCATCTGCAGAGGGGAACCAGAGAATTCACATGGCTTCAGCTGAAGGAGATTGTTTCTCTATCAATAAAGCAAACAGCTGTGCAGAACTTCTCACCAGATCTTTGTCTTCTGAGGTTTTGTAGCCAACATTATCATGTCATCTGATTATTTTTTAACTCTGGAGGTGTAAATTTCTTTGCTTCTAATGCCTCTTGGCTGCAACCTTTAATTTTCATAATTTTTGGTTTTGTTTTGGGTGTTTTTAACCTCATCTGAGAAGGAAGAACGGGGAAAGCATTGTAAGGGCTACTCAAGAGCTACTACAACAATCTGTCAGGAGCAGTCTGCACTTGATATTCAATGTGCTGCTTCTCCATGGCTTTGGCTTCTGTGTTCTGCTGGGAGTGCTCCAGAAATGGAGAGGAACAGAGGTATCCAGGGGCATGATTTAATCCATTCTTCAGGAGGCATCTCAGATGAGACAGATGGTTTAATTGCTGATTTTTTTTTTTTTTCCTCATTGACTGAGGTTAGATGTGATGTGGGATATGTGTGACTGGGAGAGGATAAAGGTGGGAGAGAACAGATGGGATTTGTAACCAAGTCTTTTCATAATGTGTGAAACTCCTATTCAAAAACTGAGAGAAAATAGTGGACCTCACAACACGTCTGGTCCTGTTGTAGGCATCATCTCAGCCACCCCCTCCACCTCATTTTCCTCTGTCCTGATTCCAGAATTTCCTCTTGCCCCCAGTTGCATGATACCCACAGGACATCTTCTTAAACCCTACTGAGAGGAATGGAGCTCAAAATATTTAAGAAATTGCTGTAAAGGCAACAGTCTGCTGTCTAACAGGAGGAATAGAGGATGCAGTTTTTGTTGGACCTTCTTGGATCTCCCCCCCCCCCCCAGGAAAAACCTAAATAAATGTCATTCATTCTTTGAACTGCCACATGGCTTTTCCTCCTTGGCAATTTTCCTTCCTCCCCCTGCCCCGAGACCTGTGGTGACTCCACTCCCTTCTAATTCTCTTGTCTTCCCTGATTAATTCCCATGTGTAAAGCTGAAAAAAGGAGGTTCTTGCCTTATTTTTTTATTTAAAACATGAGATTCAGTTGTTCTCTGTTAAAAATAGAGGATAATAAAGAAGTTGCAGTGGCTTGAGCTACACATCTTAAATATTCCTAGTTTTGAATTCATCATCTAGAATAGGTTGAGGGGGAAGAACCTGAGAGGGAAAACTACTCTTTTAACAGCAATCAAATAATATTGAATAATCTGTGTTGTTAGTGGGAAGAAAAGTCCTTAAATTTTAGACCTTAATAATTAGATCCTAAAAGAAATCAGCTTCAGGGCACGTGGCTTGATCCCATCAGATGCTGTTGAGGTGTGCTGTTGATGGGCAATGAGAACATGGGAGAGAGGAACTGGACAAAACTCAGATTTCTGTTCCAGTCGAGGACAAGGATAATGGTGTTTGGAGATCTTAGGACATGGACAACTGTTTGCTGATCTCATCTCTCCTCTGGCTAAGGATTTCAGGGGTTGATTAGATAAAGCAGCCCTTTAAAGCCAGGTCTGTACGACACACCAGCATGAGCTCAGGAAATTTGTCACTTAAGGGCTTTGAGGAGCAATTGTGACAGGACACAGAGCTGGCAGTTCAGAGCCAGATGATTCTCTGAACTACAGAGGAATCAAAACTGCTTCTGTAGATTGAAAGGGAGCAGCAATTTAATGTCTTTTTGAAATATTTGTACCTTCTAAAATTCTTTCTTTGAAAGTCTCCATTGCTATTTAATCAGCAGTTATTAAATACGTTCCAGAAGACTTGTTGAAGGCTGAATATTGCTTTCTTCTTCTTCTTCTGCAATAGATGGCTGAAACATAATAATTTGAGGGTTTGCTTTAATGACATCTTTTTGAGAAGAATATCTGTATATAATGTCCCAAGAAAAGAAAAGAGGAGGCTGAAGGAACTGACAAACCAATCACATTTTCTGCATTCCTCAGTTTGTGCTCTTTTGTCTCTGGTGATTTTTTTTTTTGGTTGGCGCTTTTTTTTTTCTCTCTTTTATTTTGGGGTTTGTTTGGTTTTTAGCTAAAAACTGGTTGGGATTTTTTTAATGTTATTTCATTCACAAGGGTGAGATGTTTAGCAATTTAAACATCAGCTGAATTAAGGGAGTTGTTTTGCTCCTTCAGTGACCAATAGACAAGGATCTCAGCACTGTTACAAGTCCAGTTAAATGAGATTTTTCCCATATAAATGATGACTACACTGGAATGTCTCACTCTCCTGTATCAGTGGGACACGCAGTAACAGGAAGACAAGGCAATTCCGCTGAGATAAGAGAAATCCAGGTAAAAATCCCTATCCCAATGAACTACAAATTCCCTGAAGGCTAAGATGCCCATCTGCAGCTAAAAAGGCACATGGGGTGAAAACAAAATTTAAATACAGATTGCCAAAATTTTTAATAAGTTCCTGAAAGGGCATGCCACAGGCTACATCTCATTAATTTTCCTTGAGGATTATAAAAAAAAAACTTGAGACCACCTTCATTTTGTCTCAATACAAAAGGGAAAAAAGTTTTCACATCTCAAACAATGTGTGAGCTGAAGAAAGTCATTGCTGCCCACTTCTGCAGAGAATCTCAAAAGCCAAATGCACTCCTGGAACACAAAGCATTGGCTCTACAGTGTGAGACAGTGTCATAGGCAGTTGACAGAACCAAACACTTAATGTAACATTTATATTACATAAACATCAGATATTCTCAGTGTGGATGTGTGCTGATCATCTCACATCTCAGCTAATAAGCCAAGGATCTCTTCACAGCTGATGGGAAGAAAAAGACATTTTTAGGGCACAATTAATTTGCCATATTTTGCAACGTGCTTTAAAGTGAGATGAAGTGCCTATTTGTCTCTGGTGGGTTTGTGGGAACCTATGGGGACTTACCCCAGTGTACAAATCTACATTGCAAAAGTCTACAGTTGGTCTGAAAAATCACCTCCTCAGTGCCTATAACACAGAGGAGTGCCGAGTTCTAAAGAAAGCCTGTAACTATTTTTACTTTATTTTACAAGGGAAGTTTCTCTTAATGAGTTCCCTTTTCAAATCTAATCCCCCAGCTTCTTGTTTGGGAAGATTTCTTTAGATAGACTCTTGTATCATTAATGTTCTGGTGTAGGACTGCTTTTTTACAAAGTCTCCAGCTATCATTAGTGCAGATATCCTTCATCTATAATGCACTTGCAGTGGTCCCCATGTGTCCCTGCTTCTCTGTTACTTTCTCATTTGTGTCAAGCCCTGAGCAGTGGATTAGGATGTTTGGCTGGGAAGCCTCCATTTCCTGCCACCAGTGTGGATTTTGTCTGGTGGCACTTTGTCAGGTCTTTCCCTTGGGGTCTCTGCTCTGCAGCCTGTGAGCTGGCTGCTCTGTGCTGTGCTCTGAGGGCTTATTTGCACTAAAGGCAGCTGTGCCCCCTTTTCTTTTCCAATGCAAGGGTGATAAGTGAGCCTTGGCTCAGCCTGAGTTTGAGTAGCTGGTGCTGGGGTTCATCCAGGGCCTTTGCGCTGTGTGGACACTCCAGTCCATTGTTGTGTGTGATTTATAACTGAATATACCCCGTGAGCTAAAAAGCAGTGTCCTTTAGGCCATTTTAAACAGGATGGATGGGAACCTGGAGACTCAGAGAGGGCTTGATTTGCTTAAACATGTGAGGCTAGTGCCTGTCCAGGTGCTCCAAGCTACTCATGCTCCTCATGCTGGCAGGAGCCAGAAATGTCTGAAGAGGCATCCAAATCCAGGTGAGTCAGTCCAAGGCATCTAAAATGGCACCAGGCACACAGTGAAGCCTTCCTTTGCTCTGTGTCCAGGTTTTTTTTCACTATGCCATCAAGGCTCATGTCACTGCTTGCTCTCATGTTCCCCAGCCTCCTCAGTACCAGAAATAAAGTTTTCTTCCTTGGACATGGCACCAGGGGACTGACAGAGCGCTTCAATGCCCTTTCTCTCAGCTATTCCCAAAGCCAGGATTTATGGAATGTACTTCCCATTCTATTTGGAAGAGTCCTGCCCCTCAGCAGAAGTCAGGCCAGGACACTGGTGGTGTGCAGAGACAGGGGCACCACACAGCCTGGAGCAGAGGGGTCTGATCTAGGCTGGATCTTCAAGCACAGCAACAATTGATCAACAGTCCTCACAGCAGTGTATTTCATTGCCTTATTTTAGCCTGTTTTCCCATTTGCTTTATTTGACCTGTTCTATCCTATTTAGCCTCTTGGTAATACTGTGTTTTCCTCAGAAACCTTTTCCAAATTCAGTCTGCTGTTTGGTGATAGTGCAGTTGCAGTACAGTCCCGTGGCCATGCTGTTTTAATTAAAGATGAAAAAAATGCATGTTCCTTTAGTCAAACATTTCTGCTATAACAGAATGGTGACATAGGGTCTGGCATAATAAAAAGGGTGGCATTTTTGATATGTTTTTTTATAGCTTGTCTTTTCTGCTGCTGGTTCAGGAACAGGTATCAACTAGAGAGGCAAACAATGTCGATGGCAGTGTCTGAATATTAACGTGCTTGAACTGACAAATGAAAACTAACCCTCCTCAGAAGCCACACTACAAGCACAAAGGGACATGTTCTGGCTCACCCCGTGTGCTTTCAGTGCAGTGAGACACTCGGTGTGCTTTCAGTGTGCATAATTATTAGCAGTGACAAGGAAGTACATGAGTAGTACTAAAAATAATTAAAGGCCCAGGTTGTTCAGAGTTCAAAGTCAAGCTGTTTCAATCCTGTTGTCTTTGAGGGGAATCCTGAGAGACCTCAAGGCTTGTCTTCTGTTTTTTGGTTTTTTTTTGTTTTTTTTTTTTTCCTTAAGAGAGAGATTTCCTCTGATATTTGCTTTTTGGATTCAGTGCTGTTGGTGGGAAGGGAGATGAGAACACCTGATGGGCTTTGAGGAGGGTGCACAGAGGAGCAGGAGGTAGATTGAGAAGCTGAGTAGAGTCTGGAAGCAATCTGGGGATATTTTAATATGATTGTGTTGTTGCAATCCAGGAGGGGCAGGTGGAGGGGTTGAGGTGGGGACAACTTTCCATGGGACAGGATAGCAGGTCCAGGAAGTGAGGAAATGAATTATTTAGTGCTGACTTGCCACCTTTGGGTGCCACAGGGATGGAGAAAGGACAGAGATGTGGCAGATGTCTAAAGTAGATGACAGTAGATATAAATGCTTTTGCTGTCCTGATGGCTGGAGGATGAAGCCATTAGAGGCAGCATTAAAAGGTCTACCTCTGTTCCCTGGCTGCAGAAGCCCAGGAGAAGCAATTCCAGCTTTGGAAGATGTATTAGAAATCTGCTGGACAAGCTGGAGCCCTTCTCCAGTGAGAGAAAGTAAACCCTGTCTGAGTGGTACTGGCCTGCTTTGGGTCCTGCCCTGGGGTGAGAAGCCTTGGGAGGAGGCTGCTCCTGCAGCTGCCACATGGCTGGAGCTCAGGCTGTGTCCTTTAAACTCCCCTGGAAAATAACAGCACTGGGTGATGATTTTGTTCTTGGAAAATCCAGGTTTTGGTAATGTTTCTAAGAGCTGATTACAGCTTTGCCTCACTTCACACCCTCAGATTTCCTCTGGCCACCCCACCAAGTAAGAACAATATTCACAAATACTTGTGTAACTTGGGACTGGCTGTCTTTAAAGATGGAAATATCGATTGAAGATTGCAGATCAAAGGCTGAGGGGAGAACACTCTTCACTGAATTTAGGAAGCTTCTATTTTGCTCCCTAGGGAAAAGGCTGCCAATCCTAATTTATCTGCCATTTAATTCTTACTCATCTTAATTTTTTATGACAAACATATTCATTTAACTGTGTCACCTCTGGCCTGTGTGTATGTCACAAAAAAGAACTTTTCAGTTTAACAGTGGGTAACAAAGGAGTGAGAGTTGTGAGTGATAATGTCAGGGTAGCTTGCAATGACACTAACTGTGGGAGGTGGTGCTTTATTTTGGGGTGAAATTATACAACACAGGAGCACAGGCTTGTAGTTTTAGAGAGAATTCCCTTCCAAAGATGATTGTGCCTTTAGCATGGAATTTAGTTAAGCTGCTCAAAGCCTTTACATAGTTTTCTGAACTCAAGAGTATTTGCTTTCAATAAAACGGGCAATAATAACTCTGGAGATTAATTGCTTGGTAATATGCACTGGCATATAGTGCTAGCATCTGTGTCTAATGGAAATACAATGGAAATGGGCCTTTGCAGATGAGTTCAGCTAAAATCAACAACTAGAAAACAAACTGGATTCCTGGCTATGGCCAGGAGAAGAAATGAAAATTAATGCACCCAGAGATTACCCCATGTGCTGCCTCTGCTGTGAATGTCCTGTCACAGCATCAAAAGGCAGCTCTGGTGTTTCCAGCCTCTCTGTCTGCCATGTGCTCCCTCTGAAGCAGAGGGATCCTGCTGAGAGCCTGCTCTGAGCTGACATTTCCTCTCCCTGCACCACAGGTTTCCCCCAGCACAAGGGCATGGGGGGGCTTTGTGCCTGCACTGATGCAGAGCCAGGAGCAGACCTGCTGCTTTACATACCAGTTCCATCCTCTCTGCAGGAGTAGGACTCAAAATCTGGGGACCAAATTGGCTCTTCAGCTCCAAATGGATGCACAGATAATTTTTCTGGATTGTCTTTTTTGAGCTGCTTGTTTTGTCATCACAAGGAAAACTGAGTTAAGGTTTCTAAAATCACCTTTTTTGTGTTTTAAATATTCATAATAAAATTCTTGCAATACTCATATTTTGATTTCTCCTCACAGCACTGTGATCTTCCAGCAAAAAAATGCATTTCTGGGAACATAGAGGGGATGTAATTTGAACTGTTAAATAAACACTGTAGTGTATAAGACACTGAAATGCATGACTGAGCACTGACTTGCTGGGGAAAGAAAATTACAGAGAGACAGCCACAAAAACCTTATCAGGTTCAAGAGATGTGCCCAGTAAGAGTAAATGCAGGGTGGGGATTTTGAAGCTGACAGTGGTTACCTGAACACCCGTGAAACTCATAAATAAAAGACTCCTTGAGAGAAACAGGGGTTGCCAGACCAGAGGTTCAGGTGGGCTGGTACAACACCTCTGCCTGGAAACACAAACTGGTTTTTCAGCAGGACATGCCCTGCAATAGAACATGATGTGCCAGCGCTCCTGGTGCCCCTTTTGTGCTGGGGCATGACAAACCTGCCCAGTTTCTGATTTTATTTTGTTTTTGGAGAAACTCTGCTCTACCTCACACACCACAACCATTTGCAAAGCAAATTATCAAGCCTGTTAAACGTTAACACATTCTGCCCCAGTGTTCTGTCTACAACATTCTCTTTTCAGGTATATTGAGAAAACATAATGAAGGCTGTATTCAGACAATCACAGAAATGTATTGTCATGTTCTAAGAGGTTGATTCCTGTGGTGGCTCTTCCACAATTCTCAGCTGAGGCTGTGGCTAAGTCTGGTGAAAGGAACCTGGTGGGTGCTCCTCAGGATTCACAGAGCAAAGTCAGCACAGCTGCCTCAAAAAACTGCCTAAATTGCAACCCCCTTTTAGTCAGAATTTTGAGAATTTTTTGATTCCAAAGACAAACCTGCTTAAGGACCTGGCTTGTGTGTGTTGAAATTTTGGTCCATCCAGGAGAGCAAACTGAATTTGGGGGATGCACTGCCAAGCCATGCTGAATAAAGTTCCTTCTCTGGGTTCAGACCAGGAGAGACTGGAACCCCCAAAGCTCAGCATTGAGCCTGGGATTCAAAGAGGATGAACGGAGGATTTTGGAAAAAAGCATGCCAAATGTTAATGAATACCTGCAGAGCTCAGCCCATTATTATTTTCATCCTTCTTATTTTCTGAGTTTCTGATATTAAATTAGACTTCAGATCATGAGTTACCCTGGAGTGACAGAGTTCCTGGTTTTCCTGGGCTCACTCCATGCTTCTGCACATTGTTCCAGGCTCTCTGGAGCAATATATCTATTTTACTGTTAATAAAAGAGAAAGATTGCACCATTGTCCTGCCCAGTAAGATGGCAGTATAAGTCCTGTTAATCAGCCACCAGATCAGTGCTTTACAGCCTGTCAGTGCATGTGCTTTTTGTAGTTGATCAAAACAAGTAAGTAAACAGCAAATAAGTAAATAAAAAAAAAAAAAAGAGAGAAGAAGAACTGGTAAAAATGAGGTTTATTTAACTTGCCTTTTAAAAAGTTTTAAAATCACATTGGGAAGTGATGACAATTTTATAGGATATAATTTTCCTCATTCTGCCTCACTCTGCCTTCTTGGTGAGGTAGGAGGAAATGGTTTAAAGCAGAAAAAAATAGAAACATAAAACATCAGATTCAAAGGGATTTTCATTATCACAGTGTCAAACCCTGAGGTATCACCAGGAGTCACAGTCAAAACCTAGCAAGATTCATCTTCAAATTGTCCTGTTTCTTGACTCTTTAATCCATCTGCACTGATTCTGGAATGCTCTCCCAAGCCCTCATTCTTAGGAACCTGCTGTTTTTTTTCATCCCAAAACACCTACTGCCAGTGTGGGGCCTTGCTGGTTGTTTGTTCAGTCACTGGGATGGTGTCTGTGAGATCCATTTGTGAGTCATTTTTCCAGAAGGAAGATTTTCCCACTAATGTTTTCTGAGCAATCAGCTCCTTGGCAGAACACAGGTGAGCTCTGAGTAATTAAATAAGCCAGAAGAGAACCAGGTGGGTGTTGTAGGTGAGCTCCCCCTGTGCTGGGTGGAGCTGGGGAATTCTGATGTCATCAAGAAGAGCAAGAGGCCCCCCAGATCCCTTTAATCTCAGTGAATCTTCTGCAATTATTCCCCACGTAGGAGCAGGAGTTCAAGGGAGGGAGGAGCTGATGAATGGCAGAGCCAACAATAATCTGATTTTGCAGCACTGTGGGTTGTTTGGGTTAATGAACTGACTCCTGCTCACAGGCAACCCCACAGACCTGCAGGTGCATTTTGATGATTTGGCTTATTCACAAGTCCCCTGCTGTTTGTAGAGAAGTTTTTTTTAACACACGGATGTCATCTGTTGGTCTTTACAATCTGTGTTTAATAGTGGGGATTATGGGCTATTTTTTCCCCACCTCATTTACTGATACCTTCTGCCTTTGTTGCAATGGTTGTTCCTCCTTTGCTTTCACCCACTGTGTCTTCCTCCTTTCTGTGCAATAAAAAAATACAAAAAGAAAAATCTCTTTGGGGATTATCTTTGTGTTTGACTGAGAAGCTGTGTGTGTTTTTCGTAGTTTAGCTGGAACATCTTGAATATGAAAAACAGCACCTTGGTTTCACCCCAGAATTTTGAATATGTATATTTTAAAGTATGACTAAAGCTAAACTACACAACATTCTTTGTGATGCACGGGAGAGACTGTGAACTGTTCCACTAAAAATAGTTGAACTTTCTATATCAACACTGCTTTTTATTGAAAACCATGGTGGAGTTAAAATTGCAATGCGACAAGCAAGCTGTTTTTCCATTAAAGAATATAAAACACACTATCTTTTTGATAAAAGGTATTATTTTGTTAGTTTATGTTTGGTTTTGGGACACCAAAAATGCAAAAACTGTACTTAAAAAGAACTGTGAGTTTTTTTGTTTGTGTTTAAATGTTTTTTTTTCCTATTTTAGAAAAAAATCTGATTTCTTTATCTATAAAAGGCATGTAGACAAAGGATAAGAGAGAATGGCTTCAAGCAGACAGAAGCAAGCTTAAGTTAGTGTCTTGGGTGATAGAACCCAAAATGTGTATTCTATTTCATCTGTTAAAAACAGTTAAGAAGATGTTTTTCTTTATCTCTTGTAACTCTAGGAAGAGGGGGGGCGGATGCCTTCTGACAATGGGCCAGCTGTTCAAACCAGGTGGGGCAGTGTTTCTTTTCTCTTTCACCACCCGTCCTCCCTCCAGGGGGATATTTTCTGCTAATGGGCCATTAAGACATCCCCAAAGCATAACCCTCATTGTGAGATGCTCTACCCAGTGGGGGGAGCCAACCATTCCTGCCTGGATAAAAACTGAGACGTAGGAACACCAGGGATCTGGTTTCACCCGATTCCTGAAAGAAGACAGGACCTTTCTCACCATCACTGAACCCTTTTCTACAAAATCATCTCTACTCCAACAGAACCACATCTGCCACTCCAGGAGGACTTCTAGACTGCTTCCAACACCCTGACCAACAGGGTGTCAGGTTGTAGCTCTGACTCTTTCAGGGTTTTCCAGGATTGTTGTTTGTTTGTTTGTTTTCTTGTTTGGTTGGGTGGTTTTGTTTTCTACTACATTTATATTTTTAGTATTCCTAGTAAAGAACTGTTATTCCTATTCCCAAATCTTTGCCTGAAAGCCCTTAATTGCAAAATTATAATTTGGAGGGGGTGAGGGGTTTACATTCTCCATTCTAGAAGAAACTCCAACTTTCTCTGGCAGATACCTGTCTTTCCAAACCAAGACAGTTAGATATTAGGAAAGAATTCTTCCCTGTGCAGGTGGTGAGGCCCTGGCACCGGGTGCCCAGAGAAGCTGTGGCTGTTCCTGGATCCCTGGAAGTATCCAAGGCCAGGCTGGGTGGGGCTTGGAGCAACCTGGGACAGTCGGAGGTGTCCCTGCCTGTGGCAGGGAGTGGAAAAAGGTTTTCTGTGGGGTCCCTTCCAACCCAAACCACTCTGTGATTTGTCTCTCATTCTAAAACTATTTCAAAAAGATTAATTTTAAATCTAAGTAAATGGAAGCAAGAAAATATTTAACACTATTTACTTCTCTCCTTCAAACATTGCTTTCAAGAAAAAAAACCCCAACAACCCCAAGAGATTTAAAGGCAAAGCATTTTGATGAAAGCTGTTGATACTGAAAAAATACCTAAACCAGCCATTAGAGCATCAGAAATCCATACTCCTCAAAATTAAGATTAATATAAAATCTGGAGTATTCCAGTATCTCAGGATGTCCTGAGGAGGGAACTTTTCCATAGGAGTAGAAATTACTGAAAACTGTTGTGGGCAAAGTGCTTTAGAGAGCCACACAGACAACAGCCTCAGATCAGGCATGCAGTCAGTGGAAGAGTTTCTGCTGATTTCTGGGTCAGGCATAAAGCTGATTTCCTGTCCTTCCTCTTCTGCTTCAGCAGGCAGGTTGAGTTAGGTATGCCATGAGCACAGAGTGGGATTTCACCTGGCCAAACACAGGGTTCAGCCTCTGAACACCAGCCTGCCAAAGGCTCCCTGTGAGGAGCAGGGATTTTGGAGGTGTGATTCACCCCATGCTGAAGTAGGTCAATTGTGTCATTTCCTAAAAGTGCCCATTATTCTCCAGGCAGGTGCCCAGCTCCTTTAGAGGCAGTTTCAGAGCAGATGTTGAGCCTGGTGAGGTGAATCAGACCCTCTGAATTTTTAGAGCATTGCACACTGCAGGGTGACCTGGGGCACAAGCTGGTGACTCGTTAGTTCATATATCAGATGCAGAAAAGCTGCCTTAACTACCCAGGGCACAGAGCACCTCAGTTTCACCTTTCTGGGTGAACTGCTCCAACCATATCTTGCCTTTTGCTGCTGCAGTAGATCATATTCCCTTGCTGTGTTGTTGTGCACAGCACATCAGCCTCATCTCTTTTTGCACTTGAGGAAGCCCCTCAGTGGAGCTCATTTGGTTGCAAACATTGCACGTGGGTTTAAAAAGTAACTGCACCTGGAGAAAGTCTCCTGGGTCTTCTAACATGGTGCTTCCTCAGCTTTTGAAATCCCTAAACCTTAGGCTGCCAGAGTGTGTTGAGAAGAGCAGCTCTGTACACTTCCCTTCTTTTGGCACCCTCTCCCTCACCAGGCACTGCTGGGTGCTGTTGAAGATGTTTTTTCTCCTCAGTTGATCCTTAGTGCAGCTTTGCTGAGCTCCGTGGGTATTGTGCCATCCAAGGGGTGCAGAGAGTAGAGTGCAACTCAGGGGAGGAATCTGACAAAACCCACACGACAAGAAGTGACAGATTAGGAAAAGCAACCCTGCTCAGACAGATAAAATGTCACTCTGTGTGCAGGTGACACTCTCACATTATCCGCAGATGACAGCACTGCAGCCTAAGACCTTTGACAAGCTTTTATCATAGGTCAGCAAAGGCAGAGGGAGCAGAATGTGCATGCAGAGTTTTTGGGAAATAATGCAAATCTGAACTGCCTGAACACCAAAGGTCTTTGTCTGACAAATAGTGTTTTATGCTGAAGTGATCACATTTCGCTTGGGGAAATTGCCAACACATTTCTTATTTAAGTAAAATTGACAATGTATTTTCACCTAATTTCCTGATTCAAAACCATACATTTCTGAAAGATCCAAGATCACATTCATTACTGTCCTTTCACTTAAATAATTTTTGTCAGGTTGGTCTCCTACTTTTAAATAAGCCAAAATTAGCTACAGATATGTAGAGCTCTGTGCTCCTTTTCTTGAAGTAAAATCTGTGAAACTAATTGAGTGAAACTCTTTAATGAGACAAACCTCATTAAGATGGTAATTCTCCTCTGCACACTGTAGCCCCTTTCTCCTTCTGAGTATTTAGCTGGCGTTACCAAAGATTTAGAGAAACATTCTCTAAAGCTTGTTTGTCACAATACAAAAAGAGAATAAAAAGTTACAACAATTCATAATACTTTTAGATAATGACAAAAATGATCATGAATCAATATAGATTAAGTTTGAGAGGCTTTGATATGTCCTGTGATGGCTGAGACAGGGGCCAGAGCTGGCAGATACAGCACCCATGGGAGACTCCTGGGCTGATGCCCAGGTATATATAACATGGTGGGGAATTTTGGTGCCCTGTGTTTAGAAACCTTTAAAAAGGCACATTTAGAAATTAAAGGATGATTTTCTGAGAGTTTAGAAGAACAAAAACTAAACAAATAATCCAATGAGTATTTGGGTAGGTGCACTATCCAAAGGCTTCCTCCAAAGATTCCTAGACGGACAGAGTTTTTACTGAACATAACTGGAAGAAACCACAGCTGAAGTGCCCTTACACACAAAAAACTCTTTTAGAAAACACAGTGGGATTCACCTAGGCTCCTGTTCAAGTGAGTCACTGAAGTCTTCTCCAGCCAAAAGATGTAGCACACAGCAAAATTTGTTTTAATTATGTGTGTACCTCCTAGAAGGCTGAAATGGAGACCAGTCCCTCCCAGACCTCCTGAAAGTCCCCAGGGCAGCTGAGCTATCCAATGCCTCAGTGAAGGAATAAGGTTCAAAGTCTGAATCCATTTCAAGTGCTGGAATGTTCCTTCTTTTCAGCTTGTAAAGGAGACATGGGGACTACCACCTTCTCTTTTGGGTGTTTCCCATTGGCATTTCAGCAGTTTGTGTGCCAGCAGTGTGACTCTCCACTGTCTCTCCCCATCTGTGCATTCTCTCCAGAGCTCCCATCCTGTTGTACATTCCTTTGCCCCACCTTGGATCTGCCCTGTTCCCTTGGAAACATCTCTGTGGGCCTTTCCTCCAAGCATTAACCTTGTCTGCTCTCGTGTGTGGAGGAAAATCCAGCAGGAAAAGAGGCTAAATGAGCTTTGCAGGCTGCAGGGAGAGCCCCACTGCCCATGCAGTGTACAAGGCAGGGTCTGGGGGCTGGCACAGCTGGTGTCTGACCTCCCTGGAGCTTCCTGAGGTCCTCTCTGCAGGGAGATTGGGAACAAGGCAGCTGCCTGTGTATTTTCAGGGCTGTTTGTTTCCAGTCCTTGCCTCCAGCAGCTGTGCTGAGCTGCACAACTCAGGGGTACCACAGCAAGAGGAGACACTCGAGAGGGTGAATTGCCCAAGCCCAACCCCTGCTTTAACTCGCTCAGAGAGGTGGCTTTTCTATTCCTTTCCTGCATTCAGACTGCCTCAATAAGGCATAACCTCCCTTTATTTCCAAATGACAAAAAATATTTAGAATCATAAAGTTATTAAATTTGAAAGAGACCTCCAAGATCATCAAGTCCAGCCTTCAACCACATATGACCCTACCCACTAAACCAAATCACAAAGTGCCACGTCTGCTGTTTTTTTGAACACTTCCAGGGATGATGGCTCCACCACTTTGCCAGGCGTCAAATGTTCCAATAATCACTGTTTCAGTGAAGAAATTTTTTTCTAATATCCAGCCTGAAACTCCCTGTTTATCTGAATTCAGTATCACCTTCATGTCCTCCTCTGGTGCTCCCTCCCCACCCTTCAATAAGCAACATTTAAAAACCATTAAAATTTAAAAAAACAAGCAGACGAGCAGAGAAATAAAACACCACCATTTGAAAAGCCTGGCTCTGTCTCTCCTTTCCACAAATGCCATCACCTTTGTATGAGAACAGATAGAGCTTCCCTCATATTTCAATTAGTCTCAGAAGCATGCAGAAGTAGCAGAGTGAGTTAGGAGGAGGCTGGAGCCCCTCAGCCCCCTCCTCACCCAGCAGCTTCTCATCGTGCTCAGACAGAGCTGGGGCACTGCACCCCTCTTGTTAGAGGGTAGAAATGAGCTCAGACACAGACTTCTTGTTTATCACAGCATGAAAAGGTTTATTCCTCTTTACAGCTCAGCCATCCTGACTCCAACCACTCACTGACTCTGGCTGCAGCAGCTCCTGCTGGAGGTTTCCCTTGCAGCCTCTGGCTGCTGGTTATTTCCTGCTGAACTCTGACTGCAGGGATCAGTTTGCAGCCTCTGACTGCAGCTTTTACCCAGCCAGACTGTGACTGTAGGGATCAGATTGCAGTCTCTGACTGCAGGTTCCAACAACAGGCTCCAACTGTAGACCCAGACTGACCTCACTGCAGGGATTCTCTCTCCTCAGGATCCTTCTTCCTCATGATTCTTTCATTCCCTCTTCCTCAAAGTCTCTCCTCCTTCATAAGCTTCCCTAACCCACTCCCTTTTCTCACACTTATCTTTATTGGATGCAGCTGTGACTCATCAGGGGTGAGGCTGTATTGGGTAATTAACACAGATATTACTTATCTGAGGCAAGGTCACCTGTATTCCCTTCTCCTACATGGCAGGGCTGTAACAGCTCAGGGAGGCAAGGCAGATGAATGAGCAGTGTAAATGTGTCAGCACAGCACCTCAGCCAATACCTTCTGAAACAAGCAGATGTTTTGCTCCTGTGCTGGATCACGTCCAGCTGGGCTCATTCTGGGAGCGTGGTTGGACTGTGTGTATTAATTTGTTCCTGGTTCATCCTTGAGCAGCCAGTGTCTCCTTTGAGACAGGAGATTAATGGTTGCCCAGGGAGAACTGAGAAGATGGAAAAATCAGCTCCTGTGGTTACTTATTATTGATGGATTTAAATGGTTCAAACCCACTGTCCAACACTTTTAAAAAGAACATTCTTTAGGAAGGAATTGTGGCTGCCCCATCCCTGGGAGTGTTCAAGGCAAGGCTGAATGGGGCTTGGAGCAACCTCTTCAGTGGAAGGTGCCCCTGCCTAGGGCTGGAGCTCAGAACAAGATGATCTTTAGGGTCCCTTCCACCCCAAACCATTCTGTGGCTCCATGATTCTGTGATGAACAACGTTAGAAGCACTTCCAGGACCGGGACCTATGATATGAAATCTGAATATCCAGCAGCTGCAAAGCACTAAGTCAACTTGTCTCACTGAGATCACTGTGCAAACACATGATTTACAGCCTCCTGTAGCAGAATGTCAGCCACATAATTCCTGCTGCTGGATGCCCTGCTGAATGCTTTTGTATTTACAAGAATGCACAGAGAGCTGCAGAACGAGACATGGTTTATTGCCCTGTGTGTGTGCTGTTGTGCACACCAGGGGAATTGGTTTAGTGGGCAATAAGCTGTTAAAAGACTGAGACACTGGTAGCTAACACCCAGAGAACCCAACTGCTTGGGGCTGTAATGTGAGCAGTGGGTCTCATCAGCATTAATGACTTACCCTCTATGCTGCTCTCACATGGAGAGGAAAACATAAGTGTCTGATGAAAAAATCCCTACATTTCACTAAATATAAAGTGATGGAATTATAACTGAGCTCATCACAATTACTTTTTGCAAACCCTTTTCCATAATTATTGCAGGTCACACTTGTCAGTGGATTTGTCACATCTGTTCCTACGCCTCTGGAAATGAAATGGTGCATTACCCAATTCAGTTGTGGAGGGAAAAAAAAGAAATTAGGAGCCTTTTGGCTTCTTGTCCAGACTAGCTAAGTTCATAATAAATGGGTGGGACTCCTGCAGCTGTCAGCAGTGCAAGTCCTGCCTGCTTAGTTCCTTCTAATAGTTATTAAATATTCAATTTAGGTGCTGGAGGCCAATCGTCTTCGATGTTTGATCTGTCTTGGGTGACAGGGATGTCAGTGCAGTAAAGCTTTTGCATTTCCATAAATATGGCACTTGTCAGATCTCATCATCCTTCTGCAGGGTTGTATGAAAGTGCAGCTCTCTGCTGTGGTTTGGAGCACTTGTCAAGGAGTAATCAAGTTTATGGCTTTGAGACTCCACTCAAACGTGCACGGTTTGAAGGGGTTCTTTTAGAAATGAAATTTTGGTCCTGCTCCTCATTAGGGAGCTCTCACACTTCAGGGGATTCAGATTCTGTATTCTACTTTGTCACTACAGATGAACACTAAAATTCCTGCATTTGTGTCTGATTTATTCTCCAGTTGGAAAATTTTCAGGAGTTTTCTGAATTTTTCACGTCTCAAGGGTAATTGTTCTTGATTCAGATTGACTATTGCTGCTTACTCATTTATGAAATGTCATCAAATAAAAATTAAATTGGACAAAAAGGATATATTAGACAGTGAGTATATTCAGTTTCAGGAACATCAAGACACACATAGCATGGGTACTTCCCCTGAGTAATTATGATTCACTAAAAGTACATATGTATGGGGAGTATAGATATATTTTAAATATGTAAATATCAATATATCAATATTTATATATGATATTTAAACATTAATGTAAGAATCTATATGTATATAGATATTAATTAGAATATTTGTCCTCAGTTTGTTTGATTAATTACATATTTCACTCTTTTTTGAGGCATCTTGTGTCTTACTTCAGCCCTAATAAAAAAAAAGCTACGAGCCCTATAAGTGTCATTTATACCATAGAAATTAATTCAGGGAAAAAAAGATGCTGCTGGCATCAGTGAGGAAGAGAATGGAAGATGAGGGGATATTTGAAGAGGTTGTTTAAAGAAAGACAGGAATGGTATTTACTGGGTCACTCTTGGACTTTGGAAGCAACATAATAGGTGGTATAAAACACAGATTAGGAAAAGAAGTAGAAAGAAGTCGAAATGGAGGAGGATTAAGAGAGGAAAATGGAATGGAGAGGGAGCAGATGAGTGAAAGCAAAAAGATAGGTAGTGAAAAGATTAATTAGAGTCTTATAGATGAGAATAAAGAGCAAGGATGTGATGGATATGCAACTCATTTCCTTTCAGAAAAAACTGACAAGTGTAATAGAATGCTTTTGGAAGCAAGACATCATCAGTGAAGTTCACTGCTTGTGGATAAATTAAGGAAAATAGTCCAGGAAAGTTCAATAAAACCTCCCAATTAAAATAGTGACTGATAGTCTATTCTTTTCTTTTTCTTTTAAAATTAGACCCCTCTTTAACATAATGTTGAGTTTGGATTGCTTTTTTTTTCCTCACAGAAGTACTCGGGTTTTCCTCGAAAATCTGAAAGCCAGTGTTCCCCAAATTCTTTCTCCCTTCCTCTGTCAGTTTTTGAACATTAGTGTCTTCACTTGGGATTATTTCAGTCATTTTTATTAAACAGTTTCTGAAGGAAAAAAAAGGGAATACCATTGACTTCAGAGAAGGAAGTACAGACTAACCTTCATTTTTTAACATTATGCAAGGCTTTACCCCCCATGTTGCACAAAGGACAGGGATAAGAGTCAACCTTCCACAGATTTGGCTGAGAAAGAATTTTTTGCTTGGGTGAAATTTTCCCTCTGTTTTTTCCTAAAACTGAAATAACTTGTTATATTTTAAAAGATTTTTCCCCTCCAAAAATATAAAACTGTAGGTAAATAGACCATCTAAATGATGAAACTCAACACTTTGTTCATGCAGGAAGAAATCTGGTTCCACCCCTGAAGCAGGGACACCTTCCACTCTCCCAGGTTGCTCCAAGCCCCATCCAGCCTGGCCTTGGACAATTCCAGGGATCCAGGGGCAGCCACAGCTTCTCTGGGCACCCTGTGCCAGGGCCTCGCCACCTTCAAAGGGAAGAATTTCTTTCTAACATCCAATTTAAAACTCCTTCCTTTCAGTTTACAGCCATGGCCCGTGGTTGTGGACCAAATCTCACAGCTTTCTACAGAAACTGAGACCTCTGAATCCACAAAGAGCTGTTCCTGCTCAGAGGGGTCTTGTTCTATGGCAGAGGGCTTTCAGAAAAGCAAAAAATTTTAAGCCTCAGATTCATGAACCCAGCAGTGCAAATAGGGAGCTCTTTCCTCTGCTCTGCAGAAATTAAAATTGACACAGAAATGTCAAGCACAGGATTCATCTTTATTTGGGCGAGTGATGCTAATGCAGCATTTCCTTTCCTTTCTGCTTCCCTGCAGGTCTGACACCAAGCCAGCTGGATCACCTGGGAGAATCCTCACCTTGGCTTTGCACAGGATTCCTGTATCCTGGCTTCAGCTCCCTGCACTGCAGTAATGTGAGAATTATCCACGTCAGTGCTACGTCCTCTCCTGAGAGAGATATGAACACATTAAACCAATTTATCCACACAGAAAGCTAACCACAGCTGTCAGTGCAAAGCACTTGGTGATGTCCAAATGAAAGCATGCAGTGCATCTTAATTAAAAAAGTTGAATAATGCTCCAAATACCCCTGCCTAAAATTTTGTCTAAAAAGAAAAAACAAAACAAAACAAAACAAAACAACAACAACAAAAAAAACAGAAACAAACAAAAAAAAAACAAAAACCAAACCAAACCAAACCAAAAACAAAAACAAAAAAAACACCCACAAAAAAAACCAAACCAAAAAAAACCCCAAAACAGTGTAAAACCTTGGAAATTTCTCAGTAGAAAAAATACTAGCTTTGTTCTTCTGATTATTTTTGCAATTCATAAATGCAGAGCAAAACCTGAAGATACTGGAAGAAGTTGGAAGACATTTTAAAATTTGCTGCATCTTTAATAATTGTTTTTATTTTTATTTTTATTTTTTATTTATTTTTATTTTTATTTTTATTGTTATTTTTATTTTTATTTTTATTTTTATTTTTATTTTTATTTTTATTTTTATTTTTATTTTTATTTTTATTGATAATAGTAGTGTTTTCATGCTACTTAAGCTAATACCTAGAAAAGCCTGTTTGTTATTTTCCCAAATAATGAGTTGTAGGTCGAACAATCCTAAATTAATAACAATGACAAATGGCCCTGGCACTGCCCTAGAACATTGAAGGGAGCAACTCAAACACCAGTAATGTCACCAGGAATCCCTGTAGGTTCTGCACCACTCTCATCACAACTGTGTCATTTTTTCTTGTCACTGTCAAAAACAAAGTAAAAATGCATATGAAGTTTTCATTAAAAATCTGAGTACTATCAAAATGATTTCTACAGCTCAAGGCTCATCAAGCATTATAAGATTTAGGCCAAAGCCACACTAAAGAAAAACAACTAACAAACAAATTAAAAAAAGAAAAAAAATTATTTATTAAAAAGAAACCTTCTAAATTCAGGAAACAATATAAAACTGAAGCATTTTCATGTAGAGAGCTCAGACTAAATCTTGATGCTGCCATGTCTTGATTTTTCTCCTCCTTTAGCTCATCAGCCCATTTCTATAAGATCTTTGCTGAAGTATGTAGCAAACAACACCATAACTATAATTTTGTAAATTATGTGTGGTAACAGAACTATATTTTCTTCCAGTCCCTTGTTGTGGAAATTAATAATTTCTTTCATGAAGATACGTAAGGCTTGAAGCCTCTCTGCAAACTGAAACTCACTGACAACATCACCAGATGATTTACAAAATCAAGTGCCTAATTACACGCTCTCATAAATATTCATTCTCGTGTTCACAGTTATGGAGGAGAGAAAGTGAACATGTTGATTAATCAATTGATAGTATCTGATTCATCTGGCTATACAAATGGGAAAGAAAAGGCAGCAAAGCAATTTCCAACAAATCTCGGCTCCAGCAGATTGTATTGCTTAGGAATGTTAACATGAAATGAAAAGTTAATAAGTGCTAAAATGTAAAGGGTGCAGGCAAAGTGAGTAGATTTTCCACATCAGATGGCCCTGTTGCTTAATTCAGGTGATAGTATAAAATTCATGCTTCCATTACTGAAGTTCACAACTGTTGCCTTTTTAAACTTTGCCAACTTGAGACATTGTGGCCAAATGGTCTGATTCAAGCTGCTTTTTTTTTTAATTTGGACAGTGGAAAAATGGCTAAGCCTTTTCCACAAATGCAAATAGTAAGAAATAGTTGTTTTATCTGCTTTAATAAAATGTGAGGAAAATAGAAAAAAACAACCTCTCAGTGCTAGTGCTAATGGTTATTAAACCCAGAGGAGCACAATGCCTGTCAGTTTTGGATGATAGGTTTATTCTGGAAAGGGTGGGAAGCACAGTGGGTTTGTGTGCATTATAAATCTTTGAAAAATTGCAAGTTCATGTTAGAAACTTGTTACGTCTTGGCAGATTGAGCCTTGGAACACCTTGGAACACCTGCACCACCCCTGGTCTGCAGAAATAATCCACTTTTGGGACATGATTACACTGCCTGTAAAAGGTGTCTGGAAAGGAAGGGACAGAGCCTTCACTGAAATCCCCTCAAGCAGATACAAATTTTTATGACCTCTCAACAGCCTTTGGAAAATTGGTTCCTAGTTAGGCACCTCAGCTGTGCTGAGCTCCTGATGAACTGAAGGGTCAGGCCTGACTCAGGAACAGGCTTGAGGAGTTTATTACTACAACAGGTAGTCAGAGATGGGAAAGCAAGGCAGGGGTGGGGAAAAGGATTTGTCTGAAGCCAGACACAAAGGTAGGAGAACAACACAACTTCCTGCTCCCTCTGTTCCCTATCAGCAAGACCACAGGGCTCATTTGGGGTCACCTCCTGCCAAATACCCCTTGCTCTGCTCAAATGAATCCCCTTGTTGACTTCATGTCTTTGTGACTGTCCATGCCCTCACACCTTTTAATTATGCTGCTGTAACTCCTCTGCCAATGCACTGCAAGCCCCTGTGCTTTTTGCTAATTGCTGCTTATTCTGGCTGTACTTTATCAAGCACTAATACAATCTCCACCAAAGACTGATACTGAAACTCTTTCCTCACCCAGAGGTTTATTTTCTTCTCTTTGCTACCAGATTTTTTTTTTTCTTCTACCTTCCTTACTTTTAACTCTCATTGTGGATGGGTTGAAAGCACCTTTGTTTTTTGCAGTGCACTGAAGGGGAATTCAGGAATGAGAATGTGCAGGAAGGAAATTCACCCATCACTTTGATAAAGAAATAATTCATTACCTATTCTTATACTAATTAAATCATAGTGATATCCCTAACGTGAAACAGCTATGTCCTTAAGAGTACTAAATGCATTAAACAGTATTAAAAGTGTGCCATTCAGTATGTTACAGACATTCCTGTACATTATAGGCATACTTCCATCTGTCCTTACAGAGGAAATCAGATATTTGTATGTTATTGATACAATTCAAATATCCATGTAAGAAAAGTTATTTGAGTGTGTGCATCAATAACCAAAAAAGGAGTTTAACCTTTCTCTACTGTAATGCCATATTAGATGTCTATAGTCAGTCACTTTTCAATTATAATAGCATACTGGCTGCTTTTTATTTTTTTCCCCAGATTATTTAGTGATTTTAGCTGTAGGAGTAGAATAAATAAAAGTTTTTGCCATTGGAAAAATATCTTGGCTGCATGCAGAGATTGCCTTTTAGTGAAGTTCTTTCCTGTTTCAACTCACATGACTTCCTAAGAATAGGAATTTTTATTTTGGGAGTCAGACTCAAAACAGTCAAAAAAAGGGTTGATTTTGAGAGCTCCTAAACTATATACTAATGCAGCCAGAAATGGAGTAATCCAGACTTCATTCAGAGCTAAGGATTTTTAGGATTGATAAGTAAAAAGGACCCAATAATTGAGTGTCAATTAGATAAACTTTATTAAAGCAAGAAGCCGAAGCGAGCAGCACGCTGGGAAAGCCGGAGAGCACAAGTCTCAGCTCGTGTTCCACGCACAGCTTTCGGAGTTTTGCCCACAGTTTCCCATTTTTACAACTTTTTGGTTTACACACACCCCTTGGTCCCTCCCCAGTCCATGTTCTTACATATTTGGTCACAGTTGGGTCTCCCAATTCCAGGAGTCTGGGATCTTCTTCTGCCCTCTCACCGTGGTTGGTGGATGAAGTCTCTCCTCTTCCTCGCAGCCCGTCCATGGGGACTTTCCACTGTGGTCACCATGGTTTCACCATATCTCTCCTTTCTCTCTTTTTTCATGTCTTATGATACAAAGTTACATTACATTATCCTGTACCAAGGCCGGACTCTAACTTTTCTGTTTCTGCAGTTTCTGCAACTTACAGTTATTGCTTAATATCCTCTATATATTTACAATTTTTGCAGTTTTCTTAATAGTCCCCCCATATTTATAATTATTAACTGTAACATTTAACACAATTTACCTAAATCATTCATTTCATTTATAACAGGATGCTCCTGCTTTCCTGCCTATATCACACATTGGTCTCTCAAAACACTTCTTTTTTTTTTTCCACATAATTTTTCAGCTTCACAGTCCCATTATTGTGATGAAATACCCTTTTCCCTGCACACAGAGGGCTTTGTGGAAGTCCTCAGAGCAGCCTCTCACATCCTATGCCAGCCACTCCTCTCCATGGGCAAGCAGCCCTGTGGTGCTCTCTGAGTGCCAGCGTGCCCCATGTGTCCTTATGGCCACAGGTTGCAGTGGCTGGCTTGCTTTGCTTGTGCCTTTCTGGTGCCACTTTATAGCTTCATTTTCAGGCCTATGGTGCAGTAAATTAGTTCCCAACAGGCTGTGAATAAAACACTATTTTTTTGTTGTTGTTGTTTTGGACGCTACGTTTGTTTTTATGATAAAAAGGCATTATGTGTGAGAATGCATAAAGCTGGTAACACAGTTATGGTGCCCGGGCTCCATCTGGGGGGAGGGATGAGTGTGACCATTTTCCAGCATTACTGACTCCCAAACTAACATCTGTGAAAACGCTTCTGTCCCAGCTATGAAGCCTTATTGAAAATTGGAGCTGTGGACTAAATTATTCCAGGCTTCCAGAGATCTTTTGATTGGCTTGTTGATGCCTTGGGAGGGCTGACCTGAAACAGAGACTGGACAGAGCTAGAGAATAAAGTAGATATTTATTGAAAAGCCTCTAGGATACACCTTGGACAGGACAAGAGCTTGACCAGGGCTACACCCAAGGTGGACAAAGAATGGTCACAAAATGGACAACTGGTCACAAGGTCTCAGACTTTTATAAGTTTTGGTCCATTTGCATATTGGGGTTTAATTGTCGAATTACAGCTTCAGGTTGTGAAGTCCCATCCTTCTTGTTCCTCCTTTCAGTCCACCATTGTTTTTGCTTTTGGGTCTGAAAGTTGTCCCTGGTCTTCAACAGGAAAAGGATTTGTTTTGTCTCCCTACTCTGTGAAGAGAGCTGACTAGAACTTATGAGGCTCAGAACTGCACCCCTGGGCAGCACAGAATCTGAAAAACATGAAAGCTAAAACTTAAAGCATCATCGTTAATAACATCATGTAGCCAGGAACCAGCCAGCACCTTTGTACCTTTCTGAAATTCTATGTGGTTTTGCCTTGCTTGTGCCTCTTGCCATGTTTCTTTGCTTTCAGTCCTGATCACGGTGCAAATCACAGGGGTAATGAAATCAGGGCAAATTGCTCAGCTGGTGTTCAGACAAGCTGAGCTCTGCATCAATGCACAGAATCACAGAAAATGGAGCAGTGCTTTGGGTTGAAGGGACCTTAGAGATTATCTTGTTCCAACCCCTGCCACAGGCAGGGACACCTTCCACTATCCCAAGGCTCAAAGCCCCATCCAATCTTCCAGAGACAGTGAGTCCACAACCTCTCTGGGCAATCCATTCCACTGCTTCACCACCCTCACAGGAAAGAATTTATTCCTAATGTCTAATCTAAACATGACCTCCTTCAGTTTAAGGCCCCTGGACTTTTGGTGGTTTCACAATTGTGAACAGAATTTAGCCCAAAACAAATCTGGGGAGTAAACGCCTGAAAACAAGCCAAATAAATTACCAGAAATTGTTCCTTTTGTTTCTGGCTGTGTCCACAAATTCTAGATGACATTGTGAGAACAAATCTCCTAGGAATGGAAAACTGAAAACTCATTACTAATAAGAAAGGCTTTAAAGGATGGAGTTTTATTACATTTACTAAAGTTAATGTTTCTTCAATTCTCCCTCCTTTGACCTGTTCCAGTATTATCAGATTAAATATATTCTGTACAGAAGAATTCTGATTCAAGAGTCATCAGAAAAAAATAACATTTGCAAAAGGACTTGCTAGTAGAGCTTTTTATTCAAGTGCTTTATTAAACTCACCTAAAGCACTGATTAAACCGACCTAATGGAGTAAAGGACCTGCAAGGTGAAGATTTGAGAGCAGGCTAGCTGACTAAATCTGGATTTGGTCATTTATGTCAATCCTCCCAGGATATAGTCAAGCCAAAGTTACTTTAATGTGTGGCACTTCTTTAAAAAAAAAAAAAAAAAAAAAAAATTCTTTTTTAGTATCTTGAAGACCAGAGCAAAAGCTTTTCCTTGTAGCAGCCTTTTTGTTAAATACAGTGAAAAGTGCTTGGACACTTGATTTTCAGTATACATTACCATGATTTTCAGTATACATTTCAGTCTATTGTGAGGAAAATGTGAGAACTCTCTGAGTATTTGGTTAACTAAGGAATCCCAGGTCTCTACTATTCTTGATTTTATTGAAATTTAGACAGCTGAACAGAAAACAGAACTTTACACTTTATTGGTTTTCTCTCTTTTGTAATAAAGAAGCAACTAATCAGATGATCCAAATGCCCAGTGTTAGTGCAATGAAATTCTCCAAATATTGAGATGGTTAAGTACTTCCACATTTCTGTGCAACCCTCAATTTTCCTATGAGCAAAAGTTTCTCTTTCCCTCACTCATGTCATGATTTTAATTCCATGTAGAGTCATAGAATCCCAGAATGGTTTGTGTTGGAAGGAACCTTGAAGATCATCCTGTTCCATCCCCTGCCTTGGGCAGGGACACCTTCCTCTATTCCAGGGCTGCTCCCATCCAGCCTGGCTTTGAACATTTCCAGGTATGGGGCATTGTTCCAGTGCCTATTTGTTTTTAAGAAAGACCTGTATAAATTCATGTAGAAAAATTATGATGAGGAACTAGAGAATGGATTTCCTAATACAGGATGTTTCTTAAGACTGTTCCAAATTTCCCTGTAAAATAACTTTCCTCTACATATGTTTTATAGTCATTTCTCGCCTTCCCTTTAATAATACTTTTTTTTGTTGTTTCCTTTACTCTCTAGATTAATATTTGCAAAATGCCTTGTTGCTG
This sequence comes from Phylloscopus whistleri, assembly GCA_017589585.1. Taxonomy (NCBI): domain Eukaryota; kingdom Metazoa; phylum Chordata; class Aves; order Passeriformes; family Phylloscopidae; genus Phylloscopus; species Phylloscopus whistleri. The sequence goes on along the minus strand of JADMLD010001546.1, from coordinate 2,647,316 downwards.
ACAAAAGCACCAGCATTGCTATGATTGTTTGTGCTTGGCTCCTCAGATGCTGGTGCATGAAATGTATGAGAGAGAGAACAGAGAGTAATTTAAAATCCCTTTTGGTAGTTTGAGGTCTATCCTCATTTTTCATTTTCTTTTTCTTATCATGTCCAAGAAAAAAAAAGCACAAGACAGGCTTAAAAATTGGTTATGAAGATGCTTCCACTTCATATGTACACAGTCAAGAAGGCAGATTCAAACACAGCCAAAAGCTTCCAGACTTGATATCAAATTGGGGTTTTTTTTCTATTTTTCCTCCAATACAAACACAAAAATCCTATACCCAAACCAAAAAAATAAAACAATTCTGCAGTAAGTCAAAGCTAATTCTGAAATGATAGTTAGGGCTACTTATTTATACATTTTTATACAAAAGACCTTCCCAAATGCAGAAATTTGCTGGATGCACTGACATGCTCTTGGCTTTATTGCACAGAGCTGAGAGAAATCAAAACCCATAGCCATGATATTTTGGGGCCATTGATAAGAGAATTCACAGAAAAAGGGAAATGAGAGTAAAATTGCTCTGGTAGACCAATCATGTGCTTTAGTAATATCACCTGTGCTTAGGAAACTGGTAGAGGGTATTTTAAATCAAATTACAAGTGTTTGAAGTAAGAGGAGATTAAATTTATCACAATTAAATGTTGTGTGAAAAGCACTACTGATAGAACCAAATCAGAGCTCGCTCCAGGTTGATGTCCAGCAGGAGAGTTCAGGAGAGGGATTTCCTGACGGGAGAAATAAAGGAGTGGCAATTCCTTCTCACCTGAGCCTGTGCCACTGACTGCTCCATGGAGCCAACAAGGACAGCTGGGGTTTCTGGCACTTCCTAAGTCAGGGAAAAGCCTCTGGAGCTGTCATGGAGAGGAGACGACCGGGGATCATTCTGCAGAGCTCCTTGGGTTGTTGTGCCCACACATGTGGGGCCTGCTTGGCTCCCACAGGTCAGTGTTTGCTGTGCTCCCACGTGAGGAAGGGCAGTTTCTCAGCCCCTCTACACAGAGGTGACGAACCCTCAGTTTTCTCTGATACAGCTTGTCTTGGGTTATGTAACCAAAAAATGTGTATTCTATTTCATCTGTTGAAAGCAGCTGGGGAGATGTTTTTTCTTTCTCTCTTGTAACTCTGGGAGGAGAGGGGCAGGTGCCTTCTGATAATGGGCCAGCTGTTAAAACCAGGTGGGACAGTGTTTCTTATCTCTTTCACCACCTGTCTTCCCTCTAGGGGGATATCTTCTGCTAATGGGCCATGAAGGCTCACCAAGGACAGGACACATTCCATCATCCCAGTGTGAGATGCTCCACCCAGTGGGAGGAGCCAACCATTCCTACCTGGATAAAAACTGAAACACAGGAACACCAGGGATCTGGTTCCACCGGATTTCCCGAGGAAGACTGGACCCTTCTCACCATCACTGGACCCTTCTCACCATCACTGGACCCTTTTCTCTCAGGATCATCTCTGCTCCAACAGAGACACTCACCCAGTGTAAATTGGCCTTTCCACACAGTGGAAAAAGAGGGACTTATACAAAGTGAGGCTCATGACCTAGAAAATAATGAAATAAGAACTAGATATGGAGTAATTGAAAGAAGGCATGTAGGAATGCTGTCAATTTGTTCCCAAAGGTATGTCCTGTGAGGGTGAGAAGGAGTGCCTACATCCCAGTTTGGGTACAAAGAGCTTACCCCAGGCTGGTACTTTTGTGGTATATTTTAGAAGCAACACCTCAGGTAATCTGCTCATAAAGAAAAGTAAAAAAGCAAGCAAACTCAGAAAACCCTGGGATTAATATCTTATCCACCAATATTTAGAAATGTATCTCCTTCATGAGGAGAACAGTAGCTCTGAGCTTCCTCTGCAGTGAATATCAAAAGTGAGCCCTTCTACAGGGCTGCATCTCTGTCCTAAATATCTGACTCACCCTCTGCAACCCTGTTTTGTCCATATTGTCTGTTTTTTCCCGTGAATGAACTTGGGACAGCTCCTCCTACCTGCTCTCACTTAATAGCCTGAAATGAAGTCAGGTACGTCTGGGGCTCTAAGGATTGGAGCAGGACTGGATTACAATATCTCATATTTGGCCCATCCTTCCAGAATTTTAGATCAAAGCTAAGATTTCTCTCCTTTCTTTAAGACAATGGTTATTTTAGGAACCTTTTATCACAGCTTTGAATACACTCATGTATTTGAAAATGTATTAAGTACTTGTGTATATTTTCCTTATTGTCCTGACTGAAAAAAAGCTTGGGAGGGATTAGTAGAAGGTTCCTGTAAGAGTGAAAAAAAATAGTCATAGAACAAGAGATTAAAAAAAAATTCTAATTACTTCTAACTAGAAATCTGATATGTCCCAAAAGAGGATTTTATGATGAGATGTACAATTTAAGGTCTCACTGACCCAAGAGTTCTCTTCTTGTCATGTTGGTGGTTCTGTTTTGCTGAGGATAGATGAGATTTGCAGTCAGAACTTCAATTTTTAAATCATTGTCAAAACTATACAAAGCCCCATGAGCATACTGGATCATCTTGATAAAAACTCTAAAGGCTTCACAGTTTAGAAATACTCAGGCTCAAGGGGACAGCTTGTCCTTAAATTGAGCCAGTCTCTTCCTCAGTGAAAAGAATGAATTTATTCTCATGCAAAAGTGTCTGTGGCACAGAACTGGAGATTTAATTTTACATGCAGTAGAGCAAAGAAGACAAAAAATGTCTGTTGGAAAGCAGTCCATTACGCTGATGCGCTATCTGTACACATTCATCTTCCTCTTTATTCATCATAATTTGTAAAGAAGTATTATTGCTTGCCATCCAGTAGTGCTCATCTCATATTTATCCACAGTGTTAAGCAGATGGCTGTGAGTGTAATTAAAGGGAGAGGGGAAAAAAGCATTGTTCTTTATTGATAAAAGATGCAGAATGAGACAAAATTATTTTTTCAGTTTGTGCGCTGGTATTTTGTGACATTTACATGTAAGAATAACAGGTCAGATAATAGGTCTTAAAACTATACAAATGTAATTGTCTCAGCACTGCAGACATAAACAGGGAATTTGTTTTTCCCTGCTTTTCAAAGAGAAAGAAATTGGAGGATTTGGTCCAATCTTTTATATTTGTGCTATAATGTCAGAAGGCATTCTACATTTTAAAATTGTTAAAAAGTGGCATTCAGTTGTGCAAGCTGGTTTTTGAGTGCCTGCTTCGAATTGCTGTTGTCATTGTGAGATACTTGTTTATTTTGCCTCTCACCACAGTTCCCCAGTGCAGGATTTCAAGACCAACAGAGAAAAATCTTTGCATTGGGACACTCAGGGTCTCTTCAGAGGCAGATTGGTAAAATATAACACATGTGAAAGGCAAGACAAGAGTCTTTTAATCTGCATTATAAGTGCCTCATCAAAGAGGCATATTTACAAATCTGCCACTGTTACTTTACTGTCTTCAGTATGTGCCCAGGCTGCCACAGAATCACAGAACAGTTTGGGTTGGAAGGGACTTTTAAAGGCCGTTTAGTCCTACTCTGCTTTCTGAGCAGGAACAACTTCAGCTCCATCACGTTACCCAAAGTCCCATCTAACCTGGCCTTGAACACTTCCAGGGATGGGGCAGCCACCACTTCTCAGGGCAAGCTGTGGTCCACACCTTTGGGAAAACTGGGATTCCTTTCCTGGTTTCTTGAAATTCCTTATTATGCTGGGTGTGGGGCTCAGGGATCTCTGTCCTATCCTCTGTGGGAAACAGGACCTCCCTAGCTCAGGGTAATCCCTTTTGCTTTCATCCCCCTCCACAAGGATCACAACCTTCACCTGCAGCATGAGACCTTCACCAGCCAGACAAAGAGGAAGGAAGAACTGTTTAACTTAAAAACATTCTCTCTTCTGCCCTGGTGACCCCAAGGGCAGGGTGCTTGGGCAGAAGGCTGTGTTTTACAGAGATCATTTACCTATTCTGGAAATCACAAGGCAAGAATTATTTCTATCATTCTGGTTGGGCATTTTCCTGCAAGCCTCAAAGCCTGCCCTGAGCAGGGGTAGAGGTGGGGTGAAGAGAGGACAGACAGAGCCATCCTGTTATTATGATCATACACTTTACAGGAAAGCCTGAAGGCCTCAGCCAAGACCAGACCTGAAAACTTTTACAGCAAGAGGCAGTGCCAATGTCCTCAGAAGATGCTGCTTCAGTGTAGGTTTTGCTGCTGTGCTTGCAGCAAATGCTGGTTCACGTTTATGTGGAAGCTTGGAGGCTTGAATTCTGTATTTAGATCTTGCTCACAGCAGTGGCTCAGGATTGTGCTGGTACCACCTCCAGCTCCTAATACATTTTTAATACATTCATAGATTTTAGAGCCAGAAAAGAACCATTTTATCATCTAGCCTGACCTCCTGCAACTTACACACTCAGGCCATAAAGTTCACCCAGTTACTCTTCTGTTGAGCACTGAAGAAAGCCACAAGAAATGGCTCCAACCTTCAGCTGAGGGACAGTCTGCCTCTTTCCCTGGAAATTTGCTCCAGGAATTAATCACCCTCACTGTTCCAAGCTTGTACCTTACTGCTGAGAGGTGTTGGTGAGGACAACCTTCTACCACCCCTTCCTCTGAAGTTTTTCTCTGCTGGATTAGATGACCCTTTGCTGACCAGCATTTTCAGATTCATTTGCAAGTCCCTTCACTTCTTCTTTGATAGATTGAGCAGATAACAGAAGAAAAAGATAACACTGCATCTTGTTTTATTGAGTCTCAGTGATTATTTCCTACCCTCACTGCAGTTGTCATTACTTCTGGTTCGAATCAGTGACCTGAGACCCAATGCTCTGATTTTTTTGTGCTTGTATGAACTGGAAGCACTCCAAGTCCTGCCCAATATTATCACTTTTAATAATGTACACTACCATAGCTTCTATTCTCTGAACATCCTCTTCCCAAGGGAAGTGAGCCATAAAATGCATCATCTAAGATAAATGTGGACTTTTCCCATTATTTTCAGCATGATTTGAAGAGTTTCTGAGATCAGGCAAAAGCTCTGAACCAAAAATCAGAGACAGGAGTGGTGACTGGCCATTTCTATTACCTGAAAATTGTTTGTGAGGAAAAGACATCTCTGCTCCTCAGGGAGTAAATTGAGACCAGAGCAGATTAAGAGTTTTTCTGAGTTACCCAGCCCCATAATCCTCCCTTTGACACCATCAGCTGTGGTTGTAGAAGAAAAGAATATAAAAAAATCATTCTTCCCATGCTCTTTCAATTCCCACAGTTATTGGTACCATGGTTTTCTGGTATGGAGATTGGGCTTTCACTTCTTCTTGTCCTGCTTGGCCTCCTGTTGTCTGGGTTTTTGCCGTTCTCCTCTGTCACTTTAAAAAGTTTTGTAAAGTTTTATTTTTAGCCTTCTCTGTTTACCTTTTGTAAAAAAGGAGCCAGATACAATTTTATATAAATAACCTTCTTGTTATTGTAAAATCCAACGTTTATATTCTTTTCATAAGGAGGAGACTGTTGATAGACTGTTGGGTTGTCCAGTGTGGTTGGGGAGGAAGATTCTCTTCCTCCAATCCATGGTCACTACTAGAATTCGATAAATGTTGAATCTGTAAATAAACCCTCCTCTTTCCTGCCTCGGACATCGCATGATGTGTGTGTGTGAATTCTTTATGTTGTGTGCGACAGCCTCCTATACACTTTTGCTGATTTTTCCCCCAATTCTGACCTGCAGAAGGGAAGGTTCCACAATTTAGGTATGTGCTGTATGGAAAGCATGACAGTTCCTTTTTTGAAGTTCAAACCTGCCACTCCAAAGTGTAGTGTGCTTCCTCACTCCTGTTTTTTGAGGAACCGTGGGCAGTTTTTCTCTCTGCACATTCTTTGCAGTTTCCTAGAGGTGTATCATTTCTGAACAGAAGAGATACATTTAGTCAGTGCTTTTCACACCTAAGAAATTTCAATCCAAGCTCCTGGTTAGACTGAAACAGGAATCCTTTGGTCATGTAGAACATCAGAGTCCAGAGACAAGACACCCATAGGCTTGGCTCCAGAAGGTGAGCGTGCATGAAGGTGCCTGGTTTCAAGGCTGGAGCTAATATTTTCAGTCTGACTTTACAGCAGCCCTACTTTTGTGAGATTACATTTATCCTTACTGGTTTCTCACCTCAGCTTTCCCTCCTCAGTTCATTCTGTAGATACACACTGCACCCACCCACAACCTGCAGGAAGGCTCTGAAAATGGATCTCCAGTTAATACATGGTCACCTGTAGAGCTGAAAGCCTGACTGGCATCTGAGGAGACCTCTTTGTCAAAGACTCAAACAATTTGGTTTACATTTGGAAGGGGAGTGCTGGATTTTAAGTGCAGTGATCATAGATGCAGCTGCCACCACCTTATGTTCCATTTCAAATGATTAATAATATTTGTCAATTCTGGTATGTCACTGTGCTTTATTGCTGTACAGCATACTCCAAATGATGGTGCTCTCTTTTGGATTGATCTGATTAATGATGGATGAATCTGTTCCATTTTTTTGTAAGCCTCTCTTAACTGAATGGCTTAGGTTAAAAGAGAGCAACCTCCACCAAATGTTATGAATTATAGCATCATTTAAAACATGTTTCCTTTCTCTTGTTGCTAACAATTTAGTGACAATACCTGAAGAATTGAACTTAATTACTTTTGATCAAGCCCTGCTCCTCCGGATATAAACATGCCCTCAATTCTACTTTTATGATTTAATTTTTTTTTTTTTTTTTTGCTCAGCAATGAAAGTGTCCTTCTGTCATTACAGCGCTTCATGTTCTACAACAGATCATTTCAGCACTGCAGATGCCCATCTCGTTCCTGGTGAAAATTGCTCCCAACACCACAAAACCCTCTGATGGTTTCTCCTCCTTCCTGTGCCCCCGTTGGAGGAGCTGCTTTGAGGCACTGGCTGCAGCTCACAACAAAAAGCTGGTATTTAGGCTCCATACATAGCTCTATTGTTATGTGACCTGAGGCTTTGTTTTCACATCAGCTGCTTGTCCAATTCCTTGTCAGTCTTGTTTAATTAGCTGGCATGGTCCTGTATGGCAAGGACTTTCTAATGTTCGTTGTTTGGTTAGTGCTTAGCTCAAGGGTGCCTCCATCTCTGCTATTGTAATGCACAGAATAAATAATATTAATAGTTTAACTGAAAACAGCAAGAAAACCTTCAGTTTCCCCTCTCTCCTAATTAGTATTACCCATGTATTCTCTGTAGTTAGCACTGGCAAACATATGTTAATGGTAATCACTTACAAAAAGTAATAGCAGAGGTTTAAGGGTTGACTACTACATAAGTTAAAGACCCCAACAACTGTTTTTATGCATTAAAGCCTGTCAAAATATGTTCCTCTAGTAAGAAACAGAGCTTCTGACTACGAATGTTTCTCTAGGTGTCATATTTCCCACGACCTGTGAAGGAATTTAGGGGAGGTTTACTTGTTTCATGCTTCAGATTGTTGCCAGAATAATGTTAAATATAAACAGCAGAAGCACAAATCTTCACACAGCATCAGAATTAGTCTCATCCAGAAGCCTTTTTCTCTTCTGAGACTCCTACTGAGACTTTCTTTGCTCAGTCACTCATACCTTAAACAGATCCAGCATTTCTGGTCTTGAAAACAGACACAGGATGTTCTCCTTGAGATGCTAAAGATTTAATCTTTTGGCCAATCTCTTTTGGCCCCCATTTCCATCCTGTCTGCAAGCACATGAGATGGCATTTTTGACTCTCCTTAATGCAGGTAATGCAGTCATCTAAATCACAGAATTTCCTGGAGTTCCTATGCAGGTTTTGTAAACACAGGGTGAATTTAGTAAAGATTAGTGAGTGTCTGTCTGAAATGTACAAAATCTGCAAGCTCTACAGCTGGGCTGTTTTGAGAAGGTTAAATCAAATTTAGGTAACCTACTCATACATCCTTGAACTTTGAGGGTTTTCTACTCAATAAAATGATAATAAAAATATTTATTTTCAGGAGAAGGAAAGCTTTGCTTAGGCCACAGGTTTTATTCCAGAGTTTTAAATGACAACAGTGATTGCAGTCTATCAATCCTCTCTTTCTGGCTGTCTGCCTCTTAGTGTCTAAGGACACTGTATAAGATCATTGTGGGTTCCAATTTTATTGGTGTAAACACTCAAGAAAAGTAAATATTTTCTTTAGGTAAATATACAAACCCAAACACTGAGCATACCTACAAGTCCCACATATTAATGATTTTATATTTGCAGTAGCCTAAGAGGAAATCTTCTCAAGATGATAAACACAATTTAAAATAATAAACAGAATTTAAAAAGAGAACTGGACTGAATGCAATCAAGATAAAAATAAACATATGGATTATAATAGAGTAGAACTGGCTTCTCAGCAATCAGTTCTGGTTTATCCACTCTAACATTCCTCCTTGCATCTTCCTATCTGACACATATCTATTGAGTATCTAGAGATGAAGAAAGAAAAAAAATATTTTTTTTCTCCATGAAATCTACAGGAATGACTGATGGTGCCCAGAAACTGCTTCTGTTTAGGCTGAAAGTATCATTTTAATGTGGTGATCTCAGAATACATCAACATCACATTGACTCATAATGTGTTACTCAAATATTGTAATGTGTTGTTATACTTTATATTTGTGAAAACTTCCTTCCTAAAGCTCAGCTGGGCTCAGGATGCTTCACATTCACCTCAGAAGCAGCCCACAGACTTTCTGGTGAGCTCATTTTTGTCAGATTTTCATCTGACTCACTCAAGTGGTTGCACCAAAAGGTGGATGAAACTAATGGTGGTAGAAATTCCCTTTAATCAAATTGCTTTGACCTTTATGCTCCACAGGAAGCCTTGGCTTAAGGAAAACAGATGCTCTTCACAATATTAAGGTATTTTTGCTTTCCTCCCACATAAAATGAACAAATTACCTAATCTCTCAGTCTAGACTGCTTTTACTTTGGGGGACAAGGGATGAAGAAACATAAAATGTTTGTGGATGTGAGGGAAAGTACACAGTGATTCACTGTACCAATTTGCAGAACAACATAAAAATAGTGGTTGAGTCACAGCTGACCTTTCTGAAAAGGTAGATTCTCATCTACATTTTAAAGGGTGCACAATACTAAAACCAGAATGACACAGGTTCCATTATTTTACCCAAGTCTTGTATCAGAAATAAAGCAGTAGAAGGGCTTTTATTCTGTAGGGTGCACAACTAAATTGATCTATTCTCATTCTTTCCTTTTTTCCCCCACAAACTCCTTTATTCTTCTGAAGAGATAATTTTACTCAGGTGGTTTGGGGTAGCTGCTTTAGCCTGGCTCCTATTTCAGCAGAATTCCATTCTATGGAATCTGAGGAAATGGAATTGGCATGGGATTTTTGCCTATTTTTTTCCAGTGAGTCATGTTTGGTTTTGAAGTCCCAGCCTGGCTTTCAGGAGGGTGCCTGCCTGATGGGGTTTGAAATCACATCTTGGTGAGTGTTCTCATTTCCTGAGAGCCAGGTAGATTTGCTGACTGCTTTTGAAGGATGTGAAGCAGGGTCTTCCACACCTCTGCAAAGTGTCCTATATACTGATTTATCAGCCAAAAAGATAAGAATGATCTCCCACCCCTCCTGTGAGAAATGGCTACTGAAATGGCTACCAAATGCCCTTGTACCTGTTTTCCTGTGTAATCAAACTGTTCTACTATTAACCCATGTCTGTCTTTACAAACACAGATTTTTCAGTGTCACTTCACTCTAATCCACACTGAGGGATCTATTAACAAGAATCTGGGTTACCCTGACCTTCAGTGGCAGGTCCAAGAATCTGGGTTACCCTGACCTTCTGTGGCAGGTCCATGGCATTTAGGATGGGGAACACTCTGGGCAGGAGGAGCTCTACCCCATACAAAAATAAACGGGGAATGAAAGCCTCTGTGCAGCACCAGGAAGAGCTGCACACAACGCACTCACTTGTCTCCAAAAGCCACATGTCTGGATGTCCCACCACTGCAAGAGGTCCAGCTGAGGCAGGTAGATGTAGCCCTGGTTCGTGCCTGAGATGTTTTGGTTTCTCTGAAACTCTTCCCAGAGAGTTTTCTGTCAACAAGAGACATGTTTTTCTAACTGTAACCTTTGTTTACATTCCTTTCCCTAGAAGGGCCTTCTTCTTGATGTCCCTCTGGTTTGAGCAATGTGATTGAAGAAGTTTGTCTTTCTTTCACCAATTGAGTTGTTCTCTGTAGAACAGCATAAAAGGGAAGAAATTACCAGAAATAAACAGAGTCATTGTCAGCCGTCTGAAGTCAGAGTCTGTGTCATTGTGGTCTTTAACAGCATCAGGTAGAATATCCAAAATTGGAGTTATTAGCTCTGATAGGCCCAAGGTGTGATGTGCAGGTCCTCAAGAGTTAACCACAAGATAGGGAAAGTAAGAAATTCCTGTCAAGAATCAGACGACTCTCTCTATGCCTGCAGGTGAATTTATAGATGCTTTATAGAGTGATCTCCAGCAGGGTTTCCAGAGATGTTCCTGTCCCTCCTGAAACGGATCTCCCTGTAGCACATGAGACAAATGAAGCCTTTGTCTGCTTTATCCACTCAGTCACTGGCTTCTCATTAACACTTTGCCCTGGAAGAAGTGTGTGCAGCTTGCTGTTACTAAGGCTCAGAGAAAAATATGAATAACCAATTAAAAAAAAATCCATAAAGACATGGTGTATGGCAAATGAAACATCTTTGTGATGAAGAACTATAGCACAACACTAGAGGGGTGACTGCATTACTTCTCTTCATTATCTCAGCTTTGGAGACAATTACTGCTCTATCAAAAATACAATTAGAAGACCAATTAAGCAATACTTGTACTGGTTAGGGCACATGAACAACTCAGTTGGTCACTTTTAAGGGGAGTGTTATTTAGGATATCAGATATCAGAGCAGCAAGGCATGACAGATTTTTCTGTAATTTTTGCTCCCATTGCAAGGCTTCCTGTTAAAATTATGAGATGTCATAGGGAATTCTGATGTAGGAAAAAAAAAAGTATTTATCTATGCCTGTTAGGGGACAATGTTCTTTTTTTTTTTCAGCATTGTGAATTCTATTTTCATTAGTTCCTGCAGCAGAGACTTTCAGAAATGTGTCTCTGCTTCCAAGCATGTAGTATCATTTTCACATGGACATGACCTTTCTTTATCAAACCTACCTTTGAGTTTTGAGACACATATGCACACCCCAGTTATTTATATATTTATTTAGTTAGCTGGTTATTAATGTTTAAGAACTTCAGGCATTCTTTTCCCTGAATAATAATCTTGGTTTCAGGAGAATGGATTAATTCAGGATTAGGGGAATCATTATGTGGCTGAAGACCTAGGGAATGATAGTTCCACTACAATAGGTCTTGATAGAGGTCTTGCAGTATAATACATAAACATCAACTCCACTGTCTTGGGATGCAGTGTCCTTGAGATCCAGCCATCAGAGTTAAGTCTCACTTGCAAAATTTATTGATTTCATTTTTGGCAATGCTTAAACAGGGGCTTTTTTGCACTAAGAAACTCTGAGTGTTACTTTAAGAAGGAATTTCTGTTTTGAAGTTGCATCTTACCCACTTTACTTTCTTTGTAAAAGTAGGTCTTGAAGCTCAGCTGCCTTTTAGGCTGGTGAAAGAGAAACTGCCCTGATACAGATGCTTCAGATTGCCAGGATGAGTTTCCTTTTGGAAATGACCTCTCCTGTAAAGACTCCAGGAGATCTTTAGTGGTAGAGCAGGCTGCCAGCAAGCCAGGATGTTGTAATTACAGATTGCCAGGTGAGATAAACCTTATTCTTCCCAAATTAGTGCTAATTTCCAACAGAGAGAGCTAGATAAGACCCTTTCCTGTGTGCTCTGCTAAGGCTGACCTCTCTTTTGATGAGAGAGCATTACTGCCTTCACTGGGCACAACAGGCTGCAGACAGGCAGCTGACACCCAGGGAAATGCTGCTGCTCATGCTCTAGCTGGATGGTGGCTACTAATTGCATTCTAAGGCAAATTACATCGTGGCTGCCTGCAGCTGTGGGTTTGCAATGCTGCATGCTTGATATGCCTATTCAATCACACTCACTCACTTTGTAAATGTTCACAAAAATCCACACACCAACTTCCAGGAACAAATGTGGGTGTGCCTGAGTGCTCACATCATTGTCCCACAGTGTATTTGGGATTCAAAAAGGTTCCCTAAATCAGCTTCCAGAAGATAATTCATCTCACCTGTGTTAGGAACCTGTTTTAGGATAGCTTGTGCATGCACCAGCTGCTCAGATTTTTTGTCTTTGTTCTTCATTAATAATGGATTTCTCCTTGGTTTTAAAAGACAGAAGTATAGACTCTATTTAACAAGGGGTCAGATCCTGCAGTCCTTTGCATTTATTGAATATAGTTATGCCACATGATACAAATGATAACTAGGTCTTCTTTCTCTATGCTAACATAAATCTGAATTTCCCCACTGGGTGTAATCATAGGCCTCATGCACGAGAATTTAGATTCACCAGGAGAGCAAAGGCTAATAAAACACCACTCTGAAGATGGAGTATCTCATGTCTTTTATCTGATTTTTTTCCCCTTGTTTTCCATCTGACTTCAGTGTTAGATGAGTTGGACCATTAATTATTTTTATTACACTGAGTTACAAATGCTGAGTCAGGTAGGGGCACAAACTGCCTTTGAGAGAGCTGTAGGATCCCTGCAAATATGGAGACTCTGCTTAGGGAATGGCTAAGCCACAGAAGGACATTGTGTATTGCTGTATTCCATGAAACCCAGGGCATAGCCAAGAGATCCCATCTGCTCTACTAAGGCAGCAAAATGGATTTCACTCCAGTCTTCAACTCAAAGCCTGGAAAAGCTTCTCAAGGCTTGGTGTGTGTGTTCCCTTTTTCTCCTTACTGATTAAATGTGAAGAGGGAAGAGTTTACAGCCATTTTTGATCATGATGATACTTTTGTCCTTTCAAGCCTGTTCTCCTAAGGGCTTGCTGGGCCATTTTCAAAAGGCTAATGCTGAGGAACCTGCCTGTTCCAAGACTCTCTTTTTATTCTTTATAACATTAATTGCTCAAATGTTACCTTGTCACTGGTCTTCTTCAGCTTAAGCACAGCAGGTCAAAGCACAGAGCTTTAAGAACTGGATGTTAAAGTCTGCAACCTCCCACTCTGCACAGAAGCTGAATCTGCAAATAGTGGGAATATCTCTGATTCAAGCTTTATTGCTGCTGCATAGAAGTCACCACACATACTCCAGATGATGATTTCCATCTAAATTGTGGCTTTGTGGCACGGTGGAATAGCTTGATCTGGCAAGTCACCTCCAGATTTTTATGGATGGTACTTTCCAAATGCCTTGGAAACCCTCACTCTGTGCACATGTTGCATTCAGGACAGCATTGCTTGTTAAGATTGTGCCCATGAAGGCAGATTTCAGAGAGTTGAGTGTGCCTGTGTATTATCTCAGGAAGGGGTTGAGTTTAGGGCAGAGCCAGAGTTCCCAGGAGAACTTTCTGGGAAAGCAGCCACTTTGCAGGAGGTTCTGACATTATTCAGCAGGAGAAAGCCTGGTTAGTGGAAAATTCACCTTCACTTGTGATCCAGGATTATATCTTTCTGTAAGCCAATGCTTGTGTGTGGTTCACAAGCACGTGAGGCTCCTCACTCCCATCATGTCCAGTCAGACAGGCCTGGCCCTGAGTGCCTTGGCCTCACTGATGGATTTAGCCTCAGGACAGCCCTGTGGAGTAGAACTGCATGAGCATTCTTATATTTCAATGGCTTTCACAGCATCATGAAGCCAATAAATGAGGGTAGGAGGGGACAGAACTAGACACCCACCCATCACCTTCTGTGTGACAAAGAGACCCACAGCAAATCCAGACTCCTCACTTGTCCCTTTGTCAGGGACTTCAGGTGTCTCCCAACCCTTGTGCACCCTCTAGTTTCTTCTCCTGAAGGAATTTCATCATAGTTGCATCCTTCCCTCTTTCAGGGCTGGAGTGGGGTCCCTGTGGCCTCTGAGAAGGCCTCTGTGTCCCTTGAGGAGATCCTTTGGTGCTTGGAAGGCAGAGGGGCAGCTGCACTGAAACGTGCAGCTCAGACCATGCAGCAAAGAATGATTTGATTGATTCTGATTAAGAAGGCCTGGCCTCAGGACTCTGCAGCCTTTTGGCAGCAAGCTGGGAGGGAAAAGCTTGTAATCCAGCTAATTACTGCACAGATATACTCTGGTATAGCCAGGTCAGGTCCAGGAAAACAAACCTTAGGACACCACTTCCACAGTTAAAGCCCTTAAAATCCAGTTGACCTGTTTGCTTCTCCCTTCTTCTTTTCCCTGTTTCCTCTGACTTTCTGCTTATTTTTCCCTACTAGCAGTGAGTGCAACTTGTGCAAGCAGTTGAGGAGCCTGTGCCCTCTCAACTCTTCTCCCTGTGATTTATTATTATTAATAACTGGGATATTCTTGGCTTTTGCTCATCAGGCAGCTTGTACCAAATCAGCAGCCTGCCTTTCAGTGCTGCCAATCAAACCTTCCATTCTGCTTGTGGGAGCAGAATGCCTGGTCCTGTTAGGGTTCCCCAGCAGTCCTGCTGCTGCTACCTGTAGTAATGCACCCCCCACTCCTTAGTGGGAATTCTCTAGAAGGAAAGGGTTTCAGTTTACCTTTGGACATTTTAGGAAGTTTAACCAGAAAGTTCTGTGTTTTTCTCCTCGTAATTGGCTCAGTACCAGGAGAGGAGCATCTGTTGGCCCCTGTCCCTGTTTGTCAAAACCTGAACCCCTTCCTATTGACAATTTGCCAATGGATCCATCCTCGATCATTGGGTATAAAAGGTGACAGAACAAAGGGTCTGGGGGCATTCTCGGGGTGTTGTAGCAGGTGTAGGATCTGTCCTTACACTATGCTCAGCTTTTGTTTGTTATTTTGTATTATTTTCTTTATTTTATTAAACCTTTTTGATTTATCCAGACACACCCGATCATGCTGTCTCACTAATTATTATTAAGCCATTACTCTGAGCAGGGCTGGACCCTCAGGATATATTAGAGAAATCCAGTAGCTACCCTCACCTAAAACTTACATTTCGACTTGAATACATTCATATGTGTGTGCATGGAGCAGGTATGAGAGGGGGGTGTACCTACCTACCTCTCATATAGGTATATAAAATACAATATATAAAATATCCATTGTCTTGGTTTGGAAAGACAGGTATCCACCAGGGAAAGCTGGAGTTTCCCTTGGAATAGAGAATGTAAACCCCTCACCCTCTGCAAATTATTATAATTTTGCAATTGAGGGTTTTCAGGCAAAGATATGGGAATAAGAATAACAGTTCTTTACTAGGAATATTTCAAAAAATACAAATGTAGTAGTACAAAAAAAAAGCAAGCAAGCAAACAACAATCTTAAGAACCCTGACAGAGTCAGAAATACAACCTGACACCCTGTTGGTCAGGGTGTTGGAAGCAGTCCAAAGTAAGTTCTGGAGTGGCAGATGTGGTTCTGTTGGAGCAGAGATGATCCTGAGAGAAAAGGGTCCAGTGATGGTGAGAAGTGTCCAGTCTTCCTCCAGGAATCCAGTGGAACCAGGTTCCTCGTGTTCCTATGTCTCAGTTTTTATCCAGGTAGGAATGGTTGGCTCCCCCCACTGGGTGGAGCATCTCCCAATGGGATGATGGAATGTGTCCTGTCCTTGGTGAGCCTTAATGGCCCATCAGCAGAAAATATCCCCCTGGAGGGAGGATGGGTGGTGAAAGAGATAAGAAACACTGCCCCACCTGGTTTGAACAGCTGGCCCATTATCAGAAGGCATCTGCCCCCCTTCCCCCAGAGTTACAAGAGATAAAGAAAAACATCTCCCCAACTGCTTTCAACAGATGAAATAAAATACACATTTTTGGTTCCATAACCCAAGACATACATATAATATAAAAAGATATAAAATATAAAATATATAAAATATAAGAATATAAAAGTATAATATTTACAAAATAGGTATGAGAGCAGCTCATGTTTTCCCTGCCCCTGTCTTTTGGAGGCACAGCAAAGGCTGCAGCACCAGGAGATAAACATGCTCCATATGGCACCTGCCTTTTGATGAAGTTCTCCTCAGCCTGGGGAGACCTGTGGTGCTGTGGCTGTGTTCACTGTGCTTTGCAGTGGGTTTGTTTTCGTTTCCAGCCTGAAAATCTATGCAGTGCAGAGGGGGAGGAGGGTGGCTGTTAAAATGACATAAATAGTGGTACCAAACCAGATGGGAAAAGCAGATAGAGAGAGGAAAACAAACATGTTAACCTTCTAAAGGAGTTAGGGGGAACAAGTTTTTTAGCAGGTCCTGTTGCAATAGGAAAAGAGGCTTTAAGCTGACAGAGGATTGATTTAGATTAGATATAAGGAAGAAGTTTTTGACAAATAAGGTGGTGGAACACTGACAAACTTGCCCAGAGAAGTGATAACATTCTCTATCCCTGGAAACATTCAAGGCCAGGTTGAATGGGACTCTGAGGAACGTGGCCTGGTTGCAGATGTCCCTGCTCCTTGCTGGGGCTTGGATTCGATGACCTTGAAATGTCCCTTCAAACCATTCAGTTTCTTTATTGTCCTCTTTTTAAATGAACACTGATTGTTATTTTTTGAGAGATGCCTCTGCTGGGAGGTGCAGATGAGACTGTGTCAGTAATATGGATTTTATTTAACAGCAAATGTGAGGTTGAGAGATAGGAAGAAATAGAAGAGAGAGGGAGGGGAGAAAGAGAGTGAGGGAGACATATTAAGCAGAAGACAATCACCACCTGTGGATCCAGGGGTGACCTGTTGGTCCTTTTTCACCCTGGACTTCTTGGTTTGGAGGGTCTCAAGGTAGTTCAAAACTTTTCACTAGTTATACATTTTACAAAATACAGGAATTGATGCTCATTAGCTACACAGTTCTCTTATTCTTTTGGTTAAAGATTCCCTCACTTCCAATGTTATTTTGCTCCTTGCTCAGTCTTTCCCTTTTTTTTTTTTTTTTTTTTTTTTTTTTTTTTTTTTTTTTTTTTTTGAGATGGTGTGTTTCTTGTCTTGAGCTGGTGGGCTGTGGGCTCCCCCTGACAGAATTCCCTTTTACCCAATCCAAACTTATTCCAGCTCAGTAGCTTCCCTCATGGCCCATAAATTCTTCATTCTTTGTGTGCACTATCAGAGGCATATTCATCTCCTCCAGCTTTGTTAACCTCCCCCAGGTCTGAGATAACAATTGGACAGCTAGAACAACCTTTATCTTGTCTCAAATTCTGTCATGGTGGCTTTATTTACAGTTCAAATTCCAGGTATCCATGGAGGCATATTCGGGGTGGGGTGGGTTTTATAATGTATGTATTTATATTTTGTATGTGTTTATAGTGTTGATGCTTTAATGGGTGAGCTAATTAATCATATAAACAATCAGGAAAATAGCAATATTATCCATAATATCACGAACATAAGTAAATAAAAATTTCTTTGATCACTCCTGAATCATACAGGAGAATCAGGTGCAGCAGAAAACTAACAAAGAGAGTAGGACTAGCTAAGTGTTGAGCAAATATCACATACCTGACCACCATGCCCAGGGGCCCCCAGAAATCCCTGCAGTGCAAAGCAAAGTGCTGATCTCAGAGACTGGGAGTGGCAGTGGCCCCTGTGGATTTACTCTGTGAATTAATTTGCTCTCAACTGCACTTGCAGGTTCTGAAGACTGAGTGCTGGAAAAACTTGTGGTGTCACTTAATCTGTCCCTTTTCTTCCCACTTTTTTCCAGCATCCGTTTCTGCCTCACGTGTTTTTCCCTGCTCTGCTCTGTGTGTCTCAGAGCTGAGCCATTATTCCAGGGCCCAGCACACCTCCAAGCACAGAGGATGTGCTGTCACAGGTTGCTGTGCATCACTGAGCTGCAGCAATTTGCCATGTGCCTTGAGAGATAATGGAACTTCTGTTAACCCTCTGTCCCTGTGAGCAAAGCTAAATCAATTTTCTGTACGTTTGCCTTGGGGTGAGGGTGTGCATGAGGACCAGGATGGTGATTTGGGTGAAGTGTGCCAGTTTGTTAATCCATGAGGGTTCTGTCACCTTATAATTATTGCTGTGGTTGCAGCTTTATCTTAAAATTTAACATAATGTCATTAAATGTCATTTGACATGTATTTTTAGAATTTAAGATCAGTTATCTAATCCACCTTCTGACATTAAAAAAAGGTAGAGATCAAGTTCCTTTTATCTATACATGCCCCATATGGGATTGCTGGCACCAAAACCAGTCCCTTTTGACAACAAACATTGTCTTCAGAGTCCCACTGAGGACCTGGCTCCCTCTTTGGGCACCTTTCTTTCCTTTTCTAAAAGATGGCAGAGAAGACATTTTCCTTCTCCTCAAGTCATTCTTCTCTCTTCCTTCCCTTGCATGATCCCCTCCTTATCTTTGTTTTATCCTTTATCTCCTTATCTCAGCACCACAGAAGGTGCTCACTGTTCTGCTCAAATAGCAACATCTCTAGAAAGTGGTGTAAAAATGCAAATATTGAGGAGACAAAGGTGAAATGTGCCTAAAGTCCTAATGGAAAGGACAGCCTGCAAGGAAAAAGCACAGCCTCAGAACCTGCTTTTCTTGTCTGTTGCTCAAACTAGGACAATATCACTAAATTTTATTTGATGCTTTGTTTAGAATTTTCCTTTTTATATCCTTTAGGTAAAAACCAAGAATCATGAAAACTTGTTTCTTGGTAACTATTTGCAGTAATTTCACCCTGATGATGGTCAAACACAAATGGTGTTGGATTCAGGTTACTTTCAGTCTACCTAAATTCTCTTTTTTTTTTTTTTTTTTTTTTTTTTTTGGCAGATGTGCTTGAAAGCATAAAACTTCCTCCTGCACTAGTGAGCTTAATGTATTTTCAATTCAAAGTCTTCCCCACCCATCATTCTCCACACATCAATCTGCCAATCCAGATCCCTTTGCAGCATACTCAGTCACTTCTTAAAATGTTCTGTCATTTCTTATGCAAGCTGGCAGCTACAAGAGCTTGGTGAGTCTGATGCCAATGTTCACCTGACTAAACCTTGCATTTGCACTTTGTCTTATTTGTAGACCTAAAGTGATCACAGGGAAACACCAGAAGACACTGAATATTGTTTTGATTAGTTTTTGGTCACAGACTTTATGCCTACCTTCCTTCTGCTCCTCAGAACGAATCAGGAACTTGCACTTTATGGCCTGCTTTGTGATTCAAGGAATAATAATTTGTTTTTAAGGAGAAGATAAGAAAATCTGTGAGAGGTGATGGTCTCCTAAGGAGTGGTGAGGGTTGCTTGAAATTTCAATACATCCAGATCTGATTTAATCTCAAAAACAAAATGGCAGTGTTTATGTGAGTGGAAACTACTATGCAGAGTAACTGAACTACCACCAGTTTTGCCACATGAGCTTCAAGAACAGTGGGTTAAGTCCATAAAAGTCATGGAAGGTCTGAAAAGGTTAATTCACAGAGAAATATCTCAGTGGCACAGCACCAGGTGCTCTGGTTTTGGGGTTTGTCACAACTGGGAAGTAGAGAAACATTTACTTTTTGGGGCTTCAAAGCATTGTACTGTGGGCAGGGTGATACCAGGATGCAATAGGACAATAAAATCACGTTTCAAAGGCAAAAGTCTGAACCAGAAGGAATGGCACAAGTACCTGCCTGTCCTTGGTGTGGTCCTGGGTGGCTGTAAGTTGGGCCAGATCCAGATGTGGTGTGTTTATGGAACTGATTTTCTCCAGCTGAAGGTCAGACAGGTCAGCTCTGCTTCCACTGCAGCCTGGATCCCTTGCCTCAGCCCACACAGTGAGTGATTTTTAGATTGCAAGGATTCAGTCTGCAGGAAAGAGGGGATGATAGTCCCAAATACCTCAAGCATTTCCTGAAAGCTTCCCAAATCCCTAAGGGACTGTAAAACTCAAATTTGCCAGCCTGTGGTATCTTGGCTGAAAGTCCTTTGTACAACCAGGAAGAGGAAGGGGGTGATGCATCTTACACATGGTAACATGTTGCAGTCTCCCTGAGGCTTGAACAGAACATGGGCCATCTGGATTTTTTCTAATGTGAAGTTCAATTAAAATGTTTTGATGTTAAGCACATGCCATTTTTGAGGATACATTTTTTTCTCCCCAGCTTTCCATTTCTCTCTATTCTGTTAGAAACAAGAATAAGGGAGAGAGAGGAAGTTATAAATATTTCACATGAAATCCCATATGGCTTCTATCGTCACACTAATATACATTTAGGAATTATTCATTTTTTTAATAAAGAAAAGCAATTGAAATATGAATCTTGCCCTAATAAGCTAGGAAAATAAACTTTGGAAATATGGGTGACTTTCTAGACCTGTGTATTGAAGACTGATGTGAAGAAGGAGACTTCTGTCATTGGACAAGACTCTACAGGTGAAATTGTCAATATTTATTCCTCCCAGGTCAAACTTTTTAGCTGACAGCTCCAGGACCATTGGCAAGTAGTTAGAAAAGCTGGTGTCCTCTCAGTCATCTTTGAATTACCACATATTGACCTTCATGTCCGCCAAAATGAATATACTGACCTGCAAAACAACTAAAAAATGGTGAAAAAAATCCCCCCAACACACAAAAAACAAAAAACAAAACAAAACAACAACAACAACAAAAAGTGGTGAAGAACCTTTGCTCAAAGCACCATCTCCTTATTGTGTGGCCACATGGCAGTGGAAGGTGGGTTTGGGAAACACCACCTTGAAAGGATCTTTGTGAGGAGCATGTGGCACCTTCAACAAAATTACTTTGCTGCCAAGTGTGACAGCTGTCTGTGCTGCAAGCACTTCTTGGGACAAACTCTTGGAGGTCTACTGATATAAGGAAAGAGAAATGGGCAAAATGCTCTGGCTGGTTCACTAGCTTTTGATTTTTGTTGGCCTGTTCATGACTGGGAATCTGCAATATTGTGGGTGCCAACAAGACAACACATCCCTTTCACACCCCATCCCTGGAAGTGTCCAAGGTCAGGTTGGATGGGGCTTGGAGCAACCTGGGATAGTGGAAGGTGTCCCTGCCCAAGGCAGAGGGCTGGAACTGGCAGATCTTTAAGGTCCCTTCCAAACCAAACCATTTTGAGGTTCTGTGGTTCTCCTGAGGACCTGCTCTGGTGGCTGTGTGTACAAAGCCTTTTTAACAGGGATTTCTTACTCGGTGTCACTGCATTACTGACCCCACCCTTGTGCTGAGCAAAGCTGTGGGGACTCTGTGAGTAAAAGCACATGCAAAAGACAAAGTGAGGTGCTCTCAGTCTAATTAATTCAGGCCAGGTTTACAGCCCCAGCCCTGTGGCTGTGCATAGTTCACCCCATAGATCAAGCAGACACTCTGGATGCACTGCAGGAGCATGCTGAACTTTGGATTGTGCCGTGTGATTTTATTGTATGCAAGCTAGAATGGTTTTAAGAGTCAAACCCCCATCTCACTTAAATTGGCAGGATGTTATAAATCGTTTCATAGTTTAATACTTTGAAGCTGCCTTCCTTATATTGATGCAGGAGGACGGTCACATTCATGCAGAACCTGGTTCTGTTAATCTGCTCACTGCTGTTAGCTGGGGCAAACCTCACTCCAACCCACTGTGGGCATGGATTCTATTTTGTTTGTAAAGCAGGCTGGAGGAATAGGTGAGAGGCCTGTTTTGAATTCTAGCTCAAGCTGACACGCTGTCTAATGTAGCCCTGGTTCGTGCTGTGATGTTTGGGTTCTCTGAAACTCTTTCCCAGACTCTGTTCTGTCAACAAGAGCCATGTTTTCCTAACTGTAACCTATGTTTACATTCGTTTCCCTAGGAGGGACTTCTTCTTGATGTCCCTCTGACTTCACCAATGCAGTTGAAGAAGTTTGTCTTTCTTCCACCCCTTGGGTGGTTCTTTGTAAAACAGTATAAAGGGAAGAAATTCCCGGGTAATAAGGATTGGAGTAATTTCAGCGTTCTGACCTCGGAGTCCGTGTCGTTGTAATCTTGAACAGCGTCAGTCTAACTCTTCCCTGGTCCAAACCCCCTCTATTTGGCACTCCACATTTGTCGGGGAATACCCTCACACCTTTTCCCTGTGGATTTCAGGTCACATCTTCCAACTCTGAAGCTTTCAGTGATTTCACGGGTGCCAACAGAGCATTCAAAAATAAATAAATCAATATGTACATCGGTAGTTTTCCCTGGAGTGCAGAGAACCAGCTTCATCTCTGAGAGAAGCAACACAATTCCCTCATAATTAAATGTAAGTTACACTGCTCACGACACAACTTCGGAAATGTGCTTGGAAATGGCTTCTGTGGGAAGTCTTTAAAGCTTAGTTTAAGTAGATGAGTATTGCTGCGGAAATAAAGAGGATTATTCGTGTGCTTACAGATAAGTGCATGCATAAATTCTAGCAAGATTGAAGCCTTTGAGTTTATGTTAAAGTGAAAAAAAAAAGTAACAAATTTCACCTACTTTTTGTTCTGCTTACATTTTATGCCAAGCTGGTAAGCCCAGTATAAAAAAAATTAGAGTGCTTGAGTGAGTATATGGGATTATTTATATTGCTTTTTGTAGACTTTTTAATTACTTCAAATAACATTAGGGTGCAGGTAATTCTCGATTTAAATTCTCAAGTTAAAGAACCCTGGAAAACATTGCAGTTGGAATCCCAAATGTTCTACATCCTCAAGAAAACGTCTTCCCAGGACACATCTGGGATGAAATGCTTTATTTACATTGATTGATCTTGGATTATTGCAGAACATCCAGATTTATTCAAACTACATGGAATGCTTAAAGATGATTAGTGACCCAGATTGAGAGAGGTCAATGAAACAGTCTGAGAACAGTTTTCTTTCCTCATTAAACATGAAAAGCATCTGTGCTGGTTCAAAATATGCTCAAAGTTTGATTTTGCCAACTACTGACCAGCCAGAGAGATTTGAAATTATCTGGGAAACACTGTTTTTGTTTATGTGCTGCTACATAAGTGATGTGCTATTGCTTATAGTTTTGTGGTTGATTTAAACTCAGGTGTCACGGAAAGATGAAGGGAAGGATGAAAGAGAAAGCAAAACTGTGAATCATAGAATGGTTTGGATTGGAAGGGATGTAAAAATTCATCTTGTTCCACCATGCTGGCATGGGCAGGAACACCTCACACTAGACCAGGTTTCTCAAAGCCCCATCCAACCTGGCCTTGAACGCTGAAGATTAACAAATGACCCCTTCCTCCCCGCAAATCCAGTGCCAGAACAAAGAACCTACCACTGAAGATAGATTCTTGTTTGTGCCTGTTTTGTTTTGTTTTGTTGTTTTGTTTTTTTTTAAGTCTTTCTCAGGAACTCCTAATAATGGAATGTAGATTACAGTAATATCAAGACTTTTTTGAGTCTTGACATAGAGGAAATGAACACTGAGACGGATAAATAAGTATAGGGAATTTTATTACATATACAACACTTTAAAAGCACTAAGTAGAAAACCCTGGACCGGCAATATTAAACCTCTCATTCCTTAACTTGTGGAAATGAAGCAATAAAATCTCTTTCAGAGAGAAAGCTCACATTAGGTATGTCATAGTGGGTGAACAGGTATAAGAGTGAAAATGACCTAAATTCTGCTTCCCAGCATCACAATATGCTGTACTGAAATCAACCACAGCTTTTGGAAAATAGAATGAAAACACAAATGGAGAGCAGCATCCAGCAAGTTTAGTTCTAGATACAGAAAGGACAAGATCATATTTCAATCAATAGCCAGAGGACTGCAGCCTCTCTTCAGTTTTTTTTTTTGTTGTTTCGTTTTGTTTTGTTTTGTTGTTGTTTTTTTCTTTTCTGTTTTGTTTTTTGTTTTGTTTGTTTGTTTGTTTGTTTTGTTGTGGGTTTTTTGGTTATAAGAACTCTTTATCTATATCTTAAAGGGAAAGGGATGTTCTTTGGTCCTTCCCCCCCATATTATTCATTCCTATTCATAAAATAAATGGCTCTTGACTGGAGATTTTGACTTTTATGTCTGGTATCTCTTGCTGCTTTCTCAGATCCAAAAATGTAAATTTGTTGGAAATTGAATTGGAAGACTTGTAGGTATGAAAGAATAAAATTTTGAAAGCATTGCAGATATTTTGAAGACCTTTAAAATCACCCAGCCTCTGAATGTCCATTTTGATATCAAGAGTATTTCCCTTTATGTCTAGAATCACAAAAGTGTCACATCATATCTTTCTACACAAGATATTTTCTGTGTTTGGCATCAACTTGACGTGATGAGGTACAGACCAGCAGCAGTAAGAAAATCCTAGGGCCCCTCTGCTTGATGGATAACAATTTCAGAATGTGATATGGTGTTAGTAACTGAAGATTACAATGACAGAAATAATAATAGAAAAACTCCTGACCACCCAGAAAACATCAGAACTCACTGGGAAGATGAAAAAGGAATATCCATCAGTGAAGAAGAAAATTCCACCCCAGGAATATTAAGGAAGCATTAAGAACCATTCCAGTCCAAGAGGGCAGTTTCAGGCTGGTGCAGTGGTTTAGCTCCAAGTTACCCAGGTTGCTTGGATACAATTATTGCCAAAATCCCAGCAGCTTTTTCCCCAAAAGAGCAGCCAGTGCCAAAGTGGCCATGTGTTGCAGTGAACCCCCCACATTAGCAGGTGTTCCCACATTAGGAAAGGATTTGGGTTTTATTGTTTGTTTCATTTATGAGGAAAAGAACCAGAAACTTCAATGCAAACCATAATTGGCCCAGTGCCAGGACAAAGGCACCTGTTGGATCCTTGAGCTGTAGCTCAAGACCTGTAGCTGTTTTCTATTAGGCAGCATGCCAAAACCCCCTCCTAAATCATTGAATACTTAAAGGAGAGCACAGAGATTCTCGGGGCATTTTTGGGGTGTGATAGCAGGTGTATGGATCCTCCCCGCACTGTACACAGCTTTTACTCTTTTGTTTTGTATGGTTTGTTATTTTCTCTTTTATTTAAACCTTTTGCTTTTCAAAGCACACCTGATCAGCCCATCTCGCAAATTATTTTAAGCCATCTCTGAGAAGCTGCTGGTCAACCCTCAGAGTTTGATAACACCTTCATGGGGCTCATAACAGCCTGGCCTCACACAGAAATGTGTCAGCCGTGCTCCCGTGCCTGGGCTGCCAGGCTTTGCTTTGCAAGAGCATTTTCAGAGATGCTGTTTGTCGTGTCGGGGCTTTGCATCCCACCACAGGAGCTTTCCACCCACAGAGCCCTCCAAATCTTGTGGAGAGACCACCTGAAGGAAGGACTCCCCCAGTCCCCCATGAAGGTCGTTGCATGCACAAGGATAAGAGGATGAATATTTGACTTTTTCTCTGCCTCAGATGTCGGAGCAGCTGCTCTGAGGCTGTTCTATCCTCTGAAGGAACATTCTGTCTCAGCAAGCGGAGAAAGGAAAAGAGAGATCTTACACCATGATAATTACTTGAGCAAAAATAAACACACATATGGTGTGACATTTTCCTAATGCTCGGATCCTATTTGGAAGCAAATGTATTAATTAAAGGGGCGAGTAGAAAGGGGAAAAAAACAAACAATCTCTGAGTCATGAGAACATGACAAGCTGTCCTTTGAAAATGTTATTTTTATTTTTCATTGACACTGGTGTTAATTTATTAGGTGTAATAGTGTGTGCTTACTTATTTGTTGTTCAAAAGCAACAATTTTCTTCCTCATTGCTTTTCTGTTTCATGTTTCAGTTTTGTTTATTTTTATAGACAGTGCTGAGCTAAGAAGAAAATTCACCCTGGATAAGGGGCCATATCAATGTCTTTTTGTCCTTGAAGCTCTCAAAAGCTGATGTTAAACTTTCCCTGGTCTCATAAAAGATGTGATTCAGCTTTAGAGGCAGGGCAGATATGAAATTCTCTTTGTTTCTCTTTGATGGTAAAATTCTCTTTTTACTTAAGACACTCTGCGCTTGGGCTTAGGCTTCAAATGAGAACATCTTTGACAATTGTCTCCAAGAATTAGAGGTAGAAATGCAGAGTGCAGTCCAGATATGGCCATTCCAGCAAATACTCACAGTGTTGATGCAGCAGTAATTAAGCAGAAACAAGTCTTTAAAGACTGAAGTTCACACAGAAAAAGTAAAAAGAGAAATGGATAAAAATTACATGTTTCTTCCCAACAGGGTACATAAACTGGCACTCAAGGAAGTCCCCTGGGGTTTTCTTATTGCTGCTGTTCTTCACATGACTATCCTATTGTACAGAAGGGGAAAGCCATATGCCAACCCAGTGAAAATACTGAGCTTTTACTACCTACAGCCTTTTATATTTTGCAAGCTTTTATAACTGTTTTTGTAACTATTGGTCCACAGTATTAAAATTAAAACCTTTGGAAAGAACACAGTAATAGCTTTTTTTTTAAAATTTATTTTTTACTTTTTAGTGTTCTTTAGTAGTTTCATACTCTTTTCTGTGAAGTTTTTCCTCGTGGAAGTATTTTAATTCCCCAGAAATGTAAAACAGTTCAATTTTATATTCAACATTTTTTACTTTGCCTATTTTCACCCCATCTTCTCTTTTTTCTAAAAAGCAAAATAAGGAGATGAAAATAAATAGTATTAAACCTGTAGATGCTGGAGGGAAAAACAAAATGCTAAAGAGCTATTTTGTTTTTTATTTAAATATGAAACCCCATTAGTAAATAATGACATTGTAGAGGAGAAATTTCGCTTTAGGAAAGCACAACTTTAGGCTGAAAATATTTTAAATGTAAGCTTTAATTGGTTCTTGAAATAAATGCCACGTTTTAATCTAAAATAATGTTTGTTTTATTTCCATTCCCTTGTAATTTCAGAAAATGTACTAACCATAAGGCATTGTGAAATAAATCATGATATGTTTCAGTCAATTATATGTTGTAATAAAAACCCTGTAAGTGTTTTGAATCATGGCTGTTGTGTTCTTTCAGAAGATCTCTCAAACTTCTTGCCTAATCTGTGGAGCTGTTCACTCCCAGCACATTTTTCAGTCTATTCACTCCTGCAGAAGCCATCTGGTTCTCAGCTCAGTCTTTCTCGTATGCTTGGTTTCTTTTTTCTCCTTCTTCTAAGAATCTTAGGCTAATAAAGATTTTTTAAAATATGGAGTTGGGCTGGTTAAAGTACAATGAATGTTCTTAATGGGAAAAAAAATATTGGAAACAATTTTTCAGACTTTCAATAGTTGGTTTCTCCCACCCTCTTTTTCAAAAAACTCCAACAAACTAAAAAACCCTCCAGTTTTCATTTGTATTTCCCCCCTATTTCTTCTGTGTTCTTTGTATTTTGTTTCCACCCCAGCTGGAATATATATATAGATGAAGGTAAAATATAGAGAGGAGTGCTATTTTAGGTGCAGGTTCCCTGGCACTTGGTTGTTCCCCTACTTTGGTTCTTGGGCACTACTTCAACCTCACTGACCTTCTGCCTGTCATTGCCAAAAGCATCATAATTAATGATGGAAAGGAATAAATTTTGTCCTTATGGGATTTGTTGGGACAGGAAAGAACTTAGAGTGTCCTGAAAAGGAGAGAGGGAGGTTTCCTGGCGAGGAAAATGATAAAGTTGTTGTTCCTTCCTATTCAGCTCAAGATGCTATGAATGGTTCTTGCTTTCTGGATGGGAAAGATGTGTGGTTAGTCTGCTGGGTCATAACAAATGGGGAATATATTCTCTTGCACTCCCATTTTTCACATCCAATCTACTGTTTTTCCAGTTCTAAACCTAAAAAGACTTAATGGGCTTTTTAGAGAGGGAGTGGCAAATCCTTCCTCTCACAAAGAAGTACAGTCAAGAGGCAACGAATGCACTGTATGTAAAATATATTGGATCACCTTTATTTTATTAAAGAGAAATTTAAAAAAAATAAAAGCAGCTGAGGTAGAGATTTGGCTTTGAATTTCTCTCCTTACATATTAAATGGATATGATTAGGCTCCATGCTGGGATTTCATCCTGCAGAGCTTCCTTTCAGTGGATCAAATGTGAGGTACCTGAGATGACAGCACAGTCCTGGCGGAAATGGCACAGGAATTGTGGGACACAATCCACCAAGGAAATGCTCAGCTTTACCTGGAACCATCCATGGAATTCATCAGTGAGTTGAGAGTGTAAAATCTGCAAATAGGAAGGACTGCTTGCCAGTTCTTCTAATTGCACCCCTTGTGTGTTTTTTACCCTTGCAACAGCCAACTGCTTTATAACAAAATGCCCTCAGGACTTTCTACAGTTGATTTTCTTTCCCTGGTGCTGAATTATTTATTACTTTTCCTCTACCTACACTTCTTCATGGTATATGTTATCATTTCTATTTTAAAAAGTGTTTAAAAAATCCTCAAAATAAAAATAAAAGGCAATTTGAGAGGTTAACTTGGGGTCTTCCTGTTCTCTCCAATTTCCATGCCAAGTTTCAGCATAAAACTGGTGATTTAATATATATGAAGACATCTCTTTGGATTTCCAATGGAATTTTTAATACTGAATGGAGATTGACAATCGAGGATCAAAAACATGGTTCCAAGAGGCTTTTGTGCTCTATTTTTTTTGTACTCAGAATGATTTTAACACTATTTTTTTAACATCAGATATAAAGAACACACAGAAAAGTTTAGATTAAATCCAACTACTCTCAAAAAATGGAGGATTTTGAAGAATCTGACCTTTTGGAAAAAAAATTTATCAGAGCCAGAGATAAATCCAGATCTGTGTATGATCAGGAGTCTGACTTCTGTTTTGTCAAACACTTGCTGGCAACAGAAGGAGAACCAAGGGGGAAATCTGTTAGCAGGGGCTAAGGGTGTAAAAAGGAATAAATGGATTGCACAAGCAATGGCCAGCAGGGAAAGGAGAAACTGCTTTATTTTGCCTGTAATTGCAACTTCAACTCAAGGCACTATCAGCATGGAGTGATTAGGTGGGGTGATTTAGATCTGCTCTCCAATTTGACCTGTTGCCATAGGGTTAGAAATAATATGTATTAAAATCCCCACAGGACACTGATAGATTGTCATTCTGGGTTTACCCTCCTTTAGTAAGTGAGATTCACAAAGGCTTCTCCATTTAAAATATAAGCTCTTCACCTCAGGAGGCTGATCACAACTTATTGTATATTTTTAGAGTTCTTACCATCTCGAAGGAGTTTTGTTTCTGGATAGTAAAAAGGGTCTGTTTAACTGAAAATTGATTAAACAACAAAAGGAAAATAAATTGCAGTGCCAAGTATGAAAAATGACACATGAGTTGCATAACTGCAAAGATGAATAGCTGTGCCCGCAGGCAGGACCATTATAAACAGCATCCTCTAGCTGGTTTCACTGGACTCTGAATTTTCCCTGTACATGACTTAAGATTAATTAAATAAGGCAAAAATGGTAGCTCTTTGGTATGAATAATTGTCACGTCTGCCAAAAAGTAGCCGCTGGAAAAGAATTAATCATCTCTAGTTCAGTTCCTCTTCATCAGCAATTGGCTTTGTTATGAATGAAGTTCATGTGTATTATTGACTTACTCTTCTCAGTGATAATGAAGTCTCCTTCATTCAGACTAACAGATTCCTGAAATTCAATGAGGAAGCAGTATGCTAAAATTACAGCAAGATTGATTTGTGAAGTTTTCTGGAGGTGGTGGGTACAGCTTCCCTCGAGTGCCATCAATCATACGTAGACGGAGCTCAAACTCTTTTGTTTGGAAAGATAATGAGGCTTTCCAAAAATCAGCCATAGTGACACTTAGTCTGAGGATCAAATTCAAGAGAGGAACCTGGATAACCTGAGTCTCTCAAGGAACAAACACTTTAAAAGCCACAACACTGAACACCCGAATCAATAAACACATCCAGGTATTTTGTTGTGCTGTCTGTAAGACAAAGAGACCGCTGCTCAATCCAGATATGAACTGATCTAGCCTTAAAATTTGAAGCATGACTTTTTGCACTAGAAGTATTGTTCAGTCAGGTTGGCTAAAGAGTCTTCTAGGGTCACTGTGGAGAAAGAAAAATAGTGTCAAGAGGTTCTAGTAATTGTGGCAGCAGCCTTGATGAGCAAACTTACCTGTCTTATCATATAATGCAGTGCACATTCAGCAAATGAGAAAAAATAGTCTTCATTAGGAAGCTCTACATTCATCCTCAGTACCTGAGCTTTTTATAAGGCCTTAAAGAGTGAATTTTGACTTTCTTCAAGACCCCTATTAACCTGAGATATAATTATATTAATATTATCACTGGGCATATAAACATGCATTCTTGTCAGATATTGAACATGTAGTGGTCCTTATTATCTTCTGCAACAGTGAGTTACATGTCTGGATTGGCCAATAGCTTAAGGGAAAGACAGCTGATTTATGGAAGGTTGTGTAATACATCTGGTTAACAACATGAATAGGATAAAGGTAAATCTTATTCTGGGATGTGTTCACAGGAGAACATCATGTCAGGTCCTGGAACTCTCCTTTCACACAGCATCAGTCCCTGCAGTTAGACTCCTGTGTCCAGGGTGGTTTTTTTTTTTTTTTTTTTTTTTTTTTTTTTGTGCTACTTAAGAACTGGAACAAGAACTTGAGCAGGTAACACATAGAAGGGATTCTTGAGCTTCTCATTTACAGTAAATTTGAGAAGACTTTGGTTCTACCTTCCTCAGTGGGTAGAACAGCAATCCTCCCATGTGTACAGCTCTAAATACAAAGCAGAAGAGGTTTTGCTAAATCCTGTGCAAGGTAGAGAGATAAATACTTGTTTTAGATTGCAGAAAAAAGGTGTGAAGTTTGCTGAATATTCAGGAACCCTTCCCAGATATGGTGGTGATGCAACACAAAACCAGGCATCTCGGGTGGTGCTGCATTAGTCTTCACTGAGGCCTTTCTAATCACTTTAAACAGACACCTGTCAGGGACAATTTAAACATCATTATCCTGTCCAGAACAGATGATGGTTTAGATGGACACATGCAGATGCTTCCAGAGTAAACAACAGGGTTTTTTTGGCTGAGCAGTTCTGGCTCCTGCCACAGATGTCTAACTGGGAAGTGAGGCTGCGTTCCTATCACCTTTGTGGCTGAAAACATTTCCAAAATGACGTGGCAACCACTGCATTTTTTGCCTAAAGAGAGCCATGATCACCCACCTCCCTTTCTCTGTGGTGTGCCATATGCACTTCTGTACTGCCAGGGAGATCAAAAAGGAGTGGAAAAATACCTCTAGAATTAGCACCTCTAGAATTGTAGAGCAGTTTTAGTTGGAAGATCATCTAGTTCCAAGCCCCCTGCCATGGACCCTCTCCCACTGAGATCCAGGTTGCTCCAGCACCAGAACCAGCTGGTTTGAATCTGGCAGATTCACATTTCCACAAGTTTTTGCCTTAAGCTGCAGTAACTTTGTCTTGTCTCTTCTCTGAGCACTTTGGGTTCTGTCCTTTTCCTATACTAAGCAAAACCTGTCCTGTCTTTGATACATATCTCACCTTTCTTGTTTAGTTATCCAAAACCATATCATAAATCATCAGAAAATATGTAATAGGAACGAGGGGAAAAGTACCCATCTCTGATGGAACTCTCATCAAAGAAGAAGATGCTTTTTAATTAACCCTAAGGAGTTTTAGCAAGGCAAGCCAATTTGTCTGTGTTACCATTAGTCTTGTTTCCATAGCACACTTTGGGTGGCAGATAGCAGGTCAGGTTTATTTTAATTAACTTTGGGTGCCTGAAAAAGACAGACATTTCTATCTCGTCCATCTTTTCCAATCTCAGTATCTTTCACAAGAAGATTTGAATAATAATAACACTGTAAGCTCTTCAATTCATTAATTGTTCACGAAAGAGAGAAAGAAAAAAGTTTTAAAAAAGGAATTATGTTTCCTGTAGGCTACAAAGCATTCTAGTCCTTTCTAATACGTGGTTTAACCTGCTCTCAATTAAATAAAACATATTGAAAATACTTTTTTTTTTGAAATGCAATTAATTTCAGATTAAACCTACTTTTATTCTTAGCACCTTTACATGTGGGGATCATGAACTGTGTAATCAGTGAAGGATACAGAGAGGCATGTAAAGCTCTAAACACTGGATATTAATAAAAGGGCAGGAGACAGGCCTAGGGAGCTGGAAGAAAAGTCACCTAGTCTTCTACCAGCTATTTTGCAGCCAAATGTTACAGCCATAAAATTTATGGGAGTAGAGATCTCTCTCCACTGCATACGACATTTAGCACGATGGTGTGCTGACCTGCACAAGAAACTCTCCTGTCTGTTGGAATATGACTGCTGCTCTGTTAAACTAGACATTTTACCAGCATAATTTTTACCAGATCCCTGAAACACAGAGCAGGTGCAGAAGCACCAGTTGTTATTATTATTATTAGGTAAAATGAATGTATTATCATAAGGTAAAATGCTGCCACAATAGGGGAAAATCAAAAATCAAAATCAAGTGAGACTCCTATAAGAGAAAGTTTTCTCATTAGCTTCCAGTCTGAGCCATCAATGTGGTGATGCTCTGAGACCCCACAGGATCTTTCACCCCAACTCCAGCAGGTGCTTGAAAAATAAATTCATATGGCTCCAAACTTACTAGATTGAACTCACATCTGCACACTGAAGATGTGAGGGTCTTCTTTCAAGAAATGTTTTCTGAACCACTAATCATCTAACTAACAAGAGCTTATTGTAGAGTTGTTTTACCTGTGAACTCTTTGCCATATTTATTGGGTGCACTGGATTAAGCCAAGATGAGTATTTGCTATACAATGATTATCCTGTTTTCCTCATTATGTTAACATTTATCTTTCTTCAACACAATATTTGCATTCAGAGCCTTTTTTTTCCCAGTGTTACCTGTCAATCTCAACATTTGTCATTTCTCACATTGAAAATTGTCCACTACTGCTGTTAGTTGGATTTTGTTCATATGAAACTCATTCTCCTCCCTTTATGAAAAAAGGAAACAAGTTTTAAGAAAAATTTGAGTCCCATTGCTTGAATTATTCATGGCCTTTTTTTTCCCCAGCAATTTATCTACTAAGTCTGTGATTTTCTTCTCACTGTATCTTTAGTGTATGCTTCTGGTAATACATAAACAATTCCACAAGTAATAAAGAAACAAACAGTTGGCTGAGTGCTTTACTTGAGGAAAAACCAAACCCTGCAAATATGTCCTTTTCAATAAAACAAAACAATTGGAGCTGGGTGCAACTCTGACACTGAGTCGAGCACAGCACTCTGAGCTTGATTCTAATTTTGCTTTGGTATGAATTGTGGATCTTTCCTCACTCTGGTTTGTCTGGCTCCTCACCCGCCTTCTCCACACTGGAAATCACAGGAATTAGAGAAGTGGTCTCTTCTGTCAAGCCCAGATGTTGAACAATAACCATACAAATCAGTGCTTAGTGGGTTTGGACAGAGGCTTTCCAAGTGAAAGGTTTGGACTGATTTCAGCACGCTCTGGAGGGGCTGCCAGCCTCATTCCCTCAGGCAGCAGGAGAAGCTCAAGCCCTTGTTTGCCTGAGCACGAGGTCTAAGTGCAGAAATGGTGATTTCAGTGCATGTTCTGTGCCTGCCTGTCTGGGCTCTCTGCCCATTCCACTTTCCATGTAAATCGCCGGGAATTGCTCCCCTAATTTATAGAGAAGAGGGGTTATCTTTTAAATCTTTTAAAGGAGCTTTAAAAGGCTTGGAATCATAGCATAGAGTCATAGAATATCCTCAGCTGGAAGGAATCAACAAGAATCATTGCATCCAACTCCTGGCCTTGCACAAGACAACCCAACAATCCCACCCTGTGCCCGAGAGCATTGTCCAAACCTTGGGCTCTGCCAGGCTGGGGCTGTGACCACTGCCCTGGGGAGCCTCTTCAGTGCCCAGCCACCCTCTGGAGGAAGAACCTTTTTTCCTGATATCCAACCTAAACCTCCCCTGACACAGCTTCCTGCTATTCCTTAGGTCCTGTAACTGTCACCAGAGACTGATTTCAGACCTGACTCTGTACCTGTGTCCATCTGTCCTAGATAGCTTTGGGATCAACAGCTAAGCTATTCTTATTTTTTAAAAATATTAAAACTCATTTGTGAAAATGTCTCCTTTTAATGCTGAAGGATGAAGCAAAATAGTCCAGAGAATTCAGTCAGTGAAAGGCCTGGACTGCAGAGGCAGGAATGTGTCCCCTTCCCATCTGGAGATTTAATCCAGACCATTTCAATTATTTAGCTCAGGAATGCAGCACCCTTGACATTGCAGTCAACATTTTAATTTCACATGAAATACTGTGCAATTATGACCTACTGAGAGAAATGACAGCTCCATTTATGTCACTCAGTAGAAAATTACAACTGGGTGGAACAATTACTGCAGTTTATTTTTGTTTATGAAGAAAATTATGCTTGTGGCTTTTTTCACACCCTGGGTACCTGACGGGCAGCTCATGACATGAACACAATCCCACAAAGTAACACAGAATTATTAAGATAATTTCTCAAAACCACTTCCCCAAGGCAAATGCTAAACTTTTCCTCATTTTTAGTTTTTATTTTTAATTTTAACATGACTTATGGTGGAAAGTAGAATTATAAATTAAAGGTATTTATATAGTTTTTAAGGCAAAGTTGGCATTTCCTGGGCATAATAACATTCTATGAAATATTGCAGTGCTTTGCCTGGGGCTTCATCTCACTTTTCAGCCTTCACATCAGCACCTTGTAGGCTCCCATCAAAGACAGGAAGGTCTTTGTCATGGCATTAGCAGCACTTTGTTTGTACCAGAAATGTGTCAGGAATTTCAGACAAATATTCCCAGCTTTTTTTTTGGTATGACCCTAGGAATCAGAACTCTCAGAGAGCAATCACTAATTTTATAATAATTGTCTTTTTTTTTTTTTTCTCGAACAATAGCTGCTCAGCTGCCTATTCACCAAAGGTTCTGAGCAATTTCAAGGGCCTCCACAATTCATCTACTTAACATTCCCTTTCTATAAATTTTTTAACCTATTAATTAATTTACAAAAAGAAAGGAGAAAATAAAAGCCAGTAATACTGCCTGATAAATATTTGCTTGTTTTCTCAGGGGTTGGTGGACGTTTATTGCTAAACAGTTTGAGGTGTAATTATGAACTGAATATAAATATCCAGAATATGAACACATTTAGCAAAAATGGTGATCTCTAAATTTTACAGCCCTTACATCTTGTGTTATTTGTCTACACCAATCTACTTCAAAAGAGTCCTTGTGATTGATGCTAGTTCTTCTTCCAAAGGATTTTGGACATGTCTGAGAACTATCCTGAAGCAGCATAAAAAGTAGAGCTTCTCTTTTGCTTCAGTAATTCAATATTCCTTGAGGTGTTGTTTGCTTAGGGATAGGCAAAGTTTACCCTGGTTTTAGCCTAGGATTTGAGAATCTGCACCCAGTCTCTGCCTCCTTTTCCACAGTTCTGGGGAGATTACAGCCCTTTTAAAGATTCAGAATTCACATGGTAACATGGATTTGCAGAACCACCTTTTTAATCATCTCTATTTTAATGATTCTTTAAGAATTATAGTCTGTTTGAACCACTTAATACTCTCAGAATTAATTTTTTCTGTGGATCTTGGTATTTCCTTTGAATAGTTCTGTGTCTTTGGCCGAATCATCTCCTCCTTAGCTCTCTACACAGATAGCTCTGAGCTATGAAGAAGTCTTAGCAAAGATAAAGTAGCAAAGCAGAGATGTTTAGGGTCCAGTATGCACATCGACTGATGTGCTTTTAGTGTCTCTAATTGAAATTCTGATTTCAGATCTATGCAAAAAAGTTACCTGATGCATTGAATCAGAGGTGTTCATTGTAGAGGTGACCTCTGGGTTGTTCAAAATCAAAAAAAAAAAATCACAGACATGTGATGAAAGAAATTGTCCCTTAGAGATGCAATCTGTGAAGAGCTACAAATGACCTAATCATTAATCTCTCTGATGCTTGAAGGCAGCAAGGAGCCTTAATTCTTCACACCCAAGCTGTGCCTGTTAAACACTGAGGAAAGAACCACGCTCTGGAGAGATGGGATGAGAAATGAGGATATGAAAGGAACCTCTGGAATCACATGCAGACATCACTTTTTAACTGAGTTTACACAAGTTCCTTTCATGCCAAGCTGTTCTGTGAGAACACCATCATGTGCTGGTACATCCTGGCTAAATGAACATCAAGCCTATTAACTGAGTAATTTGTCTTTTACACTGAGACTTTGCTGATGCCTGTTGGGACAGTTTTTCATTATAGATGAATTGTTTCTCCCTTCTAGCACAGGTGAGATGAGCCTTATGTGGTACTGGCAGCCACACTTAACAGGTGTCTTTAAAAATTCTTTATCATTATTACATTATCATAGTTACTTTAAATAATAATAATAATCTCATTAACCTTATTAAAACATCCACTGATGCATGATTATATTTCCTGGCTGTGAACTGCCAGGCAGCCTATGCTGCACTAATGAGTCCTTTGAAAGCTGAAGTTTTACAGCAGGTACCCACTTGTGCTGCTTGAAAAAAATTCTCAAAAACCCCTTTATTTTCAATCTCATCTCCTTGGATACCTGGCTGTCTCACTTAATAAGCTGTTATGAAGCTTAGCACAGAATTCTTTGCTCCATAAAACATATGCAAGGTTGTGTTATTCCATGTTGAATGTAAAAATTTTATTTTAAAAAGCTGTTTTTTTAAGGCTTTGTTCAGTTCAATTCACCTCTTATTTGTGGCAAATATCCCCCTAAACAGACAAAATGAGAAGAAGAATTTGTAGTCTCTGATTTACATGGAGCTTGCCAGGAGACAGAATTCAGAACAGCACATTCCTCTGTAATATATTCCTTGGGAACCAAATACCTTCTCATTGCACACCTGCGCTTTTAAAAAATTCATTTAGTGCAGCTGAAATGCCTCAGCTTAGCAGCTCTGGAGACAAACATCCTGTATCCACCCACAGAAAATGGGCTGCCTTAGGCAAAGCAATCCCACTGACTTCTTTGAGTCCACATTAGCAGAGATGGCTGTTGGGCTCCTTCCCTCATAAAATTGCTACTTTTATGGCTTTAATTCAGTGATACCATGGGAATCTGTCCGTCCTGCTTCAAGAAGATTTAGGAATTCATCTTTATCCTTCAGAAAATGCGAGCTAAGAGGTTCCTGCCATGGGAATTATTTTGGCAGATCACACCAGAAGGCAACACTCAAATATTGG
Organism: Phylloscopus whistleri; assembly: GCA_017589585.1. Taxonomy (NCBI): domain Eukaryota; kingdom Metazoa; phylum Chordata; class Aves; order Passeriformes; family Phylloscopidae; genus Phylloscopus; species Phylloscopus whistleri. Next base: position 2,610,010 of record JADMLD010001546.1, on the reverse strand, counting down.
GTGGGGTGTGGGTGAGGAGGGAAAGGAAATTTATGCTCTGAAATGGATTTTTTTTTTTTTTTCAAGGGAGGAAAAACTGGTGAATCCTACTGGACAGAAGCACAATGTGGCCTTTGGGTTGCCTCCCATGAGCCTGCTGCCCACTTTCCATGCTGGAAGAATGGAAAATCAGTGTCAGAAGTCTCACTGAGAAGGGGAATTGCATGCAGCAGCTTGTGAGCCAGCCTCAGGCAGGTTTCTGTGGAAGCTGGCAAATCCTGACCCCAGCTCCTTGGTGCCCCAGCTGAGGAGCTGTGGACTCCATCTCTGATGCAGACCAAAAGCCAAAGTGCAGGGACATCCTGGAGCAAGATGTGTGAAAAAAAGCCAGATGACTGGGAAACCTTGGGGTTTGGCTGCCAGCCAGCAGTGGAAGTGCTGAGCAGGTGGGCTGGCAGAAGATAAGGAGGATGGGGATGAAAAAGTGCTTCAAGTTGTGTTTAATTTTTTACAGGAGCCATGGAGAGCACCACAGGAGCAGCAGAGAGGCAGAGAAACTCAAAGCAAATTGGATGTTTGTTACTTTTTAATTGAACTCTGGGACCGAAGCCAGGGATCTGACAGAAACAAAGATATGATTCAAAAAAAAGAAAGGTCACAGGTACTGGGGGATGAATTTTGAGCTCTAAGTTGGGGATAAGCTCTTTGCCAACAACAGAAAATGTGAGGCAAATACATGAGAAATGTATTGACTGAAAAGAGACATTCACAAAAGTGAACAAAGGGTAAGCATCATCATGTTGGAGATTTGCTGTGATGTCTTTGATGGCATCAGAAGAATGCACTCAGCAGAGTGGTGTTGGACAGAATCACTGAGGCAGAGCTGGAGTTCCCCTCCTGACTGCAAACAAGTGAAGCATCTGCTTGACAGAGACACTTGACCCATTTCCCATCAGAGCAGCCCCTCCCAAAAAGAGATGTCATGAACAAAATGGATATTAATGTTTTCAAAGTCTAAATAGAAGAATAAAGGGAGTAAATTGACTTTTTCTCACTGGTACCTTCAGGCAGACCCAAACAGGCTCAGGCTTTTACTCCAGAATAGTCCCTGAGTAACTCAGCAGGTATTTGGGGAATAACACTGTGATGTCTTTGGCACTGGGAAGATGGCTGTGATTGTGCTCCAGCAATGATCTGCTTGAGAAATTGCCATTTTCACAGTTTGCTGAAGAGGTTGTGGTTTGTACCCAAAGTGTTCCAGCCATGGATATCACCACTGCACAGCAGGCAATGAAAGGGAATACTGTAAGCAGCTTTAAGACAGCTAATGGATTTTTGATCTGGGAAAAGATGGTAGAAGTACATCCACAGCTTGTTGTGGGATTTGGGAAGAATCAGAGCAAATGGACTGAAATAAGTAACTGGTAATGAAGGTTCCGTGTAACACAGGAAAAAAGGTCACAGCAAGGCAAATCATGGAATAGTTTAGGTGGGAAAAGATCTTTAAAATCATCGAGTCCAGCCATCAACCCAGCACTGTCACACCTGTTTCCTTGCCTTTTGCAGGTGCTTCCCAGGGGTTTCTTTTATAGGTGTGAGGGAGGTTGGCCACTGTGCTCCTGACCCTGCCCAGGTCCCATCAGCTGAAATCAAATAGGTTGATCACAATAAATGTGCTGACATCCACACTGTTCATCCCAGAAGAGAAGAAATGGGTATAAAGATGTCTTGGAATAAAGATGTGAAGATTGGGTGACATTGAAGATGTGTGCCTAACTCATCTGCTCAAAGTGGTTTTTTTTGTGCTGGGAGCTGAGCTCAGATTTTAGGGTGATATTTCTCACAGCTATTCATTTAAAAAAAGAAAAAAATCACTCTGAGCTATTATTCCGGGAAGCAAAACCAGTCTTTGATACGACAGGTGAAAACACGCTATTTTGATTTATTTTCTGTTTTAAAGGACTTACAGTTTCTGACTCTTTATAGTACAAAGCATTGACAAGTTTTGAGGAATTTCACTGCTTTTGGTTGTGAATTTCATCTGTTCCTGACTTACCTGTCATGTTTCCTTACACAATTCTATTAATTAATGTGGGAGTACTGAATTAATCAGACTTACACTCTTGCCTAGCAGTGTCACCTAAAGAGTCTTTCCTATCTAAGGCATTTTCTGGGTTGTCAGCCCCACACTTGTCCCCAGTCACTATATGCAAAACTATGATTTATTAAGCATTTCTTTTTCTAAGCAAACTCTAGGTGGAGACACTTATCCATAAAATTATTTTCTTTAACAGAATTTGTGAGATGAACAAACCACTCCCATTTGAAAAAAAAAACAAAACCAAAAACTTGGAGAATTCATTTCCAGACTCAAGGTTAATACAAAAATAATATAAATTATTAAGTGATAAAATCTAACACAAATGTCACTAAAAAACCCGCAACAAACCCTTGTAAATGTTAAACTAAATCTGTGAATAAATGATGTGGTGTTACCACACACACCTCTTTTTTTTTTTTTAATATTCAGATTAAAAATAGTTTTCTTTATCTATTCCCTTTTGATTTAAAATGTAACCAGTGTTAAGATTAAAAGAGAGCTCAACTTTTTTTCTTAAAAACAATGGTTAAGTGACTGTCCTTAAAATGTTGGGAAGTCATATTACATTTCTGAGGAAGATTCCCATGGTTATTTAATAAATAATGAGATCATTCTATTTAGTGAGCATTTTGTTTGCACCCTTCCTCTAAAGAGCTGTGATCTGTGAAGCACTTAATTTAATTTATCTTCTAGCACTAGTGTTGTCATTAAATACAATTCCTGAGAGCCTTGTGTGGCTGTGGGTTGACCCTGGCTGGACACCAGGTGCCCACCAAAGCTGCTCCATCACTTCCCTCCCCAGCTGGACAGGGGTGAGGAAAAATAAGGAAAAGCTCTTGGGTCAAATGAAGGCAGGGGGAGATCCCTCACCAGTTACTGTCACTGGAAAAACAGACACTGCTGGGGGAAATTAATTTGTTACCAGGCACATTAGAGTAGGGTGGTGAGAAATAAAACCAAATCTTAAAAACACCTCCTACCCACCCCTCTCCTTTTCACAGGCTCAAATTCATTCCCAAATTCCCTATTTCCTTGTCTCCATGGCACTGGGGCTGGGCATGGGGACTGTGTCACTTCACCATGCCCTGTCTCTGCTGCCCCTTCCATGGAAACCCAACACACTTCCTTACCCCTAAAAATATCCCTGGTGCTTTCCCTCTTGCCACAGCCTTCCTTAGAAAACATTTTCTTGGCTTTCCAACATGAAGTGGGTGAATAAAACATATTCTCCAGTTTGACTCTTCTAACAGTTCATTTTATTTAATGTTCCTGTGTAGTGGAAAGAGGAAGTCATGATGATTACATATGCATAATTCCCTTTTGCATAATTTTCTACATTATGTCTTCATTAATACATACAATGTTTAAGGAGAGAATTATTCCCTCTCCATTTTTTATTGACTTAAACTCTCCCCTTTTCCCACAATCTAAAGGAAGTCAGGACTGTTTAAAACATAAAAAAACCCATGAGAAATCATTGAATGCAGGAATGAATACACAGCATTTGTTCTCCATATGATGATTTTGAAAATTCAGACTTCTGGTAGAAATCTTAAAATCCATTATGATAAAGAAGAGAGGAATCGCCAGAAAAAAATAATAATAAAAAAAACTGTGTTAGGAAATTCATATCTCTCCCAGTCTCAGTCACCTCTGTGCAGGAATTAATCAACTTTGGGTCTTTGATTCCATAGTCTGAAACCTTCGCCGTGTTTAAGGAACTTTTGTAAATAAAGAACATACGAGTTATTAAATGAGCACTCAGTGGGTTACTACACAAATCCATCATGAAAAAAATCACTTATGCAGCTGATTTACTGTGCCAGTCAAACAGTTGTAAGAAACACTTGCAAAGATGGCAAAAGTTTGTAAAATATTTCAGGGAAAAGCTTTGAGTAACCACTTTGTTTTATATTATATAAAACATGTAGTCATTATTCAACTTCACGTTTCCTGTTTCTAAAAAACCTCACCCAACCGACCAACAAAAATGTAACACCTAAGCAGCTCCATGGCTTTAAATTCAGCATAGACAGGGCAAGTCTTGCATGTTTTCACCTCCACCCATATTGCTCATGATAGCTGATAATGAGCAGTGCCAGCATTGACTCTGATTAGGAAAATGAATCCAGAAAGATAAAAATCAAATCCAATTATCAGGAAATTGACAACACCCAACAACAACAGGGAAAAAAAAAAGCTTAAAAAAATCACTTTTGTAAAGTCTCAGCATTTTTCAGGCCTTGCTGATTTCATTCCTGGTCACTGTGCTTAGCATCTTACAAGCAGATTGATGTGTGGTTTCAAGATATTTAATAATGGATCCTTAAAATTCAAAAAGCCCCATATTACCAGCTCTTCTCTCACCTTCATCTGGATGCAATAACTGTTGTCTCCTGCATTCAGCACACAAGTACTCCATGCTGTTACATGGGGTTCTCATCAGACTGTTAATTAGTTCTGATATATTAACCCACTAGGCTGTGAAACAAGCCTAGCAGAGAAAACACGCTTTACTTTCCTCTTTATGTTATTTTATAGCAGTGGAACTCCATCAGTTTCCTGGTGTTGCTCCCAATAAACACGAACGAGAGCCACAGAAGAGTTGATGCTTGTGAAGAGGAGAGCAGCCAGGGCAGCTTGAGAGGAAGCAGCAAGAGGAGTCACAGAACACAGAATATCCTGAGTTGGAGGGGATTCACCAGGACCATCGAGTCCAACTCCTGGCCTTGCACAGAACAACCTAAAGAATCCCACCCTGTGCCCGAGAGCATTGTCCAAACACTCCTTGGGCTCTGCCAGGCTGGGGCTGTGACCACTGCCCTGGGGAGCCTCTTCAGTGCCCAGCCACCCTCGGGGGGAAGAACCTTTTTTCCTAATATCTAACCTAAACCTCCCCTGACACAGCTTCCTGCCATTGAATGAAATCTATTTATCACCTTGGCCAGTGATAAAACACAGACAATTCAGAGAGACATCGAGCTTCTCAGCTTCCTTGGAAAGGCTCAGTTTCTTCAGACTTTTCCTCTGTCTTATAAATCAATCTAATTTTTAAATCTCCATATTAAATAGCAATACAGCTCTATTCCCAACAGAAATGCATATATTTCACTTAATGTATGCTTCATCTTTTCCTCTCTCTTAATTGTAGCTGATGGATGCTTCTTGCCCAGTTTCTTTTCTCTCCAGTGCACTCAAATCACTGTGCATGTTCATACAAACACTTAATTACCAGTGTTACTTGAAAATGCATCTCTCTGCCATGCACATGGTAGGAAGATGCTGTGACTTTGTTCAGCAGTTCCTTTGTTCAGGCATGGACCCTGATTCTAAATGGAGTTTGCCAGTGTTTCCACGGAAACCAATCAAAACTCATGAAAGGACTGATTTGACTAGCTCCAACCAGCAGTGCTTTATTTCATTTGAGGGCCCAACAGCAAAAGATATCACTTTCATCTACTTGAAAAAGAAAGTGGGTTAAATTGTTGCATCAGGGGTTTGATGATGGCAAGAAAAACAACTTTATCCAGCTGATTTGCAGGCAGGTTGTCTGTTCATCCTTGATGGCAACTCCCAGCTCCACACCTCCATGCACATCCCAGTGCCTCTGCAGTACCTGCAGCGAAGCAGCACAGTGGAGACAGTCCCAAGTCCTCCCCTTTCCTGCCTCTTTGCCCTCTGTGCAAATTTACAATAAATTCTTAGTCATCAGATCATAATATTCTAGCTGGGGGAATTTGATACATAATTATTCAGTTCTTACCTACCCTCATTTTACCAGCCTTTTAACACCCAGTGTTGATTTGTATTATTTTTCTTCCAACTGGAGGAAGAAGCTGCATGAAGTTTTATGGCAGACTTCATTTACTGTCTTGTACATTGTTGCAGTAATAAACTCAGCATGATTGCATGCATATATTAATTTAGAGCTTTGAAATGGGACCATTTACACACATGATGTATCTTCAGTCTGAAGCTTCTTACAGCCAGTTCTGTCTGACCCAGAGAAAACCTGTGTTGTGCAATGATCCAAAAGAACTGCATCCCAAAGTTCACAGCAGAGGTTCTGCTACTGGATTGGATGAGAAAAAAAACAGCAGAGAGAAAAGAAAAAGGATGGAGAAGAGAGGACGTAGGAGTTTAACTGAAAGATCTTCATGATGCCATAGGGAAAGGTCACCTCACTGGCTCTGTGGAGAAATAAATGCAGCAAGGACAACCAATTGTCCCCTGAACTGTAGTGATAATTGACTCATGTGGGTCGTTCCTGCCCTAAACAGCTCTGAAGGGTTAGAGGCACTCTACTGCTTTGACTAAAATTCTGGAAGTAAGCAGCTGAAATCCATTTAAATCTGGTTTATGTGCCCAAACACTGTTTTTTATCTGGGCTATTAGTCATCTTAACATCAGGTGAAGAGCTATTTGTTATTTAAATAGCTTAAACTCCTTGTAAAAGAGCGGGTCTGCCTCTATATTTCTTTCTCTTAATCTGCAGTTCTCACCTTTATGTTTATGATTTTTTAGCTATAAAAGGAGCTGCACCCAAACATCGCTTTAAAGTTTGTAGAAGTTTGCACTTCAGTCCCACTATGATGCAACACACTTTCAAAGGATGTGCCTTCACTCCCACAACAAAGGCATATCCATTTTTTTTCAGTCAAAGGACCTTTAAAGAAATTTCTTTTAATAAGGTTATACACTATGGAGTTCAGACAGAAAGAAAGGGACCCTTAGGAAAATTTATCACTGGAATAATGGGAAAATGCCAAGACTAACTCCTCCACAGGGTAAAAATATACCACCTTTGTCCCAGTTCTGCAAACATATTGGTGAATAAATCGGTATGGGGGGATGACCCCACTCAAGGCATTGGGATAAAAGTGATGTTTGAAGAAATAATCCAAGTTATGAACCCTTGGAGAATCAGAGCACACTGGCTGAAGACAGTCTGGTTATTTTGTCATGTCAGAGCTCTTACTGAGCTTTATCAACGCTGCTAAACCAGGGGGATACAATTATCAGTTTTCAAATACAGTCCAGGTTTCTTGGTGTACAGATGGTACCCTACAGGGGCAAAAAGAAATGTGCATGAAAGGCAGTGTGGGCAGGAAAGGGAGGGGATTCTGCCTCTCTGCCCTGCTCAGATGAGACCCTGCAGATGAGAATCCTGCAGAGCTGTGTCCAGCTCTGGGACCCAGCACAGGATGGACATGGACCTGCTGGAGTGAACCCAGAGGAGATACCAAGGAGATCACAAGGATGGAGCAACTCTGCTGTGAGGAAAGGCTGGGAGAGATGGGATTGTTCAGCCTGGAGGGGAAAAGGCTCTCAGGGTAACCTCATTGTGGCCTCCCAGTGCCTGAGGGGAATCCACAAGAGAGGTGGGACAAGAGGATTTGCAGGAGCCTGGAGTGACAGGACAAGGGAGAATGACTTCAAACTGAAAGAGAGCAGGTTTAGATTAGATATTAGGAAAAAAATGTTCTCTTTGAGGGTGGTGAGGCCCTGGCAGAGGGTGCCCAGAGAAGCTGTGGCTGCCTCTGGATCCCTGAAAGTGTCCAAGGCCAGATTAAATGGGGTTTGGAGCAGCCTGGGATGGTGGAAGCTGTCCCTGCCCATGGAATGAACTACATGGTTTTTAAGATCCCTTATGACCCAATCCAGCCTCTGATTCTTTGACTGCCTGTGAACAACATGGGACAATGCACACTTGGATTTACTGGCATGGGGAAGGGTTTTAGGCCACAGACCACTCTGCCAGCTCAAAACCTCTGTCCCCATCACTACCATGGCAAGTGAACAACCAACCTGCCTCTGGGGAAAAATCTCACAAAAAGCACACCTGGTCTGCCTCAGCCAGCACTTAATGGAAACTTAAAAACAAATCAGCAGTTTACACATTTTCACAATGCCTAAAAAATGCAGTTCTAAATTCTCCTGTATGTCTAACTGTTATACAACCCATATTCCTACTGCTTATATTTGTCTTATAATAAATACAAAACCATACCCTGGTCAATGGGCACACCATTAATTTATTTATTTCTTTAGCTTGTTTATTGCTGTTTGATGTTTTGTTGTAAAAATTTGTATTGATAGGCATCACTTGCAAAAATGAGTTTTGATAATATAGATGACTAAACTTCCAGTTTTTGGAGCAGCAATGAAAATAGAAGAAGGGATAATAATTTTAGAGAAAAAAAACATTCTCTTTGGAAGCAAAGGCAGTCAGTGCTAATGGCTTTAAAATATTTTCCTTCTACAATTAATAACCCAGTGACATGGATCTTTTCAGGCTATTACTGAAGAGCTGTGTGTTTGATACCACTGGCGTCACTTTAACAAATTGTTGTATGAAATAGCCCTTCAGAGCTTTTGTTGATTGATAACTGAGTTAAAGAAACTTCCTTTTGTAGAAAAAAGAGAGTGAGGTGGAGGGATGCAAATGACTTCTAACTGCAGATCAGAAAAGGGCCACTCCATCATTCTGTCTGCAGCCTGTCAACATAAATTTCAGTAAGTGTTCTTAAAAAAAAAAAAAAAAAAAAAAGAAAGAAAGGAAGAAAATGAAGGACCGAGAGTGCCATTTTAAACATCAATATTTCAAATAAGTTCCCACATAGTTTACACAGCAGGCTTAAGTTTTGCATAGATTAACAGAGAGAACTTTTCTCAAACTTGTGATAGCATTGACTGATCTTCTCCAACAATTGCTGTTCATCATTTCTACTTTAAAGATTCCCCTAATATAAAAACCATTGTATCTTTTTTTTTTTTTAATTTTTTTTAATGCTTTGCTTTTCCTCCCCCTTCCAGCACCAGGACTCAGCTGTTGCTTTACAGACTTATGGCAGGGCACAGGTTTATGTGCTTGCAGAAAGTTCAGCTCCATAAACCTGTTCTGGAGAGCAGAACCTATAAATGCTGCCCTGCACAGACCACTGAGGGTTATACCTCTGTCATATTTACTGGGCTAGATGGAGATGAATCATTAAAGCAATATCTGTAGGCGAAGGAAGAAGTTTTTGTCTTTCAAATCCTCTTGTAGGGAAATGACAGCTCACCTGGAGCAAGGTTAAGTCAAGACAGAAGTTTTCACCTCTGAAATAGTGATAAAATTTGAGCCTTGATACAGCATGCTTTGGTTTTAATTTAGAACACATTTCTAGGTGCTAAAATTATTTAATTTCCAGAAGATGAAAAAATGTCTCAGTCAGAGTAAGAGACTTTGAAAAATCTTATTATTTAATTCTAAAGGCAGGGAGCAAGCATTAAATACAGGCATTACTCAGCATTTAAGTAGCATGAGAATTCACTGTCAGTCCTTATGGAGTAGGTCATCTTTAACAGCAGGAGGGGAAAGCAAGCAAGGAGGCAGAATTTGAGAAAAAAGCTGATTTAAATAATCTGTGTGTAATTTTAGCCAGTGGAAGAGACATCTTCAAAATTTCTCCTGCTTTGGACAAAGCTATTACCAAAGAACATCCCAGGTCTGTGTATTGCTGCCCACTAAAACTCCACAGTTCAGTAATTGTGAGACACAAAGCTGGGGAAGTAGAACTGTGTTTATAACAGGTTTGACCTATGGCTAAAGCACAAGAGCTGCCTGTCTGAAAGGCTGTGAGGAAGTTTTCACAGTGAACACAGGCTGGGTTTTTAAATCTCTGCGATGAAATGATTGTTTCACTTAAAAGCTGCGCTGCGGGCAGGCCGAGAGGTCTGTGTATTTAAGGTTGCCTGACACTTTCCATTACAAGGACCTGTTTTCAGACACTCATACCTTTGACAAATGTGAACAGTTTGGACTGAAATATCTCATGCCAGGTGTCTGCCTCAGACATTAATTCTGCAAGGAAATTATGTCAAGGAAAGTTTAATGTTTTTCAAGTATAAGGCAAGGAAAAAATACTGTGCTTTATTCTTAGTGAAAATAGGGATTTTTTTTTAACTCTAAGCAGAAATGCATCTATCTTGCAGAAAAATTACTCAAAGCCTGTTGGGAGGTCTTTTCTGTTTATCAGTGTTTTGTGATCAACCACTTAAAAGTGGTTTTTCTGCCTTTTTTAAAGGCACAGTTTGGAATGGACTTGCAAAAAACCCACTACCAAGATATCCACGTGGAGCACGTTCCTGCTGAGAGTTGCCGTTGAAAAGGGAATAACACCCTGAAATTTTAGTCCTCAATGGATTTTGAGTCAAGCAGGACATGGTTCTGACACTACACTGAGGTCCAGGAGGATCATTGTCATGATTTAGGAATGCTATTCTCCAATTTAGTGCACAGAAAATTGGACTTGCTTTAATTCTGGTATTTCTTATTACTTGGGAGTTGCTTTTTACTATTATGGGTTTCCTTAAATCCAGTTATGGGAATATGTTGTACAGTATCTATCTGTCCATCCATCCATCCATCCATCCATCCATCCATCCATCCATCCATACATGAAGGACATGAAGTATCCCCTGTTCCCAGCCAGTTTTTAGCATTTTTACCTTTCTCTGTGCATCAATATAGTGTCAGCTTGATCTTAATGAAATATTTTGTTTTTCTGCCAAGCCCAAGTTGTATATCCAGGGATGGCCAATGTCTCTGCAGGATTTTCCAAATTCCTTTTGCCAAGGCAATTACACTGGAAAGGCAGCAGTGTGGGTGGAGTCAGATCAGATGGATGCATATGTGACTTGTGTTTGAATGGATCTTGAGCCACTCACTGGGCCCAGTGATGCAAGAGAATTTCAATTTTCCTGTTTTGCTCCTGCAGTTGGTGCTCCATCTGCTTCTAAAGGGGTGCTGGGAACCTGAACCTCTGACAGGTCTGGGAAAAAAAAAAAAAAAAACCACCAAAAAAACCACAACAACTTAAGTTGTTATCAGGGTATTCAGATCACAACAGACTTCCGTGTGAAAGATTTTGGGGAGTTATTTTCACATTTGGTATTTTTTGTAATGGGAGGTTGGCTAAACATTGGTGAATAATATCCCAGGTAGGACTGAGCCCATGTCACAGGGAAAAAGGACAGGGTCATTCATTTTCCAAGAGTTCTTTGAGCCCTATTCCTGGGGATTTTGAGGTTCTGTGACCAGCACTGATATTGAATTTACATTGAAATTATGTGCTTCTTGGTGCTATGGACTGAGAATGGATGAGAATCCTTGCGTGGAATTAAATCAAAATTAACTCTTAGAGATGTTTTCAGATAAACAGCTTACCTCAACTCTCACTATGACTACCAGAGCCCTGGAGATGGATTCACATGACTGAAGGTAAGTGTCCAGGGCTGTTTTAGACACCCTGACATACTCAGTGACTTGTCTTGAAGTCCAGTAGATGTACAGGTGTCACTTTGCTATTGCAATTTTGAAAATTTAGTTTTAACCAAATTTTCATCCTGCTGTTTTAATCCTGCTGTGCTGATATGGTTATAATCACTCCAGCCCATTCAGGGGTGACCTTTATTCTAATGCTTCTAATTTACAAATATTTTGTTCCTTTATTCAGAAAAGAAATTATGTCCTTACTTTGCTGCCATAAATATTTTGTGGTTAAGCTTATATGGAGGATTTCTCTTGGGAATTTTGTCTTTGTAGGGCTAAAGTTCTTTGAAATCTTTCAGTTTCATTTTTCTCTTACTTTCATCTTTCTATAAGAAGCATTAATGGAATGACAACTTTGTTCCTTCTTTTCTCTCTAAAACCAGACAAAAAAGTTTCTATTCCTTCCTTTATAAAATGTAAATAGGCTGAAATGAATAAGAATCAGAGTGCCTTTGGAGATTGGCCTTTTTGATTTTAAATGTCCCAATTAAAACCTAGTGCTTGCTTCAAAACATCTGGTGAGTTTATGAGAATTCATATATTCCAGAGATATGACAATTCCTACGTACATATTTTATTGCACTGTTCCTGTGAAATACAGTGTAGACAGAAATATTGTCCCCTTGCCTCAGCAGGGTTGACAAAGGAGAAAAATAGGGCCACAAAAATTTCCAACAGGTTTGGAAATTTATCTGATCTGTAGAAGGTAGTCCTAAGAGGAAGACAGACATCCTGTGAGGTGATTTAGATCCAAGTTTTTAAAGATATATAGATATTGGCCTGTTTTGCTGGGGGACTGAAGCTGACTGCTGGTTCCTGGTGTATGAACTCCATAAGCATTTCAGCCTGGAGGTGTGGGAAGAGGTCACTTGGTGGCCAGATCTGGTGTTCAGAGGTGGGACACCTGGACTGGTGCCTCCCAGGGATGAGGACACCAGTGAGTTTGGTCCCTTGCTTGCTCTTCTGGGTTCCCAGATAAAGGTGAGTCCTGCTCCTTTCTCCTGCAGTCACAGGAAAATAGAGATGGGGCTGCAGCCTTTGATGAGCTTACAGATGTCCATGTGCAAGTATTTAAGCTGAGTTTTCTGGGGAGTGTAAATAGGAAAATTCCTGAGCCGTTGGTGTTTTCCAGAGCCTCTCAGGTTCTCAGGAAACAGCTCTGAGAGCACATGCAGGGAGAAGGCCAGGACACCACCAGACAGTGCAGGTGGCCTCTGAGCCAGGGGAGGCTGGGGCACCTCCTGAGCTTGGATGGGCACAGCCTGCTCATGTTTTGTGATGGACACCTAAGAATTCCCAGGTGTTTCCCTCCAGGCTACAGATTTCTCAGAGGGGAGAACCCTGGGCACAATCATCCTCTTCATATCCTTTCAAGGATGCTGAGGAAACACTGAATTTTAGGCAATCCTTAGCTAAAGTCACTGAATTGTGGCCAATCCTGGCTGTGGGATCTGAGTACCTGAGGTGTGGGAACTGACTTCAACTTTGGTCCCATTTCCTGTGTTTTGGAGCTGTTCTCTGTCACTGCCTTTCTCTGCAACTACAAACAAATAAATTCACTGTCTTGGTTTGGAAAGACAGGTGTCTGCCAGGGAAAGTTGGACCTCCCCTTGGATTGGAGAATGTAAACCTCTTCCCTCCAAATTATTACAATTTTGAAATTAAGGGGCTTTCAGGCAAAGATATGGGAATAAGAATAACAGATCTTTTTTCTGGAATATTAAAAATACAAATATAGTAATACAAAAGAAAAAAACCCCAAAACCAACAATACAAGCAAACAACAAAAAGTCCTAGAAACACTGACAGAGTCAAAACACAACATGACACGCTGTTGGTCAGGGTGTTGGTAGCAGCCCAATCAAGTCCTCCTGCAGTGACAGATGTGGTTCTGTTGGAGCAGAGATGATCCTGTAGGAGGGTACAGATTTCCTCTGTAGGTCCACTGGAGGTGAGATGGGTCTGGTCTTCCTCTGGGAATCCAGTGCAAACAGGCTGTGCTGGTGTTCTGAATCTCAGGTTTTATCCAGCTGGGAATGCTGGGCTCCTCCCCCTGGGTGGAGCATCTCCCAGTGGGATGATGTAATTGTATCAGCCATGCAGTGAGCCTCGATGGCCCATGAACAGCAGATACCCCTGAGGGAGGATGGGTCCTGGAAGAGATAAAGAAACACTGCCCCACCTGGTTTAACAGCTGCCCATTAACAGAAGGCACCTGCCCCCTCCTCCCCAGAGTTATGAGGAATGGGTCATACAAGAGATAAAGAAAACACCTCCCCAGCTGGTTTCAACAGGTGGCAAATAGAATGCACACTTTTGGTTACATAATGCAACCCAAGACATTCACCTTCCTGGGTCTCTCTGCCCCCAGCCCTTCTCTCTGCCATGCAATAACTCTCCTGAAGCAGAGCCAGCCTGGCTCTGTGTGTTACACCTGCTCTGGTGAGATGTGGAAAAGAAGGGCAGGGGGATTTTGGTGCTCCAGGAACACTGGTGTGACAAGGGAATCCCAACTCCTTACAGCCCCATATTACCATGTTTAATGCAAAATGCTTCAGCATTAGGATTTGATGGAAAACTCTGACAGCTATAGTGCAGTTGGGAAATCACAAAATGCCTTGGGATCCTTGTAGTCAATCTCTGCAGACTCATAAGTATGCATTTGCCCTAAATTTCATGTGCTACATACCTAAAAATCAAACTTTTTTCTGCATTTATTTCTGGTGTGATTCAAAGCTCTAAAATGCAATGAATTACAATTAGCCATTCCCACATCCCCAAAAAGTAAAACAAATTTCTGTCTTTAAAAAAATTTCATTGCACCATTTTTCCAATAGGCCCAGAGAACTTAGAAAGAATGATAAATTAGTAAAAATGATCCTTTGGGTACATTTTTATCCCTACCCAGCTTATAAATAGGTTGCGTTAAAAAAACGAACAACCCCTTGAAGTGCATTTTAGTAAGTAAAATAAAACTATTCAGATTTATTGCAGCTCAAGTAACAACAAACAAGCCAGCTGAAAAATAAAAGTAAAGAGTTTCACAATGTAATGAATGGCAAGGTAAGAGCTATTATTTGTATGAAACTTGCTTAAAAATAAGCATGCTGTTAGCAAACTATATAACATTTTTCTACAGCGTACTACTTCCCAATTTTGAATTTTTTTTTTAATGAATGGGGGAATTGGTGTTATTTCCTAAAGCACTCTGATCAGGAATTGTTGTACTGAGGCATCCAGCTGACTTACTAGCTCGAAAACCAGAATGCAGGGAAGGAAAGGGAAAGCAAAAAGGAATCAATGGGTGCTAAATAACTCCAGCTGAAAAGAAAGCACATGTCAGAGATGCATTTAAGCATGGCATGTCCAGGAGTAGTAGGAATTAGCATAACTGCTGCCATAGAAATCAGCAAGAGTTGAATCATCAAGTTCTACGGGTGATGACTCAGAAAAACGCTGAGTGCTTTTGGAAAATCTTGCTCCAGTAATTTGACTTTTACTTTTTTTTTTTTTTTTTTTTTTTTTTTTTTTTTTTTTTTTTTTTTTACTACTTGGTAATATTAAGAGAAGGGGAAAAGAATAGAAGGCTGTGCACCATTTTGTCACACCTGGCATGGTGGTAAATCCAGTTGTGCAGTGATCTCTATGCACCATTACAGAGCTGGAATTTGCTGTCTGAGAGCACCAAACACTTGAGGGGTTACAGATCTGAGCTGCATGACATTTTTGATTTGGTGAGTGAACTGCTCTGACACTTCTGAAATACACTGCCAGTTTTATTTCATTCAAAACTCCATGGATGTTTCAACCCTAAATCATAAATGGTTTAGGCTGTCCCACAACTGCACTTTCAATGAACAAGTGACTTGTCCCTCCCAAAATCTCCACATTTGCAGCTTGTAGTAGGAGCTGGAAGAAACAGGCAGCTCCACAGCTCTTATTAGTCCAGTGGAAGCCAAATGGCAAATCCCTGCCTTTTGATCAGCTCTGAGTGACAGAGATGGCAAAGCTGACAGTGAATGCTGACAGAATAAGTCAGCACATGGCAGGTTTTAGACTGAGTGTATGAAGGAAGGAGTGAACCAAAGTGAGAACAGAATCTTTTTTTCTCAATCTTTCCACTACGAAACTGCACCATGTCAAGATAATTGAAAAACTGCTGATTTTTCTTCCTGCTCTCTGAAAAGGAAATATGAAGCTTTTAATGGAAAAATTATTATAATATTATTAAGTTCTATAAAACAATTTAAAGCAGACAGAAAAGAAAGCCAACTCTTTGTAAAACACATTGATTTAAAATACGAAAGGAATTTGTGGAGGCAGGGGAAAGGAACATGGCTCGCTGTTAATTACTGAAACACCTTTGATTTGTGTAGCCAATAAACCAGAATGAACTAGATGAGATGCTTTAGATAATGTAAGACAAGTATTGTCCCTATACCCTGGCAACAGATCAAGAAAAATTGGCAGTGATTATTATGTTGTATTTGAGGCACTGTTTCTGTCTCTAATCCTTTCCTTTTGTTTATTTCTGTTCATCACTGGAGTGATTTCATTCTTGAAAATTATGTATATTTTACAAAGAAGGTAAATAAAATTAGTAACTTGTTGCCTGGAGAAAGGTCTGGCATTTGGCTCATGAATGAAATTTCAGCCCTTTTATTTCTGTGTTTCAGCACAAAAAAAAAAAAAAAAAAAAAAAAAAAAAAAAAAAGCTTCTTTTAGTGATTTCAATTTCTTGCAATCTCCAAAACTTGGACCCAAGTCCTTGCAACAACAGTTGTTTTCCTTTTTGTTCTGCTGAGTTTCTCTGCTTTGCTCTCCAAGTTTTGTTCCAGTGGAAAGAGAACATTAGGGATGTTGACCTTCCACTTTGATGAATGAAGAAGGCATCAGACATAATCTACTACCCCAGCTTCTCCTCTGCACAGGCTGTAACTGAGTAGTCTCCCAGGAAGGACATGAAGTTGGCATCCTTCACACCTGAGACAGAGTAGCTATTACAGGACAAGTAAATCCTCTCACCTTGCTTCCAGAGTCCACACAATCTTGTTCTGCCTTGTGTGTCTCAGATAAAAAAAAAGACACGAGTTCACCTTTTGAGGTGTTTGTTCAGCATCTTAAAAAGAAGCAAAAAAACCCCTCCCTTTGATTTTAGCTAGTAAATGCAAACTTTCACTTCTCCTTTTTGCAGAGAAAACAGTTGCTGTCAAATTTGACTCCAGAGGTTTGTATGGAACAAAAGCTTGGGTAACCCAGCATCTTTTTCTTTTCTATTTTTAGTGACAGTTTGAAAGGAAATTCCTAAAGCGGATTTTCATTCCTTCTCCTTAGGGTACATCAAACTCAGCAGGTGGCAATATAAACTTCAACAGCTGACACAATGATTCTCACCCATACCACTTGGAAGAACAATTTTTAGGGGAAAAATAAAGTGAACTTTTAAAAATACTCTTATCTGATATGAACAGAGGAGAGAACATCAAGAAAACTGAAGTCAGCAACTGCACAAATGCTTTAAGGCATTTATCTTAGAAACTTAAGTGCTCTAGTTTCCCATTGGAATCAGTGCATGAAAGGATGTTTCATCAGATGGTCTTTTGTGTTCAGATCTTGTGCTTGTCTTCATCCATCTCAGTGATGGATCTCAGATCTTCAGATCCCAGTGATGACAGAGTCACAAAATTTTGAAGTCTCGAGTAATTATTCATTTATCACTACTTCCTCTTCCACCTTTGCCAACAAAGACACCTTTCATGAAGGAACATCTGAGATGGGCCAGGCATTAGAGTGACCATAGTACTGATCAGCCAGTGCCATCAAGCACCTTTTGACTCTTGTGAAAGGTTTCTGCTCTGCTTCTTTGTCTTATCTTATTCTCAATGCCCTCTTGTCTCCTCCCAGCTCTGTTCTTCTCCACACTCTTCCTCACCAAATATTATCTCTATCCTTCTTTTCACATTCTCTTCCACTTCTCACATCCTCTCTGCACTTCAAAGCATGTTTTGCAGTTATACATTAAATCAACACAAGTAATACATAAATATTGAAATTAAAGAGGTGATTTTTATTCCTGATGTCAGTGCCCTGTAGCACACTTACTATTTGAACTCCCCTGACCCTGACAGCTTTACTGGCACGATAGCTCTGTCCTCAGTGTGGTTTGTCCCTTGTGAAGCCATTCAGGCATGGAGAAACTCTTGTTGCATTATTTGTACAGCTGGGGCTTGAAGCCTGTCTGCTCTGAACTGTCACATTTATAATAATCCTTATGAACTTTTGTTCCAGCAACAGGGACCACAGGTCTCCAGGAGACTTGCTTAAGGAGTCAGCACATGTTAGGTGAGGGAGTGTAATATTTCCCATGTACACACTCTTATTTGATAGCAATAATTTGGTGTAATCCTCTTTTGTAACAGGCCAGACTAAATCCAATATCAGATTTGGAGCAGGTAACAAGGATTTGGGAAAATAATTTGCACGGCTCCATCGGCACATCAGCTTGTGAAACTGTTGTAGTCTCACATTCTGTGCAAATCCCCTGAAAACATGGTCCAGTTTGCTTTTGCACTTTATCTAAAACTGCTACTAGGGAAGGAATTAAATAGTCAATAGCTTAGATGGGGAATTTAGAAGCTTGAGTTCGATTACTGAACAGACATTTCTCGAGTGACCTTGGGTAAATTACAAATTGACCTGTGGTTCTGGTTTTTCATTGCTAAACCTGCTATGGGGGAAACTCCACGAAATACCAGGATTTTGCAGCAAGAACAGCTGCATGAATACTCTAAAGAGAAATGAAGTTGCAGCACATGATGTTTTCATTCCTAGGGTGTCAGTTTTGAATTACCTCAAAATATTGCCCATGCTGGGGAGGGAACCCTGGTGATCCACATCATATCAAGCTGTGCAAAATAAATTCCCAGTTAAAGGGTATCAACTCTACCTCGTTTTTCACACCACATCACTTTTGTGCAAACATTTAGAAATATAACTTTAATATCACTTTAATGGAAGCCAAGTAATGTGCCCTTTCCACTCAATGGAAGATTAACCCTGGAAAAAAATAATTTACCGCCCATTGTTTTTGCCTTTTAAGTTAATGGAGCTTTTCAATTAATAACAATAAAGTAGGTTTTACACAGAATATTAATTTTATACAAGCAATATCCTCACCTTTTTTGTTCAGTTCAGTGTCAGTAATGTTCTCAGGACTCTCTCCTAGCTCAGGGATGTTTTTAGGAGGTACTGATAGTTGGCTATTGCTCATCTGTTGGATCTACAGTCAGTCACAGACCATTGTTGTAAAACTCCTAATGGCTTGGAAAGAGCTTTCTGGAGCACGAAGAACTCGGTGTGAATTGCAAATTTCTGTGTGTGTTTCCCAAGTGTCTGCACTTACAATGCCCTTAGTGGATACAGTAGATTTACACAGGCAGATGGTGACAGGACAAGGGGGAATGGTTTTGAACTAAAGAGGAGAGATGCAGATTAGATGTTAGGAAGGAGGTCTTTGCTCAGACAGAGGTGGGGCATTGGTGCTGGCACTTGCCCTGAGAAGCTGTGGCTGCCCCATCCCTGGAATTCCTCCAGGCCAAGTTGGATAGGGGTCTGAATAACCTGATCAAGTGGGTGGCATTTCTGCCCGTGGCAGGGGTTGGAACTGGGTGATCTTTGAGGTCCATTCCAATCTAAGCATTCCAATGATTCTGTGATTTACCAGACAAGAGGACTTCAGCAGACATTGGTGGTTTCCTGTGTCCTCGTGCCTCCTCATTTTACCCATATCTGGTTCAGTACATCAAGATCTCCTCAGCAATTCTATTTCATGTACCAAAGATTTAGAGTAAAACAGCCCACACTGCCAAGGAATGAGGCACCTCTTCCCACTTACTCCTGACATGCAGTGATGCAAAGGAGGCAGATTTGGTTCTGTTCCACCACTGAAAAAATCTCTTCCCCCGACTTTGGCTTTCAAGCCACGCAATAAAAAAAGGTTCTTTACACAATACCATGAACCCATTTTGTGTTTTGAGTACAGATGGCCCCCAAAGGGAATGTCATCCAGTGAGTCCTCTCACTGAACAAATATTTAGTTCTGCAGTCCAGTGTGACCATGAGCACATGTACCTTCCCTGCTCTGTCTCATGGCTGAGAGCTCTTTCCTGAGCTGCACCTTGTCTATGTGCTTGGCTATTCTAGCAAGGGACTAGGTGAAAAGGGGATGATATCTATTGAATCAACCTCCCATTACATCAGGACCTAACCAAACCATGTGTCCTAACTCAGGAACTGCTGGAAACATTGTGGATAAGAACTACCCTGCAGTGAAGACACAAACACTGCACTGTAGCCCCACTCAATTCTCTTTATCTCTGTTCCTGAACATGGAGATGTGTACTGCCAGTCTGTTTTAATTAGGGAGATTCTGTCTCTTAATTTAGCCACACTGTCATGTCTTCTGCCAGTTCACTTGCCTCAGATGCCAGGAATTTGTCATGAAGTGAGCACCTCTCTGTGTCAGCTCAAGGGCTCAGGTCCACCTGAACTTGAGCCAGAAGAAATTTGGAAGTGGTTTAAAAGCTGCTCATCTCCACAGTCATTGAGAAGGGATTCACTTACAGTAGGTGACTCATTCCAGCTGTCTCAGGCATTCATTTTTGGGCATGTTGGAGTGCCCTGTGAAAATCTCTCACTTCTACTGTCTACAGGACATCTATTTAAAGAGCATCTCCTGTGAACGTGAGGTAGTTGCCCTGATCCTCATAAGAGATGTAATATTGATTTCCTGTGAAGACACAGGGCATACAAATCAACCCTGCCATCTCACATGGGGAAATCTCTGAACAGGTTTGATTTGAAGCTGAATTTCACCCTCATGTCTTAATAATTAGTGGGCTGAAGGCAGGTGAGCTTTGCAATGCCTAGGTCAACTTTAAAGGAATTTAGAATTGTTACCTTACTTTATTTTGGAACATGCTGCAAGTCAGAAGGTAATACCAGAAACAAGACCATTTTCACAGAGTTCTAACACATCCTGAATCATGTCCCAAGGAGAACAAAGTCTATATTTTAGAGGAAAGAAATTATTTACAGGCAAATTTCAGATCCTACAATATTGGGAGTAGGTGGTGTTGGTAATGGGAAGCTCTGGGAGAGGCCTCTGTGAGAAGAGGTCAAGGGCTGCCCTGTGACAAAAACTACAGCCCAGGGACTCGCTGCAGGACAAAGCTGAACCCACCAGGGAATTTTGTGGTGCCTCTCTGGAAATGTAGTTGAATAAGAGCAGAAAATACTGGGGGAGTGGGAGGGGATCACACAGAAAGAAGGGAGGGAGCACCAAGGTCAGAGGAGTGGGAGATGCTTCAGGGTGGGGCAGATATCCCTGAAGGGGCTGCAGCCCCTGTGGATGTGAGGACCCACACCAGAGCAGAGGAAGAGTGAGAGGAAAGAGCAAAACAAGTTGTGGCAGGGCAGCTGAAGGACCAAAAAATATCCTAGAAAATATCAAATTCCAGTGGATGCTTTCCAATGTGCACCTGAATTAACTATTGATAGTCTATGCACAGGGGTCTTAGAATCAGGGACCAACTCAAAGCAGCACTGACTCCACTGGAACTACAAGGAAACATGGTAAGGATTGGTCTATTAAAAAAATAAATAATACATTCTGTGGGAGCCAGGCCTCTGAATGTTTTATCAAGAAGAGGTATCAAGTCTAAATGGCAAATTAATAAAAACAGAATCTAACTCAAATTTGACAGGATCTAAACTGATACAGTTTCCATAGTAACTTTGCTGTTGACAAGCAATACTTAAAAAAATTTCCTGTGAATTCAAAGCACTGTTTGGTGCTGCTGAGAGGTACACAATGAAATTATTCCATTAAATGTCTCCTGGAGGAAGCACTCCAGTGCTTGGATGCATCTCAGTTATGAGCACACACTCCCCACAGCCAGGTACATTACTGACCTTTTGGCTATCACAGGAGATTAGAGGACGTGTCAATCCATGATCAATTCCAAAAAATTAGATTCAAATTAAAAAAAAAAAAAGAAAAGAAAAAAGATAAAAAGAAAAAAAGAAGTATGAGCTTGAAGCATTAACTCCTGCAATGTAATCACCTTATCTTACAATGGCCACATATGCAACATGAATCCCCACTGTTGCTAATCAGATAGTTCCACACCATGATCTGTTAAAATCTGAATTTGTTTTCTACCTGCTTTGCTCGTACATCAACAAGCTCAGAGAGTCCTTTTTTGCTTTTCCTTCCTTTAGATGTCAAGGCTTTCTGTAAAAATTAATTTTGTCTGTTGAATGAAGGATGAATAATCTGGTGGCACTTCTGCAGACCTGATATCAAGAATCTCTGAGTGTTCTTCAAAAATGACTCTCTTTTGTATGGCTTGTCTGTGAGGCAATTAGGCTGCAGAAAGTCCAGGTTTTTTTATTCACAGAGCCTTTCCTTTCAGCACTGCAAAGATGCAGTATTTTCTTTCAATTTTTCTCTCCTCAAAGCAAATAATAATTCATTATGCTTTTAAAATAAAACTGTGGAGAATGTCGTCCTGATATTTTTTGGGAAAACATATACTGTGTTCAGTTTAAAAAAACCCCACTCATTCAGAATAACACACAAGTGACATTATGGTTTTTAAACCTGTGACGTTGTCTTTTCTGCCCTTGTTCATGTATATGAAAGTTCTGGAAAAAACATCATTTATGGAAAATGAGAATTCAGTACATGAAAGCACATGGAAAGTAAAACTTATCCTCTCATATTGATGTACCCCTGATTCTCATGGTACAAGATTCAGAGTGGTACAGCACTGTCAAGACAGAACACAGAGGTACACAACTTTTAAATTAGCATAAGTAAAATAATTTGTTCTTAAGTCATATTGACAATTCCTATAGGATGAACACCTCAAGTATTTCACAGTGTGGGGTAGAAATAGTCAGTCTTGGTGTGAGTTTCCTGTTACCACAACACTCCTGGGATCCAGGTGGGAAGTACCTGAGCTGTGTATCTCCCTCTAGACATGATCCTTCATTTGAAAGAACTTTGCAGTTTCATGAGCAAATAAAGATATTATTGAAGAAAAGACTGCAAATCAACTTCATGTAGTTCCAAGGGGGCCCTTGCAAAGGGTTTCCATTTGAAAAATGTGGGGCTTGAAGTTGTACTTACAGTCTTTAAGATCTCTTCAAATGACTTTTGAACAAACAAAAGCTTCAACAGAGTGAACTTTTCTGGTGCTACACAGAAGTGCATCTGCTGTCAGCACAGATAGAAGGATTTAGGATAAAATACCTACACACCCCTTTTATGCAGGAATTTGATCTCTGTTCAGGACCTGTATCAAAGCCATTTGTTATCTTTAGTCTATTTCTCCTGATTTCTGTTCTGATCTCGATTTCTCTGAGAAGCTCCTGTGAACACCTGTCACTTGAAACACTCAGACATTTCCAATAGCCACACAGCACAGCCAGCAGGAGTTAAAATGCTGAAAATATGAGCACGATTAGAACCAGGTTCCGAGTCATGCAGCTGACTGCTTTTAACCTCTTCCACTCCCATATATCTTCTGGTACAAACTGGGAGATCTCCTGCTGGAGCTAAGAAAGCTACACTGATTTATACCAGCCAAGCATTACAGGGTAATGGACTGTTTAGAGAATTTTATCTACAGCTTAGTTGTCACATAAACAGCTGAAACTTCTCTTACTTAAATGAAGTCTTCCTTGATTTATGCTGGTTGCAGTGACAGTAGAATTTCCTTCGTGTTCCACTCTGTGCTGCACTCAGTGGCATTTCTGAAGTTATAGAATGTCAGACACATTTACAGAGAAAAAAAAGAGTTTCATTGCATTTTATGAAATTGCCTCTAGCCAAAAGCTGCTCTTTTTTATTTTTATTTTTTAAAGAAAGCAGTAATGAGTTACTCATTTTTGTGGCACTTTCAGTTCTGGGAAGCTCTTGGTTACACACCATGTTATACCAGCTTAGGACTTGAAGCCTGTGATCAGCCCTGTGTTTTTTTCTAGTTCAGCTCAGAACAATCGCACACAAGTTAGCTGAAGTGAATCATTATTTTGTCAGATCCCAGAAACCCTCTGCAGTGAACAGATTCTCTTTCAAAAGTCACACCATAGATTTGCTGTCCCCAAAAGCAAGACATTTCTTGCTACTTGTGGGAATTGAGGTGCTTCTAATAAGGCTGAGCTGTTCTATGTGATACCAGCCTTGTTCAGCAAACTCTGTCTGCTGCTTGATCTCTTTAAAGAAAATGTTTTTCTCTTTCCCCATTACTGATATGACTCCAAACAACTCCAGTCTGCAGGTTAAATATATAAATGCAAAATAAAATATTCACTGGGCTAGCAACATGGGACTAAGCATCCTTTAAATAAATTAATATAAAGGCAAACTGGCCAATGATTTTACCTTTATAAGACCTTGAAGATGTTCTATATCTGTCCTTAACATCAATCTTCTCCTATGTGTCTGTCCACATGCACTCCTGTAGCATTTTTCCTGGATAGGTGAACAGATTTTCATCAGTGAGATGCCAGTCCAAAGCCTGTGACCCAGAGGTTCCATTTCAAGTTTGAAGGCTTGAAACATATTGAGAGGACTTGCAGCCTCTGAGAAGCCAAGGACTTTCCATAGGCTGAGTTCCTGGCAAATGCATGTACAAGACTTTGTTCTGTGGAAAGAGAGTGAGTATTTAGGTGGACATTCATCTGTTGTGTTCATCTCTTTCTACTCATTTTTCTTTGTGAGATGGATGTCTCTGACAGATGTAACATTGACTGGTACGACTCCCTTTCAGTGAGTTAAATAATCCAAACCAAGCTGCTCCTCGCCACCATGTCCCTGGGTAGGTTTAAGAACAGCAGTGCTCTCACAAGGCCACACTCAATAATCACCAGCTGAGATTTACCAGGTCAGGTTACAGGGAAAAGCTGGAGGAAGAAAACATGAGGGCCAGAGAGCAGTGTAGGGAGCAGCTGCAGTTGCTAAGTGAGCTCGACGCAGTTTGAAGCCCAAGGTGGGCACTCAGGGTTGGTCAGGAGAAGTAAAGGATTCAAGCTGTGGTCCAACACAGCCCAGAGGGGCCAGAAGGGAAGGTTTCTTATGTGCTTGGCTTCACACACCTGCTGACAGACAGCTCTGGTCATGGAGCTCTAATCCCATGGATAAATCAACCTGTTTGACAGAGAGTTCACAGAATCATTTCAGCTGGAAAAGACCCCTGAGATCATCGAGTCCAACCATCCCCCAGCACTGCCAAGGCCACCACTGACACATGTCCCCAGGTGCCACTTCCACACAGCTTTTAAGTCCCTCCAGGGGTGGTGACCCCACCACTGCCAGGTCTTGACAACCCTTTTGGTGAACAATTTTTTCCCAACAGCCAAACTAAAGGATTCAAACCCACTGCATTTTGAAACCCATTGATTTTGAATTCTACCGCACTTTTTAAAAATACAATCTGGAGATGTGCTCACAGAAACAGAGTGGGGAATTGAATCATCCCAGAAAGAGTTTAGCACTCAGAATGGGTAGAGGGAATTTTCTTTTCCAGTTTCATTACTGGACTTGAAATTCTAAGTTTATATGCTGCTTTTCTCTCCATGGAAAAGAAAGCATAGCTCTAACATGACCTCTGCTAAAATTTGGACACAGTAAATGTCATAAAAATGTTGATAAGAAGATATGATCTGAAGAAACTCAAGAAACTCATAGTGTTTGCAAAAATGTGTGTATACAAGTCCAAAATTTCTCTGTTCAAATGAAAGCAAATGTTTATTCCTTTTTTTTTTCCTTCAATGGATAGAGAGCAAAAAGAAATAAAATAAGCTAAAAGAATATTCAGAGAAAGAAAAAAAATGATAGATGAAAGGGAAAGTAATACTAATTGATGATTCAAATAATGCCAAAACTTGGACTTAATTCATTCCCTCTCAGGAAGAGCAGTATCCCCAGTTCCCTTTAGGAA
This sequence comes from Phylloscopus whistleri, assembly GCA_017589585.1. NCBI lineage: Eukaryota > Metazoa > Chordata > Aves > Passeriformes > Phylloscopidae > Phylloscopus > Phylloscopus whistleri. Next base: position 2,584,605 of record JADMLD010001546.1, on the reverse strand, counting down.
AAAAAAAACAAACCCTCTAGATTTCCTTCTATCTGCTCTGTCAAAAACAATCTATGCTTCAGTCAAGCACAAAGTCAAGCATGAAATACTAGGTTAAAACTCAGAGGAACTGGGTGAAATTAAAGGGAAGGAAAATCATCTTTTTGAGCTACTGGTCTTTTGGGCCCTATAACTTAGAAAGTTTTAGGATTGAAGCAAACAAATCCAGAAGATTTCATTGTGACAGCTGGCACAGAGAGAGCTGAGTAGTGGCAAGGAAGCACATCCTAGCCTCAAAAATTGGCAGTAACTTGAATAATACACTTTTTAACTAACACTGAACTTGCAGTCCTGCCAGATCCTCACTGCTTCACACGTGCTGCTTGATGCCCTTGCAGCTACAGTGGCTTATTGGGGACCATCAAAACAACCATCTAGCTATTACAGTGTTAATGTGCTTTTAATCATAATTATTTATTGCATCTGTAATTTTGAATCAGTTACCTACCAGGCTGCCCCTGTCAAATAATGTAAATTCCTCCAAAGCTGAAAACTTCCAGAAGAGGTGCACTTAGAATAACCTATGTTATGCAAAGCATATGGCAGGTCTTAATAAGGCTTAATTAAGTGCTTGTTTAAATCCAAATGCTGCAAAAATATTTATTCTATTTTTATGTGTAATTAAAGTGCATTTGTAAAATTATGCTAATTGCTAGACACAGGAGGAAAAAGACACCCCTTCCAAATGCATTAAACAAGCCTAAGAACACTGTGCACTTACCTTACTTAATGTTAATGAGATAATACTTGCAAAAAGTATTTTGAAGCCTTGAAGGGCAACATTTTCTTTTATTCACTATTGCTATTCCAATTACTTAAAAAAAAAAAAGTTATTCATTTAGATCATAAAGTGAGAGAATGGTTTGGGTTGGAAGGGATCATAAAGATCATCCAGCACCCTGCTGTGGGCAGGGACACCTTCCACTGGACCAAGCTGATCCAAGCCCTGTCCAACCTGGCCTTGGACACTTCCAGGGATGGAACACCCACAGCTTCTCTGGGCAACCTCTGCCAGGGCCTCACCACCTTCAGGAAGAATTTCTTCCTAATATCTAATCTAAATCTATTCTCCCTCAGCTTAAAGCCATTTAATTTTAATTTTATTAATATTAATATTACTTTTATTTTGTTTCTCAGTGCTACATTTTCCACACGTCTTCTCCTCTCCAGGCTGAACAACCCCACTCTCTTAGCTTGTTTTCATAGGAGACGTTCTCCAGCTTGTTTGTTTTCTTTTTTCTTTTTGTTTTTTGTTTTTCCTCCCTGCCAGGCTTTGGCTCAAAGGGGTTCCGAGGAGTGGAGCAGGGAGGAGAGCACGCAGAGATATCTGCAGGAGCTCCATTCTTTCTCCATCTCACCCTGGTGACCTTCTGTGTGACAAATATTCAGGTGGACCACCACATCTGTGTCCAGGCAAGGCACAACTGCAGCCTGTTATCTCCCTGTAAGCAACGAGGCTCTCAGTGAGAGGTGCCACAGGTGCCTCTATCCCACAATTCCAAAATCAGAGATGGGCAGAGAGTTATGCAAAACATTTTCATTTTCTGAGTGTCCACACTGTGCTCCAGAAGGCAGCTGCTCTCTGTGGATGCCCTTCCCTAAATGTTTGCCACAATCAAAGCAGGCTGTACATCTGTGTGCAGAATTCCAGCGGGCTGAACTCAAAAGGCTAAAATCCCTTATTCTGTGAGAAGAATGCCAACCTTATGATTTGAGAAGAACAAAGGAGAGGAGAGACAATATCCTGTATCCTGCTTTCTCCCCCACTGTGAAAGATGTTGTACTGCAGGACGTTTGTGTGTTGGTTTTTTTGTTTTGTTTTGTTTTGTTTTGTTTTGGTTTGGTTTTTTCTGACAGCACCACATCTGTCCTGGCCAGTCAATACAATGTGATTGTGCTTTGGATTTCCAGTTCCCATGAACAGTTCTCCCTTTGTAGCAGGGCTGAAGAGCCACACCAGATGTAATGGGCTGCTGTCTTTTCAGATTGTCTCCAAAAGAATTGATAATTTCATCAATTTTCCAGCTCCTTTTACGCCAGGAGTTTGGTGCAGTGTGGGGTCACATTTTGTACTTGCTTAGCTGGAAGTGCAGCAGTATTTTCTCTGACTTGAACAAATGACTGCCCTATAACTCATAACAAGGCAGCTGCTGCACTGTTTTGCCTCAAAGTTTCCATCCATAAATGAGAGTGGTTTTGAATTTGATGTGTTTTTATTGATGTGTAGTATAAAACAAATGCATAAACTGCACACAGGGAAACTAATTCACCCTGGAACTGCAAGTAACCAGAGTGGGTGCAACAACTCTTTAAAGCCTATTTAATGTTATAAAATAATACAAATATATACTCATCTGAATGTGCTGCTGATCTATCCACATTTCTATATCCAAATCGTTATGCAGTGCAACTTTCTTTCATTTCTTCTCATTTTTGGGATGGTTACTTCCAGCCTGTCAGAATCAATCCATATGCTTAGGAAGATGTGTTAGAGAATGGGGCAATTCTATAGTCCCTACAAAACACAATCAACAAAATGCAACAGACAGGGGGAAAGGCACAAGAAAAATTATTACAAATTTGAAGTTGGAGAAATTACTCTGTAAGGCAATGAAATCAAATAAGACAATTCAGCTTAATCAGGGCACACATGTTAAAGTGCCCAGTCTAAAATAAACCCTTAAGCTGATGAGAAAGAACACAGGTATATGGGTCTGGAACAGATGTGAGACACACATTAATTATTGAAATCAATGAACTTGAGATCCAGCTCTGAAAAGAGAGACAAAAACCCCAAGCATTTTGAGCACAGGGTCATGCAATCCCACTGAGCTCCCACTGTGAATGTGTTCTGTATGCAGTAACTCCATGCATGTCTGAGGGCTGGGGTAGGATCAAAGAAGTTTCTGCTTGTGGGTGTAGCGGAATATAATGTCACCCACAGGCAATGTGGCCACTGTGTTTTGAGAAATCAAATGTCTAATGGCAGAGAAGAGAAGGAAATGGTCTCTCAGTAGTGCAATATCCAGTGAGATATGCTGTGGGTGCTCCTCTGTGAGCGACACACAGCATTTGTTTACCTGGACTTCTGCTCAGCAGAGGCCCATGACCCAACAATTTTCCAGTGATTCGTCTTAAGTGTTATCCCTCTCCTTTTTTTCATTCATCTGGCAAGAATAAGGAGCATGAGTGGGGGAAAACCCTTAAAAAGAATCAAACTTCCTGCCAGCAGTGCACACAGAGGTCAGTGCTGATCTGCATTAATTACAGCCTGGAAACTGTCCCACCACCTTCCCAGCTGTCCCAGACTGTCAGCCCCTCTCCAATACCAACACCTTGTACACAGCTAAGGCAGACAAATGGATTTAACTTTGACAATTCCAGCTTATCCATTTGTGGGATGTGTGTGAATCAGCTGCAGTCCCTGGTCATTACCCCCTCAGGAGACCAGTGGAGGACAAAATGCTTTGGTCCTGTCCCTCCAAGTACACACATCCCACATCTGGCTCCAAGTCTCAGCACAGCTGCTGCACTTTCTCTTATGTTTTATTATATCTTTTCCCTGTAAAACATTAATCTGTAGTGCCCAGTTCTTTGCTTTTGTCCAGGGTTGAATGTAGGAAAAGGGAATACAGCTGACCTAGCCCCTAATAAGTAACAGCTGTGTTAATTACCCAATTCAGCCTCACCCCGAGGAGTCATAGCTCTATCCAATAAAGATAAGTGTGATAAAAGGGAGTGGGTGAGCTGGTGAGAAGAGGATGGTGAAGGAGGAGGAATTATGAAGAAGAAAGATCATGGGGAGAGCCTTGCTGTTGTGAGGTCAGTCTGGGCTGCAGTTGGAGCCTGTTGTTGGAACCTGCAGCCACAGTCTGGCCAGGTAAAAGCTGCAGTCAGAGGCTGCAAACTGATCCCTGCAGTCAGAGTTCAGCAGGAAATAACCAGCAGCCAGAGGCTGCAAGGGAAACCTCCAGCAGGAGCTGCCGCAGCCAGAGTCAGTGAATGGTTGGAGTCAGGATGGCTGAGCTGTAACGATGAATAAACCAGGGCCTTTTTATGCTGTGATAAAGAAGAAGTCTGTGTCTCTGCTCATTTCCACCCTCTAACAAGAGGGCTGCTGCACCAGTTGAATGCTGGTATTAAGAGTATTTCATGCTCCAGCTCCAAAATGAAGCAGTGGTGAGGAAATACCATGATCAGCAAACATCTTTTTCCACCCTTCAGACAGAATGAGCACAAGTCATTCTAACCTGGCAAGCACAGGGCTCACAGCAAATATCTGTTATAAAGCCTTTGCAGGCTTTATAGAGGGTCAGCAAAGGAAATAACCTGGGGACTCTCCTTGTTCCCTGCAGGAACTATTGGGATGGCTTAGATATGCTTCAAGGGCTTTAGGCTATGAGCAACAGCCTAAATATAACCTAACAGTAATTCTCTTGTAACGTAGGCCCAGGAAATTCTCAATTATTATGACCTACAGCAAAATAACAGGTGTGCAACAATGTGCCAGTTATGGATTTGTTATATTCTGTTGTTATAAAGAAGTCCCATCTCCAGTTATTGCTCACATTAATCTCTATGTTCATTCCCTGGGTTTGATGTTTACTTCCAGCTTGATACCTAATTAAATATTGTCAAAATAAAGCCCTTACTGTTGCCATGTGTCAATGTAAGCACTGTGCTTACTGTGTTCAGTGATTGGGTGGGTTTGGATTGAGATGCAGACCTCACACAGGAAAAAACCAAAAAACCCTGGGGGAACCCTCAGGGTGAGAATTGCAGTGCAGCAGAGCTTTACCTTGGGTTACCACTTTTCCCATCAGTGACTCAGACTCTTTCCCACCCCTTGCATTTCAATGGGCCTGTGCCTCATTCTGGGAAAGCTGCAAATCTGTGCCAGGGGAAGCCAGTTCCTTCAAGACGTCTCTGGAGTTTTGTGTATTCACGGCAAAGATGAATGTTTGGGGTTAGTTAGGACACTGTCAACACTTCATTAAGACTACTTCCTATTTGGCTGGCATTTTCCTTGCACTGAAATGCTTGTTATTACTTGCACCAGGAATAGCAAACATGCATTTGAATATTTTGGTATTCATTAGAAGTCCTTTCCTCCTTCTGCATGTTGATGCTTTATTTCCAAGACTATCAGGATTGTCCAAAGCCATTAAAGTGGCAGATTCTGCCGGGAAATAAAAAAAAAAAACCCCAAAACCAAAACAAACCAAAACAAAACAAAAAAAAAACAAAAAAACCCAAAACAAAACAAAACAACCAAAAACCTAAACAAACAAAAAACCAAACAAAAGCCAAACCAAAACAAAAAACCCAAACAAACAAACAAACAAAAACAAATGAACAAAACCAACCAAACAAAAAACCCCAAAAAACCACAAACCCCCTATGATTATTTTTTTTTAAACTCCTGTTTTGTCATTTTCCATCAGTTAAACCATCTAAATGTGTCTGGTATACAGCCTCCTTCCCTTAGTCAGTCTGAGCCTCCTGGGATTCCCAGACAAAGCCTCTTTTTGCAGAAGGAACTACAAATTTAGATTGGAAATCTGATTTTTGATGGCAGTTGATGCATTTGATAAATGTACCTTTAATGGCTGTCACAACAGGAGCACACCTTTCAATTCTAATTGTTATTTCCTTTCCCCTCTGAACTTTGCTGTCATCAGAAATGGAATTCTGGAAAGGAATTTTCTAGAAGTTTTAGGACATCTACTCATTTCTTCACTATAGCTTGTCAGTCACAGGTAATGGAAAATATGAAATCACTGTACAGATAGACAGAAATGCATTGCCTGAAGGCAGCTTTGCCTTACAATTAATAATTTTACCTACAGTTTTGCAGCAAACGTTTCTTCTACAGAAGTGCTGTGGCAGTGAGATACCTTGTGTTCATCATAAACTTGATTTGCCCAGCATTGTCTTTGAAGAATACCTGGAATGCTCACACAGTTACAGCTGTCCCTAAACAGTTTTACTGCCTTTTCCACAAACTCCTTACACAGGAAGGAAGGCAGGGTGTTTGAAGAAAAGGACAACAGGGTGGAAAAAATTCTTGTTCTGCAAGAAGCACTAAGTGCACTCCAGGGCTGAGGTCCTTATCCCCTGTCTAGGTATTTTCACTTGTCCAGCTGAGCTCCCTCAGCCCCCTGTGTGAAAAGGGAGCATTTTAAAGTGTGATTTATCTGCCCAGGTTTAGATGCCTGTTTCAGCACAAGATGAACAGCTCTGTTAGTGTCTCCTCCTCCTCTCTGTCACCTGTTAAGGGAGTGCAGGACAAGCAGATACAGTGCAGTTATCTACAGCAGGAATGTCTGCTTTTGCTCAGATTAATCCCATTTCTGATATCTCAATTCCAAGTCACCAACATACTCTTCAACCCGACACCATCAGTGCCATGAAGCACAAAAATGGGCCTAAGGCTAACACAAATGATGGATATTGTGTCTTAATATCCTGAAATAAATCAGGAGGATTGTGCTTGCAGCTGAAGGCTGAGTTGGTGAGGGCTCACCTGTGCCTGGTCCATCTTAGGGGAAGGACACCAGGGCATAAATCCTGTACCATTGCCATTAGCATCCTTGCTCAATTTTTTAGGTAATTTCTTTCAATGAACAAAGACAAGTTTAACTTGGTGATGAATGGTTAGAAAGGAGATTCCAGTACAATTTCCCTTACCATTTTTATATTCACACAAAGAAAAAACTCAGTTTATTTCTTGACATTGTCACTGAATTTACACTGAATTTATGTAAATTTTGCAACTTTGTGTGACTGTAGGGGAAGAGGAAGCTGAATGCCTCAACACAGATCCTACCTGTCTGTGAACCCTTGCCCAGACAGTGTGGAGATGGTCACAAAAAGACTGGTTTCCTTAATTTGCTGAATGATCTGAAAGGAGGCTTTATAGGAATCACAGAATAACTTGGATATAACAGTGGGTTGGCAGTCCAGGAACTCCTTTCCTTCTGTTTTAAGCACTGCCCTCCAGAGGCTGCTTCAGGCCACTCTGGTCTCCTTCTTATTTATTAGAAATTATTAGAAAATTAAAATAAAATACATTCATTTTGTCACAGGAGAGATTCTTTCAGTAAATGCCTTTTAATTTCCTACTAGATAAGAAGTGACCCAGAAGTGTTCTAGTTACCTTGACAAGCTAAAAATGGATAAAGTTTAGAACCTGATGGGCTTTTATTGTTTAAACAGGCTGTGACCCAAGCCAGGCCAGCACACTGAGGTTCAGGATGCAGTGGTGGATCCAGGCACGCCTGAGTCAGCTGGGACAGAGCTGGGGCTGATAACCCAAGGGTTCAGCACCATTCACAAGTCTACCTGCACACCTCAACAGCTACACTGAACTGAATTTTCTTCCCAATTCCTCCACAGTGTCACCATTCCTGTCACCTGCCTGTTGCAGTTGCTTCCTGAGTGGCAGCACAGATATACCCAAATTTTGTAGAGAGGGGTCACCTGTGGCAAAACATACCAGCAGAATAAAGCAGCAGCACTGCCTGTGTGCCTGACCATCTTCTAAGTAAAGCCTCTGCATGCTCATTTCTAGCAGTTTCAAATTCAGCAAGAAAAACTGGTCTGATTAGCCTGATGTGGAGATAAATCTCTGTATGAGAAGTACCCTCCAAGTAACAAGCATTGAGGCCTTTTATTAGCAAAAAGGTCATTGATGGTTTAATGCCCATTTCCCAGATGCCACATTAATGAGAATAAACTCATTTAAAAGATTTGTGATAAGTAATTAAGCCACTGTAGAACTGTTTCAGCACATTCCCAATCACTCCAAGGGCAAGGAAGAACGAAAGGAATGTTTTCCTGTGTGAGCAATAATGAGAGAGGAAGAAGACTCGCTACTGTTTTCTGCCTGGGTGTGTTGGTGGGCTTGTTCCTCCCTCCACCACAACTATTTGCTAAAGCTGGGTGCACTGTAAATGAGAATAAAGCTTTGTGAATGGCTCTTGCAGAGGCTTCCAGGGCCCTTGTGCTCTGTTAGCTGTGCAGAGAAATTGAGTCACTGGCAGCCTTGGGAGCTCTGTGTCACCCACATCTGTAGAGGAAGGACCTGTGTGTCCTAGAATGAATCCAGCAGGGGTGGGAACTCCTTAACAAATTAAGTTAGTCCCTGGAACTTTCCTTTAACCAAAGGAAGCAACACAATGCCTCTATTTTTCCAGCTACTATTCTCCGAGGAACCTCTGAAGAACCTCAGGTACTTTTCTCTTTATGGCTCTTGGACATATAATATAATGAATTTTACTATATCAATTTCTTCCCTGTTGACATCCATCCTCCCAAATCTTTCCCATTTTCTTAGTTTTCCATTTTATTCTATTTAGAAGCCGCTACCACTCTTCCCTGCCCACCCTCCAGGAAAAAAAATGCAGAAGCTAAAGTCTGAAGGGAAAAAAAATCAAACCCCACATACCCTACACCTTTTTGTCTTCCAGTTTTACCTCAGAACTGGTTCAGCACATAAGGAATTAAATAAAAAATGAGCTTAATTCAGAAAACAATTTTGATTTTGAAAGGTTATTTGAAAGCTAAGCCATTTAAATTGCTCAAAGTAATGTCTTTGTATATATTTTCATTTCGAAGTTGAGTTTTCAACAAGATCACTTTTTTTCTTTCTTTTTTTTCCCCCCAGATGCTTAGGGTGATTGAAGGACAAGAAGCTCTACTACACCTAAAGCCCCAGGGTGACTTCACTTTCCCTTGGCCCAAGAAGTTGTGGATCAAAATAAGAAATGCTTTCCTGGGATCCTGGTCTGCATGATTGTAGATTTCACTCCATAAAAGCAATCATTTCCTCCACCAGCATTTTCTAAAGACAGCTGAAGTGAGGATTTTCTCTTTCAAAAGAAATAACTCTCTGAGAGACCTCAAGAACTGAATCCCAACCCTCATGGTCAGACCAAGAAAAGTGAATTTGTAAATTGAACCTCTTTGGTTGTGCCTCTGCTGCTGCTGAAAGGCAATGAAAATGTGCTGCGTGTGGAGGACCAGGTATAAGGATGTTTTGTCTCAAACATTCTGACTGTTGCACCAGGAAAACTGTGATTACAAGTGACTTTAGGTATCCTGTGGAAGTGTGTTGTAAAATATTACGGGCTTGTTAGCCAGAATTTTGAGAAATTTGTAGGAGGAGTGGGGAACTTGATTAAGTCCTTGTAAAACTAACATCTTTTTGGTCAACCTCCTTGAGAATAAATAGTGGGCTGATTGCTGGAGTTATTAACATTATAATAAAAGCATAAGAGTTCCCTGGAACTGGGCTGGAGTCTTTGTTCAGTCTTAGGATAATGTACAACAAATACTGTGCCCCATGTCCATGGGTCATGACACTGAGGCATTAAGTTACTTGGAATATCTGGAATAAATCTATTGGGTTGTCTTCACCTGCTTTGGTGGCATCTATGCAGCATACTGGGGTTGTTTAGCCTGGAGAAAAGAAGACTCAGAGGTGACCTTATCACTCTCTACAACTCCCTAAAGGTGGCTGTAGGCAGGTGGGGGTTGGTCTCCTTCTCCAGGAAGCAACAGACAGAAGGAGAGGACACAGCCTCAAGCTGCGCCAAGGGAAATATAGGTTGGATATTAGGAAAAAGTTTTTCACTGAAAGAATAATAAAATACTGGAATGGCCTGCTCGGGGAGGTGGTGGAGTCACCATCCCTGGATGTGTTTAAACAAAGACTGGATGTGGCACTCGGTGCCATGGTGTAGTTGAGGTGTTAGGGCTGGGTTGGACTTGATGATCTTGGAGGTCCCTTCCAAACTGGTCATTCTGTGATTCTGTGATTCTGTGTGTGTAATAACTGAGATTTGAGCCTCACTTGCATTATGGCTGGCTGGAGGCAGCTGTGGTGCATTTGGGCAGCTGAACTTCATCTGAAGTATTCACAGCTTGCAGAAAAATGGCTGACATTTGTAAGGGATGTGCAGTGTTTAAAGATCACTGGTTTAATATCTTTTAAGAGATCCCTAGGTAGGGATGCTTTCAAGTTAAGATCCTGGGAGTTTTTAAGTCAATGGATTTGTTTAGCTACTGGAGTGAGTTCTTTTTGGCTAAACATATGGGAACTTTTCAGCCTAATTGGTTTGCAGCTGTACATCACTTTCATGCTGGAGAGAGGCCTGGTCTCTCCAGGAGGCCATTTATTCTACTTTCCCAAAAGCTCTATCTATAAAGGAAGAAATGTCCAGTTAAGATGTTAGCTTGATACCGAGTTCTGATTTAATTAGTTCTATGAAGGGCTGGCTAGATGCTTCTCCAGGAAGCCATGCGGAAATAAAATTTGCATCAGTCATAATTGAATCCACAAAATATGCCTCTGACAGATTTTGGTCCCACTCTATTCTCAGGCTATGCTCATTGAATTAACATGCCCATTTGTATAATTCTGGCACTTTAAACCCCAGTGTCTGGAGTGGTTGGTTCAGGAAATGCATTGGAATGAAGGTGTTGAGTAATCCATGAAGTTTTCTAACATACTGTATTTATGACCAAAGGTGTTGGAAAAAACAAACTGGATTTTTCAGATCTAGTTACAGATACAGCTTTAGATGTCTATGGAATTAATATTAGAAACAGGGAATGTGGTTTTTCTTGATACCTTCTCAATTATTTTGTAACTGCTGTTTTAGGATCTCTTTGGTCACAGGTTACATTAGGACCACTCTAATACTTTATCCAATTTTCATTATTTTCAATAATCACTTCATGAACCCTGGCATATTTTTGGCCACTCTGGTTCATGATGGGAATGCTCTGAGTGTAAAATAAGGGGGCAAGAAAATTAATTTTTTTTTTTTTTTTTTTTATTAGGTCTTGTATTTGAGATTTGATTGCAAGTGATTCCTTATTCCTTACATACATTCTCAATTTCCTCTGTAATTTGTGTTTCTTATATGATATCTTTTTCCAGATTTATTCTTAATATTTCAAATTCTTGTTCCTGCTTTCCTCCACTCTTTGTTTATCCATTATCTACCACATAATCTGTTTTCCTCTACTTTTATTCTTTTTTGTCTACAAGTTTTCTAACTTATTGTTTGATGTTTTATTCTAAACACAGTTGAATCAAGAATTCCCACATCTCCTTTGTAAATAAGCAAAAAAAACAACAAAAACTACAAACCATGAATAACAAAACACAAAACAAAATACACACATATTTATTTTCGAATAAATATCAAAAAAAATTTGTTGTCTATAACAAAGAGCATGAGTGACAGAAAATCCTGAGGCTTTTTAAAGACATTTTCCTATTCTATACTTTTACAGATTAATATATACTAAAAATACTGGGATGTAGAGGTAAACATTTGAAAATTGGAGGCACTTGTCCTGGTCAGTAGATGTACCAAGGGAAGGGTGGTGAAAATTTACTGTCTGGCCAAAGCATCATTTTTAAAGCAGAATGGTTGGAAATTCACGTGAAAGAAATGACCACAGAGCTCAAAATTACTAAAACATTCACTTTTGAAACTGGTATGTGCTGGTGGTATCATTGTTAAGCTGTCAGACTATTTGTTTTGGTTGTCCAAACAAATTCAAGAGCCTATAGTCCCCACAAAATGAGTAGGGAAACCAGGCAAAGTAGAGGATTGAAATGAAAAGCCTGAAGTAGAAGCCTGTAGAACACAGAGAGCAGCACAGTTAGAGACCAAGACAAGTACAAAAGATATGCCCTCTGCAATAAAACAGATTTGTTTAGCAAAATTGCTTCTTTTACCCTTAAAACTTGTGAATCTACTACCCTGCTCATGGGAAGGAACCAACTATGGCTCATGCATGCTAGACCAGTGCCCTCTGAAGGGAAAACAGCACTGCTCCTGTGGAAATCTGAATTAAGCCAGATCATCTGGCAGAAGGAAAAAAGCTCTGGAAAACGAATGAAGGCTTGAGGAAAAACTACATGCTAATGAAACAACCACAATTAAATGGAGAAGTGATATTCCCCAAGAATGGAAGGGGCATTGAGAAAGAGCTATATCTTTCACTTAAATAATATTTAGAATTGGGTGCTTCTCTCTTCCCAGTATTAAAAAAAACCCAAAAAAACCAGGATATTAGGAAAAAGACCAATTTTTATTTTAACAGTTGTGTAAAGAGCACAAGTGGTAATGCATTCCTGTAGTTTACACCACCATTAAACACTTATAAATAGGAGACTATGGCAATAGCTGCAAAAAAAAAAAAAAAAGTTTTGTGAAAAGAGTTTATTTCTTCCAGAACATGACTCATGGGATGTTAGTTATTGTTCAGAAATATATGAAGAGGTAGAGCAAGGGAATCCCCTGTTTAAATCAAGTTGACTGATGAGAAATCCCTTAGCATTTTACAGAGCAATTGTGAATAAATTGTTGGTTGTGAGCAGCACATGTAGCTAAGTATATTTAATATAGATTTTTTTTTTTTAAATTTATATTAATGTAGTGGTTCTGGTACTTTGCACCCAAATTACAACCAGGCCAGAAGAGCGCTGTAACAGATCAGAGATGAAGATCCTGGGCTTCAGTGAAATTGCTGTCAGAACTGTTGCACTGGTGAACTTCTCATAGCAGAATGTTCACCCACTGTCCTAAGTGCAGTAGTGCTGGTGTAATTCTTCATTCCTCCTGAAAAAGAGGTGTGGGTTGGAAGAAATAAGGTTTGCAGGTTCCATTAATTTATCTTTTATATCACTTTTTAGGGAAAACTGCTCTTGGCTGGTGGTTGGCAGTGCTTTCAGAACAAGCAGCCTTCTACTCATCAGAGGTACTGATCCAGAAATGCCCTTGATCAATATTCTGGACACCAGATTAATATTGTGAATGCAGCTGCTATGCAAAAATAACTGTGTCTGACAAGTACAGTTGTATTTAATATTAATTTTTGCCTCTGTGACAGATAGAGATACTACGTAGTGCATAGCAAAAACTTTACACTGAGGAACAATTTCAACACTATCAGGAATGCTGTTCAAAAGGTGTCTGACTTTCTCAGTATCTTTCCTAGATTACTGCCAATGAAACTTACTCCCCTGTTACTAGTTTTTGCCAAATCTTCTCTTCTGTCAGCAGTGAAACGAGGTTATTTCAGAGGTGGCACAGAGTTATTGTGTTCTTCTCACACTGTGAATTTGTTATATTATCACTTCCTCCAAAGATTTTCCTTATTTAAGCCCACAGAAACATTTTTGATGGTCTGTTTCTACAGAGTCCATAGCAACAGAGTTTTCATGGCATCTAAAATGACTTAAATTCACTAAACTTAAGGAGTACTAAACATGAACAAGCTCAGTTTCTTTTATTAGGGAATTAGACATTAGGAGGAAGCTCTTTGCTGTGAGGATGGGGAGGCCTTGGCACAGGGTGCCCAGAGAAGCTGTGGCTGCCCCTGGATCCCTGGAAGTGTCCAAGGCCAGGTTGGATGGAGCTCTGAGTAACCATGGCAGGGAGGTGGAATTAGTTGGTCTTTAAGGCTCCTTCCAACACAAACCATTCCATGATTCTATTCTATGATTTTTATTTTACATTGCAATCTGTTAAAAAACTCCCAAGGCTTCTCCTGAAGCAACACAACAAAAAGATCAAGCAGAGCTTTCTCTTGGCCTCTGTTATCAAATCCAACAGTGGACATTTTGGGAACAGCACATTGTTCATTGACTCCACCTCTGTGCCTCCTAGTTTATCTCATCACATTAGCCTGTTTTCATTTGATTTAAATGCTTATATTAGATTTCTTGATTTTTTTTAAAAAAAATCACGGTTGTCACTTGCAGAAGGCATCTAAGAAGTCCCCCAGAGGACTGCTGGATCTAGCAATGGTCAGACACATAGAAACATCCAGGGTGGTCCAGGGCTGGCAACCAAAGCACAGAGGAGCAAACACCTGTGAGAAATCTCACTGTAAGCACAGTGGGCATTTGAGCTGCTGCACCTGGAGATGAGGACTGACAGCAGCTTGTGCTGGAATTAACTGCAAGTGAAGCTACAGAGCTGCCCCTGTAGCTGTCAGCAATGTCCAACCCACCAGCAGCAGTCCCTGGGGACCTTGCAGGATCAGCAGGCTGTGAAGTGGCTTTGCACCCCATGTCAGCTCTTCATGCAGGGCACAGCACACAATATTGAAGTTTTTTCTGCTCCTCAGCTGATTGCTGCAGTAGTTTAACTAGTTCCGCTCATCCACAAACAGGATGACCTAATGCCACCCCCTGCCATGGCCAGGGACACCCTGCACTAGATCAGATTTCTCAGAACCTCATTCAACCTGGCCCTGAGAACTTCCAGGGATCCAAGGGCAGCCACAGCTTCTCTGGGCACCTTGTACCAGGGCCTCCCCACCCTTATAGGGAAGGATTTCTCCCTAATACCTAGTCAAAATCTCTCCTCTTTTAGTCTAGTCTGTTTTCTGTTGCTTTTGCTTTTCAATTTATAGATGGATCCACTTTTCATGTAGAAATGCAATTATGATGATCAACCTTTCTGCAAAGGGACTTTAATGACAGTAAGAATTTTTCTGTTAAAGGGACAGGAGGGAATAAAACTTTTCTAACAAATCCAGGCTGTCTGGAGGAAAGCTGGAGTGAAATTTGAGTTATCCTAGTATTCTGAAATGTTTTTCAGTTGCTAATGAAAATTCCCCTCATGGATTTGTTTAGCATCAGAGTGGTGCATGTTGGGCACTCAGCTTTAGACAAGATCTTGCTGCCTACTCATCCAGTTTCCTTTGTTTTTTCTAATGGACAGAGAAACGGGCAATTCCAGGATTCAGGTGTTTAAGATGGGTGATCTAAATGGCTTCCAGGAAAGATTCTGTTTCTCTCTACTGATTAGAAAGGGAGTTCAGAGATCAAGCTCAGTTGCAGGTGTTTATCCTCTGATTTCTATGCTGACAGAGAATCCCAAGCCAGTCTGTGAGTTCCATGAGAACCCCTGGCACTCATGGCTGAATCAGCACACAAGGCAAGCTGAAGTGGATAAAATATTATTTTCTTGCTTATATGTGGGATCCTTGTTTTATTTGTTTTCCCTGTATCTTGTTCTGTACACAGATGCTGTGAGTGTTCTTTTACAAGGTTTGTTTTTTTATTGTCCTCCAAAAAACTTCAGAAAAAATTGATTTATTTAAGAAAGTTCCTTTTCCCATGAACATCTGTAATGACTGTAACATTAAACTTCATTTGCACACCATACTGGTGCAAAAGTCTAGTCTATAATCTTCTTTTCAGATAATTTACTGCTCATTTACATAAACCCCCTTTGTGTTAAAGATGACAATGTGGGCAGGGAGCAGAGATGCATCATTAAACATCTGAAATGAAGTTGGCTTGTCAGGTTCAACTTTGTTTCTTGTATACCCTGCTGAGATTTTAGATGCAGCCCAAGTCTTAAGGACGGGAGGAAGAGGGGATGAATCAAAGTGAATCACACCTTATGCTTTTTCTTGTGTTTGGACAGCTGTCTGTTGCACATCAATTGAAGACCAAGGCCTGGACACATCAATTGCAGCAGGAAGCATCCTGAAGGATATAAAAAGTTAGTGGGGTTAAGCTGTAAAGGTTGAAGAAACTTAGGAAGGTATTGAGAACTCTCTAGTAACTGCAACAAAGTCATGTACTGAATAAAGATTAGCTCTGAAGTGTGGATGCTTCTCTTTGGTAATTACCATTTACAGCTCCAGCTTTTTAATATGGATTTAGCCTCTTCTCATATTTTAGAAAAGTCACTGTAAGAGATGCAACAAAAGTCACAGCAAAACTCCAACCTTGGCATCTTATGAGCTGCAAACTCAAAGACCAAGCACTGCCCCACCAACAGCCATCCCCTTCTGTGGGGTTCTGCAGCTTAACTGTGAATAACATGCTCTGGGGTTCCTTTTGACCCAGGAATCTTTCCTTGCTTCTGGTAGCTGAAACTCCTCTGGTGCTTGACACGCATGGTTTTGTAGACCAGCAGCGCACTGTGCAGTGGGGCAACTCCACCCCCACCCTCTGATTGATTAAAAGCCATCTGCACCCCCTTGCCAAGCTCCAGACACAATAAATCAAGAGCAATCCAGGAGCAGAGGCCAGCAGGGAAGGGGCATCGATCTTGCCCAGTGTCATGGGGTTGACAGGAGGATAATGCTGATCACTGTGAGATGCTAAACTCCAATGATTAAAGGGGTCCATCCACCAGCAATGGCCACTGCCAAGATGTCCAATGCCAGAAGCATCCTGACAGAAAGTCTTTAAAACATTAAAGAAAACAAGCACTGGAAATCACTATGATTAATCGAACATAATGGAAACTTTTTGAGGTGCTGAGGAACTGAAAGGGAAGAAGTGGACTGGAGCTGTTCATACCTAATGAAGTTATTGTGAAGACAGAAAATTCAGTGTTAGACACAGCAGTGTTAAAGAGGAAAATGATTTAATTTATATTATCATTATAGTTATATGTATCATATCTATTATATCTTTCTTTCTTTCTTTCTTTCTTTCTTTCTTTCTTTCTTTCTTTCTTTCTTTCTTTCTTTCTTTCTTTCTTTCTTTCTTTCTTCTTTCTTTCTTTCTTTCTTTCTTTCTTACTTTCGTCCTCCTCCTCCTCCTCCTCCTTCTTCTTCTTCTTCTTCTTCTTCTTCTTCTTCTTCTTCTTCTTCTTCTTCTTCTTCTTCTTCTTCTTCTTCTTCTTCTTCTTCTCTACTTTTTTTTTACTCTCTAATAGTAAGGAAGTACACACATTATGAAAACTGAGAACTTTCCCTCCATGTTGAGTAATCAGATTCGAGGGAGGACATCCAAGTGTCAGGGTTGTCCAGGCATCCAGAGTGTCACTCTGTTCCCAACTACCTGCCACGGTTCTGGAGAGTTTCTAGGGCCATAACTAAATATATTATTCATGTATATGTATGTGTATGTGTATATCTATATTTATACACATGTATATTTATATTTATATTTATATTTATATTTATATTTATATTTATATTTATATTTATATTTATATTTATATTTATATTTATATTTATATTTATATTTAATTTATATTTATATTTATATTTATATTTCTACTTATATTTATACTTATATTTATGCATTACTTAGAAAATTATCTTTTCTGTGGTTGAGAGCTTTGTGCAAGGCAGAGTCCCTTAGAGGCCTTCTGTTGAATATTCTCTTACTCACTAACGATAGGAGAGGAGCAGAACTGTCCTGAGTTATTTGTGTATGCTGCAATTAATTTCTGACACTAATGAGAAAGAGTCCAATACAATACACACCAGATTAGCTTTCCTGCTATGTTCCTTTTTGTATTGACTTGCAAATGATGGCAGCACAAACTTGGTAAAGAATGCTTTCAAACTAATGTGAACCTCACACAATTCATTATAATATTTCAGATATAATATGTCATATTAGCTCAGCACAACACAGAACCAATAAAACTGTTTCATGAAACAAGGGTTTCATTTTCATGCTGCTGGTAGTCAGACTTTGTTTTTCATCTGGCAGAAAGAAAGTGGAACTGACCATTTCAAAGATGTGAGATTAAAACACAAATTGATGTGGGTTAGAAATCTGTGCAGAAATCCTGATTTTAATATGGATTCTAGTTCTCCTATCTCTGAGTCAAAAGAATTTTGATATTTTAATATTGGAAGCAATCATCTTGACTGCACAGATAGATCATTCTTTGAAGGCAAGAATCTAAACAAGGTGCAGCATGTGATTGTGAGTGAAGAAGTGATGTGTGAAGGATGAAATGTGATGCATGTGCAGGGAAACATAAACTTATCCAGCTGTACTGCCAAAAAAAAAAAAACAAACCCCAAAACATTGCTCTGCATCTAGAATGAAAGGGTTGGATTTGTTTTACTATTTGACATTGCTCTGAAGACATTTTTGTGAGACTGGGGATCAGGAAGGAAGATAATTATAGAAGTAGTTATCCTTTCCATAGAGAATGAACCTCCAAAAGTTTGGGTTTTGGCTTAGGTGAACCTTTAATTTCTGAAAGATTTAAAAACTTAAAAAAAAAAAATCTTGGTCTAAATATTGTTTATCCCATATTGTTGTAGAAGAAAAGTATGCAAACGATCCATAGATGTTAGGATCTGGTTATTATCCCTTTCCAGTTATTTTGCCTGGAGTGGGATTAAAAAAAATGCTTGTTCTAAGCATTTTGTCAAGAGGTAATGAAAAATCTATGTGTTATCACAGAAATGGGACTTCAGAGGCCATGTAGGGGTGGAATAAATTCCACTTGAAGCAGTAAGGACAGCCTGGTGAGGCAGCAGTGTTTTCATCTTGTGGTTAGAGAAAAAAGCAAGTGTTAAATCTCCAGGGTTTGTCCATAGATGTACTTACTGACTCATCTCGGGCAAATCACTTAAAGACCTAAAAGTTGGCTTTACCAACTCCAAAATTATTGTGGGTGATTTCAGCACCTTGTAAAACATTCCTGTTTTCTGAAGGAAAATATTCAAAAAGTCTAGACACACAAAATAAATATAAGGAAATTGAAATGCTGTCTAAAATGATATAATGCAGAGAAGCACAAAAGCTCTGCTGGAGCAATTAACAGCCTTTTTACTGACATTGGAGAAGTTGATAACTCTGATAAGAAAATGAGCTGGTTCAAAGGATAGAGCATGTGTTGAGACAGGACCAAGAAAGTCATGAGCTCTGAAAATGCAAAATTTGGTGAGAGAAGTATGGATTTAGCAAACAAGTTTGCTCTGTGGGTGAAAGAATACAGCCATATTCTTGCAGTTTGGGACATAAATACTTCTTGCTTCACTCCTTTATAGGGCAAAAACACCACTATGTTATTTCCATACCTGAGATAGCCTTTCCAAATTGATGTGCTGTCCTGAGACAGTGAAATACAGGTTAATGTCAACATTCCATGGAAATGGTTCCACAAAACTACCAAGGTGCTTGCTCAAAAATGTCTTTCAGGAAAGTTAAGCTTATCTGCAGTTTTTGTAAGTCGTGTGTTGAGAAAAGAAGTTGATGGCCATTAGAATGTTGGCAGTATGTGAAAAATGAAGGGAATGGATGATAATGTGCCTTAGGAATGAAGCTGGGTAATAATTACTAGAATCAGAATTGATCTGTGTAGGAACCCAAAGGTAAAAGAATCACCTTCAGTGAGACAATTATCTTCACTGAGTGCAGAAGGAAAGGTGCAGTCAAGTTTTCCAAAGATCCATCAAGCCTCCAGAAACGACCCAGGCTCGCTCAGGCTTTTTTTCCCCTTTTGGTCCAAGTTTACATAGACCAAGTGTTGAGTCTCTCCACCTCCACACAAACAGACATTACAAAATCCTGCCAAGAACCAAGACTTGAAAGGGGTTGGGCAACAATTTTGTGGTGTTAGGGAGAATTACATTTTAAGAGGTGAAATAAAGACGTCACATTGGAGAATTTGCAGAGCATTTGGAGTGGTTTAGCTCTCCCCTGCCTCCAGGTGTGTTTGCTTTTCTGTTGCACAAACCTCCAGCAGAAACAGATGTCTCTATGCAGGGCTGTATTTCTGTGTTGGCAGGAACCAGAGGTGTTCAAACAACTCCCTCAAATCTCTGGTGCTGTATGGAGCATGTGAACAAGTTAATTCTCATCTAAGCACACTGAGTCAAGTTCATTCTCTGACTGATTGAAGGGTTAGAGTAATAATATAAAAACCCCCAAACAAACTGTTCAGGGATTGAATGTATCTGATTCACTGGCAGAACAACCCCAAGAGCTTCAATAATGAGATCTGACCTAAAGTAATCAGTTTTTACATAAAGAAACTTATCACTTAGCTCATGGGTCTAAAATACAGTAAGGACATACCATGGATGATAAAAAAAAATAGTGGTTTTGTTTTATGATTTTTTTTTTTTGTTATAGCTCTTGAAATCACTGTCAGACTAAACTCAAAGAGCTCTGGAGTAAAAACATGGTACTAGAAGGAAATCTTACTGCCAGTCAGTCTGCAAAGGCCAAAGACATGAATGTCTACAAATTCCATTATTTCTGAGTTTCACCCAAGGCCTTAATGAAAGGGTAATAATGAAAAGATGCCTCAAATATTCACCTGAGCCCAATTTTTCTCTCCAGGCTGTTGCTGCCCCAGTGTCCTGGTTTAGACTTCACAGGACCACAGCACCACTAAAGTTAGAGAAGACCTCCAAGATCGTTGGCTTCAAACATTAATCCAACAGCTCCATGTTCATCACAAAACCTTATCCCCAAGCAACACATTCACACACCTTTTGAACACTTCCATGCAAGGAATTTTGGGTACAGATTTAGTAGCAGTCACTTTTATCTCTCCATCTCAGACATTTAGAATAATTTATACAAGTAGCAGGCAGAGTTAGATGCTTGTTTACCAGTAACTGTCTCAAGAATATCTCTTCTGTAGATTTAATTCCATAACTCTTGAAAATGAGAGAAGGTGCCCAAACATTTATTTGTATCCACACATATTTGGGTGGAATATGCCTGGGCGGGATTTGTAATTAACCAAGCTGGAAATTAACACAAAATGCATCAAATTTTTGAATAGGATTAGCCCCAGGAAAAGGGAACCCCCCAACCACTGACTAGTTACATAATGCATTGTTTTTCAGCATGGCTCTGTGTTGTGATTCAATCCCACCCAGAAACTCAACCCCACACAGCTGCTCACTCACTGCCCACCAGTGGGATGAGGGTGGGAACTGGAAGGGTAAAAGTGAGAAAAAACTCATGAGTTGAGATAAAAATAATTTAACAATGATAAAAGAAAAAAAAAAAACAAACAAAAAAAACCAGAGAGACAGGAAAGACAAGGGCAGCAAATAAAACCAAATGACCAGTGATACAATACTGTGTGGTGCCAGGGTGTCATGAGCCCCACAAAGGTGTATCAGGTTCTGAAGGTTGACCAATGACCTCCCAGAAATGGCTTAATAATAATTAGTGAGATGGCTGACTGGGTGTGGTTTGAAAAAAAAAAAGGGTTTTAATAAAAGAGAAAATAACACACTATACAAAAGGACAAAAGCCATGCACAGTGCAGGGAAGTTCCTTACCCCTGCTCAGACACCCCAAAAAGCACTGAGGGGCTTTGTGCTCCTTCTTAAGTACCTAACAATTTAGGAGGGATTTTTGGCAAGCAGCCCAAGAGAAACAGCTACAGGTTTTGAGGTACATTTCAAAGATCCAACAGGTGCTGGCACTGGGCCAATTACAATGAGAGAAGCACGGAAGGTTCTGGTGCTTCTCCCTTAAAAGTTCAGAGGTAAACTGGAACTCTTTTCCTAATATGGAAACATCCAGTTGGTGGTGGGGATGCAACAGTTCACCACCAGTTGACTGATGATCAGCAAGTCCTCAGTCAGCACCCACTCACAGAAGCCTCTCCACTTGCTGAGGATGCCACCTTGTTTGGAATATCCCATTGTCCAGCTGGGATCAGCTGTCCCAGCCCTGTCCCCTCCCAACTCTTTGTGCACCCTCAGCCTACCCAGTGGCCCATTAATATGTTTTGGTTTTCTGAGCTCTTCATTATCCCTCCACTGATCATTCCAATTCCCTCTTAAACTCACCATCCCTTCTTCCTGGAGTGTCTCTCATGTTGACATTTATGGCTGCCTGGAGAGTAACAGGCAGGAATCAGAGTTGTGACTTGAGTTTTGGATAGCAGAAACTTCACCCCAGGCTGAATCAGAGTTTGTTTTCTGATGTGGTGAAATTTTCATACCTGCCAGATCAATGGGAATTTTTCCTGACTAGGAATGGCTCAAAATTGGAAAAAAATTATCTCATGCTTAGGTAGCAGAATTGCCATCTAAATTTAAGTTTTGTTTGGTTGAGATTTTGGGTTGCTCCTGTTGATGATTTTTTTGTTTTGTTTTGTTTTGTTTTGGTTTGGTTTTTTTTTTTTTTAGTTTTGTTTTGTTTTGTTTTGTTTGTTTGTTCATTTCCTTTAATAACTGAAGAAGGTAGATAATATGCTTGCTATTAATGTAATAGACATGAGAGCTTAATTTCTGTATCTGCCTCCTTGTTCTTTTAAAAGAACATTCTGTAAAGAATGGTTGTTTGCAAAATAAAACTTTTCTAACAAAACCAGGGAACTTTTTACCTCTGTAAACTAATCAGGAAACCTGGAGCACTATTGATTTCACTTGTGATGCTGGAGAAAGAAAAGACATAAGGCAAATGGTATTTGAAGTAAGTGAATCAGATCAATTGTTTTCATTTTGCAGACTGGTCAAGAGAGTTTTTCTCCAATCTGCTCTTGCTGACTTGGGAATTTTGTGTCAGAAACACCTTTTAATTAGGTTCTAAAATGACACAGAAGTACTGGCATTGGAGGAGAGTGTTCAGTCTATGCAATTGGGAATGACTGCTCTAGTGCAGGGTAAAATCCTCTCAGAGACAGTCAGTCAGGTACTTAACAAGCCCAAAAGAAATCCTTAGAAAAACTAATAAATAAGGGGAAAAAAAATTGTTGTAATGATGTTGTGTGTGGTGTGTCATGTTTTATATATGATACTGTATATGTAAGCACGTTTTCTGAAGTGTGTTTGACCAGATAAGTTTTAAAGTGCAGACATTAGACAAAATAGGAATAAAAAATTATGATTTCCATGTTCTGAAAATCTGTCACCCTATACATTTCCATCCTTTGGAAATCAAAACAAATTATTTTAAATCATACTCTCATTAATAGACAAAACAATGAACAGAAATTAAAAATCACTGACTTTTAGGCTTTGCCTTCAATTCTGATTACAAGGCTCTATACATATATCTATTAATGTATATTTGTGCTGCTCACATATAAGAATTGTATTAACACTTCTCTGCCATGGATTTTGGCATTTTTGTTTATTAGATAGATGTTTGAAAAGTGCAAAGAAATCATTCATTTGGGGAGATTGTGTTGACCTAAGGGCAGATGACTTTGTTCATCAGTTCTTAGTATGATTGGTGCCTCGTTAGGGACTCTCAGGCTCTCATTAAAACTGCCTGCAGTGTTTTGTTGATTGTGTTCTTTTGAGGCCAAACTTTTTTTCCCCTGACAAGCTCTGACTGCAAAGGGAAATCCTTGGGGCTGGTTTCAATGAAATAGGTTTGGCAGATCTTAAATTTTCACTGAGCAAACACCTTGCAACAAAAACTTCTTGGCTGCCAATATCTGACACTGAACCCCAAAGAAAGTATCAGGTCAAAAGAACACAGATCTTTTAGACATTTTGTGTAGATTTCATGATTAGTTTAGACCCTAATAGAGAGTGGCTTTACTGATAGCTGCTTGCAGTAGAAATTGAACCTATTATATAAATAAAGAACTTTTATTAGAAGAGAAGCCACTTCTCAGGATGCTTTGATTGTGTTTCCAAAACACAATCACAACTGTTACCTTGATTTACACTGGGGTGTCTGTGACATGTGAGTTACCATGTCATCGAAAGTGATCAGTAGAAGCAAATTTGCCATAAACTGGGTTTATGTTTTTAGTTTTTTGTTTCTTTGTTGTTTGTTGCTTTTGTTTTGTTTTGTTTTGGGTTTTTTGAGTGTGGTTTTTTTGTTTGTATCTTTTTTTAATTTTTATTTTTGTTTTTGTTTTTGTTTTAGACTGGAAATCAAGTCAGGATTCAGTTTGGAGATAAGCTGTGCATGCAGAGATGTATTATTATGGGTTTGTCTGAAGTTTGAAGGCTTTGAATGTCTGTACACTCTCTTACAGCATGCTGTTAATGCTATAGAGCATCAGTTGTACCTCGAATGGGTGAAATTGGCCACTATTTGATTTTGCACACTTCCAGTATTGCAGCACTGGTGTGTTGATGCTCTTCAGTCATGGTTGCAGCAAGGTTTAATTATTATGGAGAGATTTCTGTGCCTTCAGACTGATAATCTGTAAATTTCTATTTTCACAGCCAGTTACAGTAACACCAGTGGGACTGGCATATCTTCTGGCACAAAGGTCTTCAGTGTTCTCAGTCTGTTTTGAGGCATTAGAGCTGAATTTCAATTATAAAGAAAATCAATTATAAAAGTACAGGTGACCATAATTTAAGCACAGTCAGGCACAGAAGAGCTCTGCTCTTCCAGCTTGGCCAAGTCCATGTTTCTAAGACCCAGACATAACTTGCCAACAGGGTTGCAGCAGTTGGATGCTGCCAACTTCCTTCTCCTATCACTTGCAATGTTAAAAAAATAAATAGGCAAAATGGGAAATGGATAATAAAATTCCAACCAAGAGCACATTGGCTTGTTAATAGTTCACCTGCATAATTATACTGCAAATAATATACATTATACATGCAATGCTAATATTCACCAAAGATAAATGTCCTGAGGTACATTGAGAACTTCCCAGCTAGGTTTAATATAATTACAAGATGAAATAAATGGTATTCATAAGAGTCCAGAACACCACCACAGAGCCTAATGAATTATTGATGATAACCTCCAAGTTGACCCATTGCCTTTGATTTTTCTCTCATTCTTTCCCATTTCAGTGATGAAGCTTCTAGGGAGAAAGCCATCTTTTAAATTATTAAGGAAGAAAAAAATATAAATCTTAGTCTTTATTTTTGAAAAAATGCTGTGTTTAGGAAACAAGCAACTAAAAGCAACTTTGCCAGTCTGAATCTCTCTTGTAGGTCATAGAGAATGAGGGGGTTTTGTCACATTTATTTCTCCAAAAACAAAGTATACTTCCATGTCATTACTTCCTGATTTTGTATGATGTTTTGAGGTGGCAACTTTTCAAAGGTCAGTTCCTCACCTCTTTTAGTCCAGTGACTCAAGTCCGATGCAAATATGGACTGTAAAGTTAGTATAAGGAAGTGATAAAAGATCGGGGTCTGTGTTACTCCTAAACCTTACCCCAGAAGTGTCTGAGACTGCGTGGTGGTGCCAGTGACTGAATACAGCTGATTCCTAAAAAGAAGAAAACAAACAAACAAAAAGATTAAGAAAAAAAAAACAAAAAAAAACCAAAAAAACCAACCAAAAAAACCAACCAAACCAAACCAAAACCAAAACCAACCAGTTGGGCTCTTCAGAGTGTCACAAACAACTACTGTAAATTACTATTTATTATCTTGAAATATAAGCATATTATTGCCATCTTTAAAGGAGAATGACACTAAATATCTGGAAGGTAAGGACAATGGAACCAGTCATTAAGTTAGAAATGTTGAAATGGCATGTTTGAATGGAACTCCTGATGACTTTGTATGCATCAATAAATACAAAGATAAATGCTGAAGGATAATGTCTCCTGGTCAGAGCTCCTTACCACTTTCATTCTAACCACAGAGCAGATCTGAACTAGAGTATTACTACAGCAATGAATATCAACCAGATGTAAAATGCTATTTTTAGTCTTTTTACTACTCCTAAGCCATTAACTGAGCCTTAAAAGCAGAAGGGCAAAGTATTAGCCATAGTAGTGTTAGTTCCTATTTTTGACAGGGAGAAATTGAAGGGTAAATCCTATATTTGAGATGAACTAAGAATAAGATTTCATCTATTTCCCTTACTGATTCACTAACTTCAATAACAGGCATGTTCAGCCATTTGTAAGAGCTTTTTGACTTCCCATTCCAGGTGTATATTATTTACAGTTGTAGCTGAAGAATGTCATGGATAAAATTAGAATTTCCTGATTAACTTTCATCTTTTCCCATATTTTTTTTGTCTAAAAGCCTTTTCACCCTCATTCCCTGGGTAACTTCCATATTAGAGCAATGCCTTCATGTCTTGGTTATTTGGAGACAGCTCTGTTCCTGAGCCAAACAGGATGCATTACTTAGAGGATTTTTTCTTTTTTTAGCATTTCCTTGATCAGAAAGTGGAAATAGCAGTTTGTTTATGCAAACACACAATAAATGCTGTTAATTAACCCCTGAAACTCTTTTAAGACGGTGTTTATAATGTGGTAAACATGAATGAAGCCTTAAGGAGGAGCAAGATTTCCACAGCAGACCTTTCAACAGCCCCAGTCCTAGAAGCAGGTTTTGTAACAGGAATTTCAGTATTTGTTTTTCTTTGTTGTTCTCCCTGATATTAACTTTTCATTGAGGTTCGGGTAAAGGTCCAGTGTTTAAATCCCAGGAAACCTTTGTGATTTCTGAAAGTACTAAACTGAGGTACTGTGAGCTTCTTTAGAAGGCTCATGTCCTGGGAAACCCCATATTCCATGAATTTTATGTTTCTCTTCCCAAGGCAGTAAAGAAGCTGTTACCACCAGTTCTTTGGGGAGAATGGGGCACTGGAAGACATCACCCAGAGAAGCTGTGGCTGCCCCATGCCTTGAGGTGTCCAAGGCCAGGCTGGATGAGACTTGGAGCAACCTGCTCTGGTGGAAAGTGTCCCTGCCCATGGCAGGGGGTAGAATGAGATCATCAATAAAACACAAATCATTCCATGATTCTGATTGGTTTCATGAATATTAAAGCCTGTCTTCTTCCCTGCTCCATCCAAAGTCTGGACAGCAGCACTGAGAGGATTTAGACACGGTGACCTCTCCTCATTTAAAGCATTTTCATCCAACAGGCCCACCTGTGGCTCTGCTGTTTCTCATTATTCACGGATGAAGACACAAAGATGCTCACAAGAGAACCTGAGCAGAAAGATTTATGACCCCTTTATTCCATGAATTGTTCACAGGATGATTTACAGAGTTGCATTCTACTCAGGCTGGTTAAAGGTGAGGAGATGGAGGCTTACTTATGTGAGGCACCACTAAATAAAGGCTGCCAAGGAGTGTGTGAGACAGGCTATTAGTGCCTAGTCACGGAAGGGATAGAATTGAAATTAATTCCTTGTGACCTGTCTGCTGCCAGGGAATATTATTAATTATCTGATCTGTCTGTACATTTTTTCCCCCAGGATCTCTTGAGCTATCTTGAGCTGAACCCAGATCACACAGAGGGCTGTGCCTTGTTCTTGCAGATGCACACCTGGCTAAGGAAGGAACTCTAAATTTTCCTTCCTTCACCAGTGTGCAGTTTGCTCAGGTGACAGTCTAATTGGTGTAGTTTGTTTTTTCTTAGGCACTGAAGGACTTTTGAAAGCATTTTGAAGATCTGTCTTTGCCCCTGTTTGTGTGTGTGATGTTCACCTTGAAGAACAACCTGGTGTTTATTCTGTGAAAGAGTCTCCTTTTTGTAAGGGGTCAGGCTGACTTTGTTGATTTGACTGCAGCTTCCTCTAGCTATGTTCTTTCCATTCACTGGACAGCACTTTTATGACTAGTCATTAATGGAACCTCAGTACAGCCAGCACTCTGATGTATTAATAAAAACAGCAGTGTCATCAGCAAAGAATGTTTTAAGGGTAAATGGGTTTTGTAACTTGTTCAAAGGCTCCCTGGTACTGCTTTGCTTTGCTAACACATGCACTGGAGGGCTTTAAAAGAGGAAGAGAGAAGTATTTTGAAAGGAAGGGGACGTTTCACAGCACTTTAGTTGAAATGGAAATAGTTTTTATTGCTCTCATCCTGTACCAGCAGTGCAGAAGTGCAGCAGTGTCCCGGAGGAGGAGCTCTGTCTGCACTCGAGGTACCTGCAAGGTGTGTGAGATCTGCAAGGTCTGGAGAAAACCTGTGGTAGCTTAAAAATCACACAAAACCCCACAGACTGCGGAGATGGATGGCAAGGAGGAAATTGCAAACAGGTATGGACCCCATGTTTTCTGACACAGGTTCTTGCCATGATGTCACATGGGCTGAACTGATCCTTGATAGGGAGCTAAACTGTGGCTGAACTTCCTGTGAAAGTTCACATAGGCATATGAAGGATTATTATTAATATATTAATAATATATTAATCCAATATTTCCACATGAGGAGGAAATGCCAGTGGCTGCCATCCTTGAGAGTGATTTTCAGAATGCTCAGGGTGGGAGGTGTGTTGCTCTGCAGGTACAACACACGGCCTGGCTTTTTAAGGGATTAATTGTAAAAGTCACATGATGTTACTTGTTCCCCTTCCATTCATCAGTGAAAAGTCATCTGGGAATGTGGAAAGCCTGATTTGTACATTTCTGTTGATGACACCAAACCCATTTCTACTGTTTCAAACAGAGGGCCACAGTCAGCATAAATGAGCTAAAATGAGGTAAAATGAGCTGTAATATAGCTCTGAGGGAAATTTAAACACCAGAGTTATTGCTACAAGCTGCTGTTCTTGTAGGAAGAACTTTTTTTTCCTTTATCCATTCTTTTTATTTTGGCAGTGTGCTCCAACACCTTAGGCAGGCCTTACAAAGCAGTTGTAAAGGCTGGCTGAGGGCTAGCAAATACAGATCTTGTTATCATACCAGGCAGCACTGCTCTGACAATGCCCTGCCTGCAGCTGAGCCCACAAACCCTGCTGCCTGCTAACTCTGTGCTCAGAGCAGGAGCACATACTGGATGGGCTGTTGTCTATTTTTAACCTGCAATATCCTTTTCAACAATCTGATCTCAGTCTGTTTTAGTGGCAAATATCAAACCATGAGGTACTGGTAATCTGCTGGTGTCAGTGACTGGTGACCATGTGAAGTAGTGGGTTTAATTTGGAGTTGGTGCATTATGTAAGAAGAACTGTAGAGGTCAGACAGAAGGCTCATCTAATCCAGCAACCCTGGCAGTTTTCCTTGGAGGATTTGTAAGGAAAGGCAAGATGAGAAGTCAGATAATTCTTCCAAACTTGAATATTTTTGTTATATTTTTCACTTCATTTTTGTGTCACTGAGGGGTCCTGGCTTATTTATGAATGTTAACTCCTTGGATGAAAATCCCTTCAGACCTATGATGATACTTCTTTTCTGAGCCATGTACAGTTCTGTTATAACCTTCCTAAGCTGAGAGAAATGGAGCAGGATAAAGTCTCCAGGCTATCCATGAAACAGACTCTCTCTTTTCCCTCAAGTCCCACTCCTCCATTAAACTCGATTTCTTAAATCCTGCTAAGCACACAGCTTGCAAGGAAATCTGGTTATTTTTGTGAAGCCAAGTCTAGTTTTCCTCCATGAGCATCACTTTGATTTTATCTGAATTTGGTTTCACCTGCCACTTTAGTATTGAGTTCTTTGTCTTACAAAGTTCTGGAATTCTGTCACTGTCCCCATCCTTACTATTTAAATGACATTGATTGGAAAATTCATCATGTCACTCAGTTTAAACATGTCCTTGCAGAACTCCACTTGAGACCACCACTTACACCTGCCTGCTGTGTCTGTCTTTTATTCAATAATTTAACCCTACTGAAACCTTTTCTCTCATTTCTGGGTGCTGTTTCATTGGAGGCATTTGATGAGTGACTTTCTCAAAAGGCTTTTTGAAATCCGAAAAGACCTTTTGTTGTCTGCAAATTTGTTGATCTCATTTAAGAAACTCCAAAAGGTTTGTAGGGCAGAACTTCAATTTTTGCAAATGCCACAGTGACAGTATCAAAGTGTATCACATTTAAACAAAGGCCCAC
Organism: Phylloscopus whistleri; assembly: GCA_017589585.1. NCBI lineage: Eukaryota > Metazoa > Chordata > Aves > Passeriformes > Phylloscopidae > Phylloscopus > Phylloscopus whistleri. The sequence goes on along the minus strand of JADMLD010001546.1, from coordinate 2,555,109 downwards.
TTGACCTATTCCTTCCTACAGTTTCCACTAATTTCGCTTTTTCCTTAAGTGTCACTTCAGAACTTTTTCACATTTGCTTTTCTTTGGCGTTGTTGTTTTTTCTCTTTTTTTTAGTCCTCTAGTAAAAAGAAACTACACTTTGGTAATTGTAGCAAAGCACCTTGTTCATCCTTGAGGTTTTTGAGGATTTCTTGGTGAATAGCTATAATTTTTTGTGAATTTCATGATGGTTACCTCTAACAATTCTAGAGATTTGTTACCATTCAAGTTGCCAATTTATTCATTACATCTTTTGAAGGCACTTCAAAAGTTTCAGAAAGATAAGAGTGAGAACATTGAAATCTTTGCACCTTGTTCTGAAGGGAATATTAATAAAAAGATTTGATTTATTTTCATGTCCTTTCTTGAATTTTATGTTTTTGGTCCTGTGCTGGTTATGGCTGGAATAGAATTCATTTTCTTTATCTTGGACGCTGCATTTTGGATTTGTGCTGTAAACACTGCTGATAACACTGAGATTTTTTTTTCATTTATTTTTCTCTCTTTTTATTATTTTCTTGTTAATTACCACATTATATTATATTATATTATATTATATTATATTATATTATATTATATTATTTTATATTTTATATTTTATATTTTATATTTTATATTTTATATTTTATATTTTATATTTTATATTTTTAAACTGTTTTTACCTCAGAGTTTTCTCATTGTTCCTTTCCCCATCCTGCTGGGAGGGAGGGTAAATGAGCAGCTCTGTGTTCTTAGTTGCCAGCTGGGGTTATACCATGAAAAGTCCTCTCACCATTTGATGCTGTGGACTTTGTAGCAGTAGTACTCTTTCTGATGTATGTGAGGAAATACGCTATTTAAAAAAAAATATTTTATTTTTTCTTTAATACTCCTTTCATTTGTTACTCTGTCTCCTTCTGGAGGCCCTCCATTATTGTATTTTCACATTTAATCTGCCAGAATTTGTCTGCTCTTTGTTTCTTTGGATACCTTTGCTTTTTACAGATAATCTCTCAGGTATAATAACATTTTTTGCTTTGTTTCTAGGCCAGACCTCGTGTTCAGACCCATGTGCCAACTCTGTTGAGTGTAACCTCTAAGGTTTTTATTCCCTTATATAGCCTGAACTGCTTTTTAAGGGCTTTCTGTTTCTTTCTGCAGCTCCTGTTTTTGAAGATGAATGTAAGTCCTGTGGATTTGTTGTACTTTGTGTACTCCCCTGGGAGTGCGTTGCTGTAACATAAGACTTTACTGAGACCAAACTGTGGCACAGTTCCTTCAGCTGAATACTCCTGGGCTAAATCCTGTAAAACTGAAGGGTTGTTATCTTCTCTTTTGGGTTCCCCAGCCAACCCTTTGTGTTAATCATGGATTGCTTGGGTTATGTCCTGGTACTTTTTTTCCTCACCTGAAGATGGGTTATTAAAGTTCCAGCTGCATTTCCAGCTGTCGTTTTCTGTGTGATTTCTCACAGAACACATTTTATTAAGTGTTATCATCCTGCCTGGCTGCTGCTGGTGCAGGTAATGTTGGTTTAGACCCAAGGTCACTTTAGCACAAGGCTTTATTTCCTTACCCCAGCCCTGGCAAAATCTGCTTGCTCCTTTCTGAAATTTGTAGGCTGGCATTGGAATACCTTTCTGCTCCCAAATTTCCGTCATGCCTAGGATATTGAAACTATTTAAGGGAAAAATTTAAATGAAAGCAAATGAGGCTCCCCAGCAGCTCCCTTCTATTTCTTGGTCCTTCAGTTTTTCTGTTTCAGTGTTGTACCTTGTGGACTTGATTCCCTTCTTGCCACCTGAGTGAGATGTCAGTTTTTGTTTTCTCTATGTGACTCCATCTATTCTGTGACTTACCTTTTATTTGAAAATTGAGAATTTCCATATTTTCACCCACTACTCTGTTGTCATCACAAGCATGTGTTCTCTTTATTTTCTTCCCCCACAGCTCCCTCTGACAGGTCTAGCAGACCTCCTGAAGTGCCAGCAGGTGTTTTCCTGGTGGTTCTGGTCACATTTATCACTCTTCTTGAGGGTCTCCTTATTCTAGAGGATGTACACTCAATTCCAAAACAGTGTGGTCCATCCCAAAATCCATCTGCCAGGTGTTGATACAGGTGATGGTAGAATTTTGCTCTCACAGTGACCAACATCATCTTTCTGGTTTGGATTCAGAGCACACATGTTTTCAGAAGGACATTCCAGAGGTAAGAGAAAACGTGTCTGTTTCCACAGGGGTGGGTCCCCAGTGAAATAATTTTTTCTTTAATGGTCTTTCAGGCTTGCTTCTGTAGTATGATAATCCTGACAAAATTCTGAATTTATATGCCTCTCATTTGTTGCTGGAGAAGGATGGATCTAATTTTCTTGGAGGCAAAAATAACACACAGAGAGATCCTTCAGGTGGTTGCTCCAAGTCCCCCTGACTCCACCCAGCCCAGCCACTTTGGACACCAGTGGGAAACACCAGCAGGTCGCACTGTGAGCTTGCAAATGCTACTTTTGTAAAGAGTTTTTTTCACATTTTGCCCGTTCCATGTGGCAAACTGGGTAACCCCCCTCTTACAGCTCAACTCCCACCCTCATTTCTTTATTTTGAAGAGGTGATGGGTGCAGCCCATAGTGGCCATTGCATCCTAAATTCATTGCATGAATTTATCCAAGCTCCTCATTCGTTGCTGCCCTCAGGCTCAAAGGCTTGATCCTGTTGACTTTCACCCATTTCTGAATTCAAGAGCAGCCAAATTTAGGGGAATTTTTGTAGCTATGAGGAGAGAGAAGCCCTGGGATACATTGACCCGTGTGTGGGACCTCTGCACATGGAGGTTGGAGAGGATAAAGAGAATTTCCTGGATATGGTTGGTCCTGGGAAACAGGAAGGCAGGTTGAAATGAAGTTAAATTCCTGCACTTTTGGATCTGTAAAGGCTCAGGTAATTTCTGAAAATTGGCTATTTCTCTCTTGTAAAGCAGCTGTTCATTTCCACGAATCAAAACCTTTTAAGAAGAAAGAATATCTTCCTCCTTTGTGAGTAGGCAATGGTTTATGTTCAACTGGAGAACATGGCACCCACCTCCAATTTAATCTGAGGGGCTAAGCTGATGGAAAGCTATCTAGAAATGAGATTTAGGTAAGGAAGAAATTATTAAGCTGTATTGTGAAGATAAGGTGGAGACCTCCTTATCAGAAAATGTGGATAATCAGGTTTAAAAAGTAAAAGGTTCAAGTGGAAAGTAGGCAAACTAGTTAAAGGAAAAACATTGAGAAATACTACGTGTATAAAGTACAACCCTGGCTCTGAGCTACAAATATTTGTGGACTGAGACAGTAGTAGTGATGGGGAAATTATAATACCTACTTGACATGTGTCTATATATATATATATGTATATATATATTTTTTTCCCTCAGTGACCAATGGTAAAAACTATTAGAGACAAGTTGCTGGCATAGATGGGCCTTTCAGCTGAGGATTCACTGTCATATCCTGGGGGTATACTACAGAAAAGAAATTTAATCAGAGAGCATGTAAAAGTATTGATAAAAGCGATTCTCTTCTTAGATTTTTCATACATTAATTACTAAAATTAAATAGCTAACTTAAGCCACCTTGATACGCAATTGCAGGTCAATTAATTAATTTTTTGGAACTGTAATTGATGATTTTTTAGGGTGAGGACTAAGTCTTTTCATCACACACTTCAGCAGGCTTGTGTATCAGATTGGCTGTACAGCATCCGGGCTTTCCCTTCGGAAAGGTGCAAATGGGACTATTGACAGCTCTAAAAGTAGGGTGTGAAGTGGCTGGGAACGTTTTCCTCTCAGAAAAGTTACTGGTGCTGAGTGAACTGAGTGAAATGTGCCCTTTTGGGATTTCAGTCTGGCTGCCTCACCTTGCTTCACCTGTGGGAATGTTCTGATCATTTAATACACAGCATTTGATAAATGTGTGATAAGAAGAGATGTGTGCATGCACTGTTTTGAAAGGAACAATGCAGCTGAAATTATGAAGTGTTTCACTACTGCTGCATCGTTTGAAGCACTTTCCTGGGTACTTCTGCCTGGGTATTCCTTTGTGCTTGTGGGACGGGATTTATATCCTGCTAATTTACTTCCAAACACAGCTTGGGAAATAAACAGGTTAAAGGCAAAGTATAAAGCAGGAAAATAGCTCGAACGACAAAAAAGCAATGCTTAACTGATGCTTAGAGTTAGTCCCAGGGGTGCCTGTGCCTGGCTGTGTGCTGGATTTGCAAGCTGTGCCAAAGGATAAGTTGCCAAAACTCAGCTGAAACGCCAGCTGAAAGTCAGTGGCTCAAATTACTCGCTCGACTGAAGTTTCCTCACTCATTGTTACTTAAACATTCTGAGCTTAGTTTTGAAAAAGATGGAGCAGAAAGAATTGGGAGCTTGGTCCCTTTCTGGAGGAGCCGCGATGACAGTTTGTGTGGGCTTAGGGCTGGAGTACCAATAAATTCTCTGTGTCCATCTAAATTCCTTTACATTGGCAAGCACTGAGGTTTGCAGCCCATTCCCCTGTCCCATTTGCAGTTTGATACACTGTTCACTCATGTTCCAGTGTGAGCCTTCAAAAAAACAAAACCCAAAACACCACTAAACCCCAAAGCAAGCCCCCTCAAAAAACAAACAAACAAAAAAAACCAACAAAAACCAAAAACAAAACCAAAACCAACCAAAACAAACAAACAAACAAACCTGACCCAAAACCTTCTAGCTTTTCCCCTCTGCCTCTCAAAAACTCAAACTTCCCTCAAAGATATCCTTGTTGTAGATGAAACAAAGCAGGATTAAGAAGAGAAGGAACAGAATAAAAATTTGGTGTTGCTCCCTGGGTACCCATTAATGTGCTAAGAAACAACCTTTCGCTCCAGGTGATTATACCTGGCAGAAACAGAATCAGAGTTGTGAAAAGCCTCCCTTTCTCCCTCTTTCCTCTTCTTGATTCTGCCATAAATAAAATTTTTTTTCTTAACTTCTTTTCCAGAAAAGCAGTGTCTCCCAAATTTTTGAAAAATGTGGTTAGCACTGATATTGGCAGATTTGATTTCTGATCTGAAAAAATTATTTGTGCTATAATTAATTCAGGACTGAATTTTCAGAAGTCTTTGTTTCATCCTGAATAACCTGAAAAAGATTCACTTTAAGTAAGAAAGTCTAATAACTTTCTCTTTCAAAGGAAACTTAGAAAGAGTTCCTGAGTTCCTCCAAACCCCTTGCATTGTGAGTGTCGTTTGGACTCGGAACTTTAAAACATATTTAGGTCCTTATTTCTTCTCACTCCAGCTGAATTTAGGAAATTAAATGTCTTTCAAAGAGTTTTAAAAACCTGTGCTCCACTAACTTGTCCAAAGATGGATTAGAGACAAGAATCCAACTCAGCTCTTTGGAGCTTGATGCGATTGAAATGAAGTCATTGCTCAGAAAGCAAAAATAAAATGAAGTGCAGGGTGAAAGCCACGTGCATCATTGCAATTGTGGCTCTCACTCTTCTCCCTGGGAGTGAGGGGTCCACTCCCAAGGATGTTTTATCCCAGAACTGATGAGAGATGCTGGGGGTGGGGAGGAGGAAGGGTGTCTGTCAAATTAAGGACACTTCTGGAGGGAGCAGTGAAGATAAGAATTCTGACAAGACATAACATGGGCAGAGGCTTGGCTGACTCTACCTCTTGCCTGCTGAATCCATTTGAGCCAGGCTCTTTCCTCTGTTTCCTTTCATATATTCTCTGTTTTTATGAAGTAAAAAGTTTATAGTTAAGCAAACTAAGCACCTACCTGTGCTAGCAAGTTTTGAGCAGAGCCAATCCAAGAATGCTAACCATCCATTAGCATTCTTTTCCTTTTAAAACCTGGCAAAGGGATAAATCTGATTCCTGCTGTGTGTCACCAGGGAACAAAAACAGTTTTTGCCTTTTCCACGCTACCCAATAATGGTGTGGACGTTTGCAATTTAGATTATAGACTCTGTGTAATCAGCCTCCTTGATCTGAGCAGTTGTACAGGGTCTAAGCACAACAAGATATTGATCTCAGCAGGAGGTGCAATGCAAACTATATTAAATAAACAGTTTGAAAAAACTGAGGCAGAAACGCAATTCCTACTATTTATTTGAGAACAATATTCCAAATTCAGATTCTGCTAACGTCTGTGTGAGCCTATAAATACCTTATTTACATGTAAATGGCCCTAAAAAAAGGCTGCAAGGTGCTGGTTTCTGAGGACATTATTATCTTTTCTTCCCCAGCCTCTTCCAGAAGCCATAGGTTTTTTATCAGCCTAATGTCTGATCTTTGATCAAACTAATTTGAAGTGTTTGCACTTTACACTCACAGATATATCAAATTTATTAGCTAAAATTCTGTATGTACAAACATAGCAAATAAACAGACACGTTAAATGGTAAATGCTATTTTTACACTGTTCTTGGAGTGGATAAATCTTCTGAATAAGTGGTAAAGATTCTACAGGAATAGCACATTTTTTTTCTTCTTTGTATTGTTCAAGGGAAGCCATATTCTCTCCCCATATATTTTTGCATTTGAAACTCTAAAGGCACAGGTACATGAAGTTACAAGCACTTTTATTTTGTCTTATATATTTGTACATACCAAAGACTTCTCCCATTCTAGCCTCCTCTATATCATTCTTCTCTACTTCCCTGTTGGGTTTGCTCAGAGACATTCAGCTGTGCAAAATATCAGAAGATTAGGATCACTTTTATTATGTTAGATCAGCTAATTAGTATATGTTTTGTCTCCTCAATTAAAGGAAAAACCCAGCATGAAAATTTTCTTTGATCTAAATGGAGTTTACAAAAGCATCTCTGCAAAATGAAAGTTGTTTTAGGCTTTCAGCTGGAATTATTCAAGCAGGGCATGCCACTCCAGCAGGGAACAAGCTCACACACTTAGGAAGAAGAAGGTTTTATCTTTATAACTGTTGTACAGGATATTCCAGCTCTGTTCAGAGAATTTGTTAGGTAAATGTCCAAGTTTCAATTCATAAAGACTTTGTGTCAGCTCCTCTACTGTTTTTCACTCTGAATTACCCTTCAATTTCCAGATATCAGTGTAATTAGTCCTTCATCTTTGCAGAATGGAGCAGTCAGCCTGTGAGAGCTGAGCCACTATTTAAGCACAATCCAGGACTCCAAAGCAGGTAAACTGTCAGAGCTGATCGTGTCAGCTCTGTGGCTGAAATGCCTGAGGAATCTCATTCCACACCTGGCCCCATCTCCCCTCCAAAGGGCTGCTGGGGGACTTTTGGGAATCCACAGTCACCCCCAAAATAAAGCAGCTCCCAGGGGTTCCTGTCTCCTCAGCTCTCTGCTGTCAATGCTGCTGTGATTGTCTCATGACTCTTTCAGATGGTGCCTTTGGAGAGGTGATAAAAGGATGATATCCCAATCCCAGGCTAAACTGTGTCAGAAATAACTTGGATTCAATGTTCCTGTTTAACTGGGTTTAGGCATCCAGAGGTAGAGTCCTGCTTCACAATTCCAAAATCTGTCACATTCATGGAGCAACAGCTGGGCAGGGCACCTGAATTTTGGTGTAGACTGCCAGTTTCCAAAGTCCAGTGAATGTGTTCCTTACCTTGCCAGGATCAGGATATGAAGGAAAGAACACTCATTGCCTTGGTTTCAGGAGCTGCTTTTTGTCTAAGTGCTTTGACTTAAAAAGGAATTAAAAATATTGGTCAGACAGTGAAAAAGTACTTTGAAACCTTAATTTGAATAATTTTGATCCCAGAAATTCAGCAGGGCCACCAAAATTTGGTGTGATCTACATGCAAGAGCCACTGTCTTCTAAGTATTATTCTGAACTTGGGCTCAGGGAATGACACAATCCCCAGATGATGCAGAACAAGATATTTCACATTGCCTTGTGCTCATCAGCTGATTTGTTTTTATAGAAAGTAAATAAAATGCTCAAGAAAGAAAGTTTGGGAGAGTTTAAAAAATGTAAAAAAAACCACACACACACACACACACACAAAAAAAAAAAAAACAACAAACCAAACCAACCAAAAAACCCCCACAAAAACAAAAAAAAAACAACAAAAAACCCAAACAACACCAAAAAACCCCAGACAAACAAACAAACAGAACCACAAAAACCCTCAACCAAACCAAACCCCAAACCCAATAGAAGCAAAAAACCCCATCCCCACCCATTAGATGTATTTTTTTTTACAAACAGGTGACCTTTGTGAGAATTCTGACAGATGCAGTGTGCATTTCTTAGTCTGACATATCACAAGAGGTTAATGGCATCCATTTTAACAGGTAAAGACAATCTGAAAAAAATATTTCTTTGGATTGTTCTCCAGAGCTGAAAATCCTGAATGTGTGGTGCTTCCCACTCTTCCAGAGAGGAGGCAGAAAAAAAAGAGTTTTCTTCCTATAAGTTTAACAGTGCAAACTCTGAAATGATGAATGTGGAGAGAAACAGAACAGATGGGATTTGTTTGTTCTTAAGATTGAATAAGAAAGGGCCTGGTAACAGCATATAAAATAATAAATAATCCAGGAAAGAAACTTGGAATTTAGCTCCTCTGTGATTCACAACATGAGAGAGATGGTATTGAATGAAGCTGAAAAACAGCATGTTCAACACTGGCAAAATGAAGCATTTTTTCATATGGCATCTGATTTCACTGTGTAGCTAAATGCCAAGGAAGTTGCTAGGCAGGAACTCAGGATGAGAATGAAGAAGAGAGCTGCAGAACCAACCACAGTTCAGGGACTCAGCATTTGCTGCTAAAAAGTAAAGAAATTTTAAAAATAAATGATTTTGTGATTGCAATGAAAACTGTGTAAGGTACCAGCTTAGCCAACTCAGTTTTATGGCCTCCCAGCTTTGTGCCACTCACCAAAAGCAATCACGTTTTCCTGTTGGCTTTCCAGCTGCCTGATATTTATATTATGGAGGGAAGAACAATCTTTGGCTTCACTTTTGTGTGAGGAGCCTGTAGGTGGCAGGACAGTTGCCTGTGCCAGGGGTGACTTTGGTGCCCTCACAGGTCCCAGAGACTCTGAGTGATCTCTGGCTTTAAGCAGGTCCTTCAAAAGGTGCTGTTGGCCAGTGTGAGGCAGACTCCCAGGCCTAGCTGTCATCAGAGCACTGCTGAGGAGCTGTGGCTGAGGCAGTGACAGCAGTGAGGTCTCCACAAGCTGGATACATGGCTGGGCCCTCCAGCACCTGCAGCAGCCCAGGGGAGGAGATGCTGCTCACAGAGAGCCCCAGCCAAGACTGTGTGGGGTCTGGGGCACAGCAATGGTTGGAATCCTCTCATCCTCTGGCCCAGGGAAGAGAACTGATTGCTGTATTCCCAACATTCAAGTTCTGCTTGGCTTCTGTAGTACCCAGAGGAGATATTTTTCTGTGTGTGTATCTCTGACATGGAGCAAGAAAAGCTTTGAAATACGAAATTATTTCCCCTCCATCTCATCCAGCTGCCACAATGAACAGCCAGGTCACCAGAGAGCACACTTTTATAAGGCACAGTAACAGGTATTTTGTGATGTTTATTGAGTGCACTTTCTGAGTGCTGCAATTTGGAGCGTTAAGGGGCAAAAAATCTGTCAGGAGCTGCACACCTGCATCCACTACATGCTTCTAAAAATCACTCTCCAAAATAATTGTGTACAAGCATGAAGATTGTGTTGGCATTTCAGTACTTTGAAGATTGCACTTTAGCTTCTGCCAGGAAGGGAACAAAACCACATTGTTCCCTGTATTGACTTTCTGTTCTTTATGCTGAGACATTTTAAAGAGAGGATATTTCTGGGGACTCTCCCACCCATGTATGGATTCCTTCCATCCCATTGTCTGCACCTACTGAGTTGCAACGTTGAGGACTGGGTCACTGATCTTACAGAGCTCCAGTTCTGCCCTAAATGAGCTTTCTGTAATCACTCAAGCTTTGCTGCTTGCTTCTGTCAGTGGTCAGTTAGGTATAGAATTGCCTGGGATGGATTTTTCTGGTTTTATTATTCTTGAAATATTATTAGAGGAGCTGAGTTTGGGGCTACAGGGGGTTGCAGAACTGTAGTGGGTTCTGTCACACAACCAAGCACCCACCAGCTCCTTGCTCATTGCCCTCTGCAGCCGGTGGGGGAGAGAATCAGAAGAGGAAAAAACACAACTTGTGGGTTGAAATAAAGACAAAAAGAAGAGGTGATGCAAAGACAGACACTCACCACTTCCCACCAGCAGACTGATGCCCAACAGGTCTCTGAACAGTGGCTCTTTTGGAAAGATTTCCCAAGTGCTATTGCTGAGCATGATGTTTTATGGCGAGGAACAGCCCTTGATCACTGTGGGTCAGCTGTCTCCTCTGTGTCCCCTCCCAGCCTCCTGCCCACCCCCAGCCCACTTGCTGAGGGGAGAGACTGTTAAACAGAGAAGATCTGGAAGCTGTGTGAGCACTGTTTGGCAATAGCTGAACCATGGCTGTGAGGTCAGCACTGTTTCAGCCATAGACCCAAAGCACGGCACCATGTGGGCTGTTAGGAAAAGAACTAACTCTGTCCCAGCCAGACCCAATACAAGGACACAACAGCAACATTCATAATATTATAAATGCAAACAGGTTTGTGGGTTTCATGTCTGCTGTTGTGCCTTAAACTCCCCATTGCTTGATACTCTACTGGAACCTGGACTGTACATCAGCCAAACAGGGAAATCAGAACTTCTCTGTGTATTTACTGGCTGAGGTCAGTGGTGTTGCTGCCATTCTCTCCAGCAGACCCAGAATTCACTTTGTAATCCCAAAGTTCAAATGTTGCTACAGGTCCAGACAGAAAGGATTCAGAAGGAATCAAACTCCAGACTGTTGTTCAGTGCAAGGTATTAATTGCCCCGTTGGGTTTGCAATCTTTGAGGAGATCTTTAGGTCAGAGCAGTCATTAGACTGATGGAGAAAGCCATTAATGAAATGCTGGATGTCTGCATCACCACCTTTTGCTTCTGCTGACAAAGCCTGTCTGGTTTTGTCTGCTCTTCTGCTCCACAGTGATCAAGGGCAACTCTCGCTTGACTTACGAGCCCACAGGGACCTCTTCTTGCTCATTTCCAGGTTTCACACATTTTGATGTCCTGTCTGTGGGATAACACCCTGTATCAGTAATAGAGGGCAGACAATACTAAAGTTGTTTCATTGGAGAGATTTCACACAACAGTGAGCAATTATGCTGAATGCCTTTGAAGATTGGAGTAGACTTGACTGCACTGGGAGCTGATAAAATGGTTCATTTGTCTCATTCTTCTGTTTATCACAAGTCATTCATTTTAACAGGCTGCTTCCAGTTCTGCTCCTGAGCTTTACATAAGACTTCTGCAAAATCTTTTTACTTTTGATACATACAAGCAAATCAGGATGTTCAACAGGAGGCTCAAAACCAGGTGTGCCTAAGAGATGAAAACAGACTAACAAGATGGTGTTACTGACAATTGTTTGTTGTTCACAACACAGTTATGCTCTGTGATGCAATGTAATGCAATAGTGCCTTACAGATTAGGCCTGGAAGGCACACTACACAAATAAACACTGGAAACACAGAACCCCCTGGATCAGAATTATAAAGGGACTATAAAGGGAGGGCTGAGCCACTGCAAACCTCTTATGTGACTTTGGGAAAGTCACTTCATGAGGCATCAGGTAGAGAATAAAATGTTCTCCCTTTAGTATCTTCTGGAGAACCTGTCCCTGACCTTTACCATAAAGAAATGTTTGTGGTTTGGCTACAAAATAAACCCAGCATTTTATCCATGTCTTAGAGTGATACCACAGTATGGTCTGTAACTTTCTGAGTACAGAAACCTGTGTGTGTTTTAAAAAGGACACGAGGATTGCCCCCAAAATAGAAACCCTGAAGGATTTACAGAGGGTGATTGAAAGTTACAATGCAAAGAATGGCATGTAGACATCCTGAACTCAAGTTCTAGGCCAGAATCAAACCCACACCTTAGCCTGTCAGAGGGGGACTGTGTAATTCCTGAGAAAGAAAGTGTGAAACTGGATGTTACATAGTTTCCCTGCATATAAAGTTTTGTCTATTTCCCTGGACACAGGATAAAAAAACCATAGGGATCCTGGAGATAATAATTTAGGTGAAACTGACTGCTTTTATCAGCAGGTAAGGACATCAGCAGGCATCTGGACATGCACAGTATAAAAATAAATCTTATGTATTTCTATATACAGAAATATATTTAGAAATTATGAATATAAAAATGTTCATATATAAAGTATTTCTTTGGGCTAAGGAGGAGGTAATAGAGAAAGGAAAAGGTTTCTGATTGTAAATCACCTTTCTGCAGTTACCTTGATGTGATGGGTTGAAATGTGATTTATTATCAAGAGGAATTTTATTTTGGAGACAGATTTTGAATTAAATTGACTTTATTTACTAATGTTCTACAGCTTTGAAGTTCCGTTTGTCTGAAAAAGATATTTGCATTGTTCAGAGTCTACTCCATTATTTATTAAGAATTTTACTGGGGGGAGGATGAACAGGAAACACTGAAATTTTCTCATCACAAAACAGATGGGTCCTTTAAGCCTTAATGCCATTGTCCCTGTGTTCTGCACAGCAAAGCAGGAGGTTCAGTCTTATTTACTTCAGTGTATTGACAACGTTGTCAGCAAGCCAGATTCATCTGGCAGGTTTTTATGAGCTGCTTCCTCACCAGGCTTGAGTACAGGCTGAAAGGTTTGAGAAGTCCAGTTGTTTCCATCTGTGCTGGCACTGCTGCTTCCATAGCTGCAAGAGATGCCTAAGAAAGTTCCAGAACCAAGGGAGGACGTGGTCTGGAGACCCCATTCAGAGCTGGGGCTTCACTGTGAGCCTTGCAATTAACTCATCCTGGGACAATTCTGCCCAGGACACGCTGGACGTGGGCCAGCCTGACAGCTGCAGTTATCAAGGCACGGGCTGTAAGGGGGAAATGAGACTCCAAGCAAGGCTCTCCACACCATATGTTTGGGGACTGCTCAAGGCCTTAGACTCTATGTAACAAAGCAATTCCATGACAAGATGCTGTTTAACCATATTTCCTCCTGGTGCTGCTCGTTGGAGAGGACTGGGCTCTTGTAGGAGGCATTTTCAGTGATCACAGAGGGTGGCTTGCCCAGTCATTGCTAATTACCAAGATCTTAATTTGCTAGCACCAGGAATTCCCCTCAGGCTTCCAACATTATTGAATTAAGTCCTGGCCAAAGACAATTAGCTACTCTTGAAAACGTCTGTTGCAGTCTCTGGGAAATGTGGGGATGCTATTTATTTATTTGAGTTGAGGAACTTTCTTTCCCCTCAATTGCTCTGAATTCTGTGCAGTCTATTCAAAGGGATTTATTTCACTTTGGAGGACTAGTCATTGCTGAGGGGAACAAAGGTTCTGTTGCCTTTTTGTCTTTTCATTCACAAACACTCTATACAGGGGATTCTGTCACCTAAGCCTGTTACAGAATGTACTAGTAAGCCTCTCTGCATGTGATCTATTTGCCAAATCTTTGCTGAGATTAGAGGCAGCTTAACTGCTTTGTGCTCTGTTCTTGTCCATTTAAGTTCTGTGATGCACGCAGAAATGGGAGGGTGGTTTCTAAATTGTACATATCAGGAGAGGAGGCATCCCTGGCTGTAAGGAGAGAGACTGGAAGAGATTCTTGTGCTATTTTTTTGCTTTAAGCAGTCTGGTATCCCTGCAGAAGGAGTGGGAAAGCTCTGGAAGTTTTGCCTTAACAGCACACACAGGCTATGGAGATGTTTATGTTTGTTTGAAGGAAGGAGAGCTGATTAACAGTACCCAAGTGCCCAAGACAGCAGAGAAATCATTTTGGATTCACATTAGTTCTTGGAAAAGGGAAAATGTGGGGAGTGTTGGTTCTGGCTTGTTTCCCCCTGGGTGGAAAATCTAGGGGTAGATATATGTCATTTTTTTGGTGTTGAAGCAGGCTGGTCATATTTTTTCACTGTTGATTTATATCATTAGAGTTTATAAGCATTCTAGGAATGGTCCAGGATGTGTTTAATGCATTCTTCATCTGTCAACGTTCCTTTTATTTGGATTATGGTAATTTATGTGAGTCCTGATGCATTGGATATGGTTCTGACGAGACAGATGATTACAGAATAAACAGTGAAGAAGAAAGAGTGACTGGAGTGACAAGGAGGTAAAAACAAAATTTATGTAATTTAAAACAAATTGGAAAGGGAAATCTAAGTTGAAGAACATGGTAAATAAAGTTTGAGGTATGTTTTAATGGACAGAAACTTACAATTGTAGCTACAACATTCCAGTCTGTCCTAGCAGATGTGAACAACCTCTGAAACAGAAATATTATTATAACATCTAGAGGGATGTGTGATGTCCTTCTTGTAGCTCATGGATGGTGATACAAACATGGACAAGGCAGAAATTTGTGCACCTCTCAGTCTAAGTCTGCCAAAACAAAAGGTGACCCAGGGCAGGGAAGACATCATGGATACCATTAACTCCTTCAACAGGCAGAGCATTCTCCTTGAAGATTACTTGGGTCAGTGTTCATAATTCTTGCTACCTGGCCTGACAGCTTTGTTTGTACTGTAAAGGTCCTAGAAAAAGGCTTGAAGGACTACTTTTTGAAGTCTGATGATAATTGATATTTACTCTGTATAGGCCAGTGGATCAATCTCTTTTCTACAGCAAAATTCTGTAAAACAGGTAAACTTTCTGATAATTTAACTTAATAATAATGTCTATATATTTTTTGTACTAGGGAGCCCAGAACTGGACAAAGTGTTCAAATTTCTCTATTTATCAGCACTCAGAAATGTGTCCTTTTTGTTTTCTGAGCAGTATATCATCCTGGTGTTTGAAATCACAGAAGCAGGAAAGTTTTTGTTTTCCTGAGGCAAGTCACAGGTTAAATGCTGTTATCACTTCCCTTTGGAAAAGTGAGTATCCCAAGCTTGCTATGTATTTCATTTTTTTTTTTTTAAGTTAATATTTATTATTTTTTCTCTAAAAAAAAATCACAACAAAAAACCACCACAACAAAAAAAAAACCACCATAGAATATTCCCTACCATTGAGAGTGATTTAGGAAAAAGGGGAAAAGAGATCTGGTAACAGAGTCCTGAATAAAAGTTTACATTAGGGGAATTTGTGTCATGCAGGGATGAGACAAGCTTCAGGAGAAACTTTAGGTTAAGTTTAGAGTATTGCTTTCTGAATTGTATGTGAAGCTCTACATAAATCAAGTTCCAATTTAACAGATATTCAGAAAATAGCCCAGGGCAAATTCTTTCAGGGACAAGAGGCTAACACAGCTTGCTCACTTTTCTGTTAAGTCAAAGCATACAAAGAGCCAGAAAAATGTCAAGTGTGTGTTGAACAGTGGTTAAAATTCAGAGTCCTGTCACAATTTCCTGGCAACCCTTTCAGCCTTGTCCCCAAGGGTTCTTCTCTTAGATTCCTCATTATACTTGCCTTTGAATTCATGTTGCTCTTTCCCTGGCAGAACCCACATTTTCTTTCTTGGCCTGCTCTTACTTTTCCTAATTTAACCTTGCAATACAATTCTAGCACTTTGCATATATGACTTTACATGGAAAACAGAGGAAAAGGAGCTTATGCATAATTTCTTTCTTTTTCCTTTGTTTATCAGCCTAATAACCCTAATGAATTATCCTTCATGGACACATGTAACTCCTTTTTTGAATCCACTGGCCTCCAGAGCACTTCAGCCCCGTGATTCCACAGCTGAATTAATTTCCTCTGTTGCATTTTAGACTTGCAGCCTGATACTCAACACTGGCTCTTATGCTGTGAGAAACTGAAGGGTCACCTCCTGTTCATCCTCTGCAATCCACTCCTGATTTTTAAAGGATCTTATCATAGTCCTTTCTTAATGTTAATTGTTCTAAATAAATATGCTTATAAATATGTAATTGTCTCTTGTGCCATAACTGGAGAAGTATTCTTGTTTTCCATCAATTCAGCAAGATTTACAAGAAAATAGAAGGGGTCTTTAAGAAGAAGCACTGGTTAGGATTACTTATTTCTATTACACAAATTCAAATGGCTACTGGAGCAGAGTTTAAGTCTGAAAAATTTTATTTTTTTTGCTCTCTTAATGGGATATCAGATACACTAGAGTGACCTAGTCTAGTTTTCCAGAGCTTTTCCTGACTTTTGATGGTGTTAAAACAGTTGAAAGCAACACTGACTTAAATATTAATGGAATTTTTGCTGAACTTTCCTAAAATTTGAGGGTTGTAGTGCCTCTGATTCACAAAGAAAAAAATTTGAATTTAATCAAGCTGAGCTATTCCCAACTGTCAGGCTTAACTGAACCTGAGGGAAAACTCATCAGCTGGCAAGTCATGAAGTGATGATTGGAAGTCTTTTTTAATGATAAATCAAAATGTTGGCATAGACGATATTGAGAGAATCTTTCTCCTCTGTTAGTAACATTAGGCTAAAAAGTCACAGGGAATTATTTCTTGCATAAACACTAGAGAACCCCTCTATTATTTCTATTATGGAGATACAAAAATAAAAGCTAAGCATCAGCTACTTAACTGTGACCTCAAAATGAGAGTGTGCTATGGAAAGTAAAAATCTTGATGTTCTTGTTGTTGTTGCAGTAGCCCTCTTGTTAGAGGGTAGAAAGGAGCTGAGACACAGACTTCCTGTTTAGCACAGCATGAAAAGGGCCCTGGTTTATTCCTCTTTACAGCTCAGCCATCCTGACTCCAACCATTCACTGACTCTGGCTGCAGCAGCTCCTGCTGGAGGTTTCCCTTGCAGCCTCTGACTGCTGGTTATTTCCTGCTGAACTCTGACTGCAGGGATCAGTTTGCAGCCTCTGACTGCAGCTTTTCCCCAGCCAGACTGTGACTGCAGGTTCCAACAACAGGCTCTGACTGCACACCCAGACTACCTCACTGCAGTGATTCTCTCTCCCCAGGAGCCTCCTTCTTCATGATCCTCTCATTCCCTCTTCCTTAAAGTTCCTGCTTCATGATCCTCTGCTCACCCACTCCCTTTTCTCACACTTACCTTTATTGGATGCAGCTGTGACTCATCAGGGGTGAGGCTGTATTGGGTAATTAACACAGCTGTTACTTATCAGGGGTGAGGTCACCTGTGTTCCCTTCTACATTTTTCCAGTCAGTTTTAGCTGCTCTTAGCCCCCCATGTGCTTGGAAATGCTCTGTGCTAGGCAGTCTTTAGGCAAAAGAGTGAAAGTTCTTTGAGAAGAGCGTGGTGTCTAAGCAAGTACAAGATGTAACTGGCCATCTACTGGAATGTTGCCAAACACCTTCAGCTCAGAAAGGCACCAGTTGGAATCCTGAAGGAAGCAGAGTTCCCAGAGGGGAATGGGGGTGTTCTGTTCACTTTTTTCTGCTCTTTGGTGATATCCTGTATTTTGAAACAGTCTTGTTTGACACCTGTTAGTGTGTGTCTGGCTCATAGTTTTGTCTCAGAGTAAGTTGGTATTAAAATTGCTTGGAACATCTAGAAAGTTCAACATCCCATGCAGCAGAAGGATAATTAAAGCAGCAGCAACAGTGCTAGAAGGTCTCTTGCAGCTTTTTTTTTTTTTTCTTTCTTTCTAAGCACTTCTAAGTACTAGTCACAAATTGTAGCCACAGTTCATGCCTGCCATGTTTTGGTCTCGGGAAATTCTTTTCCCAGAGACACCTGTTGTAAACAAGAGCATGTTATTATAAACTATCTTGTTTTTCTGCATTCTTTCCCAAAGGAGGGAATTTCGTTTGATGGCCCTTTGGGGTGACCAATGAGTCAAAGGATCCCACCTCTTAGGTGGGCTCATTGTAAAAAAGCATATAAGGCAGGTTTGAAAAAGAAAAGACCAGACTTCGAGTCTCACACAGCCTTCTGAAAAACAGAGTCCGTGTCCTCATTTCGTGTCCTACAGCGACATCAAATCTTTTTCTCTAAATATTTTTTGCATTTACTGTGCCTGTTTAAATTAGCTCCCACTGTACCATAACCTCTCTGCCACACAGTCACTTTTGTTGTCTTAAGTCACTGTTCCACACAATTAGTTTGTTTATTTGGTCTTGGCTTTCTCTGGTTTTTCCTACGGGCTTATTAGCACAACTCCATGTAATTTTGGTAGACTGCACCCCCATTTCCTGCTACCTGTGGTGACAGAAGCCTTCTTTCTGCCTCACCTTCTCCTTCAATGCTTGTGAAAAACAGCCCAGTGGAGATTACACAGAGCATGAAATAGCCCAGGAATGGCTTTTCTCACACTACTTAAGCTTAATTTAATGAAGCTGAAATACAATGCCATCAGCTGAAAAATGTGATGGGAATTCACCTCATTGGCTCAGGAAAGCATCTGTTATGGTGATCTGAAGCTGCCTTAGCTAAAGGCTAAACAGTGCTATTTTTAAAGCACATTCCCATCATGGAAACAAGGAAATGGATTCAGTGGAGCAGAGCACAGAGGAATGAGCTGGACTTTGGGATGTGTGTGTGCTGTAGGGGAGAGTTTAGAGCAGCAAGTGAAAATAATGCTTAGGTTGTATCAAACTCTTAGGGAAATCAGCTTTTCAATTGGTTTAACTGTGTCACCCTTGTAATTCTCTTTTTAGTTAAAGGGTACTCAAAATTCTTGCTTTTTTTATTATTTCTGAATCTTCTCCATCTCTCTTTAGCAGTAATGTCTTACCAAGCTGAACAGGATAGTTAAAGATCATTGCCCCAGGCAAAATAAGTCTGAGACTGTTTCTTCATAACAGAAACCCATTCTAATCCAACCCAAAATGCATATTTCACGTCCATGTTTGGATTTTAGGTTTGCTTACCCAACAGATGGAAGACAACAATTAGAAATTTACTGATTCACTGAAATAACTAGTGACCTGTACATTAGGAAGGTATTATGGACTTTGCAAAATACAAGTATTATCCCTAAATTCCACACAATCAGTATTTAATTGCACAGAATCAACAGAATGGCGACAATAAAATCTCAAGAAATTAGAATCCTCCACATAATTCCAGCAAAAAAAAAAAATAAAATCCCTTTGGATTAAGGCTTGGTAGAGTCAGGGGAGAGTGCTGCATGCCATTAAAAAACTCTTGAACTTTTCTTTCTCAGCTGCATAAAGACCCTCTTTCTACCCTTGCACAGACAGGAGATGACGGTCTTTAAAACAACACATTCAGAATTTTTTTTTGCTGGTGAAAAATCTTGGACATCAGGCTAAACTAATTTTTTATACCTTAAAGGAGACTGTGGAGTCTCCATCTCTGGAAATACTCAAAAGCTGTCTGGACACAGTTTTGAGCAGGGAATTGGACCAGATGACCCCCAGAGGTCCCTCCCAACATCAACCATTCTGCAATTCTGTGATTTATAGTGAGAATAAAAGCAGGTGAATATATTATAATGTACTTTCTCACTAATTTAACAAGCACAAAATCTTGACCTCAGACAAGAATTGCTATGCTGGGTGATCTCTTAGGGATTTCCTTTAATTTCCATTTCCAGGTCTCCATCAACCATTGTGAAACCATCTCTTCTATGTTAGAAGTGTAACCAAATACACTTTTAGAGTGTATTTTACACTCTTAAAGATTGACACTTCTTTAATATCTCTGCAAGTGATGACATAGGTATCTCTAATTTGTGTTTTCAAACAAACCATCTTCTGAAATCAAAAGAAATGGACTCACTCTATTAGACAGGCACTGGATTTGTAAATTAATTTTAGGGGAGAACCTTTTCTCAAGTGCTATTTTGTTACACCAGACATTTGACATGTCATGTGTTGTCACCAACATGCACATTTGCTATCAGAAATCTCCATATCTGACAGTGCTGACTTGTGAACAAATATAAAAATTGGTACGTGTGTTTCTGCCAGCTCAGCCAGCCAGCCTGCTCTAAAACAATGATAAATTATTGTTAAAATCTCTGGGGAATAACGCACAGGAGGAATGAATGCGCCCTATCTATTAGACAACTGTATCTATGAGCTACTTTGTGAATCCTGACATTGAAGAATCCACTGTTCAAGCCACAGTGATGTGCAGAATTGAAAGGACTCTAGTCCTGCACAGAGAAGTTATTATGAATTCACAACGGTTCTATGGCAGAAGCTGTTTGTTTGAGATGAAAAGACACTATTACACTGTCACACTGAAAGATGGCTCCTTTCAGCCAGCCCGGCCAGCCAGAGGTTTTGTCTGGAATGCATGAAAAACGGGATGTTTTTATAGCTTTCAAATGAAAAGAGGTGTGTAATAATGGCAGGTGGTTAGAAGCAATAAAACCAGTTCACCTTAAACACCTCTCTTCAGAGCAGGCAATTTATATGTTACCTGAGGGGAAGGGCATCCACCCATGTATGACTGAAGAGCCTAGTGTCATTTAATTTGTATTTATGGTTTGTGTTCTAAAATAGTGGTGTGAAGCATGAATGGAGAAGTTGAACGGCTGTAGACAGCCACAGGACCCACGGGGATACCCAGCAGCACCTTCATGTTCTTCTGTGCTTTTCCTTCTCCTTCTGACAGCTTTTAGAGTGAGGCTGAACATGATCCTGCCAGGGGGGATTGAATCCTGGGTTTTACTACAAGAGCCTTGAGGTTCTTGTTCTTGGTCGTCAGGGGGAACTGAGTCCAGGTGTTTGGAGTTAGGCTGATTTTCAAGGACTGATCATATTGTAAACAGGGTAGCTAACTATACCCATCCTATAATAGTTTAACACTCTGATATAAGCCCACAAATCACATGGATGTGTTTGTGTATAATGAAGAGATAGCTGCTGTTTACAATGAACTGTATGGAGAAGCAGCCTAAGGACAAAAGCCAAGACCTCACACAAAGCTGCCTTGGTCTGTTGCAGAATCTGCAACAGAGACTGCCTCTCACTGCAGAGAAAAATCAAACCTTCAGACTGCATGTAGAGATGCAGGAATTGGGAGATGTGGAACAGTCTGGCTTTCAGTTCTTGCCCCTCCTTTCTGCCTGTTAGTCCATCCTTATCCCTGGAAAAGTGTCCTCGTCAAAGGGAGGAGATGGGGCAATATCTCATCATATAGAATTTCACCTTGGTACCCCTTTCTCTGACACCCAGTCATACTGGCAGAAGAGGAGAAAAAAAAAAATCAGGAATTGTGTGTATTTAAGGAGTTGAACCTAGCAGGATCTGATCTGAGTATCACCCTGAGAGCAGAGAGATGGTTTTCTCATTTGACACTAACAAAAGAAACCTTTAGTCCACACTTGGAGCACAAAACCAAACCAATTAAAAAATCTTTTAAGCTCATATCTCTTTATCTTATGAAAAACATCCTCTCTGTGCATAAAAAGCATTAAGAGAATTGTAAGAAGAAATTCTGTTGCAGCAGCCCTCTTGTTAGACACAGACTTCCTGTTTATCACAGCATGAAAAGGGCCCTGGTTTATTCCTCTTTACAGCTCAGCCATCCTGACTCCAACCATTCACTGACTCTGGCTGCAGCAGCTCCTGCTGGAGGTTTCCCTTGCAGCCTCTGGCTGCTGGTTATTTCCTGCTGAACTCTGCAGCTTTTCCCCAGCCAGACTGTGACTGCAGGTTCCAACAAAAGGCTCTGACTGCAGACCCAGACTGACCTCACTGCAGCAATTCTTTTTCCCCATGATCCTTCTTCTTCATGATTCTTTCATTCCCTCTTCCTTAAAGTTCCTGCTTCATGATCCTCCGCTCACCCACTCCCTTTTTTCACACTTATCTTTGTTGGATAGAGCTGTGACTCATCAGGGGTGAGTCTGAATTGGGTAATTAACACAGCTGTTACTTATCAGGGGTGAGGTCACCTGTATTCCCTTCTCCTACAAAATTCAAGCCATTTTTCTTTGCCATTGTGTCCTAATGAGAGTATAGTACTGTGGGATATCTCCCAAACTGGGTTTGATGAATCCCCACAGAAAGATGAGGGAGAAAACCCCACTTTACTACATTTGTCATTATTGTTCCCATAATAACAGCTACTTCACATGTTAAGAGAATGCAGCCAATGAGTGAAAAAACAAATTCCATGTCTCAGCTGATGTTTAGATAACTGTAAAAGAATGGAACAGATAATCATAAAGGCTTCAAATCTGTCCTTACTAGCAGACTTATTTCCTATAGCCTTTATAAGTGAAATAACTTGTTTTTTCATTACCTCTGGGATCCAAAACCAAGCATGCATTTTGTTGCATCTGAAGAAAATGTCTCTTTCTATTGGCCATTAGTAACCTAAAGGCCATAAGTACCCCTGATCACCCATATAAATCTCCAGTTTCGTGAGAACTGCAGCTGCCAGATCAATTGACTTGTCACGACTGAGGGCACAGGGGCTTGTGAGATGGAAACTGATATTTTGCAAACTGTTTTGTTTTAGTTAAGCTGAATGCCATTGTAAACTTGAAAAGAACTACAAGGAGACTTAATTTGAAAACATAAAGGTCACCAAAGGCCTGACAAATGGGATGCCTTTGGCAAAAATATACTTGCTGACTTGAGCACTACCTCTGAAAATTTAAACAAACCAATGTAAGTTATAACCAATTTGCATGCACAGAGAGACTCTGGGTGTGTTTCTGTCCTCAAAGCAGCCAAGCAGACACAACCTTAGTGCTGTTTCAGCCAGACAAGTCTATTTGCTCTTGGTTGATGTGTGGTGCTAGTAGTAAATTGTGAGAGCAAGTGCTGATACTGTGGAGCTGCTGATCGACAGAGCTGGGCCCCTTTGCTCACACAAAAATCATCCACGTGCTGAAATTCACTTATTTTACATTGAACTTACATCAGGTAATGAATCTTTTCTATACCTGGCCTAGAGATGTAAAGGCAGTACAGAGATTCTCCAGGAAGTGATGACTGCAAGCTCCAAAACTGGAGTACAAATCTGTCATCTAATTCTAATGTGTTACATGTTATGAAAAAACTGTTAGAGAAGGAAATAGATGCCAGTGAGAGCAATCAGAAGTGGAAAAAAACCTTGTTTTTTCATGAGTGGAACTCAAAAAACATGCTTGACCACAATGCATGAATATATATATGTATGTTTTTATGTTCATATGTGCATGTATGGTTATAAAATATGTTTAGATATTTACAGGATTATTTTTTTATGTAGTCTCTGATACACATTAGGATGATTTTGTATTGATAACAAGATAATGAGGGATGGTTCCTCGATGAAGATGTTTTCTGTCCCTACAGCTTCATTCCTGCAGCCATACCTACCCTGAGATTCCTTCAGACCTTCTTTGAAAACTAGTACCTGAACATGGATAAAGCTGGAGAATTTTTTTCCCCACCAGAAAAGTGTCTTGACCTCAAATACCCTTGATTTTACAAGTGTAAGGAATACAGTATTCACCGGTGTCAACAGAAGCTCCACATCAGACTGATGATATCTGAAAGCATGGGGAAATGTAAACATCCAGGTACTGCTCACGACCCTTCTTAAGCACAGCGTGGTAAATCAGGGCGTTTAGGAACACAAATTCTATTCTAAATTGCTTTCCTAGTGAAAAAAGCCAAGGTTATGGCTAAGGTGCTAGCACAGAGTAAAGAAATCTGATAGCAGAATCTTGCTCTTGCAAAAGGAGATGAAATGTGGATGTGCAGGGGCAGATGGAGTGAGTTCAGCCAGAAATAAGATTTGGTTTCCTAGAGCTCAGGGGAATTAAATATGGAAACAACTTCCCTCAGGACGCAAGGAGGTCCTCAAGTGTTGTGTGTGTACTTTTCAGCACGAGATAAAATGTCTTTTCAAAAGACAGGCTTTAATTCCACATCTCGGAAGAACTCTGTGGTTCGTATTTACAGAACACTTGCTAATCACTGTGTTTTGAGAATTATAAACTCCCTATTTCTACAGGTTAGCTTTAAAAAACCCATCCAATCATTAAATACAGGCACTGAAAGGAGGAACAAAAGGGAGGAGACATCAATAGGAAAAGCAAAAATGTTTCTCAACAGCTTAAGTTTGTCTGGATGGATGTTATTTTAGAAAGCTGTTCTTGGAAACCTGTCCTGGAGAGGCAGAAGTTCCCCTGAGGAGTCCCTGTCCTGTGAACCCTGATGCCTGGGCTTAACTCCTGCTTTTGAGGGTAAAAAGGGTCTTGTCACTCATGAGAAGCTGAAGATGTGTGAAAGCATTTGCAAAGCTGGGACACAAGTAGGGAATGTTTTAATGTGAAAGGGAAGGAAGGGGAGGATACAGGATCTGTTCTCTTCTACAAATTGGGGCAAATAAAGTGCCTCTGCTACCACTGTTCACTGAAAATTTAAAAAAAAAAATCAGAAAAAAATATTTTTTGATTAATCTAGTTGACTTTTAACCCTTCCTTTTTGAGTCCTTTTCGTTAACTGAAGACGACTGCTTTTGTATTTGCAGACGAACTGAAACACCCAGTTATTTCTAGTTCTCATGGAGCAAGAAATACCTTTTGACAGAAATTTTTATCTGGAACTCTATTTTAAATAGATATGACAAGGAATTAATTCTCCAGTCAAACTCAGACCACCTGCATGCCTGAATTAAGCCATAAATTGATAGACACCAGCTAACCCAAATACAACATGTATCCTCCTCCCAGAGATGATTTTCCTTCCTGTCATATGCCTTTCTCTAGGTGGAAAGAGAGCAGAACGTGTTAATGATTGTGAAATTCAAAGATATCATCTCTCTGTAAAAAGCCTGGCAGATTTTTTTTCTGTTTTTAGTTGGATGCTTTCTTATTATTGCAAACATGTGTCTCTGGTAGTCCATAATGAGCAAATCTAAATCCTGCCTTACTTAGTGTGGACACATAATGACCTTCCTTGATGCCACATTCCCTGTGCAAAGCTATGTATCCTTAATGAACATAAAAAAGGAAGCAGGCTGGGGCTAAATCATATATCAAGTCTAAGACCAAGAAAAAAAAGATGCTCAGTCCATCTCGTTAAGTGACTTTTCTGTAAAAGAACTCTGTCATCTAACTTTAGTTTTGCACACCTACTTCAGGCAATTTAATCAATGTCAGTTTGGGCATATTTTTCAAAATGTCTATCCCCTACACTCAGTGCAAAGTACTCATGTTTCTTTTTAGTTTTCATTATATTTTTTTCTCAATTGGAAAAAAGAAAAGGTAAAAAATATCAGTTAAAAAATTGAATTAATTATCACTCAGAAGTGCTTAAAAGCCTTTTATTGACTTCACACTAAATTCATAATGAACCTACACTGTAGTTTGGAGACTGGTTTGCTTGCTCATTCCTGGTGACAGGCCAGATTTAGTTTTCCATCCTACATTTCATGTATTTGCTCACTAGATGATGTTCATGCCCAGAGAACCCTACAAGGTGCAGAAATAACTAAGCCATGGAAGAGAGCTTGTCAGACATCAGGGGGAACAGCATCTGGTCAAATAATTTTCCATGAAAAGTATCAGTGAAAGGTGTTCCACCCTAGAATTTTTGTTTACCCTACATTGAGAAGAATGTGTCTATTTCCTGGTTTAATTTCTATTTCCAGGGAATTTCAATAAAAATCATTTTTCAAATGATATCACAGTGATGCCTTAAGGCATCAACAGTACCACAGGGTGTTTTTGCAGAGTAGTTAATTTTTGGTTTTACTATTAAATGTTACCAATGTTACTCTGTCTCAGAAAATTGAGTTTAAAGAACCCTCTTGCTTGGGACCTCTGGCATGCAATGGCAGAGCGTGGCCCTATTTCTCTGCTTAGCTTTATTTTCCTGCCCTTCTGGAGACTAGAAAATGCAGCATCTTTACAGTACAAAGGAATTATATACTCCTGATCACAAAGGAATGCACCTTCACATTTATATCTTGAAGCTGTGCTATGGTTTTTGACAACATATTTCTCCAGAGTATCAATTTGTTTTGTTGTTAGGGTGGTTTTTTTCCCCTTTGGGAAGATAGGTTTTTTTATTACAAAGCCTGTTCTTTTTGTCGAGGTACTTGTGGAGAAGAAAAGAGAGAAGCAGGACATGGGCAGTAATGGCTGAGAACACCTGACAGGTATCTCTTGTAAGGAAAACATTTTACTTTCATCTCCCAACCCTCACTATTTTGTCTGTTTACCTTTCCCTGAACTTTCTGGAAATGCTGTTAACATTTTCTGTAAGTGGGCTATTACAGGCAGATACTGAAGAGGAGATGTTAAATTGTTGGTTCCTCCCTGCCCTACCCAGTCCCTTCCTGGCCCTGAAGACAAACTGGTGGATATCACAGTGATTTTTTACTCCTTCTCAGTGTTTAATACAGAAAAGAAGATGTCTTTAAAAAACCCAGCACTTTCTGTACAAAAAAGAAAACCTGATTTGAGTACACAGAGAGGCAGAACTCTCCAAGGTCTGCCCAGGAGAATGTGAGTGCTGTTGGTTAGAGAGAGAAAACTGTTCAGGTGTTACAGAAAAGAACATTGAATTCTAAGGGCAGAGCAATGAAATGCAGTGTGGTGGCTCAGACTGGTCTGTGGGGCAGGAGACCAGATCATACTCCAAGGATTGATTCACCTGCACAGGCTGTGACTTTTTGGGGGTTGATTTTGGTTTGTTCATAGATATGATAACCCCCTCAGATAGAATTGGTCTGGCCACATTTATCCAGAACTGAGGTAATCATAAACTCTCTTTACAGTTGTGGAGAGACATACATGGGTAATTCATCTCTTCATAGAAATGTGAATCCTCTAAAACAGGCATCCTGGCTCTAAACACAGCCTGAGATACAGACAAGGATGCCAACACCTGCTCTACAGTCAGGTCTCCCTCCTCTCTGGATATTTGCCATGGTTTCTGTGACTGTGTTCTATGTGGCTTTTATGGGTGGATTCATCCAACTACAACGAGGCACTCAGGGAAAAAAAAGGAAGATTGGGATATGAGTCATACATGTTTTCAGTGAGACAGCAAAATTTTTCCATTTCCTTTCTTCCTGTTGGACTCCTCCTTCCTAGCATGTTATTTCTGATGCCCTTTATTTCAGTAAAGGAATTTTGGGGTTGGTCTTTCATTCCATCATTTGTTTGAAGGATTGATATTGTCCTATTCTCCCATTCCTGAATGTGGAAGAAAGCACCACTATTTTTAGAGGCTTGTTATAAATAAAGCCACATAAACAGTTCATTTCCTGCACCAGCTCTCAGCTGAATTGTTTTAAAGCAATGTCTTTGTTCTTTTCCAAAATAATTTTAGGGAAGTTGAAAAAAAAAGCTCCAAACTTCTTTTTTAGCTCAAAGTAGACATTTTTAAATACTCTTTTGAGTGAATCAAGCACAAAGATAAATTTATGCTCATTCTTCTTATGGGGGATGCAATATTCAGAAAGGAATTTTTAAGTGTTTAGTAAGGATTACCTGACTAAACCTGACTAAACAGGAAGAAAGAGAGAAAACATTGTTGCAATGGGAAATATCAGCCTGAGAATGTTATGTGATGGTTCAGGGATTTTTTCCTGATTCTTTGGGAAAAAGTGACAAAACCTTTCTAGTAAAAGCAATGTTTGCAGCCCAGCCTTCTGCTTTTTTTTTTTTTTTTTTTTTTTTTTTTTTTTTTTTGATTTGCATGAATGTAGTTCTGAAAAGAAAAGGATCAAACACAAAAACGCTTCTAGCTTTTAATGATTTTAACTGCATTTCTTACTGCACAATGGATTTTTGAGCTGGGGGAGAATTCAAGCCTCATCCAATGGTGGTTGGTGCTGGGAAAAGTAACTGGTACAAGGCAATTTTACCTTTATTTCTGCAGCTCATGTTTTTGATGTTGGCAAGTGCAAATCTAGTTTTCCTTTGGGTTAGGGGAGAGGAAGGAGTTGATAACTCTCATCTCTGCAAACTTTTCTCTGACCTTTAAAAGCAACTCACCTGATATATTCCCAACATTCTCCCTTCAACAGAGCTAAGCTGAACATAAGTCCTGCTGGGTTTGAGTTTGCAGATCTGTGTACTCCAGTTTCAGCTGGCAAGTAAAGTAAAGTAAAGCAAAGCAGACTGAAAAGGAGCAGTCGTGACTGCTGGTGAAGTGAAATGATGGGAAGGCTTTCAGGCTGCCTGACTTCCTTACACTTGGTTGCCCTAGATAAGGCTTTTGTGGTTTTTCTCTTCGTGGGAGTCAGCTCACAGCTGGAGACACTTAACCAGCTTTAGCTGCCGGCCTCGGCACAGGAGAGTCTCTGCGTGTGTCAGAATCCCCTGCTGAATCCTCTGGGACAAAATCACTGCTCTCACTCCTGCTCCTCCCCCTGCTCCTTCGGGCTCTCCAGCCCCTTCTACACGTGAGCCATGTGAAGGGGCTGAGCTGGCACTGGGGACAGTGGGGGGACATCAACACCCTTTATTGGCAATGGCAGACACCTCATTGCATCCCGCGCCACCGCCGAGTCAGGGGTGATGTCAGGCTTCGTTTGCTGCTTAATTAAAAACTCTCACACAGGTCCTGTCTGTGACAGGAAGAGCAATGTACCAGCAGTGCTAATTCTAAGTGAATTTTCAGGCTTATGAAGCTAAAAGAGGAGTGAAATGTGGGGAGACCTCCATTATCCCCTATCAGCTGAAGGATTCTGTCTCTGGGGACTCTCTCAGGCAGAGGAGGGGCAGTTCAGCATCTCTGGTGCCCCACTGCTGTTACCCTGTTCTTTTCAACCTTCTGATGTTTTACTTTTTGTGGTAAAGTTTCTCATGCACTTTTCATGTAAATAATGATTGTTTTGCATTCCTTTCTAGAGGAGGAGAGAATTGATGGAGAATTGATGGTTTGACCAGTGTGGTTGGAGAGGACAATTTTCATCCTCCAATCCATGGTCACTGTTGGAATTCTATAAATGTCAAGGTCTGTAAATAAACTGCCCCCTTTTTTTGCCTTGGACATCTCAGCGTGAGAGTGTCATTCATTTGTGTTGTATTGTGACACACTGCCAGGTTTCTGAGGCACAAATGAGACCATGCTAAGTCACACTAATAAAACATTAAATACATCATCTATTTCAAGGCCTAAGGCCCTTCAGGAGCAGAGAGGAATTTATTTACTCTGTAGAAGTCTTTTGTCAAGATTCTGATACAGAAAATATGTGGGGTCCCAAAGGTTGGACTTGTTGATCTTGGAGGTCTTTCCCATTCTTTTTGACTCTTTATAGATACTCTTCTTCCCTCTACTCATTTTTCTTCACTTAGAGTGGGGTGCAGCCTTGAACTTTGACTGTCTGACTATCTATCTATCTATCTATCTATCTATCTATCTATCTATCTATCTATCTATCCTATATACCTATATATCTGTACATATCTCAATTCTAATTCATTCCATATTGGACAGTCCAACACTTAAGCTCTGACAAACACTTAAACCCACTAACTTTCCATTATGGCTGTGTATATGATTTTATCACAGAAAAATTAATTCAGTGTTTCTCTATGTTGTGCACGTAGCTTGACAAAGTGTCTGCCTGAACAGGGCTGTGTAAAAAATAAAAATAATCAGTTTTGTGCAAGTTTCATGAGTCAAGCTGCCAAGCCATGTTTTTGAAATGGATAGATTGCTTAACTTGATTCATACATCTTATGGTAATTTCCCTTTCCTAAGGTATAAAAATGACAGATATGAGTGTTTTGTGGTAATTTTTTCTTCCTCACATCTTTGATTTGGAAGTGAATTTAAGCTCTAGAAATTAGTGAGGGCTGAAGAATAACTCAAAGTTCTTTGCAGCACAGAAAATGCACAATTTACATCTGAATCTAGGCTGTAGAGTAAGAACATGGAAGTGTCACTACAGACAAAATTCAAAGATGCTATTTCTGCCTTGCATTTCCATCTCATTTGCTCCGTTGCTGCAGTGGGTTCCATTCTGAACTCTACAGGGTCACAAAAGGAAATGGAAGAGCAGACATATGGAAAAGCCTGTGTGATTGTGGCACAATGAGAAGAGAGACTGGTGTAAAACTCTGAGAACCCTGAATTATTTCACTCTGTGTGTTTCTGTTGTGGGTCTTCATCCATGGAATTCCTGCAGGCTGCTTTACTTGTGGATTCTGTGCAACAGGATGAGTAAAATAAGACATGATCTCTAGCTTGTCAGTGATTATCTGAAAGAAAAACACAGAGAATCTGGAAACCCTCCAATGAAAGCAAGTTTTAAAAAAGACTTGAAAATTGAGCTACACCCTTTTCTTACAGCGCTAGAAACTGTTTACTAATAACTTTACTATGCTTGTTTACTGCTCCCTAGTGCTTAATTATTATTTTTAGGGATGTAGGCTTTATTTCATCATTTTAACATAAGAACTGTCGCTGGAGTTGAGGAAACAGAAAGGATGGAATCTGCAATGCACAGCGTACAGCTGGTTGAACTGTGCACAGCAAATAATTTACTGGCTCAGTTAAGCTTTATTATCTCTTTGAAAATTGTCCAGACACAGACTTTGATTATTATGAAATTGTTAATTACTCAAAAATTGTTTGACAAACATTTTATAGAAACAGAGTCCAACTTACAGGCTGGTCTCAAGCTGTCTTTTATTCTCCACCCTGAGCTCCTGCAATGTGCTGGTGGGACAAGCACAATGTCTGGTGGTTTAGATGCACAAAGTCGGCAGAGGGGAAGCCAGTAGATGGTGCTCAAGGTTGTGAAGCCAAATTCTGGAGGTTTAGGGAGGAGGAAAACCTGTGGTTAAGCCCTGCTAATGTTAATTTTTGTTTGTATGTGTGTCTGTGCTCATCAGGTAAGTCCCCTAGTTTTTGGCTTCCCACCCATCTGAAACATTTAAAATGGGATGGGGAGTTGGGTAAACTGTCCTCGTGAGCTCATGCTGCCAGGAGAAATCACAGCACTGCTCTGGAGAGAAAAATCCCAGTGTGGAAGAAACCTTAAGAAGAAGGACAAGCTTCATCAAAGGCCTCAGTTTTCCATTTTTTCCTCTCTTGAGAGCTGGTTTACCCTAAAAATTCCCCTTTTTTGCAGGATGACAGCAGGAGCAGCCTCTTTAGGCTTTGCTGCCTACACT
This sequence comes from Phylloscopus whistleri, assembly GCA_017589585.1. Taxonomy (NCBI): domain Eukaryota; kingdom Metazoa; phylum Chordata; class Aves; order Passeriformes; family Phylloscopidae; genus Phylloscopus; species Phylloscopus whistleri. The sequence goes on along the minus strand of JADMLD010001546.1, from coordinate 2,524,052 downwards.
TCACCCAGGTCCTTCAAAACCCTGGTAGCAGTGATCATTGTCTAGGAATGATGCTCACACCTCATGTTACTTATTTTTCCCCAAATAATTCTCCTTTCTGAAAATTAGCATAACCAAATCTTCAGGCACCTCTGCTAAGAGTTTCCTGGGCTGCATGAATTCTTAATTGCCTCATTGTCTGCCTGAAAGATTTGGATTCCCTTAGCCTAAGGTGCAGAAGTCCAAAGGGAGGCGTGGTAATTATCCTCCAGTACATAAGAGGTTGCTGAGAAGCAGGAGGCCATAAATTCTCCATGTCTGCTCCACAGAGTGCAGGTTTTAACAGGGTGAAATTAAAGCAGGGGATATTTAGTCTGAACATTAAGAAAAGCCTTTATAACTTTAAGGGTAATGAAGCACTGGACTAGATTTCTGAGAGAATATCCCTATCAACCATGATATTTAAGCAAGGACTGGGGAAAAAAAGTGTCAATTTTAGCATAAATAAAGTATATTCTGTTCTACAGAATGTGTGAATCTGTGTGTAGGTGATCTGGATGAGTTCTCAAAATCTCCTCCATCCTAAATTCTGGTTTGCTCACCAAAGGTAGATTCCACTGGCTGGTTTTCATAGCTCTGTTTGTTGTTTTTTTTTTTTTTTATATATATAATAGCATGCAGTGAAAAGACTGGACCTACCCATATAGGCTTTTTACCTGATTTATCAATTTTTACTTCTATTTACCATTTTTACTTTCAAGCCCTATAAATACTCCAGATTTCCAGCTTTTGATAGGTAAACAGGAAGCCTGCTTGTACGCTTCAGTTCTCCCTGCTTTTTACAGAAAGAAGATAAAAGAGACATAAAGGATTAAGTCTGCAATTTGGTCACATGTATATTTCATAAAGGCAACTTACTGAGTAATATATGGAAGGCTTTTGCAGGCAATCTTTACGAGGCACACTCTGCTTGGTGAGTGAGGTGCTTGCATTATTGATTTTAATAGAATTCTGCAGAGTAAGGATAAATTGTGGTAATACTGCCTAAGAGGGTGCAGCAGACTAAGGCTCAGATGGCTGCTGGGATATATTCTGTGACCAGAACGCTGCTTTATGACCAACAGAGGCAGCAATTCCATAATGTACAAGGTCCAAGAGCAATAAACAGGGCTTTGGTGCCATAGATTTTGCCAGGATTCAGAGCAATAAAAATGTTTATGATGCTGAGCATTATGGTGGTATATTGCTTGGAAAACATGCAACAGTAAGAGGGGGATTGTGTTTGCAGCAGCACTTTAGGAAGGTTGTGGTTTGCTCAGAGAAGCTTGCACCCACATTCTAATGTGTGTCCAAGCAACTTTGTGTTCCCTTTGCTGTTAACAGCTTCTTCCATATAATTTCTCTTGTTTTCTCCTTTTAAGGTGTTTTCCTAATTGGGGCATGGAATGCAACTCTCTATATAGCTGGTTACAGATAATGCCTATCTCAGAACCCCCCTCTGGTCTATTTGGGGTGATTCTTTGTCATTTAATAATAACCAATTGCTTCTGCATGGTAAGTGTCCATTTTTATGCTCTCCACTCTCACCCTGAGCAAGATGTTTTGCCTCAGCCCTTAATGAAACTGAAATTAGCTCATAACAAAAGAATTCTGGTGGTGTCCCTCTAACACATCTCCAAATGATGCAGTATCTTGCAGAGTACTACCAGGATATCATTACACTTGATCTTCATTTATCCCCCTTCCCATTACATTCCTGCTTGGAGCCAGATTATTAACAATGACATTTAATATGTTAAACTCGTTATTAATTGTGAATATTAATATTGGGCAAAGTGAGAAAAATACTGAATGCTGTTTAAAATACCTCCTAAATGCTGTCTGAAATGCTGGCTTGTATCTGTGTGGGTATATTTACATACCTGAGAGTACCCAAATGTCTGTGTGCAAAAAAGAAGAGGCTGTGTTGGGACTGGTGCATTCAGTTCCATCTGCCTGGAGGGCAGGATGAGGACTGGCACAGCAAAGGTGCAATCAAAAGACCGAAGGGAAGGTTTGTGAGAGTCTCTGTGTGAAAGGGAGTGGAGTGCACAGATGTGTGTATTCACTCCTGGGCTCCGGCTTCTAAAGCAGAAAAATAGCTCGAATGGATTGCGTGAGACAGATGAAGAAAGAGAAGGGGAAAACAGCCTCAAATGAGCAATTTGCCCAAAACTGACACAAAATTTAGTGGCTGGGTCATTACTGGAACCCAGGTTTCCAAAATCTCCAATCTTCTGCCTTGGAACTGAGGAACAGCAAGAGAAGTTACACGACCCTGAGCACCAAATTCTGATTCAAATTCTGAAATCTAGTCCGTTAAAGCAATAATTTTTCAGACCAAGTGCAAAACCATTTGGAGGAAAAGAAATTTTGCAGTAAAATTTGATTGAACCAGGTTTTTTTTGTTCCTGCTTTATAACTATTACTCTTTTTTTTTGGTTTGGTTTTAGTGTTAATTATTTATGAGAAAAAAAAAAAGGCAAGGAAGGAAAAGAAGAAAATTCTGAAGCAATAAACACTGAATTGATGGAACATAAAATTCCCATGTATTTCAGCACAACTTGCTCATAGCAACAAAGTCTTCTGCATTGCTGCTGCAGACCTTATTTTTGTTTAATAAAGTTTATACAATCTGTCAGTTTTTAAATTAACTGCATGACTGGCGCCGACTTCAGTCACGACATTTTAAGACCATGTAAACATAATCACTGGCTGTGAATGAAATACAAGGATGTGGAACTGGCAGAGACTGCAGGGAATGTGAAGGAAAAACTTGTTATTTTACTGACAAAACAAAACAGCAAAAATATATTTTTATATAACTTCCCTACTGCTTTTCTTCTTCTTCTTGTTATTTTTTTTAAGGAATTTGTAAGATTCTAATTTACTTTTTTTTTCCCCTTTTCCATGAAGATATGGCTGTTTATCCTTAGTTTGAGCTTTTCATAGTAATTTTTCACATTGATTTTCCAAATTGTTTTTCAAAATTGTGTGACAGTGCTGAAAAATGTGTTCATGAAATCAGACTCTTGCCACTCCATTTTCTGAGTGAGGGAAAAAAAAAAAAAGAAGGAAAAAGAAAAGGCCTGTTTCTTCAGGTGAATTTGATACTTTTGCAACCATGCTTTGTTAAAAGTATATATAATTAACTGTGAAAATAAAGTGATTAAAATACAAATCTGATGTGACTTTCCAGGCTGGATCTATTTGAAGGGCCTGTCTGGATTGAAATACAAATGCCTGTGAACAGCACTGGTGTGAGAAACTCCAGCACACTATGGGCTCTGTGCTACTGCAGGGTGATGAAAACGTCTTCTTTTCAGGCCTAACTCTGCTCCCTGGCTCCTGAGAGGCTGCATGTGGTCAGTCTGTGCTTTACAATGAGACCCTTAAGGTTTTCAGGTGGCAGCAGATGAATTGCAACATCTTTTATGAAGGTGGAGACTGCCTAGGGAGGTATCTATTAATTCCTTTGATCATAGACCATTATCTTCACTGGGCTCACTTAGCAGCCTGACAGGAACGTGGAATAAATTCTTGGAGAAATAACAGACCATTGCATTCCTCCCTGCTTTTTGTTTCAAGTGACAGGTGCAAGCCTAATTATATATATATATATATATATTCCCATCTGAAATTCTTAATTGCTGAATAGTTTTTGCCCTGGGGAGAGGATGAGAGAACCAACCTGATGGATCTCAACCGTGCTGCCTAATGCAGCACTGGAAGGGGCTCAGACACAAATGTGGAGAGCCTGGTAAAATAATCTGTCTGGGTGAAACTCAGCCAGAAAATGCACCGTGGAGTGAAAGACAAACACAGTCTTTATGTGACCAGATGGGGATGGAGTCTGGTGGGCTACAGATTTCCTATTAGAAGTTTTGGTCCAGTTCATCATACAGGGCCTCACAATATTAAAGTCTTCAGAAATCATTGCTTTAAGGTATGTATTGAATTTTCTCCTTCTTAGGTTTTAATGTATGAAAGCTATGCTTACAGAGAGGAGAAAAAACAAACTGAGAACACAGAAACTATGAAATGTGGTCTTAGAATTGCAGTGATAATTATTTTTGATTGAGAGAGTATTTATAGATACTCCTCTCATTGGTGTTGCTATAATCTGGAAATCACTTAACCTCATTGAGGAATTAATAAGAACTTTTTTTTTTTTTTAATTGAAACCTTTTTTCATCCTCCTTTCAGCAGATTAGCAGGATTAAAGTTTTCAAAGTATGTTGGAAATATGGTTTAGGAGAACTGATGGGCTAAATCCTCAGATGATATAAATCAGCTTACCTTTGGTGATTTCAGTAAATACAGTGGTAATAAGAATGATATTAGATCACTGTGGAAGAGATGAAAACAGTAGGCAAAATATAAACCCATCACCCACAGTCTGTAGGAAAACCAGTATGAGATTACAGGAGGGACAGGTGTGGTTTGTGTTTTCCTCACACAAAGATCTCATCTCCAGGCTGTGAGCAGTATGAACACAAGGAACTCTGGGATTGGTTCAGAATATCTCCTGAATTCCTTCTGGGAGCTGACAGTAGAACTTTTAAAAGAAACAACTAAGGCTTATTAGTAACACAAGCAAGAAGCCTTCAGGGTGGGAACAGTTGGAATTTCCCAGGGGAGTTGGGCAGGATGCTGAAGTGAGAGAGGTGGGAGCACACCCTGCCCTAGACAAGAACATATGTTAATGGAAATAATTTTAAGAAGGTAACCTAGTTCTGTATGGAACAATCAGTTTGTCTCAATACAGGTGTTTTATGCCATTTCTGAAGCCCTGGGACACTGAACAAATTTGTGTTAGGCTGATAGACAGGGCAAAGCAATGAGAGGAGCTTCTCTGGAGCAGCAGCTTCAGTCTGGACAGGATGTCTTGTATCTCAAATAACATTACAATCCTGAGCTTACAGCACTGAATTAATGCCCCAATAATTCTGATGATGTTTTGTTTCACTGCAAATTAAACTGAGAAATATTAATGCTGTGGAAAATTATGTCACAGCCATCCATTTTTCCTCTTGCCCTTTATTTCCATGAATGTAAGGGGAGAAAACCTTTTGTTTTAGACTTTATCATGTAAATGTTTGTTTCAGTTAACCCCAGAATTTGCTGATCTGTCTATGGATAACTTCCACTTATTCTAAGGATTCTTGAGTATCAGGAAGTTATTTAATCTCCCTAGAAGTAGCCCAGGTCCTAGGCAAGATCATGAGAATCCTTGGGAATTAATAATGACATGTGCCATCAGACATGGAAGTGTTTAGTGTAATTTGGATGGCATTTAGACTGCACTGACTTCTCCCAAAGGACCAAAAGTAGTTCCATAATCAGCATGCTCTCCCTTAGATCTGCTTAGTTCAGGTTAGCTGTATTCCTGGAAAACAGTGACAGAAAAACCAAGGGATGGTCTCCTGTCATGCTGTTTTTCTAAAGTTCTTTCAGCCTTCTGATGTTTGCATTTTTGAAATGGAGTTTCTCATGCGCTTTTCGTGTAAATAATGATTGTTTTGCATTCCTTTCTGGAGGAGGAGAGAATTGATGGACTGTTGGTTTGACCAGTGTGGTTGGAGAGGACAATTTTCTTCTTCCAATCCATGGTCACTGTTGGAATTCTATAAATGTCGAGGTCTGTAAATAAACTGCCCCTTTTTGCCTTGGACATCTCAGTGTGTGAGTGTCGTTCCTTTTGTGTCGTACTGTGACAGTCTCCAGTCCTCAGCAGAATCCTTTGCAAAAAGTCAGACTTGGCCAGGCATGGATCAAATAGAAATCCCATTTTGCCCAGTGCCTTGCTCTTGCAGAAGGTTGTACATTTGGTTAATATATTTATTAACCAAAATGGGTGTTATATTTCTATGTAAGACCTCAAAATCAATTGTGGAGAAACCATAACACAACAATGTTATAAAAGCAACAGGAGATCTGTTACCAGATCACTAATGGAACTTAATGGAAAATATACCTCACAGACAATATAACACTTGGCAGAGAACATGAAAACCAATATGAGATATGAATATTTTTATTGATAAATCTGAGCATTAAGATTTTTCAGTCCATGAGAATTCTGTGTCATGAAGTGGTTATAAAAGTCAGAAAACAAAATTGCACATTGCCAAAATGCAGGATGTTTATTGTATATCAAAATACATTGTCCACCAGTTTGAACTTTTGTTAGGTCCAGCTTTTAAAGCCTAATTTAAAACTTTCTATGCAAGTTGGATCATATTTAAAGTATTAACAAGGACTTAGAAGAGGCATCAGGAATTTTTACCTGCAGTCACCACACCTGGCAAGGGTACTGGATACTAAGCAGAGGAAGGGAAATATATTGTTTACCTATGCCAGTACAGACAATCTAGAGTCTAAACAAAGCATGATTTAAAATATAAGTATAAAATAAGATGGCATTAAAATTTGTGTCCAAATAAATAGTAGCAGTAGTAGTAGTAATAATAATAGCAATAATAATAATAAACATAAATCCAATTGGAAATGTCCAAGAGTTTAAATTAAGGATATATATGCATAATCCATATTCCCAAGAGCTGTTGCCACTCTCTGCAAATGAAGTGTGTATTTTTCTTAAGAGAATGACACTTGCTGTAATTACTAATTACTATGGATAATAATTTTATATCCATTTAAATTTTCTGAATTATTATTGGGTGTTATTGGGTCATCATATCTATCTGCTGTCATATTTCACTTGCCAGCTACATGGTGAAAGCTACATGGTCAGTCAGAGAGAAAAAAAACCCCTATTTCCATTCCCTTTTTAGCTGAGTATAGTTTTCTAGTGAAGTGTCAAAAAACCCACCCCAGAGATAAATAATGAAGAATATAATACCAAAAATCAAGATTAAAAAGGCAAGCAAGGAGAGGCGTGTTACCCGATGAAGAATGGAAGAAAAATGGGAGCTGAGGCAGAAAGCTGCATGATTCACCTGCCTTCAGACCCCAAGAGCTGTCTCCTGGGGGATGGATCCCACCATGGAGCAGAGGAAGAGTGGGAGGAATCCTCCCCTGAGGAGGAAGGAGCAGCAGCAAAGACAACGAGTGATGGACTGACCACAGCTCCTATTTCCCACCCTCCCTGTGCTGCTGGAGGGAGAGAAATCAGCAGTGAAGATGAGCCCAGGAGGAAGGGAGAGGCTGGGGGAAGGTGCTTTAAGACATAAAAGGGTCAATGTTTGTCCTCATGGTGCTGTGTTAAAAAAAATATTGGTTTACTAAAAATAATGATTTACTGGGAGAAAGAGGCTATTTTAGATTGCCCTACTTCTGCTGCACATTGGGCGCACAAACTTTGCCCACAGAAGAGGAATTTGGATGAAAGAATCTCTTCACGTCAGTGTTGAGCTGGTTTTAGAAATGAAAATCTAGGGCAAGTGCTTAAGATTAAAGAATTCTCACAATGGTTAATTTACATAGCAGAATGAATCATCTAGTGTTTGAGTGAAAGAAGGAAAGCACTCATACCTTCAAATGCTCCTGAGAGCTCATCCCTCTGATGGCCAACGTGGCTATAAACACACCTAAGAGCAAGACAGGTGGCAATGGCCTTTCCCTGGGTAGTATCCTACAGAACTGATGAGTGCTCAGTGCTCAGGAAATATAATTTATACAGGAATTTGTACAGTGGTCCAAATCCATGAAGTAGGAACAATGTTGATGTCTCTTTTTACATCAAATTGTTGCAAAAATGAGAGATGCGACCTTCTTATCTAAGTGACCCAGTGGAAAAACTTGGAATATTAACCCAAGTAAAATGTAGCCTGGGGAGTGCTCCATCCTCTAGGCAGCACTGTGGAACAGACCCTCCAAAATCATAATCTTAATAGCAGGATAGATAATTTTGTTTAGTACTTTATCCTTTACATTCATGAACATAATTGAAAGGGAGAACATCTGAATAACTTCAGCTTTCAGGGTACAAGACAGAAACTGGGTAGCAGAGAGCAGGGATGTTTTTATTCCATGTAGCCAATAATGCCAGTCTTACCTCCTTTTCTTCCTCTAAATGCTCACTCAGTTTTTTTAAAAAAAGCCAATCCAAATATAAGCACATTGAAAACATAAGTAAGACCAGAGCCTTGTTACTGAACACGTTTACACAGGATTCCAGAGAGCAGATCTAGAGCTGCCATAATCCGGAGACATCAGGTGCTTGTTCAATGTCTGCAAGAGACAGAATGAGGGTATCATAGTTAGAATGTACACAAAAAAACCCCAAACAAAAACAAACAAACAAAAAAACAACAAAACCCCCAACCAACCAAAACCAACCAAACAAAAAACCAAAAAAACCCACACACACACAAAAAAAAAACCAAACCAAAAAAACCCCAACAACCCGAACAAAACCAAAACCAAACCCAAAAAATAACCACAGATACTGAACATTTTCTCATTATTATAACCACAGATACTGAACATTTTCTCATTATTATAACATTTTCCATTCCATATTCCCTTTGCATAACTGAGCTGGTTTTGACTGGTAAAAGCTAATTTACTTCATATTAGCTTTTATCATGTTTTGTTTTTTTAACTATCTGGATAAATATTTGTGTGCTGCCCTGGGATAGCGACCACCTCACTGATTTCAGGAAGGAGTCCAGACATGAGAGGATTTAGCTGCTGAGTGCTTCCAATTTTGTTAAATCTTGCTGGACCTTATGTCAGAAAATATCTATTTGGTGACAGTTTCTCTTCATATCTGAAGTGCAGGAATTACCATCTTTTCACAGGGTCTGAAAAGAAAATCAGGTGTTAAAAATACACAATGTGGAAATTAAAATTCTTTTCAGGATTGCCAAAATTTCCAGAAAGGTAGAGAGGAAATGAAGAGCTCCTGGAAAAGTAAAAGGCTGGAAATATAATAAATGACTGCAGCTGGTTCAATACTTCATATTCTGAATTTTCAATGTTAAATAAGCTCTAAATAAAGCTTTTAAGTCCTCCTCCCCTTTTATTTTTTCTCTCTGTCATTTTTATTTAAGCCCCTAAGACTAGCTGGATCTAAGAAAACACAAACAAGATTTGCTCCTAAATCATTAAAATTTGAGTAAACTGTGAGCGGTTCAATATCTGTGAGATTAGAACTAAGCACTTTTTCCTTTTTATGGGAATCCATGTACCCATAATGTTGAGAATTGAAGTAAATTAATAAACATACTTTGAGTTATAGAAAAAATATTTTATAGAAATGTTTCATTTTCTTCCTTTTACAGAAATTTCATATTATAAATATTAATAAACCTAAACAAAATGTGGAAGCAAAATTGTTTTACCTATTCAACCTTTTTCTCCAACTGCAAGAATTTTCTTGTGTAATTACCATTTCTAAATTCATTAAAATGGCTAAACTATTAATCCAATATATCTGTTTTGTCTATGTATTAGGTTACCATTTGTTTTATTTAATTTTCCAAAGAATAGTTCCTATCAACCATTTTATTTTCATTAAAATGAGAAAAATATGACTTCCTATTTCTGCTATTTAATTATCCAGCTCATTTCGTAACCTTTGCCCGTAGCTACTTAGAGACAGGGATTTATTTAAAAGCATTATGGTATTATCTTGTCTCTCATTCATCACAAAACCAGTTTAATGCAAAAGCTAATTGTTTCCAGGACATATTTTGGGAAGTTTGATGCATCTTTGAGCTCAAAAGATTGTGAATTTCCATGAGTTGAACATCCATCCAGATACTCACCAGATGAGCTGTAGTTTGAGCCCGTGCTTCCTTTGGCAACCAGACTGTAATTTGGATATTGTGCTATTTTGCATTTTTGGGGGGAATTTTCTGTGTCTTTTGGCTCAGTCCATTGCTGTATTTTTTGGTGATGCCTGTGCAGGGGGATGTTCAGTGAGGGCAACCCCACATCTCTGGCATCAAGTAAAGCTTTGTGACAGGTTGATCCTCCATGTGCTGCAGCTGGACACCAAATAATTGCGTAGGTGCAACCTGTAAACCCCAGCAGAATTACATTCCTGTTTGTATTCTTACTAGAAAACCAAATGGTTCTGTTTCCATGGAATTGATACTCGCCCTGCTGCCTCGCAGTAACAGGTTTTCTTTTATGTGGAGCAGGTGGCTAACACTGAAAAACCTGTTTTCATGGTGGGAAAGATTTATTGCTCTCAAAACTGATCTCAGAAAATTTGCAATTGGTGAGCAACTGCTGTTTGAGAAGCAATGTAGATAAACAATGCAAGCACAAAAGGCAGAAGGCATAGAGGGAAGAATAGCTCAGCTGTTTTGTCTTGGGGACTCATTTTTATCAAAAGGCCTCCCAGTTCCCTATAAAACAACCTCATGAAAAAAATTAAAGCCTGGAAATTTCTTGTGATGCCTTAGAATATCTTGAATCCTTAATTGTTTTAAATTAATTATAAAAATGTGTGGCTAAAATATTCTTGGATGGTCTCCAGCAAGTCTTTTTTACTGTATTTTAAAATATAGCTTCTGTGCTCATGGTTCCTGTTGAAGAGCTGGAATGTTCATCACTAATTATGAGTTTAATTATGATTTTCCTTCTTGATTGAACTGGAAGAAATAGGAAGACACTGAGACAAGAGGCACTTTTCTATTCTTCTTACCTGAAAAAACTACTTTGAATTTGATGGTGCTTTGATTCAAAACACTGGGTCTGACATTTATTTAAAATGTACTGGCAGGATTTGACTAATTTCCTCGAGGCTTCACAGACTCACACTGGCTGTTTGGTTGATGAGGTATAACGTGAAATTACATAAAGAAAAAAAGATAAGCTGTAATTAATACATGTAAACCAGATTTAGCTCTGGTTTCAGTACAACTGATGTGATGGATGTTAGATGTGTTTGAGTTTTCCTCCTAAATTTAGCCAAGATTTGAAAGAGATATTTTTTGTAAGATGGTTTTCTAAGCTCCATTTGTAATCAATGGAGAAAGGAAGCACTTAAGGGTCATGTACCAGGTATAGATAAAATCTATCTCCTCTCTTTTAACCTATTTTCAGATTGATATAGGTGCTTGCTGATAATTAACTTGACCCAAAACTAAAGAATTTAAGAGAAGGGACACATTCTCCCTCCTGAGTGAGAAGTTAATCTTGGCCCACAGGAGGAAACTCCATCAGAGCTCACCCTCTGCAGAGTTACCTGAGCTGGGGTGTCCTGCAGCCTTTGTGCTGGATCAAGGTTGCAAAACTCAGGGTTCTGGTGGCAAAGCACTGGCACTCAGCTGTCGACAGCAAAAGACTTAAAGCAGGAAATCACATTTTTTAATTCCAGAGAGAATCCTGGAGGTTGCTTGTGGGGTGGCACATGGATGTAATTCGTGATTGAATGAAGTCTAGAGCCTGCAGAAAAGAAAATAGAGTTAAATGTAACTTTTTTTTTTTCTTTTTGTTTTTCCCCAAGATGTGACTTAAGTTTCTATCAGAGGTTCTGCACACTTCCATTTCCTTGTGTGGAAAGGCATATCCTTACCATCTTCATCCATATTCAAACACTAATAAACAGATGGTCAAATTAAGGAGACCCTATCATCCAGAAAATTAAATGAATTAGAAAATCACCAGAGCTTAGCTTTCCAAAACATTCCTTCTTCCATTAAAATAAACACACCAGCTTACTTTCCCCTCTGCTTTTCTTCTAAACACTTTCAGAATCATGAGATCAAATAATTAAGCTAGTGGAAAATCCCTTGTTGGTATTAGAAACAAGCTCTACTGGGAGGAAGACTAAGATAACAGCTGGTTATTACAGAACAAGATATTTCATTACACTAAGCATATCTGCTTAAGAAAAAAGGAAAGTCAGACTTTGAACTTGTTGGATCAATGATTACAATGGTATTGGAACAGACTTGAATAGCTGTATTCTGCATTGTGGGGAGAATTAGGAGATATTCTAACAGGATTTACTTGTTATACAAAATTCAGGTTAGAAAACAACAAAGAAGAGAGGATCTTCTCATGCCCAAAGCAAAAGGCAGGCAGTGAGGAAATTGTATGAGGGCAGCAATTCATCCCACCCCATTAGAGCACACTGGTGACTGTACTCTAGAATGAGCTGAAACACAAAGTGCAAGCAATTAATTTTAGGAGTTGAACAAATCTTGTTTTTGTCCACAGCTACCTTGCCCTAAGTCTTTTGTCATCCAAAGATCTGCAAGCTCTGTTTGGAGGAATGTGACACTTCACAGGGCATGGGGACTGCATCTGAGGGGCTTCTGTCACCTCAGTGGCAGCAAGCAAGGGCCAGGAAAGGCAGTGAGATGATCAAGAGAAACCTGTGGAGGTGCTAAGGAAATGACTCCTGCCAGCCAACACTTACAGACCAGCATCAAATGATGGGAGATCTGGTTAGTGTGGCAGTTAGAGAATGAATTATAGTAATTTTAAGGAGTGAAGCTTAATTTTATGGTCAGTACTAGGAGCAGAAGCTACATGTGGATAACCCCTCTGAATCCTGACTCAGCAAACATGATTTACTAGGTAACATTTATTCAAGCATTTTCTACTGTCATCCTCTGTGCACTGACTGGCAGGGGCATGTGGGGCTCTCCTCCCAGTGCATGAGAGGCCTTAAGCATTCTCAGATGCCTTTTCATCTCAGTCTCCACAATTTCAGATATACTTTGGAAAAGATAACATTCCTTCTCCTTTTCCACAATATTTTTTTTTCATGCTTCTGACTGCTGGACTATGAGATTTCTAAGAGAGCCCTGAATGCATTTTACACTCTAATTAAGACAGTGAGTTATCTATTAAATAATGTTTGAAAATCAATATGTTTGCCTCCCTTTTGAGACAGCCTTTGCACTACAGTCCTCACTTCCTCCTCTCATTTGTAACAACATCTAATATCCAACCAAACTATTCTGTGATAGTAAATGCAATGTTGGACCAGTCTGACTATTGGCATTAACACTAGTACTGCTGTTACTCCTCCAGCAGCTTTTACACCTTTCCCTGGGACAGATAATTCCACGTGGACACTATCAAACATTTTCCAGAGAGGAGCCAGTGGTTGTTCATGCTGCCCTTACCCTCCTCTAAGAACACACAGAGGCTGCTCTTGAACTCAGCAGAGTGCCCCAGAAGAAAGTTCTGCTGGGTCATTTGCTTTCACCAGTCTCCTTTTCTGCCCTCCTGCTCAACAGGTGAACTTCTGCTGGAAAAAAGGCTCAGAAGTGTTTTGCTCTCTGAAAAATATCAGTGCTTAGCCTTCCATACTGGTGGGGTACTTGTGGGGCACATAAATTATCAGTGCTCATGACATTTCCATCTTCTTGTCAATGTTTGAAAATTCCAGGATGCAATGAATCTGGAAACCCCTATTTTTTTTTTTTTCAGAAAAAACTCTCAGATAAGGTTGCTTTATTATCCCACATAGGATGCAGAGCTTGTTTTATGAGTCTGATGCTGTAAAACAGCCCTGTGACTGCATTAAACAACTAATGGATTTTCTAAGCTGTTCAACTTGAAATCATCTACATCTTTTTCCTGATTTGTCCTTTTTTAACCTCTTTCTTGAATTCCTATAGCTTAACATAAGTAAATAAAATTAGGCATTAATTTTTAATGAAAATATTCCACGGCAAACTGGGAACTCAAAAGGCTTGTTCTGGAAATGTCAATGCAAAACATTTCAACATTTCTGATGTGAAGGGTTTTGTTTCAGCATTTCTAAAACTGAGAGTTTTATTTCAGGAAAAGTTAACTGCCACTTTCAAAAACTCAATGCTTTCACATTTTTTTCCCCAGTAAAATCAATTTACCAGATCCAATACACGTTCATGAGTAATTTTGTTGTTTATAAGAATGAATTTTTTAAGGTGATTTTACTTTTCTCAGAAGAAAAAGCATCGTCTCAGCTATGCTTTCTGAATTACTGCTTCTGCCTTCTTCCTTGCAATTTGATTGTGAAGCTTGAAATCATTAGATACACAAAATGTATCCAAAATCCCCAGGCTGCAGTAAGGCCTGGGAGTTAAAGATGCCTCAACTGAAGAGCAGATGAAGGGATTTATTTATTGAAATAAATCCAGCACCAAAACAAGTACCTGTGTGGTGTGAGGCTTTCAGGGAATGATGTTATGGTTTGTCCATTACTGGAAAGGGAAGGTAATGAGAACATTCAGCTCTTTATGGGGAGCATATGGCACCCTGGCAGCCTTAGCAGCTTGTTAAGAGCAGCAAGTACTTTAATATCCTTTTAAAATGTAAATCCTCAATGTTTATGCTAAATCCAGACATCTATTGGTTAATGTGTGCTGACCCTGCAGCAGTCGGGTTTGGCTTGGCAGGTCAGCAGCAGAATTCCTCAGCAGAATGGAGATAAGGATGGATCAGCTGAACTTTTCCAATCAGCACTGTGAAAGACGTGTTGGTGCCCTCCTAATACAGGAAAAATTGTGTTAAACCTGCACATCTTTGCGGTCCTGCACCCTCTCTCGTACCACCACACAGCAACGGGAATATATTTTTTCCTCTAGGTGTGCCTTCGTTTTTGAACACTCAAGGGGTTTCCTGCACTCGTCTTCTGTTCAGATGCAATGAAAGTGAGGATGTCAAAGCCCTTGAAGTCTTTTCCTTGTGAAATATGGGGCCTCAGAAAAATAGAAAAACTGCTTTTGCTAACTACTTGCTTCCTCATGCTTTTTCACAAACAGATCCCTGGCCAAACCTCAAGCTGATCAATGTGGTCTTTCCAAACCATTCCTCAGTGGCAGACAGATTGAATAAATGAAATTTAAGGACTCAAGTACCCAAAGCAATTTAATTTTTTTTACTTGCCAAATGAAACATAATTGTATTTCTATATCTACTCTACTAGATTTTGCTAGGCCTTTAAAAAAAGAAAAACTCAGGGAAATTAATGTCTTGAAAGCACTTATTTACCTTCATAGGATTTTTATAGCAATTTTTAACTAACAGCTATATTGATTATTTTAAATTAGCCAGCACAATGTAGCCTATTGATGTCTCAAATAACCAACTTTGTGTTTTCAAATAATTTCAATATTTTCATAAATCCAACTCAAACTTAACATTTCTCATTAAAAATTATTGAAGTAGAGGGATTAATTTCTTATAAAATCAGACTGAGGAAATGCAGTACTTTTTGAAAGAGAATTGTACCAGTGCTAACTCTGAAGCACTATGAAACCAGAATATTTTGGAGATTTTTCCAGAACTCTGAGGCCTGATAATATTCCCAAAAACAGGCAACAAGAAGGTGGTTCCTAGCTGGAGTACAAGGACCTTTTTGCTTGTTGTTTATGGAATAAGGAGGAAAGAGGAAAAAAAAACAAAATCAAAAACTGTAGGTGTTTTTGAAAGTAGAAATTTAAGAAATATAAATTCACTTGTTTGCTCAGCCAAATACTTGTTTCGTGACCCGTAAAAATCTTTAAATGTCTCTGAGTTTTAGTTCAGTTACATGAACAGATACAGTGATGAGAAGAGGGGAATGATCTCTGGTGATATTTTTGAATTTAATTTCTCATCCATATTTCTAGAAGAAGCCTTTTCTGCAGTCAGAGAGAGGAATGTCTTGAATTTGTTCCACTGCTTGGAGCCAAGGAAAGCACTTGGGCTTAAAATAAGAGGCAGAGGGATGAATTTGGTCTTCAAGATGGGTGTCCTCAAAACCTTTTAATCTGAAAAAGACAGATCAAAATTTTGTAGGAGGTGTTTCTTTAGTAGATTTATAGGTGGGTAAACATTTAGTGACTTGGGAAAAAAAGGGGAAACAAACACTCCTCAAGGCCTTGGCTGGCTGAGTTTTATTCGCATTAATTTCAATAATTTCATCAGTAGAAGCTTAAGAAAATTCTGCCTGTATTAACCTAAATACACGAAGTTCATCCTGAAATGTGGCTTAAACCAATGGAACTGGTCCAGTCCAGGGCAACTGAAATCTAGGATAAGTATAATTATTTCTAGAAACCTGCTTGGCAAACCTGATCTTTGTTGCTAAATGCCAAACTACAAATCAAAAAGCTTATGGATACGTGACCTCAGAAACTGTAAAAGAACAGAAGCTTTGTTAGGTGATCTCAGGGCATGCCAAGAGTGCAGAGAGGATTATCCTAAAAGGAGGAGCAAAAATGACTGATATTTCTCTGAATCACATAGCTTGAAAATTTATATGGTGATTTGACCCTTTTATATTTATTTCTTCTTTTAATTATTATTGTTTTTTATTTTTTCCCCCAGCATGCTGGAAAACGGAACGAATGCAATGATTTATGTTCTGCTCCCAGTTTTAGTCCCTTACCTCAATCTGCACATATTTCTATTTTATTTTTCTAATGAGGGACCTCTCTAAGTGGGGCAAACTAAGACCAAACTCTCTCATAAAGGGCTGGAAGGAGCCATTGAATAAACGACATTAATTTATTTAATATATCATGTCAAATCAAGTCACATGTCAGAAAAAAACCAGAAGCATGACTAAACTAAACCAGGAAAGCCTTCTGACACTTTCTCATAAACGGGATATTAATGGGTAGTGGGTGAGCTGCACATTTAAATCTCATTAAGTTAGATTTGTGTCCTGGTGTTTTCAGGACATGACATGATAGTTATGTAGGGTTAATAGTCATCTTCTTTTTTTATTGTGGTTTCTTCTAATGATTTCCTCCTCCACGAACTCATATTTTTTTTTCTTTCCTTAAGTAATGAGTAAAATGAGTATTCACCTGCCTGAAAGTGATTTTATGATGATAGCAGGTTTATTACCTAATGTTGGTAAAAGACTTAGAGGCTAAAAACTGCCATGAATTATCATTATTGAGAATAGAAACAACTCTAGTGATGAATACCACTTTTTCTCCCTGAAAATGGGCTCTAATTTAGATTAATTGAAGCATCTTTTACATGTTAATCTGATTTCCTGTATCTATAGAGGGCTGAAAATAAATGCTTTATTGTTTTACCATATTCATTGGTAAACTCTTTAGGACTGGGACTGCATTTTACATATTCATCTATGACCCAGAATTGTGAATCGTGTCAGAGTCCCTTGGTGCTCAAATTGTAAATAATATTATCTGGTAATTATACATAATAAAAAAGTTTGCAGTAACTTCTTTATAGTGGCTTGACCCCCATAACTTCTCTAACCTAAATTAAAAATGTATTTATGAATAGTCACCATGGACTGTCACCATGAGCTTTTTATACACTATAAATATACCATGATTAATTATCTCTATGCATTTGATACACTGTAATTTATTTAGGATTAATGGACTCAGCTTGTCAGTAAATGCTGAGTTCCTCCGTATTTCAGGAATGTCTAATCCATTAGCTGCACTGAAGGTTATCTGTAAGAATAAATCAGTGGGCTGATACTTGTCAAGCATTATGCTATTCAAATTGTTTGCACTCAGTAATATCTGTAAAACCCCCGTTGTTTAGTTTGCCACAATTTAAAGGAGACTTGAATTGCTTGGAGTTATCTACCAGAGGGATTATTTTCTTTTGTATACTGTCTCCAAAATTATAAACTATGTGTATGTTTAATTATAAACTATGCTGCATTCTTCATTGATCGTTTGTAATATCATCTTTATGGTTGCAGATATTCATGACTCTGGAAAAAAACAAAACAACCAAAAAACCCCCAGTGAAGTTCACATTTATTTATTTGAAATTATATTTTAGAAGCACAGCAACTTCCAGGCTTAAGTCTAGAGTGTGCATATTACATGGAAAAAAAAAAACCAGAAAACTTACATTAAAGGTTAATGTATAAAAATATGCAGAACAGATACAGAAAGTTGGAAAATTTTCAGTGCACCAGGGAAAATGTCCATATCAATAATATAACAGATATATCAAATAATATAACAGATGCAGTCATTGAAAGATATCTGTTTAATATATTATGTTCTCATTAGGTTTATTTGCTCTGTACTACACATATGAACATGTGAAATATCAAAACCTTGTCCCAAAGCACAGGGGAGCTAAAGAGAAGAAACAAGGACGGGAAAGGGAGATGAGATACTTTACATTTATTATAACAGTATTTTGGCATAAGCATGAGCACAGGCTTGCCAATTTCTGGTGGCAGCATCTGAATATTTTGTTTTGACTTAAAGATTACTTTAGCTTGGAAAAGTGTTCCTATGAAACCCTACTTAAAAAACAGGGACAGTTGTGTTAGAAATGGGGAGACAAATAAGGTATGATGTGTTTTAGGTTTATTTCTTATTTGTGCCAGCTCTCATTCTGTAGCTGGCAGACACAAACTCTTTAGGACAGGTTTCCGCTTGTATCATTCTTCCCTACAATTCCTTGCTTAGCTTTTCCAGCCTCTCATTCTGCATTTAGATCCAGAAAAAACAAATACTGATGAACTCCTGGGTATATCAGGAGGGGATTTTTTAGTCCAGCATGACAAAATCATGTCTGGAAAAGAGGAACATGGTGCAGTGACAGCTGCTAGTCAGCTTGTGTTCACTGATTGCTTCCACAGCATCTGCAGAGCAGCATTAGAGAGCCTTGGGTGGAAATTGAAAGTAGACACTGCTGTCTGTCCAATGCTGACTATAACTTTACAGACAGCAATAATGACCCTGAAGCACAAAATTTATTTTATCACCTGTCTTTTATAGAATTTGGCCCAAATGCTTTTTAATTTAAATGCATAGGCTTATGATCAGAATAGCTCCTAAACCAATGAAGTGTTGGCAAAGACATAAATCCAGTACATACCCACTGGTTCACAGCTTTACAGAGGTATAAAAAGAGCCTCAGAAAGACTAAGATAATGTGAGAAAACATAGTCACTCATCATGCCCAGATATTCCTAGCAGAGTCTCACAAAGATAAGAAAAAACAGAAGCCCTCAGAGAATTTTTCCTTTGAGCTAAAAAAATAATTAATTGATAATAAGAAGAGGAATGTAAAGTTTTCTTCTGCGTATAAAAGATATTCTTTATGCTCCCCTGAAAACTGGAGGGACAAAGAGAACTTCTCACTCTTCAGGGACTGCTCTCTGCAGAGCAGGAGGCTGAGCTGACTGCTCAGGGCTCTTCCTTGATGGCACAGGCAGGAGAATGAAGAAAAGAATGAAGTGAACAAATCCTTGGCTCTCACAGGTCCTTGGCTCTTCCATCACTCCATAGCAGACTCAGCACAGCTGAACCACCAGTGTGGAGTTTGGGTGAGATTCATCTGCAGCAACAAGGGCAGGTTTCTGACTGGGGATGACTTGGATTTCTTGCTCAGTTCTTTGTGTGTGTTAAAAAAACCTTCATGGAGTCTAGAGGGAGTTTAGAGGACTTGCTCAGGTGTTGATCTTTATCAGGATGAAGCTAAGCCTTGATGTGAAGTTAAAGTTGCCATTTGGGTTCTCCCTACAGCCTTAGATGTACATTGAGATATGTCTTGCTTTTCAGGGACTGAATGTCAAGTTGTTGGACAGCTAAATTTAGAGGCAATTTATCCTGCCACAGAGTGATGGGATGTTTAAAAGCTCTCAGGCTTAGATCTGTGTTCAGTAGTTTCCACTTCAGTTCTGGGTGCTTTTCTTTGATGCCAATGAAGTTGCTGTTTCCTACAATGCACTCATGCTTGGCCTTCGTTTTACATATCAAGGAAGGATCATGAGTGTCAAAACCACTAGGCTCTGTCTTCCAGAAGAGTATAAAAATATCCAGCCCATCCATCAAGCTGGGCATAGCACAACTCAGTTTGTCATGACAACAAAGTAATCTGAGAGCTCTCTGATAATGATTCTAATAAATGCCTTGGTGCATGAGAGGCTTATCAGCAAAATGACAAATTGATAAAAGAGAAGGTTACACAAGAATTCAAATAAAAAGCTTTCAGTCTGTGTCAAGTATTTCTTCTTGCCTGGTAACAGCTGAATAGAGAGGAAATGAAAGAAATTCTCTTGACTGCAGGATGAAAACCACACACAGAGAAAGAAACCCCTTACACCAAGTCCAAGGAGCACTTGACTTGAGAGCAGCTGAGGCTCTCTGGGGAGTAAAGGAGGGTTTGCTTGCACTGACTCAAGGTAAATAACCTGGGCCACAGAGTTAGGAGCCGTGGATACACGGAGTGAAGCTTTCAAGATCCAATTCAGGCACAAAGATTAGATGCTGGAAGCAGTGTGACTACCACACACCTGCTCAGCTGCCACCGAAGGCACTGCAGCAACCTAAGGGTGTGAGGCAGGTTAAACTGGGCCAAATCAGGTATTCCATCTAGGCTCGAGAATCCTGAAGCAACTATTTAAACGTTTTCGTATTTTTCTGCTGCTGCAGAGTTAAGAACATGATGTTACTATAACTCCTAACTTGAGGTTGTTTAGACAAGGCTTTGGTGGCACCTGAGGCATCGGGGGAGAGCAGGGTGTGCTGCTCATAAGTTTATCAGAATTTGATCTCAGCAATGCGCCAAAGAGGCAAGAAAATGAGGAAAAGAAATGTTTAGCACCCAGAAGATAAATATCAAGATGGTCTTGAGCTGTAAAGAAAAATACAGTGTCAGACTGTTTAAAATTTTGGGGGGAAAATATGAAGTTTGAGTACAGAGTGAAGCTTTTCTTGCACTCTTAGAGCGTTTTTTTTCTTTCAAAGGTGTTTTTAGCCACAGAGGATGTGTATTTTGTCTATTTTCTTTCTTTCAGTAGACCTGTGATATTCCCGTAAACATTTCAGTGTGACGCAGGCTTTTTGATTAAAGGTTTTCAGTTTGGCTTGCCAAACATTTACCGTCTCTGAAATAGCACTTCTGTTCCTAAAACAGCCAAGATTATATAATCTACTTCTGCTTCTTATACTACTTCTCTAGAGGCCATTTGTAATCTGCCCTTTAGCTTCTAATTTTCCTGAAAACAGGGGCAAGCTGTTACCCATCTCTTTTGCACCTTCACTCTCCTTCCCAAAGGAAATTATTCTCCTGAGACATTACCCTAACCACAAATGTACAATGTGTAATCCACCAACTCTCCTTAATGTGCACTCAGCTTCAGAGGGACTGAAACTTCAATGTCTTGAAAGATTCTGCAGCTTTGATTTTGGTAAAGGTTGTTTGATTCTCCCTTCCCCTGTATTTCTTTTCCACATTTTGTTATAGAAAAATAAGAATTCATTCAAGTTGTTGAAACATTGTCTCTGCTGTTTTAAGTGGTTCTGTATGGCAAAAACTTCTTGGATTTAGTACAGATTGAACTGGTTTAATCAAATGTACCAAAGAGCCAGTAATATCTTGTAAAGCCTCACCAATTGCTTCTCATTCCAGATTTCATATGGGTTCAGTTTTATTAACAGAAACATCACTTGTATTGTCCCATCTTCCTGGGATGAGGAGAAAGCAAAGAGCCCTCCTGCATTTATGTGCAATGTTCAGCCTTTTTACAAATGAATCAATTTTCAAATATAATTGAAAATAACTGATAATTTGGTTAGTTTTAATGAACATCTGGGTTGGTGTTTCCTTCTGAGATTCCAGGAGTGTGGCTTCTTTTTATCTAATGCCTGAGAGACAAGGTGTAAGGTGGTAATTTAATTGGGTATGATCAACAGATGTTGCTCCAGGAGTGTGAATGATCCTGAGCCTTCTCATGTACAGCTTTACTCACCCCTTCTCCTTTTTTTTGTAGTACCTGCTCTGACAGCATCCAGCTGTCAAACCTGCACACTACCCAGCTCAGCCTTGTCCTCAATAGCATTTTCCTCTATGCTATTATATGTCAGGAAAAGTGGGATGGACAAGTGTGATTCATAATTGAGACAAGGAGAGCACATCCTTCATCTTGGTGGTGTTTTCACCAGAATTTTATTTCAAGCATTTCCCACTAATGCCCATTTTCTCAAAAGGAGAGTACAGATGTGTACGGTCCTTTATGCTAAGTCTTAGTTACCACCTCTGCAGACTGGCAAAACCACCTGATGTGTGATGTATGAGATCCTGTAGAACCAAAGATACCAATAGAGCTGTTGATTTGTGCCAGCTCTGGAGCCCTGTGAGCTTCTCCACAGTCCATTCTTACCCCAAGTTCTTTCGAATGGTTGGATGGTCTCAGCTTTCAGCCACCTGTGGCCAAAGATCTTAAAGGTCTCTTCCAACTCAAATGATTTTGTGATTCTCTACATTTAGCAGATACTACAAATAACACCTTATTGCTGAGCAGGGAAGTGGAAAATTACAGGGAGCGAGTTTCCAGAAGGATGTCTAACAGTTTCTGTTTCTACCAGCAATAAAGTCCATAAATAAAGTAGCAGCTTTACATTTGCTGAAGTCCTGAAGCCCAAGGAGAGACCAGCTCTCTGTCTGAGGAGACTTTCAATCAAGTAGGATAATCCTTCAGATGCCTGTGATTGATGTTTGTTGCCCAAAGCCTGTTCTTGTTGTGTTAAATAATGTATCTGCCCTGTGAGACAGGCTGTAATTCCCTCTCTGCTGGAGCTAAAAGTGTTGTACCCATCTCCCAACTGGGAGCAGCAACCTCTCTGACAGCATTAGATTCAGAAATCTGGGGCAGATTACAGGAGAAAAGTGAGCACACAACAGCATTTCCTTTGTGCACCCTTCCAGCTTTCAGCAATCTGCAGCTTGGTTCTTAATGAAGCTTTCTTGCATGAATCTCTCTGACTCTCTTAATTAGGTTCTCCACAGCCCTCGTGAAGGGGGGATTTGAGCAGTTTCAGTGAATGACATGGAAATAAGCATAAAAAAAAAAAAAATCCCAGAGCACATTGTGTGCGCTGATGTACACAGGAAAGAATCCTGCAGGCAAACCATTTTGGTGCCCTTGTTGAAGGACACTTCATTCAGTTTTCCTAAATGGAGCCATGTATGGAAAAAAAATGGGATCCAGCACTGTTAGGACATCTTATTCTGATCCTTTTGGCATTAGCCCAAGATTTATGGGACAAATATATTGGCCATATATGATAAAAACCTCTCTACTCTTCTACGTGTTCTACTGTTGCAAAGTACAGCAGTGTGAAACTTAGGTTTTAGTGTCTATTATATTTTTTTTCCATTTAAAGTGGAAATGAAAACAGGGAAGTTTTCAGAGATAATTCAGAGATAATGTCGTGAACCAAATTACTTTTTGTGCATATATAGCAAAGTACAGTAATATAAATTCTAAGCTTAGACTGGATGGTTCACTGAGAAACAGTTTAATTTATCACATTAATTATGTAATTAAAGCATGAAGGAAGCAATGGTTTAATTGAATACAGGCAATGTTTATTTGTTCACACAGGTATTTTGTATCCTTGTAAATTCATCAAATGAAGAAAATGTTTGCAACACTAAATTGGAGGGCCTAATTTATCCTTTTTTTAACTACCTCCAAATATATAAAAGTTGTTTGCTTATTCACGCCTGGAAATTGAGTAATTTCTTTTTTTAGAAAAAGGTAAAGAGTGCAGCAAAGTTAATTCTTATTGTAGAAATCTGTGCAGAAATGCAGAACATACAGTCATTTATCTCCCTGTATAACTGTGCCATAAAGTAACACATGCTTGATTGTAATTCTAAAAGAAAATCTTATCTGCAAACCATATGCTCTCTGTGATGCCCTTATACAGATTGTTATTTTTTTCTGACAATATTCAAGTCAACTATTTTTCTAAAAAAATTGGCAAAAGCAGTATAACATTTTGTTTTTTGCCTTTATCTCTCACCCATCCATACACAGTTATTTAGCAGTGCTGGCTGCTAATGGGATGCACAAAGTTCTGTGGGATATGGAGTATGGATGACCTTTCAGTTTCATTATTGTACAGTTTATTTTACATAATTTATGCTATTATTATTTTCATAATGCTAACCGGGCTGACATTACCTTGCAGTTCTGTTCTTTCATTCTCTCTTGAGATATATTACAAAAATAAGATTAAATTGTTAATGTAGAAGAGTTTGCAGCAGGAGAGGTTTGGCTTATTGTTTTTTTCTTGTTTTCCATTTTTATGTTCATTATTGTTTTGATTTAAATTCCCCTGAGAAGACAGTAAAATATTTGAAAGGGCAGGTTAGGGGGCTGACAGGTGGTCTGTTCATCAGATTCATCCTCCACTTCAAAGCCCAATCTGCAAAACATGGTGTAAACAAGTAACTTGAGGCTTCTGAGTTGCTTTCAGTGGGGTAAATGATCTCAGTCAAGTGACTGGCATGACCCAGAGCTATCAGGGTGCAGGACACACCTGTAGGCTGGTGAGAGGGACACTTGGGCTGCAGGAGGTAACAGATAAATGAACTCGGAACCCCCATCTGATATTCCCAACCTTCTTGTGCAATCTCTTTCCTGGAGAGTGAGGGGATGAGACAGACTTAGTGCAAAATGAAGAACAAGATCATCCTCAGGAAGGACTGCCATGCCTATTGCCAGGTCTGGTCATGACAAACTATCTTTTTCTATTCCTGTTTTTTTAATCCCTTGTTTCTCCCTTTAACCATATCCTACTTTTTTTCCTTTTTCTGTCTCATTCCTTCCATATTCTCTGCTACTCACATCTGTGTTGGGGTTGTTGGGTGGTAGCAGCTTTCCAGTTTCCAGACTTACCATGTCTCTAAAGTGTTGTTGAAAAAGAATGCAACAGAATGAAGAACTGAGACTCTGTAGAGTCTGAAGGCATCAACAAAAGTATTTGAGAAAATGGGCTCAAGTTACACCAGAGAGGGTTTAGATTGGGTATTAGAAAAAATTTCTTCACTGAAAGTGTTGCCAAGAATGGGAACAGCCTACTCAGGGAAGTGGTGGTGTCACCATCCCTTGGAGTGTTCAAAAAACACGTGGTTATAGCACTTAGGGACGTGGTTTAGTGGTGAACACAGCCGTGCTGGGTTAAGGGCTCACTCTGATGATTTAGAAGCCTTTCCCAACCATAAAAATTCTGTGATTATGTGATTTGGACTCTGCACTCCCATGTCTTCCTCAGCATTTGAAAATCTTGATGGAGCTTATGTGTGCCAAGTGATTAACTAAATAAGAAGTGGCATTTTTGGAGTGTTCATTTTTATGAAGAATGGTTATTAGTCTGACAGAATTCAAGTTTTTTCATCAGTGATTGGATAATAAATATGAATTTTGTGGATGACAAAGTGACATAGCTTGCAGTCACTTCATAAGATGTACCTGTTGAAAGAAAATTAGTTTTAATATAAGAGCAAAGCCACGTCTTGCAGAAGAAGGAATGAAAAACATTCTGCCCATGTTGGGGACCGTTTTTGGGAAATCAGAGACTGAAAAGTGGCCTTGGAGTGGGTTTGTTCAAGCAGCCCTGCCCCAGCTCTCCACAAAAGCAACTATGAAAAATCCTCAGTTCTATAAAGTGATAACTATATAATAATCAAATTTACCTTTTAAAATATCCCTGTGGAGGATGAAAATGGAAGATTGTTTCCAGTTTTAATACCTTTGTATTGTGTGTGCAGTCTTGTCTCATTTTCTGGTATAGTCCTACCTATGAAATGAGCATCTTAAGGTTGTCTATCTTCCCAAAATGCACAGTTTTAATTTATTAAGAGTCCATTTCAACCCAGACCTAAAATCAGGGGCTTATTCAGAGATGGCCTTACTTTTGCTAAAATGTTTCACTAATCACTCCCAGATGGCAATAAAACAATTGCCAGGGAAAACAAAATGTAATAATATTGTCACATAAATGAAAAGCTGCCACAAATGAATGCATTTACAGAAAATACTTGAGAGCAGACAAGTGGCAATTGGTTTGCAATGTCTCTGCTGGGAAACTCCATACAATTATAATTAATGCTCTGCCTCTTATTATTCAAACTCGGTTGGGAGATTGACTGCAAATGATTTTTTAATGGCTTTGGTTGCGTATTTTTCCTTTGTTATCAGGCCATAACAGCAAGAAGAACAGTATTCTCACTGTACTCAATCTGCCAAAGTGTCCTTTGTACCAGATGGTTTTGGCTTCAGCAAGCTAAATTTAAATCATTAAATTATTGCACTGTATCCCACATTATCATCCTGACAGACCTGGCAGCTAGGAGTTGGTTTCCATCAGTAGGTTTTCGTCCAAGATAAAAACTTAGTCAATAGGAAATTATTCAAGTTTAGCCAGTTATTTGCTTTATTGGTGCGTCTTTCTACCACTCATTCATATTTCCAGCTTCATTCAGGCCCCCTACTACACAAGGCTGATGATTATCTCTCTCAGTGGGAAGAGATGGTGTTGATAAAACAGAGGATCAACAAGAAATTGCAGGTGATCAATTCTCTATTGTTCTCGTGTTCCTTGATGTTTCCCAGAGTGAGGTCACCTGGGGAAATAATGGAGCTAAAGAAAAGATTAAGGTAGTTAGGAAAAATGAGGGGAGTAATGAAATTCTAGTCCTTTGACAGGTATGAGTGGAACATCAATAAAGACTAAATGCATTTGCAGTGTTCGCTGTAATAACCTAAATAATATAAAGAGGTCTCCTATTACTAAAAATATTGGAAAATATTATAGACATCTTATTGTCTTAAAAATTAGTAATATCAATTAATTCTCAGGTATTTATAGTACTATATTAATCACTGGCAAAACTTGATGGGCTTTCAAAAGTGATATTGAAGATTTTTTTTCTTTTTCTGCTATATAAAGAAATTATTGTACATATTGGTTAATTGTAAGGGTTTTTTTTTTAAGAAAATGGAGGAAAACAAAGAATGATAAATCCTATTGATCTTTTCAGGGAAGAGTATTTCAAATATCCTTTTATACATGCTATGGAAAGAAACAATTAATTCATGCTCTCTAATCATTTATTAAAGAGACAAAATAATGGGATAGAGACAAGCAGTTGTGAGGGGAATTAAAACCCTGGTGTGGGGAATCAGTGCAGTAAATTAATAAGATTTGGTTA
Organism: Phylloscopus whistleri; assembly: GCA_017589585.1. Lineage (NCBI taxonomy): Eukaryota > Metazoa > Chordata > Aves > Passeriformes > Phylloscopidae > Phylloscopus > Phylloscopus whistleri. The sequence continues at coordinate 2,497,160 of JADMLD010001546.1, read as the reverse complement.
ATGATGTAATAGAGAAACTGAGGAGTAGAATGGGGAGGGCAATCTGAGGAAAAACTCATTTTGAGGAGAATGATGAAAAGGTTCTGACAGAGTGACCCATAGCTGGGCTATTGGCTGGAGAAGACTGGAGCACATTGATCACCAACGCACTTCGTCTCTGAATAAGCACTAAAATTAGAAAGTGCTGCTTTTTTTACATTGGGGCAAACAAGGACTAAGAACATTCTGGGAGATGTAGAAGTAAAAAATAAGCTGCACTGACTGTGAGTTTGATTTATGCTAAGCAGAAATAGGTGAGTTTTTGATATGCACTCAAGATTGCAGTATCATGGAAATCATGGAACTGTTGGGGTTGGAGGGGAACTGAAAGACCATCCAGTTTCACCCCCCTGCCATGGGCAGGGACACCCTTCCATGTTGCTCCAGATTGCTCCAAGCCCCCTCCAACCTGGCCAGGAACACTTCCAGGGATGGGGCAGCCACAACTTCTCCTGGCAAGAGACTAAAATGACTAAATCTGTAGAGAAAGAAAATAAAGAAAGAAGGAACTAAGAATAACCCTCCAGTTAAACTTCCTAGACTGAAGAAACCATGGATAAATTCCACTTTTAACCAGCTATCAGAGCAAACAATTCATGATGATCATATCATACCACTGACCCTGCTGTTACTGCCTGTGTTCTCCTTGAATTTAACATCTGTATTTTTGTTGGCATACCATAAGAATTATATTCCCAAATCTCAAGGGACACACTTCTAACTCTTTTTACCTTAGTTTTCTCTATGTTGGAGTCAGCAGTTCCCTGCACCACTGTGAGAGACCGTAAATGAGTCTCTAACTTGGGAAAAGAAAAGAAAGTTTCTGGGGTAATTAAGGAGAGAAGAAAAAGGATGAAAATGCAAGTAGCAGCAGTGATGAAAGTTCCATCTTTATGAAGATACTCAATGTCCCTGTTCACTCCTTGCTCATATTGCCTGCCCCCTTCCATGGCATGTGACCATATGTTTAACAATTAGCTTGGTACAGATTTTTCTGTGCAGTTTTTATTGCCCTTATGTCAATCCTAGGCAGTATTTTGCATAACATTAGTCAAAGAATCAGTGGAAAAAAAGAAATTATCATTTTAATTGCAAATTTAAGTGCTGTGATCAATATTCCAAACATGCTGAGCTGTAGTATCAGAAACCATACTTAGAATAACATTTATATGCAGCTATTCCTTTCTGACAGATTTTCTGCCTAAGTACCGTGCCCAGTAAGAAAAAGAAGACAAACAGTGAAAGTTCTCATTCTGGGAACACACTGAGTGATCAGGAGAACAATGTGGAAATCAAAGATGTCCCTGAGGGATGTGTTTGTCTGAGTCAGTTCAAAGCCCTTTAAACTGGTCTTTCAAAAGAACATGATGCTCTTATTTGTTCTGTTTTGCAGCAATGTGCTGATTAATGCTTGTGCAAATTTTGAGAAGACTACTTGGCATAAGGATTTGCTTTCCTTCACCCCTTCTGCTCCCTTTTTTTTTTTTCCTGTGGGTTTACAGCTGACTAAGCCAAGATCAAGCTTAAAGAGGACACTTAAAGAAACTTTGGTGCAGAGTGAGACAAAATATCAGGCCCCTTGTTGTTGCTTGTTATATGAAGGCAGAAGTGCACAGCTTTCTCAAAGCTTCATTTTTACAAAAAATACATTATAATCAATTTTTTACTGGCATGAGAGATTTACAGATCTGGAAGGGATTCCTGGGAAATCAATCTTCCCCAAACAATGTGGGCAACTATATCAGAGAATCATGGAATCATAAAATAATGGAATCATAAACACGTAGAATCATAACCTCCCAGGATTACAGACTGGTTTGTGTTGAAGGGACTTTAAAGCTCATCTTGTTCCAACCTCCTGCCATGGGCAGGGACACTTTCCACTATCCCACATTGCCAAGAACCCCATCCAGCCTAGCCTTGGACACTGCCAGGAATGGAGCATCCACAACTTCTTTGGACAACTTGTCCCAGTACCTCAACACCCTCACAGTGAAGAATTTATTCTTAATCTCTAATCTAACCCTGCCCCCTGTCAGTTTAAAGTTATTCCCCCTAGTCCTGTCACTCTCGTCCTGTCACTCCATGCCCTTGTCCCAAAGTCCCTCTCCAGCTCTCTTGTAGCCCCTTTAGACACTGGAAGGTGCTGGAAGGTTTCCTGGAGCTTTCTCCTCTCCAGGCTGAACACGCCCAGCTCTCTCAGCCTGTCTCCAGAGCATCTCAACATCTCTGTGGCCTTCTCTGGACTTTCTCCAACAACTCCACATCCTTCTTATATTGAGAGGCCCAGATCTGGACACAGCTCTGCAGGTGGGGTCTCAACTGAGCAGAGCAGAGAGGCAGAATCCTCTCCCTTGATTTGCCCACCCTGCTTTGGATGCAAATCAGGACACTTTGGGCTTTCTGGGCTACCAGTGCACATTCTTCAAGGAACAAACTTAAAAAGAGTTACACAGCAGATACTACAGAAAAAGAATGTGCACTTCTAGAGTATTAACCTCACAGTCTCTGCTGGTCAGGTTGTTATAACTACCATGGTGATGATCTCATATAAAAACTCTCTACTGAGCAGCAAACACCTAGCAGAAGAGGTGAGAATAGTAATTTCAAGCTTTCTTTGCAGAGAATCCTTCTAGTTCAAAATACTACAGATATTTTTAGTTGAAAACTTGCTTTACCAGAGGACTGATGCTGCAGCCAGGGAACTTGCTGCTTCACTTTTTTCTCTGCCCTGATCTTTCCAGTGTAAGCAATGAGATTCACAAAACAGCTTCTTATATCACAGCAGGAGGGGAAAAAAGGCTTGCTTCAAAATACAGCGTGTCATATCATCTCTGTGTGAGTCAGGATGCTGGGAAACTTACTCTTCTGTAGAATATTTACTTGCCTTGGACTGAGTTGCAGGATTTTAGTCAGTTTTAAAGAACAAAAAAGCTGCAGTCTGCTTTTACAGTGAAGAGCTCTAAGAATCTATTGTGAAGCACTTCATGGGGGAACAGAGTAATAGTAAAGTACCATTTAAAAAAAAATAACACAAAAGGGTGCCAGGAAAACTGAGCAGGAAAAGGTAGACAATATTTTCTGTGGAAGGAAAAAAATACAAGAAATATGAACCACCTGGCCTAGGGGAATGTGTTCCTATCCATGGGAGAGGGGCTGGAACTAGATAGACTTTGAGGTCCTTTCCAGACCAAAACATTCTATGATTCTAAGATTTTATGACTGTGATTCTGTGACTCTCTGAAACAATTGCCTACATAGTTAGAGAGGTTTGATGTCCCTAGGATTCTGTGATTTGATGACACAGCTTCCAATTTACATGTAGGTTACAGAAAGCTTAACTCTGCCCACTAATTGCGGGTCTCTGTTCGTCTGGTGGCTAGATCCCAGAGAAACTTGAGTCTAATATGCAGCTGGGGTATCTGGATTGAGGCAAAATGCCAACTGCCAAGATGCCACATTAAAATCCACTGGGGACCAATACAGAGCTGGTAAACATCTGATTGCTGGGGAGATTTAAGCTTGGGGGGTGTAAATGGGATCACTGTCCAGGACAGGGCTAAAAGTGAATATATAGACTGAAGCCAACATCTGTAGATGTCCTGTAGGGAATTAAGCAGGAAAATGTTGTCATTAATCTTGCTTGGCTGTAAGCAAGAAGTTCCTGGGGTATCTGGGCTAAAGAGAAGTTCAGTCAAGAAGCCAGCCAAAAAAAGAGTGAGTGGCAGCATGTTCAGAGACTATTGTGAATTTTGGGCAACAAGAAAGACTGTACAGCAAACTTTGATATGACAAATGAGAGATGTTTCACTCTGACCATCCATTTTTCTACCTCTGAGAGTGGTGTTTTGCAAAACATATGCCAGCATGAAGAGTGAGTCTGTTCTCCCCTGTTGCTGGCTCTGCACTTCTGCTGTTTTCAAGAACAAATTGAGTCTAAGGACATGGCTTCCCAAGACATGGTGAGGCAAATTAATAAGCTGTCCTTTCTTTTCCAGAAGGCAATGTCTTCCTTCACACTCTCATCTTTGCTGTCCCCCCTCATCTGCTCCCTCACTACTCACCCTGTATGTTCTGAAGAGACTTTTCTGAGGTAATACACCTCAGTGAAAGGGAGGAATATGAGCTCAGTGGATGTTTCCTGCCTTTTGCCTTACTGGATATTTTTCTGCCTTTTCAGTGAGTTACATTCATTCAGTAAAAAAGTCTGACAGGTGCTAGAGGCAGAACAAATGGTTGAAGGATAAAATTATGTGGCTAGGAGTAGGGGAGGGCTGAGGTTGGTTAGGGATGACGAAGGGATGAAGAGGGCAAGTGGAACCAGGGAGTCATGATGTGTAGAAGGTGTCTGGTTAGTCCAGGACTGTGTTCTGAAGGGCTCTTACAGGAAAGATGGGGAAAGAGTGTTTCCTAGAGCCTGTAGTGACAGGACCAAGGGGAATGGTTTCAAATTGAAAGAGAGTAGGTTTAGATTGGACATTAGGAAGAAATTATTTAATGAGAGGGTTGTGAGGACCCTGGCACAGGTTGCCCAGAGAAGCTGTGGATGCTCCATATATGGAAGTGTTCAAGGCCAGACTGGATGGGACTCCAAGCAATCTGGTCTCATAGAAGGTGTCCATGCCTATGGCAGGAAATTTGGAACAAGATGACCTTTAAGAGCCCTTCCAACCCAAACCACTCTGTGATTCTGTTGCAGAGTACATTCAGTGCGGGTAGCTCAGGGTGCAGCTGCAGTTCCAGTTGCAGTTTGAGCTCTGGGTGGCAGAAGACCCAGGCAAGAGCTCATGAACTGCTGGCCCTTGGCATAAAAAAGGGCACAGGGGCCTGTGGCCCAGGAAAGGGACCCAAGGGCTCCTGATTTTCCCCATGCTAAGTCTGTGAGGGTATAAAAGCCCAGGGCTTCCTTGGTTCAGGGTCCTTCCCTGGAGGCACCCAGCTCATGTTGTCATTTTGTTATTGCACCAAGATTAAACAATTTGTAGGATCTGTACTGCTGTGACTCTGCTGTGGGAAACCTGGGGTCGAACTGATAAGGAAACCTGATTTGAGGAGGTGAGTGTGGGGTGTGTGCAGGGAGCCAAGCCAGGCACTGGAGCTGCCTGCTGGTGGTGTAGGTGGTGTGGGTGTGACTGCCAGGGTGGCCCCTGGGTGCTCCGACAGGGAAGATTCCTTAACAATTCTGATTCACCTCCCAATTAATTTTGCAGAATTTCACTTACAAGATTACTTAGAGAAATAATTTAATCTCACTGTTCCTCATGCACTGAATTAACCCAGGGGCTTGGCAACCTTGCAAACACCTGTCAGACCTCAGTGAGATGGAAACAGGAGCCAGAGAAATCTCAATTTGAACTACAAACTTTATTTTCACATGTACTTCATGCTGCTTTGTGATAAGGCTTTCTTGGGTTTGTTTTGTTCTAACAAAGCAGTGTTTCTGTCTTTTTAAAAGCAGTGGCTGCTTCTTAATGCAATGAGATTTTTCTTAATAATGACACAGCACATAATCCTGAAAGCCTGGGGGTGCAGTTTAGCCATTTGGAAAAATGACCTTTTGTACTATTACTGGAACTAGCTAGCAGGCTTTGGTGCCTGAATTTTATTTCCTTTGTACCACAGAAAATAATTCAAAACCTGTTGCTCAGTGTGCTGGTTTTGGCTTGAGTGGAGTCAATTTTTTTCTCAGTAGCTGGTACAGTGCTGTGTTTTGGATTCAGAATGAGAATATTATTGGTAAAATAATGGTGTTTTGGTTTTGCTAAGTCATATTTATCCTAAGCCGGGATTTTTTTTTTTTTAATTGTTTTGGAGGTTTTGATGGGGGATTGATTTTTTTTTAGGGTTTTCCTTGTCTTATTCTCTACTAATGAGAAGGTAGATAGACAAAATGGCAGGGAAGCACAGCCAGGACAGGTGACCCGAACTGGCCAAAGGGATATTCCACACCACAGAATGGCACGTTCAGTATATAAACTGGGGGAATTATCTGGAACAGGGCCTGATCTGGGTTCAGAAAGGTGGCTCTAACATTATTGGTCAGTAGTTAGTGAGCACTTGTATTGTGCATCTCGTGTTTGGGGTTTTTTCTTTTCAGTTGTATTATCAATACTATTATTATTTACCACTATGACAGTATTTTTCTTTGTTTTCCATTACTAAGCTTCTCTAAATGATTAATTTTTAAACTTCTCTAAACCTGCAAGTTTTACTTTTGATTCTCCTCCCCACTCCACCAGGGCTGTGGGGAAGAGAAGTGTGTTGAGCAAGTGGGTGTGTGGTGCTTGATTGCTGGCTGGGGCTGGAACCACAACTGGGTGCTTGGGTATTTGGGAGTAGACACAGACAGCACAGCTGACCCCAAGGTTAGGGTTAGGGCACCCCAAAAGTACCCCCAAAGGGATATTCTGTACCACATTCCATCAGGATCAGTTCATAAAGAAGGGGGAAGAAGGAAGAAGGAAGGACCTGCTGGATGTCTGCTGGAAACTCAACACAGCAGGGGCAGCCTGGGAGGGTCCCAGAGTGTGTGAAAGAGAACTTCACTTCCTGGCAAAGCTGGTGAGCCCACCAGGGGAATCACCTCTGGAAAAAGGGGCAGGCAGCTCAGGAAGTGTTTATGGGTGTAGTTAGGTCATGTAGGAAGAAAATTAGAGGACAAAAGCTCAGTTAGAAATTAATTTGGCCACTACTGTAAAGGATAGTAAAAAGTTGTTTTATGACTACATTAATAGCAAAAGGAGGGCCAAGGAAAAGCTCCATTCTTTACTGGACCCAGGAGAGAATACAGTCACCAAAGGTGAGGAAAAGGCTGAGGTACTTAACACTCTCCCTGGAGGCGTTAAGGAAAGACTGGACATGACACTTAGTGCCACGGTGGTGTTGGGTCATAGGACGGACTCAAGGACCTCAGAGGTCTTTTCCAACTTGATTGATTCTGTGATTCTGAGATGTTCAGAGTTACGGCATTTACCTTCCCATGGGCTGGCAGATGTTCACCCACCTCCAGGAAAGATGGGCTCCATCAGCTGTTATGGTAACTTGGGAAGATAAATGCCTTAACTCCAAACATGTCCCATTTCTCTTCCTTCTCCCTCCCCTTTCAGTATTCTGAGCTCAATATTCTATTGTCCAGCAGATCCCTTTGGGCAGTTGAGGTCAGTTGTCTGTCTGTGTCTACTCCCAATTCCTCACGCAGCCCCAGCCCAAAGCAGCCCCTGGGAACCCTGGCCGCTCTCACTGGAGGATCAGGAAGGTGCCTGGGCTGCCCTGCTCCACGGCAAACACCAGCACAACACAGAGCTGCATGTCGGAGGGGCTGCTCAGCAGCAGCCGGCAGGAGTGGGAGCTGGGCAGCACCGTGAGCTGCCAGTGCTGCCACTGGGGCAAATGCTCCCAGGCTGTCTGCACCAAGTTCTGCACCCAGCAGGCAATTTCCTCCACATCTAAGTAGGAGCCTGTGCAGAGGTTCTGCAGCAGGGGTGAGTGCTGGGCAGCCTCATTGGTCTTGGAGGGGTGCACAAAACACGGAGGATACCCTGCGTTCCTCAAGCAGCTGCACTCCAGCACCACACGGATGTTGGAGCACCTCTCTGGCAGATGTGTCCCACTGTAGAGCTCCAGCCTGAAAGAGTGCCCGGAGGGTGGCTGCAGGAACACCAGCAGCTGGTACAAGACTCGGTCCTCAAAGATACTCCAGGATTCATGGATGATGTCCCTCCCAGTCGCCGGGTGCATCTCCGGCATGAAAGTGTCCTTGGAAAGCATTTGGCAGACATGGAGGACATCATGCATCATCTTCTTCACATCCCTGCACATGTCAGACAGTCCCTGCATTGACAATTCGCTGGGCACAGAAAATAACCTGACACTGTGGCGTTGTGCCCTGAGCCTTTCCTCCTTCTCTTCATCATGCCCCTCACTGACAGAGGTGTCCTGCTCACGGCAGGTACAAGATGTAATCTTCATTTGCCAGGCCACCCAGCAGACCTCCATGAACATGACTGCTGCAGCAGCCCAGAAGAGATAGAGCTGCAACCCAGAGCGGGGTGAGGCTTCTTGTGGGGATCTGATCCACCCAACCTCCTGCAGCAGCTGCATCATCTCCTGGTGCAGAAAATTCTTATGCTGCATTCGCTGGATTGAGAGCACACTGATCCGTAGGTCTTGTGTCTGCTTCAGCAGGATGGCCAGTACAACCACAAAGAGTGTGATTGCCACAGCCATGGCCTGGAGGAGGTGGGAGAAAGCATTATCCAGCAGGTCTGGGTGAACAGGCCTGAAGGGACTGCAGACCCTGGCTGGAGACAGCACAGGGCCCATCCTGCCCAAGCCCCCCTGACGGTCATCCCCTGGCTGGTCTGTGCTCTATGAAAAGACAAGAGACACCAGAGATGTCTCCTGAGGCCCCATCCCTGCCATGCTGGAGCATTCCATGGAGCCAGGGGCACCTGGCACATCTCCAAAGCTTCTCTGGCACCACTGGGAGCCCTGAGCCCTTCTACCCCCAGCCCAGACAGTGGCACCCTGCCCTTCCCTGCCCTGAGGGGCCCAGGCCCCACTCAGAATTAGAACGCCCCCCGGGCATCTGTCCCATTCCCCATCCATCCCAGCCCTCCCTGTGCATGTGCACTCACCAATTGCCCAAGTCCAGCTGCAGGAGGGTTGCCTGGTGTTGTCCCTGGGGATGGCTCCCACTGTCACCTGTTCTCTGTAATGTCACTGCCACCAGACTTCAACCCTACCCCCTGCTCAGTGGGTTCTGCGCGTCACTGCACCAAGTCCAAACCCACTGCAGGAGGTCCCAGGGGTGTCTTGGCAAAGCAGGGACAGGCCCAAAATTCCCACTGAGCCCCAGAGAGCCCCAATTCCCACTGTCCCCAGCCCCAAGGACAGAACCCTGCCCTGCTCTGAAGGGCTCAGCCCTCACTTAGGATTAGAACACCCCCTGGGCATCTGGCCAGTCCCCACCCAGCCCAGCCTTCCCCGTGCATGTGCACACACGAATCACCCAAGTCCAGCTGCACTGGGACTGCCTGGTGTTGTCCTTAGGGACAGGTCCCACTGTCACCCATCCTCTGTGATGTCACAGCCAGCAGAGCCTCATCACCCAGCTGACAAGTCCCAAACCCCATCCTCAAACCTCTCAGCGAGTTCTTGGCATCATCACCCCAAGTACAGCACCACAGGCAGGGGTTCCCTGGGGCTCCCTGACAAAGTGGGCAGCCCAAGCCACCCTGATGGTCATCCCCTGGCTGGGCTGTGCTCCATGAAAGGACAAGAGACACCTGAGCAGAGTGTCCTGAGGCCCCATCCCTGCCATGCAACAGTGTGTCACAAAATCCTGGGCACCCAGCACACCCCCCAAAGCCTCTCTGGGCACCTGGTGCCCCTCAGGAGCTCTGAGCCCCTCTGTCCCCAGCCCCAAGAGTGGTCCTGGCACTGACTGACAGATCCTGGGATGCACTGACTGACCCTGGGATGCACTGACAGACCCTGGGATGCACTGGGATATACAGTGTATCCCTGGGCACCAGGGATATACACAGTCCATCATCCCAACCCAATGGAGCTGTGGCCTTTCATGGTTGCCCTACCTAAAGAAACATCACATGTAATCTCTTCCTGACCACATCTCTAAAACTTTGACCTTTGCAGTGGCTGGGTCAGTTATTTCAATGGATTCTACAAATCCAGTTGGGTTCTTACAGAAGTCTGGTTTGGATTTACTCAGCTCTGGAAAGAGATGCAGGTGGTTTTAAGAAGGATTTCTGGGGATGTTATTGTGTGCCTGAAGAATTTCAGGATCTAGAATGATGTTCTTAACCTTAAATTCCAGAGTTGTGCTGCAAAGGTCTTTTCTGAAAGGAGCTCCATTTGGCTTTTTGATTTTCTTAAGGAAAATGAAAAAAATATATTGGGCATTGCATGCTACATAGTTCAAGCCTGACAGCTGGACAGTTCAATCAACCAATTCTGCACTGCCTTCAAAGGAAAAGTTTTGGGGAAAAAGAATATAAAAATTCACAAGCTCCTGTTTTCTTATGGTAGGCTTTTTCTTCCAGTTATTTAATTTCAGTTATCTTTATAAAAGCATCTCTTACATATTTTTTTCCTGAATCAGATTAACCTAGCACAGTGTTTAATAATGAATTCCACTCAGCATGCCAGTAGAACAGAAAAGTTCTTTTGTCTGATCTTAGACAAGTTCTCTAATAGGTAAAAATGAGATCCACAGGGCAGAATATGCTAATAAACTATGAAAAGAATTTATTAGAATTTCTGAAAGGCATTTGACTTATCTCATAGAACATTTAATGTGGTTTCATGATTATCAGCCCTTTTCAGCTTGTTGCTTTAGAAATGCATGAGGAGCCGAGGACAACATTTGCAGATGATTTTTGCATCTTAACAGACTGTTCCCATAAAACTGTTACTGTCCTTTAACAGTTACTTCGATGTCCAGCCTTACTAGGAGGACTGTGAAATATTTAGATACAAGCCCTAAACCCTGTATTAAACTCTTTTAATTGCGTGAGGAAGCTCAGCTTGGTGGGTGGCATCAGTCTTTATAGTAGCCTGAAACAAACACCTGAGACTTCTGGATTTTAACTCAGTCCTGTTCTGTCCAGTGACTTATTTTATCTGTTCAATTGGTAAAGCACATATGATGTGAGTCCCTCAGAAACTTCCTCCTGTGAGTAAGGAATGAGTCTGCAGCATCTGCTTTATTGATGCGATGGATTGATAGCCAGAGTGATGATTGACACGATGTAAATCACAGCAAAATCAGAAGGTATACTACTAAAATTGAGATTAATGTCACCTATAATTAGACGTGTAGTGATTTGTTATGATTGCTCTATGTCTTATTTTGTTGCCTTTTTCTAAAATGCAAATTATAAACAGGAATGGAGGAGGTCTAAATTTAGGCATGCTTGGATCTAATCTGCTGTTTTAATGTGGTAAATTTTAAACACTGAGAACATTTGGATGAACTTTCAGGTGGGAGCCTCCCAAAACAAAGGGGCTCTTGAACTTTGTGGTTTTGGTGTTCTGGGTTGTTGTTCAAGGCTCCTTGGGAATTGTAAAAATATTTCTCAGTACAGGACAGATGAGCCATGATGAGCTAATTTTCTGCAGTGCTTGGATAAACACAAATTTAGATACCATACAAGAGTCAAATGTGTTTAACAATACATATTAATATAGAGACATGTAAATATATGTCTGTATTTGTTCAGGGGCCTGAATAAATAGAGGAACAAATTTAATTAGGCAGTGTGATCTCTGCCTTACATTGTTAATGATAAAACTTCTGGAGTTCCCACTTGCAGGCAGCTGCAGGATCAGGAAGAGCAGAAAGTGTTTGACTGTTGCCATTGCACTGACAGCCATTTTCTGTCTTTCCTGGTGCCCTGAGCTACATTAACTCCTTACAAAACAGACCCAGTCTGAGGAAATCATGCTGAATGAAGAAAGATTTAGAAGTTTTTGTCGTCCTGCAGGTGTGCAAAAAATCTTTCAGACAGAAAAGTGATGTATTGGCCTCATTAGAAACAAAGAGGGACTAAGAACTGCATTTCTGAGAGTGTTTAATAATTAAAGGAGGACTTTAGATTGTACTGAATGGAAGGAATTAGCCAGATGTAGTTTGGGTATCATTACCTAAAAGTCCATACAATTAAACAGCATGAAACTGAGATGTCTTGAGACCAATCTAAACTCAGGTGGTGACTTCTTCCCTCTTATATTTGTGGATTCCAGTGTTCTTACCACACCAGCAACCTACTCAGATGTTCATAAGTCATCATATTTGACTGAATGTGCTGCAAATCTTTTTATAAAGAAAACATTAATTTTGATCAAGAACCACATAAATCCTGGAATTACAGTTTTTCTTACCCAGTCCTGAATGAGCAGTTCTTGCCAAGGCAGTCCTCCGAAAGTCTTATTCACAGATGATCACATCTGTGTCCAGATGAAATTGAAATGGCAAAGCCATTGGGGACCAATTCATAGCAGATGACAAAGAGGAAAGAAACAGGGAAAATAAATTTAGAACTGACATTTTTCTTAATGAGTGCTTCTTTGAACTCCTCTTAGAAACAGCTAGTTCCACTGCCAGGGGCTGATTTTTTCCAGGGTCTGTTGCAAAACTCAGCTGAATTTTGCAGCTGTTTTGAAGCACTAAAACCACAGGGCCTAAATATATAGACATACAATGATGAACCTCCTTATAAGTAATACTGATGAACAAATAATGCTAATGACTCCACTTGCCTTCTCCCAGTAGGTATCTGGGTTCACTGAGAAGATACCACATGTTCTTCTATTTTGTTTATTTTTATTGCCTGGAGGATTTTTTTTTTTTTTTTTTTTATTAATGTGTGCTGCACAATCACCCTATGCCATATAGTAACTACAGGAAGTTTCTGTAAAAACTTTTCTCTATAGTGACAGATGGCTATTTCAGCCACCTCTTTATGTTCTGTCCTACCCATAGTATCTTATTGGTACTATGAGTCAAAATTTCCACATTCACTCTCTTATACCTGAGTCTTTTTTTTTAATAATAATAATCTATATTCTAAGGTGTCCAAACATACAGTAATTTTTGGACTTTTCAGTCCAGAAAGTATAGAAAAAGGGTTTGCAGGAAAATGGTGGTTTTATAATGAAAGGCTGAATGTTTATCATAAAAACCTTGGAAGAAAATGAAGTTCCATTGCTTTTCCCAGACCAGTAAATCCCCTTATCCTTCTGTAGATACAGCCTTACCGAGGTATCCCATTTATCTGTATTGGAGCACAGAAACTGTAATCCTGGATTCTCACCCCGCATGAGAATCATGAGGACACACCTTTCTTAAATCATTCACTGTGCAAGGTGATTACTTAGGCACTTCTCATGTGCAACCTTCTTTTTTCACCCTTCAGTATTTGTACTGGGATTGCCAGCAGTGTCTTCACTAAGAGAGCAATTAATAAATTGGGGAATAGGACAAAATAAATGTTAGACCCATTGGTGTTTGCTAAAGAGGGAGCAGTGCTGCACACCCTGCTCAGAGATTTTCCAAGTGGTTTATTGACTTCAGGCTTTCTCCTCTTACTTGTGCTGTAGGATGTGTTTACCTGTGATAATCAGGGCAAGAATGAGGTGTCTCTGGGCACCAGATTTGCTGGTTCACCTAAGCCCTTTGAAGGCTGTTGGTTCCAGTGGTGCAATTTCTGGGTTTCCAAACTCAGTGAAGTAAATTAGCACAACAGGACACATTTAATGGAGGCTCACACTGCTGTGGCCTGTGTACAGAATTGCTCTAGACACAAGAACCAGATGATTGGTCTTGTGCCATCTCAAGCACAATTAGCAACAGGGAACAAGAGATTTCCAGAGTCATTTCAGATAATCTTTTAAAAATATAATAGTTTGCATCACACTCACCCAAAGCATAAGAACCAGATTGCAAATGTCAACTACAAATCACATTGGAACATCTCTCTGTGTTGCAGTTTGCCTCCCTGCCAGTCTGCTGGTAATATTATGAAAATAACTTTTCCATCATGGTGGTATGTCCATTTTGGGGCCTGAACCCTGTGTGCCAAGGGACTGCCTGACAATAGTCTCAAAGCGACTGAAATGAGAAAATCAGATAGCTTCCATTTGCAGGAGAGATCGAGATGTGAAAGCTTCAAAAGCTCAGTAAGGAAATTAACTACAGGAAAATATTTGAAGCCTGGAAAGTTCTGAATTAGTTGATAAGGGATTTTTTCCTATAATTTGATTTGAATGATCTCATTTGACTTCTCATTCCAAACCCACAGTGACTCTTTAATACATTACCCACAACCCTTTTTATGCAGCAAAAGCATTAGCTCAGCTGTGTGATTACAGTGCCTGACCCACACTCTGATTTTTCAATCATAAATACAGCTGCTGAATTTTGGCTTAAAAAAGGGCATTGTAGAAAATTTCAGAACTGGGAACTGAACTCAGCCTTTGCTCCACTAAATAGTTGTTAGAAAACTAGACTAAAACAGAATGGTTTCTGTAAGGATTACTTTCTTCCATTTTTTTTTTCTGCACTACTTGTTTTGCATGTACACAGCCATAGGTACGTCTGAAAGACTAAAAGGTATGACTTAAAAACCGTTTTAAAGCAATGATTGTGCATTATTAAGTTGGAGCAGAGTTTTGTTCAGTGCTGTTTAATCTAAATGTGCTTTCTGTGCTTGGATTTTTGCCTGCTGTGCTCTGTGCAGAGTTGTGCATTTGGGGATTCTCATCTGAACAGACAAAATTAGAATTTTTTCAACACAGAGGAACATTTTGGACAAGAGAGTTCCTTTTTGTTTAGGGTTTTCCTGGAAGTAGTTTGTGTTGAGTGTCCCTGAGCCTGAGAAAGGGACATCATCAACTGGATCATCAACTCCAACCATTAATCCAGCATCTCTAAAAGGCATATTCACCACTGAGCCATGTCCCCAAATGCCACATCCAAATGGTTTCTGAACGCTTACAGGGATGGTGGTTCTTCTACTTCCCCAGGCAGCCTGTTACAATGCTTGGCTACCTTCTCAGTGAAGAAATTTTCCTAATAGCCAGTCTAAACCTCCCTGGCACAACTCGAGACTGCTTCCTCTTGTCCAGTCCCTCGTTCTCTGGGAGCAGAGCCCAAACCCCCCCGGCTGTCCCCTCCTGTCAGGGAGTTGTGCAGAGCCAGAAGGTCCCCCCTGAGCCTCCTTTTCAAAGAATTCACAGAATGACCAGGTTGGAAGGGACCTTCAAGATCATCGAGTCCAACCCAGCCCTAACACCTAACTAAACCATGGCACTAAGTGCCACATCCAGTCTTTTTTCAAACACATCCAGGGATGGTGACTCCACCACCTCCCCGGGCAGGCCATTCCAGTACTTTATTATTCTTTCAGTGAAAAACTTTTTCCTAATATCCAACCTATATTTCCCTTGGCGCAGCTTGAGACTGTCTGTGGTGATTCATTTTTCCTAAATGGTTCTGTTCTCCCCCAACATGTATGGTTCATTACCAAGTTGTTGTAAACCACCCCCTAAGTTGCCATTGTAATCCAATTGTTACACAACCCCTCCTACCCTCAGTATCCCATTGGTCCAAGCCTTAGGTCCGCCCCCTCACTGGAAAAGCCTTTCTAAGCTGAAGACATGAGGGGGAAAGCTCTCTTGCTTGCTCTTGCTTGCTCTCTTGCTTTTGGGCCTCTTGCTCTTGCCCCCTCTCTCCCTTCTTCCCCCTTCTCTCCCTCCCCCTCTCTCCTGTGGGAGCCATGCCACTCCCCCCCAGTGTGGGACCCCCAAATAAACCCTGTCTGACCCTCGAAAGCCGTGTGGTGTCTTTCCTGCCTGTGTGCTGCCATTAGCTGCTACATGCTGCCAAGAGAATCCTCCCTGAAAGTGCTGGTAAGGCTCCTGTACCTCACCTCCCTTGCAAGACCCAGAAAGACTTGTTGCCAGTTCTCCTGCAACTGCTAGCCGGGCAGGAGGAAAAGCAGGAGAAAGCAACAACTATCCTCTCCTTCTGTCAGTTGCTGCCTGGAGAAAGAGACTGACTCCCTACAGCCACCTTTCAGGGAGTTGTAGTGAGTGATAAGGTCACCTCTGTATCTCCTTTTCTCCAGGCTGAACAACCCCAGCTCCCCCAGCTGTTCCTCACAGGGCTTGTGTTCCGAGCCCCTCGCCAGCCTTGTTGCCTCCTCTGGACAAGCCCAAGGCTTTTCTCCAGGCTGAGCCCCTTTCCCAGCTCCCTCAGCCACTCCTGGTGCTGCAGACCCTTCCCCAGCTCTGTTCCTTTCCCTGGACACGCTCCAGCACCTCAATGTCTTTCTTGCCTCTCAGCTTCCCCCACTCCTCACAGCCTCCCCAACCCTTCAGCAGCTCCCCAGTCCCTTCAGCCCCATTGTCCCACTCAGCTGGAGCCCAGGGATGACACCAGATGATTCCCAGGAGGTGACACTGGCAGATCCTGGGGTGACACTGGCTGGGCCCTGACCCCAACATGGGGGAGGCTCTGTCCGGCCTAGACCCAGCCCTGCTCGCATCCAGGGGAAGGACCCAAGCCATGGGGAGCCCCTGGGTGGATCTGGGGCGACAGAGCAGGAAATCAGGAGGGGGAGGACAGGCCAGGTTTTCCCAAAGGAATGCCACTGCATCCCACACGTGACATTGCTGAGGAGAGGGTGGTGAAGGAGCTGATGGGCCTTGCTGTCACCCCAACTCTTCAGGGAACAGCTCCGCGAAGGGCAGTGGGATTGCTCCTGGCAGTGACAGATGAACCCTGGCGTGGACTGACAGACTCTTGGGATGGACTGACAGACTCCTGGAATGCACTGACTGACCCTGGGCACCAGGGAAACACATTGTCCATGATCCCAAATGAACGGACAGAGCTGTGGCCTTTGAACTGATGGTTACCCTACCTAAAGAAACATCACACGTAAGACAAAGCTCTCTCTCTCTGACATATCTCCAAAACTTTGACCTTTGCACTGGTTGGGTCAGTTATTTCAAGGGACTCTATAAATCCAGTTGGGTGCATGCAGAAGACCGATTTGGATTTACTCAACTCTGGAAAGAGACACAGGTGGTTCTAGTGGAAAGAGATGCAGGTGGTTCTAGGGAGGATTTCTGGAGAGGTTATCACGTGCCTGAAGAATGTCAGGATCTAGAATAATGTTCTTAATGTTAAGTGCCTGAGATGCTTAAGATCCCTTTCCTGTGTATCTAGATTCTTTTCTGGCTCTGGACCTACTTCATTTCCAGTTCTCTTCTCTTTGCCCTTTCCATGATACAGCTGGACTGTATTACCACTTGCATCTTGTGTCCGTAGTAGATGATCTGAAATCTCTTTCTAATCAATTTTTCCTTTAGCTACTTGCATCCATTTAAGTTGATGCAAGTTTTTAAAAAGAATTCATTTTTTTTGTTCTGTAAAGTGACAGAAAGCATCCTGGGGAAGTGTTTGTAGGTTTGTTTGCTTTTCCTAGTGTAACCTGACATGCCTTTTGTTATGTTCAGCAAGATTCCTCTAGGATGAGAACAACTGTAGTTTTGATCATATCAAGTTTGAGAGTCATAAAGAGAAGATCCATTTCTTATTTTATGAGGAGACTTAACATAGTCTGAAGAAAGAAGGATGTCATGAGCATAAGAGAGAAGGAGATAATTGTACATTTATATTCTAGATTTCCTGTCTTGTTCCTTGGCATTTTGTGAGAAAATAACACAAAATAAGTTTTGCAGCCTGCAATATTTCTTTATGCCCAGTTAGGTTTTATCTTAGTTCTAAAACTAGGTTGCTCAAAATGTCAGTGTCTGCTGGTTACTAAGTAAGGCTTGCATCCATATATTCATTTTGTTGTTGAAAAGAGGAAGGAAACAAGGAACAAAATCGTTGTTATTATATACTACAAGACAAAATATTCTGTTTGGGTTATAGGTGAGTCAAGGCCATACATTGTGATACCTGAGGGACAGAAGAGCTGACTTGCTGAGGACAACCACTTGATGCACTTTGGTTTCAAAGTAGGACATGCCATAATTCAATCAATGGTACAAAATGTGACACTGGCGTTTAATCAAGGAAATGACACTCTCAGTGTTAGTCCACGTTTATCTGGGTACCTTCTTATCTCTGTGCTCGTGGAGATGACAGCACAGATGAGACAGGAAAATCACTGGAATTATCTTGGTCCAAATTCTATGGATTGGATAATAAGAACTTAAATTTGTTATCTACACTGTTGTTTAAATAGTTCATACCTTGCTGCAATCTGTGGGAAATTGTGACTGATACCCAGCTCGAGATTGTAGTCACTTAAATGTCAGTGCCTACATCACAAGGTGGATGTCTAAATTCCTTTTATTGCCAGTGAGATTCACAGAACAGAATTAATGAAGTTTTAGAGGTTCCTCTTACCCTGAGTGGATATGCACATTTTGTCACCCCAGTAGCTCCTTGCACTCCAGACTTCCTGAATCTTACCAAGTCTCTGCTGACTGATGAGAGGGGACATGAAGCCCATTTGTAAATATTTATAAATATTTTCTAACTCAGAATAAAATCCCACTTTTGGGCTGAGTTCTCTTCTTCCCAGTGCAATTTGAAATGCCCTAAGTGTTCCAAAACACCAGGACTGGGCTGTCAGGGCTGACACAGGACCCATACGGGCACCTGAACCCTTTCACAGATGGAGAGCAGGTGTCTCCTGAAAGGCACTCAAGAGTCTCCCTAATTGCACCAGGCAACTGTGTCAGCAACTGCATCACATTCTTTTGATCTGGCTATAAAAAGTAGTACAACCATTTTTCGTATCATCTTTTAACCTCCAAATATAGTCTCTCCTTTATAGCACATTTCAGATCTGTTATTAAGTATTGCCTAGGAAATGCTGAAAGAAGAAAGGAAAAGGAAAGATTAAATAAATGAAAATGGGAATTAAAAGGCAAGATCAAGAAAAAGGAAAATGAATCTTCAGTGATTAGAAAATAACCCATCTCTGTTACTTCTTTTTTTTCTTTTTTTTAGGAAGGATTAATTGCAAAGGATTAAGATTCTCCAGATTGCTGAAATTATCAACAAATTACTTTTAACAGCTGAAAGATGGAACAAGCAGAAATCCATTTTGAAGGATGTGGGGGTAAGGGTCTTCTCTCACTCTTGTCTGCTGAACAGATTGCAAGGAGTTATATCCTCAAAGGGTTAAACTGATTATCAAGTATAAATCTAGTACAAGTCTTTTTCTCACACTTTGTTCTCTGAAATAATCCTATTAAAATAAGAAAATTTATTACGTACCTATCTGCCCAGATTTTATCAATATTGAAACTTTTTAAACAGAATATGTGATGAAATAAACCCTGCTCACCAATGTGGTAAAATATAATAGACATCAAAGCAGCTAAAAGTCCTCCTAAATCAATGCAGTAACTCTGCAGCAATTTCTAGAACAGAAGGTGAAAATCCCCTTAATAATTGATAAATGAAGGAAAATGTATAGGAGCAGATTTATAGAATACCACATTTGCACTCCTAAAAGACCTTCATTATGTCATTAACAACACAGTGATAAAAAGCACTTCCATCATTCATCAACCACACTGAGTCTGTCCTGCCGTTAAACAGATGGAATAATCCCTGATCCAAGTTCCCAAAACTTTTAGAGTACACTTACTTTCATTTTCTTGCCCTAGGCCAATCCATTTAACAACCCATCATAGCCAGGCTGGCCAGATCTTCAAGCTGAATGTCATGAATAAGAAGCAGATTGAAAGTGACCTTTATTCTCCCTCCTCCTTCCTCTACCAAAGCCCAGCATGTAACATCTGAGAGAATATTAAGTCCAGGTTTCTATTCTTTCAAGGACATTCAGGAATTTTCCAGTACTGACCAATAAATACATAAAGAGCTCCAATTTCATGATTAATTCTTTTATCATTTCCATGGTTTATAATGTGCTGATAACTGACATTTAGTAAATACACATTTGCATAGCCTGTCAATGCTGCCAACCATTGCTTGAGCAATTCAATCATTTCAACGATTCTGTAGCTTCTGTCTCCAAGTCCCAATCTCTGTCAAGAATATATTTTGTAATGTAACATGCACAACAAGAAGTTACCTTCCAAAGAAGGATGCTTGAGTTAAAAACAAACATGACAAAAGATGAAGGTCCATTTTTTCCTTCTGTTTTTAAATATCTGTTTGCTTCTTTACTCACTGTTGTTTCTCAGCACTGCCTAATGACACGTCTTTATCCTTCAGGTGTCTTCTGTCACCTGCCATTTAACACCCTGACTTTAGATAGGACCTAAAATTAAAGATATCCGGGTCATTTCCCTTTGCCATCCTCCACTTCAGTTTTAGGAACAGCCATCTAAGCAAATGGTGTAGGTGTGTGAAAAAAAATCAACACCAAAATAACCATGAGAACATTAAGGCTGGATGAAAAAACAAGGTAAAAGGAGAGGGAAGAGCACGTTTACCTATCTGAGGGACCTTTCAAACTTTGGTGACAGTCTTCAGCAGAAATGGGTTCTGAACAAAGGAACAGCAGTCACCCAAAGCTTACTCCACTTTCGAGCTTCAGCTCAGCAGGTGGTTAAATAACAGATGATCTTGGATATCTGGCTGAATAAAAAAGGCATCTCTTTTAGTGCATTGTCCTCATCCCTTTTTTTCTTCTCACTTCCAGCAGCCTTAGATGACCCATTCAGCTGAGTTTGGATTCATTGAATTGCTCTTTGTCATTTTATGGGAAACCTTGCAATCTGTCATAGATGAAATTACAGCGGACTGCAGAATATCTGTAGGGGTGTGCTAAGATGGTTTTTAGACAGTAAATCAAGCATTATCTAGCAACTAAAACCTGTTCTTCCAATCAACTCTTTACTAGGTCTTTATTCATCTCATATTGATTATTTCTTTTTCTTTTCCCAGGTGGGCATAGAACCGTAGGGCTGATGAGCTGGAAGAGAGTCTGTTCTTCCTGTAATCTGTGTTAAACATTGCACTTGAAATGGCTGATTAGTGAGATGTTCATTAATGATACAAATGAATTTTTATCTTGTGGCTGGAATGATATTAAAATTCTTGGAGACATGTATGTCCTTCTGATGGACAGATGTCCCTTGCTGCCTTTCTCTCTTTAGGGGGATTTTTATCTTCTGTTTCAAGGGACTTGATTTTCTGTTGATTTATGTCTATTTTAGGGTCCCTTATCTCTCTCACTTCTTCTATTTCTGCTTTCAGAACCTCTCTCTTTCTTTCCTTCAGGGGCCTATTTCTCTTTGTTCTGTCTCTCATTTTCTGTGTCTGACACATCTGCTCCCGCCTCTTTCGATGTACAGTGTGATAGATGGAACATGACTGGAGAAAAAAAAGAAAGTTTCAGTCCTCCCAGCAAGTGGAAAGGTGACCTGCAAACATCTGAACAAAAAAGGGAAGAAAGTTTATTTTTATGTGCTGAATATTCTGCACAGCAAGAGACACAGCACATTTAGAGACCGCACAGGAGACACTTTAAACACCACCTACTCCATAGTCCATCCCATTAAATTCTGTGCACCGTTTTTCTCTTGGTCTGTGTCTGTGTACATGTGTATATAAAACCAGCTCTGCTAATAGAGGGTCTTATTCTAAATGTGGTAGTTTTCCCATTATTTTCAAAGAGGTTTGGATCCTCAAAAGAATTTGCCTTTCCTGCTATGAAATCAGTTCTATACCACCTGGCCAAAGAGGGAACCAAGGAATCTGATTCTTTCATATTTCATATTTCAGATTTTCAGGCTCTTAAAAATACTTGCAGCAGCTTGTTTTAGGATTGTGTTTCAAATTCAGAGTCTACTTTGGGGAAATGTCAATGATTTTTTAATTATTTTAAGACAAAAAAACACAGTAAAGATAAGGCAAAATATTTTAATTCATGGATGAAAAAGAATAAAGGCTTTCCTAACCAGATCTGCTTTTGGAAGTAGGAAATTACTGTGGGCTTTCCAGAAATACTTAATTTTCTCTAAAGATATGTATCTATCATTATGAGTTTTGCATATTTTGTTTCATGTGAGCAGGGTTGGAAGCCGAGCTGCAAGGTCATGGCTGTTGACCGAGTAGCTCCGATTTTGGGAGGTTTGAGAGTAAAGCAAGAGACAATCGTCAGGAGGTTACTGCTGTGGAGCCAGGAGGTGACCTTTGACAAGAGGTGGAATTCCCAAACTCAGTTTTGTGGTCCCCAACAGGGATTTTGCCAGATAAGAGCCATGTGGGATCCACTCCCATGGTGGAGCTGCTCTGGAGCATCTAGAAATCACCCATCCGATCTTTCTGCATATTTGGAAAATGCTTCTCGTAAAACCCTGCCCATGTTTTGTCAGATCATCTGAACAAATACTGATCTACAAAGCATCGCCTTCCAGATTAATGGGTCAGGGTGATTCCTATTTTTTTGTTGTTTTTCCTCTTAATTTAAAAAGTGTTTCATTGGAAAATTGCAACTAGCTGTAATAGAAACTGCAAATCCGTTTCACATATGCCACCCCAGAGTCACCAACTGGCATGGTAAATAAGTAACAATTTATAAAGTGAAGCAATATGAGAACATTCCCCAGCAATTAACACATGGAAGATATGAATATGTATGAACCATTTTCAGGTTGTTATGGTGCACATTTTCATTCTGAAACAATTATAAAAAACATTATTAGAGAGGTGTTAAATGTGTCAGAGAAGCATTTGGCACAGCCATTTTCACAGAGCTCTTTATTTTGGGGCATTGTTGTTTTCTTGTGATTGGTTTTTAGAAAAGCCAATAAAATAGTACTGAGAAAAAAAAATTCTTGATAGTAATAATCTGGTTTCCTATGAGAGGATTCAACTTAAACACCTTGTTCCCATTTAAGGTCTCATTCAGGAAATCAGCGCCTGTGTTTTCAGGAGCAATCACCAAAGGTTTAAGCCTGGCCTGGCCTGTTCTTCACTGGATCCACTTGGAGTGAAGTGTGCCCAAATCTGCCAAATGACTGAGAATTTAGTGCAAAAAATCATGGTTTAGATAGTTGTAAGCTCTGGGAAGTCCCTGGCTGGATGAACAGGACTCTGAGTGGTCCCTCCTGCAGGGATGTTGGAATCACAATCAGAGGACAGGGCAGGAGCTGTAAGCATCCCCTCTGTTGAGTGCCAGCAGAGATGGCTCAGGGTTTCTCAGGGCTACATTTGAATTTTTCAACTTCCTCTCCCCAGCCCCTTTTTGCACCAGAGGAGTAGAGGCTGACATCCTCCCCTGTACACACAGATTGAGTGGGGATCTTGTCCTGCACTGACAGCTGCTCCCTTCTTTCCCTGTCCATGCCTGGCCCAGCCCTGCTGGTGTGCCAGGTGTCCTGTCCCAGGGACAGGGTAGGTACATGCCTTATCCTGTTGTCTTTCAAAGAGAGAGAGATTTCCTCTCCTTCCCTCACAGACAGAGTATAAATCCTTCCACTGCTCCTGAGAAACCACCTCATAATCTTGCTTCACATCCCTGGAAGTGTTCTCCTAATCTCCAGTTTAAATTTCTTAGGGTCATTAAGGCCATAAGGAATAATGGGTACAAACTGGAAGAGGGAAAATTCAGGTTTGATATTAGGAAGAAACTTTTTTTCTGTGAGGGTGGTGACACACTGGAACAGGTTGTCCAGGGAGGTTATGAATGCACTAGTCAAACCAAGATTGGATAAAGCCTTGAGCAGCCCTCTTGAGTGGAAGTTGTCCCTTCCTCTGGAGGGGAAATTGGGATTACATGATCCTTAAGGTCCATTCCAACCCCCTAATTCTATTATTCTACGGTTTACTTCAACTTTTTCTCATGTGTCACTTCCTATCTGTCCTCCCTTAAGGGAAGATCACTTTTGTAAGATCACTTACAAAGGGCAATCCTGTCTTCTCTTTATCTTCATTTTGGTAAGACAGTGGTGTAGCGAATATTTCTCCAAATCCCTGTGGTGCAGTAAATCTTCTCTTCCCAATTATCCTCTTCTTGCTTCTGTTGCAGTTATGCTGCCTCTTTTTTCACAAATAACCTGACCAGAACTGCGTGTTGTGTGCTTATTGGCACTTCACCATGGTCACATGTAGCAGAATGAATAATTCCTTATCTCAACAGTAAAAAAAAAAAAAAAAAGAAAAAAAAAAGTAAAAAAAAAAAAGTAGGATTATATCAACATTTTTATAACTTCCTGTTCTTCTCATTTTCTATCATGTCCCATTAATAACCTCTCAGGGTCTAGCAGTAATTTTTCTCAGTAGATGTACATTTCTTGGCACTTTCCTGACTACACTTTCTTCATTTCTATTATCCCAGTAGTTGAGCAGGTCTGACATTTATCTCCTCAGTTTATTGACAGCACTTCCTTACTTACTGCCAAACCAAATGATCAATTTCCTACTTTTTTTTGTGTCAGGGTCACTGATGAAAATATCAAGTAAAATTGGTCCCAGTGCTGATCCTCAAAAAGTGCATCTGAAGAGTGCTTCCAGTCAGGAAGGTCCTCCTATGGTATGATCCATTCTCATATGCCTTTTAAGGGGATCTTTTGGACTTGACAGCTTTTTAGGAATTCCATCTCTGTTTCAGTGAAAATTCTCCATGTGGCTCATTACATGAAATGCTTTACTCAAGTCGAAAGAGATGAGAGCCAGAGCACTGCCTGTCTGCAGAATATAGTTTTTGTTACAAGAATAAAAACAGGCTGAGTTAGTTTGGCTTGGTCTAAACTCAGTAAATTCAAGTTCCATTTTATCACATAATCCTTTTAGCTTCATGTCTTTCACTGATTTTTCACTTGAAAATGTGTTCTACATCCCTAACATATTATTGAGGTCAGCTTAATTGGTCTATACTTGGTGAATTCCCTTTTCTTCTGTTTTGTAAGGAGCAGTATGTGCTTGCTGACCAGTGGCCAGTGTCCCAGATTTTCGAAAATGTGATGGTCACTGTTGTTAATTCTGTCACATTTTGAAATTTAGTCAGCTCAACTCCCCTAGCTGAGATTGACTTATATCCTTAGATAAATCTGTTCCAAAGTGTCATCCCCTTCATCCATTCTACCTTTCATCCCAGAGGTCAAAATTTGTAGTTGTATTTTTAAACTAAGTGTTGTCTTCAACATTATCATCATCATCAACATAAATATTCCCTGTATCATCATTCCATGTATTAAGACAGGTGGAGAGAATATTTTATGTTTTGATTCTGGAAGACAGTTTAGCAAATGCATCTCTTTCTTTGCCTTTCATTTCCTTTGGGAGCATCTTTTACCCTTTTATGTTTTTTCTAACAAAACCAAGAGATCAGTACCCCATTTCTCCAATGCTTTGTCAGACTTGCCTGAACAGATGGCGAATTCTCTAGGGCAAAATTTGCCTCAAACTATGTGCCTGAACTGGGTCTATTATTTGCTGGTGATAGTAATCAAAGATAAAAATGTTAATCTCACTTCCTTTTTTCTTTACTGAAAGAGGTGAGCTGGTATGAGGAAATATGAGAACTAAGTTATTAAATTTTTGAGTAGAAACTTGCATGAAATTTGCAAAAAGACAATGTACCAGTAAGAACTCAGGTTCTGTAATAATTTTGCAAAAGTTTCTCTTTAATAAAGTATATAGAGAAACTTAAAAGATATTTAACACTAATGAAATTATTTTCTTTTCCTAAGAGATTTGTTTGCTTTTTTTTAAAGTCATAGCCATGGAAATATAAAATGTAGCATCATATCCAAAGGTGCAGGGAAGGGACAAACTATAATTTCAGTATGTTATGAAAAAGATAAAATTTGTCTTCCAAAACACCACAGAAATCACTTCCTTGCAGTTGTGTCTGTGGCTTATATGACTTAAATGTTCCAGACTCTATTTTGTAGCATCCTTGATGGTTACTTCTACCTCATAAATGCCCAGTAAAATAGAAGCAGCTTGTATTTTCAATTCAGGGAACTGCAGTTATGTGCTTTGCTCTGGGATCAGATTGCAAATCAGTCATATTTTTGTGGCATACTTCTCTAGGTTGAAATTTTATCTAGTTTCTCTCACTCAAAAAACTTCTGAATCCCCACCCTGATACCCTCCTTAACCCAGTCTGAAACTTTACAAGACTGAGTATATTAATGTGATTCTGAATTGCCCATTCATCCTAGGGTAGAACAATTTCTCCAGCACTAAAGAACTTTTTTTTTTTAAACAAATAAATATAATTATCTACTAACCATTTATCTAAAAAGGCAATAAAAGACAATAGCATTAAAAAGCTAAAGCCCAAACATTAGTATAATTTATGGAACTATGCTAATTAATTTGCCTGAAACCTTTTGATTTATATGCCTTTTTTTTTTTTTTTTTCCATCGGTTTTCTTGAAATCTGATGTCACAGGAAACTCTCTAATTTTCAGATGTAACAATGGTCATAATTCATTCTAGACCCGGGTGAAAAAGCTGCTTCTCACCTGTTCACCATGCTGAGAAATGAACATCAGTAAGAATAGATGTGGACAAAATCTGGCTATAACTGGAATAAATGCTGGGAGTAGGAAGGAATAAATGGGTACTAAAACAAGTGAAAATATCAACAACATTACTGGGATTGATTGCAGTCACCAAAGTGATTTATATTACTTCAAGTGTTTCATTTTTAGATTATTTAATCCCTTCAACTTTGTATTAATTTGCCAATTTAAGTTAAAATGTTGCTGGAGTTGGTGGCAATGCCAAAATAGAAGCTTTGCCAAATGCCAAAGTCAAAAAAGAAAGAAGTTTTTGTCCTTGTTCAGACAGCTTCTACTGATGAAAATCTATTAAATTTTGTACATATTTTTACCTCAATTCTGAATTCTTTGATATGGTAAAAACCAGAAGATTCTGAGAATTTCATGTAAATGCAAAGTTTTTAGTACATTAGAGATGCTTTAGGACATCCCACCTGGCCTGAAGGTCTCCCATACAACCTTTCAATGATGAAAGCCGTGCTCTTGTGCCTTGAAAAACTCAGGATAATTTAATCAATCTTTTACTTTCCATCATGATTTAATTTTCCTCTTGCCTCGAGGAGGTACAAACTTCCATTGTCCATTTTGTTGAATAATGTTCATCATGAGGCCACCAAATAGCGTGAGGGGGAAGCAGGACTACAGAGGAGTCAACTCTGTGTTGAGCTGAAAGCTACAGCAGAGTGATCACTGCTGGTGGGGCTGAAGGAGGTGAAACAAAGCAGAGTTCAGCTCTGGAGCCCTCAGAACAGAGAACAGAGATTCTGTTTTCTTATTTAAAAACTTCCCACTTTATGCAGTATGTAATCAAACCAGAAGGCAGGACTGTGCACCTTGGTTTATTTTCCCAAATAATCACTGTTTTCTGTTCCTATAAGCAAAAAAAAACCCAAAACCCTTGATGCAACAGGTGCAAACACGCAGAGGGGCATGAACACAAACACCTGCATGCACACGTGTGTGTTC
Source organism: Phylloscopus whistleri (assembly GCA_017589585.1). Taxonomy (NCBI): domain Eukaryota; kingdom Metazoa; phylum Chordata; class Aves; order Passeriformes; family Phylloscopidae; genus Phylloscopus; species Phylloscopus whistleri. The sequence goes on along the minus strand of JADMLD010001546.1, from coordinate 2,470,115 downwards.
ATCTGAAAATCCTGGATTGTGTGGAACAGTGCTATGACAAAAACAGGGAAAAAAAAATACAGATTCAAATGTTCATGTTGCAGAAAGCAGGACTGACCCTGCCAGCTCTGTGCCATCAGAATGCAACACCATCAGCAAACTGCATGTCTGATCTCTTTTACAGGCTGTGGGGAGAGCTGATGAAAGTTTGAAAACAGCTTTTTTTTCATTTCCACGGTGAAATTTATGTCTTGCACAGTTTACTTCCAAGGCCAAGGAAATATATAACGTGCAAACACAAGCCATGAAGGAGCACAGCCAGATCTGCGTGCTCCTAGCAGGTTTTTAAGCTGAGTAACAGCACCTTGTGCTGCACAGAACGATGCATATCAAGGCTCCTTGTTAACTGCTGCATTTTTACAGAGATGGTTTAAACTGCATTGAAGCACCACCATGGCATTTACATCTTCACTTTTACTGCTGCAATGTGAACGTCTCACATTCAGAATCTGCTGTGTCACATCCAGTTTGCCTGTAGCCTCTGTGACAGAAATCAGACCAGGAGGTGTCACAGACATCAAGGTACAAGTTCTGGTGCAACCAGACTGCTAAGAAAGGTCTTATTTTAATGTTTCCATCATTCATAGCCCACAGCAGAACTGCATTTTATTTGCATTTTTTCCATTCCTTTAACTTTCTCAGGGAAAAAAAAAAAGCAGGTGAAGGCTATCAAGCTTTAGCCATTTTATTGTTTTGCCTTCATTATTTGCCACTGCTATAATGAACAGGAAACTATAAGGCTTTGCTATTTTGACAGGTTCATATTCACCCTGATAGAAAGCAGTAGTAACTTGCTTATTCACATTGGTGAACTTGGAAAATTACTTTTCTCAAACAATCTTTCCTTCTGCTGGTTTTTGAGCATTGGGCATTGACTGCAAATTGCCACATGGATATTTATTCTTACTGGTAAAATATTTTCTTTTTTTTTTTTTTTCTTATAAACTCCAATGTTTACGAAGTTGGGGATGGGGGGAACCATGATTACTTTCTCTTTTTCTTCATATACTTGTACATCCAGAATCATCTACAGGCAGACCATATCTTGCTAGAATAAAATGTATCAACTTGAGTAGCTCTGAATTCACAAGACAGGCTGAATAAAGCTTTTGAAGCCCTGTCAGTATGTGTGGAGGACTGGCTGGAGAGATGTAGAGATTGTCTCTGAGGGCTTCTCAATTCTTGAGTCAAGGTCCAGGTCACTCACTCACAATTGTTTTCCAACACAGTAAGGAAGTTCAAACAATTTGGTGTGGGTTTGTTGTTGTTTTTTTTTTGTTTTTTTTTTTTTTTTTTTTTTTGGTTTTTTTTTGGTTGTTTCTTTTTATTATTATTTTTTACTTTTTATTTTTTTTTAATTTCTTTGTGTAGAAATGAGAAAAGGACTTCTTGATATGTGACATTTATGAATGGTTCCCTCTCTATCATTCCCCTTCCAAGGTTCAAATCAAAGGTTCCAGGGCTCAAACAAAAGACTCATTCTTCCATGTTGTGATTGGGGCACGTATCAGAGATCAGAGATGTAAGAGGTGCAAATTTGGGTGTGATGACAGTGCAGTTTTCAGTCACAGACATGTCGGGAGAAACTCCTCCTGACTTTACTCAGATTTATGGATATTTGGAGTTATGGATATTTTATAAATGAAAGTTTCAACAAGACTAGCGCATAAAAAAGTTTCCTTGTCAAGAAATCAGTGTTTTGTCACAATTCTCTTGAGTTTAATGAGATATCCAAGCAGCTAAACAGAAGCATAAGTTTTCCTTGCCATTTTACAACAGTGATAGCATCCATCATGTCACCAAGAACTGTAAATGGCCAAAGAACAGAAATTAAAGATGAAAGAAGCCTATGATTTATTTATTTTGATTTTTACAAGCTGTAATAGAAAAAAGTCTAAGCAGTCTCCCTTTAACCTTGGAGAAAAAAATCCATGCAGGGAAAAATACAACTTAAATAAACCTTGCAAAGTAAGACACAGACCTGTCTTCTGTTCTGACAGAATCAGTGATCCTGGAACAGGAAAATAAATCATTGGTTGTCCTGCCCTGATCACAACCATACACACAATCCCCATAACAACAACTTTGCACTACCTACCATTAACTACTTGAAAAATGCTAATTTGGAGACAGACCTGTGGATTGTGGTGGAAAAATATCTCTGTATGAACTGAAACTGGTTTTTTTTGTTTGTTTGTTTGTTTGTTTTTAATACAACTGGAATGCCAAGCTAGTCCTTAGAGGTATTAAAAAGGTATCAAAATCCAGATTTGGAAATGCTCTTTCCTTCAGGTCTACCACTACAGGAAGCAATGCTGCCTAAAGGCCTCGGTGTGCACTGGAGAAGATGTTCCATAAATCCTGAAGGAGTGTGTCAGTGAGGCTTTTGATCACAGATCCAAAGATCACCTCTCTGAACAGTGATCTTGAGAAATTACTTTATCATTGAAGGCTGCCATGTGTTTGTGGAAAGTGGGTCTGTTGATGAGTAAGGATGGGAAGAGATTTTACAGGGGCAGATTTAATCTCTTCAGGTTTACAGTTTAAATAACAGTAAAACAGCAGGTTGGGATATAAATTAGACATTTTTCTCATTAGGGGATAAAAAGAAAATAGACTCCAGAAAAGCTCACTGAGATTCTAAACTCAGAATTGCTGGGATCCCTTCAAATGAGATTATATTGTCAAATATGTGCTTTTGGCTTGTTTTTGCAAGACATTCTGGCTTTTAGGGAGAGAAGGAGCTGGGCTTCTTTAACACAGCACTCTGTTCTGAGCTGGGAAACTGGGAGCCTGTGAATTGCTTTCAGCATATTTACGGCTCCTACAACAGCATTAACAGAACAGTTTTAGCTAAATTTCATTTCAAGGTTTCAACCTATCACCTGAAGGGGTCAGCAAGGCACCTAGTTTTCTGTTTGCTCTATCTTTCCAACCTCCCTAAGCCTGTGACAGTCACTGCCATAATCCTGCTGCTGACAGGGCCCTAAAAATGATAGTGTGCATGTTTAGTTAGGGGATTTCAGTCCCAGAAGACTGAGTAGTGCTTGCAGCTACAGGTACCTTATTACCTGATGTCTTTGTAATGTGTCTTCCCTCTGCACTGCCCATGCTGTTGACACTGATTTGTACCAATATTTCTGAGTGTTTTGCTGATCACACACCTGCTCCCTAAGGACTCTTGCAGGTTCATTCAACCTGCAGTTAAAAATCAGACATTCTGTTCTCCCACCTTCTTTGCCACTAATTGCCCAGAATCATGTATACATGTTTTGGTCTCATTTATGTGTGTCATTTTACTCTTGTATATGTGTGTATGAGATCTTTCCTCTCCTTTGTGTCCCTATAAAATGGAATTTCTGACATGGTTTTTTATCAGTCTGAGCTCATTGATTTTTGAGTAGGTGGTTTTCTTACTTACATGTTCACCCATTAGGAAAAAAATAACCCAAATGATGTGGTTTTATGACACAACAACTTTACTCAAACTGACCTTTAAAAGAGTGTCCCAGAACTGTTTGCTGTGAATGCCAACAACGTTGTTCTTTTTTCCTCCAGGAGGAGAAGGTGAGGGCTAAGAGTGAAGGTGAGTGTTCACACACCCTGGTAGGACTGTCCACAGGTACAATCTGGTCTGGAGGAAAGGGTTTCCAGTAGATGAGGAGGGAAGTTCTGCAAATGGTTTAAAAAAGGGAAATAATCAGAATGAGAAACAGCTTGATTTTAAGGAAGTGCTCACCACACTCATTGAATGTACTGTACTTGATGAAATCTTCTGTACCAAGAGATGAGTTGAAGAGGTCAGGCAGCTCCTGACAGCCCTGTGCCCCCGCCTGGAGGACCCAGAGCTTGTGGAGACCCTCCCGTAGTGACTGGGCATGTTCACCCCTCGAAGCTGGGAAGGGATGGGCAGGTTTCAGGACTTGCAGGAGCTGCTGAGCCTGAGGACCTTCCTGCTGGCTTTGCAGGGTGAGGAGTCTGGAGGGAAGGCTGCTGCTGCTGCTGCTGCTCCCACCGGCCCTGAGCACACGAGGCGTCATGCCCTAAAAGGTGATGCCTTCTGCAGAGACAGGTCAGCTCTCACAAAACCAAGGCAGATCCCACACTGCTCCAGAGGAGAGAGAACTGAATAGGGTGCAGCAGAACAGGAGCATCCTTAGGAAAAAGCAGGAACACAGTTTGTGAAAGGTTTTTGCAGGTATTCTAAATGCTTGTTACAGCAGCCAGTGTGTTTTCTCCCCTCTTTCTGTATGATAGAAAATTCCTCAGTGGTTTAGCTTCAAACTAGGAAAAAAACAAACACCACACAGCTTTAGCAGCCTGAGATTCCAGGAGAGTTGCATATTGCTGAATACCCTCTAAGAAGTGCCTGAAGAGAGGAAAACTGGGACCTTGATTATTTTACTGTTTTCAGGTGCTTCAAAATATCTTTTAAATGCACCCATAACAATATTGTAGCAAAATTAAGAATTTCTGCTGTGATAATTGCCTGATATTAAATATTTATTTTTCCATTGCTGAACACACACACCATACTGGGTATGCATACTGGGCAGCCTATGTAGGGTTTTGGTGTAGTGGAAATCACAATGGGCAAAGCAATTTTCCTGGTCCTGCAATAATATTTCTAAACCAATGCTGGAAAATTTTCAAAAAAGGCATATGCCCCATAGGATGTGATCAGATTGAAATTCAGAGTGAGTGTTTTTTACTTTGGCTAGCTTGAGATTTTAAATATACTATGTATTTTGAATGAAATTGCAGAGTTTTCAGAAGAAAACTGTGAAAGCTTCTACTTCTAAAGTGTTGAAAGCTCTCCTGCTGATTTTTGTATCAAAACTGAACAAAAGAAATCAAACAAGATACTAAATTTCAAGCAAAAACACTTTTGATTTTGTCCCCTTACAGTTATATTATTTTCAGTCTCCTTTTACCCATGCTTTCAGCTGCATGTCACTATGAAAACTATTTTACAATTAACAGTATGAAGTCACTTATATTGTCCAAGAGCTTTCATTACCCATAGCACATTATACTTCTGAAGCAGGAATTTGGAAAGGACTCACATTATGGTGACATTCTCTGGCAACTCCATTCAAACATGCCCATGCTGAAAGAGTTATTAGCATTTTCACTAAAAATGAGGAATTATTTCATGTCTTTGATGGGAGGAGGTGGTGCAGAAGGAAGACACGTGACAGGACTTTGCAGGACACAGCCACAGGAACGAACTGTGTGAGACCTTCTCTACTCTGAGCTCTCCTGAGTGCTCATTCCAGTTAGAGACACACTCCAGATATCACACAGACAGAAAGCCATGTCCTACAGGCTCATTTTCCCTGTGAAAAAGCTTTGCCCAACTGTGTAAAATCACTGCCTCCTTTTACATATTGCTAGCATGGCTCCAACTCCCACAGAAAGATTTCTCTGAGATCCGGCTGGGAATTTGGCATGGGATTTGGTTTCTGATGGAAAATATACTGCTAGCAAAATATGCAGCAGTCCAAAAAGATCTCCTGCCTTAATTTTGTTGACAAAAAACCCAAAACAAACAAACAAACCCAAACAAACCAAAACAAATTAAAATCACACAAAAAACCTAAAGTCACAAAAAAACAAACCCAAACAAACCAACCCCAAAACAAAACAAAATAAAACAAAACAAAAAACTCTCCAAGATCTCTGATAATATTCTTCAAAACAAGCATCTGGGAAGAAAAAATTTTATTTGAAAAAAAAAAATCCTGAAATGGATTTTTAAAACTCTGTTTTCAGGGGAAAGATTTTTTTTTTGGTCTCAAATTGAAATCAAAAATAATTGAAAGTAGAAGATTTTTCTGAGAGAAATATTTAAATTTTTTTCTATCTTTCCATTGACTCCTGTGAACTTCAGATTGAAAACTAAAGGACACTAAAGACTTAAAGAGATCTTAATACACATAATATATTCAGTAAAAGAACACCACTAGTGGGATGCTGTTCATTATTTTTCCTCTATGTATTAACAGCAGCACTGGCTGATGTCTTTAGAAAAGGGACAGAAGTTGAGACCTTAATATATAGGGAAAGAGATCCCTGTACCTAAAGTGTGATTTGGGCTCCAGCTCCTGCCCTTGCCTCCTTAATTAGTTGTGCTGTGAGCAATCCAATTAGAGAGGAAGCTGATTAGAGACCTCTAACTGAGGCATCACAATAACTAAGTAGTCCTGTGGGCATCAAAACCAATGTAACCTGCTTTGTTGTGCAGGTTTCTGTCTTTTCCTTGATTCACCAGTTCACTAAATTATCTTAGGGTGTAAACTTACCAGTATTTGATCTTAAGCCTCCCTTTACTGGGTTTCTTTAGTTTTGGTGACTTCTGAGACACTCACTGTTACTGAAAATTGAGCTGAAACCAGCTACTGTGATCAGAGTTAGGGACTGAAAAAATATAATATCAGTTAAAAAGTGAACTAAAAAATAAAATTTGCAATCAGGCTTTAATTTTGTAGGTAAATTCCATTTCGGTCTATATCAAGCATTCAGACTCTGTTCACTTAACTTACACTCGAGCTTAGATTCTGTGACCAGCTCTGCACTTTCTGCCTGCAGAGGATCAGATGGAGCAGAGGACTGAGCTAATGAGGACTCACAGTTATTAAAATGAAGGCAGAACTGTCACCCAAGGTTTGCACAATTCCTCATTACAAGGCCTGGAATTGATTTCTGGATTAGTGTGAATAGGTTCAAGATGGTCTGCCCTGCCCACCAGATTACCTGATTTGATGGTGGAAGATTCACCATTTTTCCTGGAAAAGAGACAGGAAAGAACTCAAGTTTTAGCGTCAGAGTTAAGTGAGCAAAAATTTCTGTGGCTTTGGCCCTTTAATGAAATACTCAGGGTGCTGGGTCTCACCCCTTGGATTTTGTGTTGTCACCAAATTATGTAGTGGAAAGCCACAGGTCTGAACAAACATTAGACAAAAAGTCTGAGAGTGTGAATTTCAATCAGAATTTTCTTTCTGAGCATCTGAATCACACCAGTCCCCACAAAATATGTCATTTTTCCATTCTTGGGCACATAAAGCCAGGTCTACAGTGGGATCAATCATGGTTTGATGAAGGGGAAGAGAACCAATCAGTTTAATTAAGTGCCTCCTGCTGAGACTGAATACTCAGATCCAGGGACTACATTTTTTAGATGAAGGTTAGGCACCAATGGTAGCCACAGCTCACTGGAAAAAATAGACGTAAAAATAAAAGTGTGTGAAAGGCACATCCAATTCAAAGTTCTGTCAGTACTGGATCATCATAAAATCCCTTTAATAAATTTAAGAAGCCTTGAATTAGTGGGGTTGACTGAGATTTCCATAGTACTGAGAATGTTAGAAAATGCCCTTAGAAGCTGAAAAGAAGATGAGTTGAATGGAAATTCACAACTAGACAAAATCATATGGAGAACCTCAAGACATGTGACCACACGTACTGTGGAGTGAGTGCTGTGCTATGAACTCTGTTGTTGCCTTGTTCTTCTAAAGTTTCTATAAAGTTCTTTCAGCCTTTGATGTTTAGTTTTTGAAATGGAGTTTCTCACGCACTTTTCATGTAAATAATGATTGTTTGCATTCCTTTCTGGAGGAGGAGAGAATTGATGGACTGTTGGTTGACCAGTGTGGTTGGAGAGGACAATTTTCTTCCTCCAATCCATGGTCACTGTTGGAATTCTATAAATGTTGAGGTCTGTAAATAAACTTCCCTTTTTTGCTTTGGACATCTCAGTGTGTGAGTGTCGTTCCTTTTGTGTCGTATTGCGACATTCTGCAAGCAGAAAATGACAGCAGTCAAACAACCTGTGATCCATTCTGGTTCAGCAGTAATGGGAGTAGGATGGGCAGTCATGTGCTGATTTTACAATTCTGTTTATCCCAAGCTTCAAGCATGTGCTTAACTCGTTAACTGCATGACAGTAAATTTACCAAAGGTGAGCATGTACTCGGGTCCTCTGCTGAGCCAGAGAATTCTGCCAAAATTCTGAGAATTACCTAATTTGTCGTATTAGAATCGCAAAGAGGCACACTTGACACTTTTCGCCCAAGCTGCACACTAAATGAATGATTACACAGCACTTTTCCCCTTTAGAGCCAAAAGTACAAAATGCCATGACTCAGTCCTTCCTGCATTTTTTTCTCCATACTATGGAGTTGTTGAAGTTTATAAGAATATTGACTTGGTTCTTTCCAAGAATTTTTCAACGCCTGATGCTTCTGCCTGAAAAGTTTTATTGGGGAAGTTCTTATTTCAGGTTGGCTGAATCAGTTATACAATTAGCTGAGAGCAAGGTGATGAGCACTTCACTGTTCGACTAGTGTTTGTGTTTTGCTTGCTCCTAACTCTAAAAATGCTGTCACAGACGATTCAATAATCTGTACCAACCTTCACTACTGAGAAGAATAAGACAGTTAAACTAATCTTTCTGAGATTATATTGATTTATATTGATTACATTCTCCAGGGGAAAGAAAAGAAGACAGAAAATAGACAGTGAAGTCTTTATACAAATTTGACATGGGAGAAAACTAGACAACAAAAGTACTATGAGGATATTTCTGTTGTTTTCTTGTCTAAACAGCCAAAAACACACGTCAGAGCTGAAAAAGCAAGATATGATTATTATTATGTATATGTTCCTTCTTACAGAAGAAAAATTCTTCTTACAGTGTAAGTCTAATGGGAAGATCCAACAGCATTAGGAGAACAGAATTCAGATGGAGTGTTTCTTACTATCTTTAATGAAAAGAACATTAAATAAGAATGATGGTTGTGGGAGAGTAAAAGCTGAAAGAGGTCATGTAAACCTGAAAGACTCAATGCCTCAGACAGTCAGCAGAAGAGAACAGGCACATTGTCACACCAACCAGAGAAGTTGTGGTTTGAAAAGAGTCTTGTGGAGGCAGGACAGTGATTTTCTGAGACCAGCTTCCTTGTCTTGGGTAACTATCTCTAAAAACAAGTTGGAGACAGACGCCTCAACCCCTTCTGAGAAGTCTGAGAGTATCAAAATGTGCTTGTGTGAGGAAAAATAGCACAACTGAGGAGCTAGGGGTGCTCCTGTCATCACATGAACCAGACCTGGGGTGCTGTTGGGCCCCAGGGTACTGACCCAGATCTGTTCTCTTTATTTCTATTTTCCTATCTTCCCTTCTTCCTCTTCCTAAAAGTTTAAATGACCTTTCAGCCTGTCTGTCATGAGGTTACAAGTTGAATCCACTGCTGCCGTGGGCTATTCAGAGTTTAATCCACAGGGCTGTTCAGAAATGCTTAAAGCCTTTCTGCTCTTCAACTCGTCATAAGGTTTAAATCATTGCTGCTGTAAATAAAACTTCTTAATTGATTGCTTGGCATTGTTTCACTTTTATTTAGCCCAAAAGTTGTCTGCCCCAGAGACAGTGACTGTCCAAGAGCTGCCTCATGGTACCCAACCGAACTTGATTCTCAATTAAATAAAGTAAAATTCATTGGGAATGGTGCCACCCTCCTCTCATCACACTGTCTGTAGAACACTCTTTAAGACATTAATTTACAGAAAATTTGCAGTAGTTTCTTGTTTTGAGCTATACAAAGGGCTTTTTGAACACATACTGAAGGGAATTGAAGTGAGGATCACGGGGGTAGGTGGGACAACAATTCATCTGAAATGATGGAAATGGCTGAATGCATTAGTCATTCACTATGGAATGCAAATTTGCTTGGGGATTTTTAGTCTAAAGGTGATGCAGCTTCCTTCCCTTCAAAAGTATTTTGTTGCCGTAGTTTTGGATTTTATTCTTGTGTTTTCTCACAAGATTTTATTTATTGGCTTTGGTACAAAGAAGGGAGCATGGGAGAGCTGTCCAGGAATGTACAATACCTTTGCCCTTTTGATTGTGATGCTTTTTCTGCTGCAAATGTTATTTTCGGTGATGGCCCCTACACGAACGTGTCTGTTAAGATCTTTCAGCATCAGATTTTAGAGGGCACTGGGTACAGACTTGACCTCATTGAAGTGAATGGTAAAACTCTTCCATGTCTTCTCTGGAATTTTATCACAGAATCACATAATGGTTTGGGTCTGAAAAGACCTTAAAGCAGGGGCATCTTCCACTAGACCGGGTTGTTCAGAGCCTCATCCAGCCTGGGCTTATCATCTCCTGTGTTTATTTTTTTCCAGTTTTTCACAATAAAGCCTGAAAACATTGATTTCTCTCCCTTTCTCTTTTCTCTTTACTACTGTACTCAAAGTTGATTGTCCTGTCCTTAGCGGACCCCTTAAAACCTTCAATATAATTCTGTTCTCCCTCAATAGCACTTTATACTTTTGTCAGATGCATGCTACATTATAGAGGCAAGAGAGGGAAAAAAGCATTACACTTGTGTCTGAATGGAGAAACTAAAATCTCACTCTGATCTAGACCTCTGCTTCTGTTAAGATAGTAACTAACTTAAAAAAATCATCTGATATTACACTGTAAATTTGGCACACTAAACTTTTCTTTAAGAGGTCATCAAAAATCACTGTGAGAATTTTGTCAGTTATAATATATTTACAATGGACAGAAACATTTGCCCATTTAGGTTGTTTCAGATTTTTTTTCCCTGTACAGTTATGAGAAGCAGTGTTTCAGAGCACAATGCCCAGATAGTTCTATTCTGTGTCACAATAGCTCATAGTCTCTTCCACCACACACTTTTCATCCCAAAATGTTCTGGACATTTCTACTCAGTATGACTTCCAAAAGGACTTCTTGGCTACGACAAATGTTTCACTGATCTTGTAGTGCTAGAACAGCATTGAGACCTTATTATTATTTTTTTTTCTTTTCAAATGCAGCACAAAAACTATCATGCTTTTAACAAAAAAAACCCACAAAAAACCAAACAACAAAATAAAAACAAACGAAAACCAAAACCAATCAAATAAACAAATTTAAAAAAATAAAAAAAAACCAAAAAAACCCCAAACCAAACCAAACAAACAAACAAAAAAACACCCCAGGAGTAAAAGCAAACCAAATTGACTAAAACATTCTAAACAGAATTTCACCCTACAACCAGTTTACCAACATTGATTAATTAATCCTTGTGACATTGAAGTTAGTTGCTGTGGATGGAGACAAATCAATGGCCTGAAACTGTGCTGAGAGGGTTGTGTCTGTGTGCTAGTGTTTGTTAGATGTGCCTTGAAATGTCAGACACAGTCATTACCGTGGGGGCTGCACAAGTAACCTTTTCTGGGATGGCAAAAAGGAAATGGGGGTTATAAAGGCAGTCAAGTGCTCCACTGAGCTGACTAATGCACTGCTTATTTCTCATGACCAAAGGATAACCCTCCATCATTTCAAATTTGGATGCAGAAATCTTCACCAAGCTCATACACAGAAAATCTTCCTGTTTGTGTCTGTATGTGAGGCTGAAAACTTTTGATCCTACCTTCAACAGCAAAAAATGAAGATATTTCAAAGCAAAGAAATGAAAATACTTTCTAAAGTGAAGGGTCACATTTCTGCAAAAGAATCAGGCAATCATTAACTGACTTTTTAGTGCAAATATTCTTTAAAATTCAGCTTTCTTTTCAGTAGAAAGATGTCCACTTTTACCAGATCGTTCATTAAGAAAAATATTCCTTCAGTGTATGGCATTGAACCATCTCAGATGCCTTTTTTTTTTTTTTAAACCCAGCAGCATGAGCACAGATGGTCTCCATGAGAATTTAAGTTCAAGAAATAGGGATAAAACAGACTGGTGGACCCAAATGCCCAGCATACTCAAAATAAGCCCTTTCCAACACCTTATCTGCCTTTCTCAATGATGTTGCTGAGTTATCTGACATCACTTCCATGGTTCCCAGTTTGTTTCTTTGCTGGACTGGGACACAGGGCTGTGTCTATCCTGTATGGAGCACTCAGTAGGGTCTCTGTTGGGGATATGCATTTTCCTGCACAGCTGACCAAGGGACTTACAAAGACAAATATTTCTTTTGGGGGCAAAGTCTTGCTTTGCAGTTCTCTGTTTCTTAGGACAACAGAAGAGGAGGAGTAGATCCAAGTTATAGTGAGGAGTGCTGGTCACTGAGGAAAAAAAGTCAAAAGCAAGACCCTTCAGCCAAATAAAGCTTTCAGGGCTACCTCAATCTGAATTTTCTCCTTTTCTCCCTGTGCCTCGAAAAACAATCATCTTTAGAAGAGGGTAGACAACAAATAAAATAAACAGTACAAAAGTGCCATTGCAACTTTCTTGGGAGAGGGTGAGATTAAATAAAACTGAGTTCAGCCCAGGAAAATAATTGGAAGATGTCTTTGTAATCTTAAAAAAAGATGTGAGAAGAATGGAATGTACTGTATTCTCTCCCTGCATTGCAAATAAGATGCATATTCTCCTGAGGAAAAAATAAGTTGCATATTGGTATAGAGAGACGCCCAGTAGTTTGGAAAAAAAAAAAGCATCAAGATAAAATTTAAGTAATGGTCTATATGCCCAGTAGTAGTAGCAGAAACATATGTTTCAAAGTATGGAATATCTGCCTATGTGAAGAGAAAAATATATGAATAGAGGAGTAAAAAAGCAACAGATAATCAGGTGGGTGTGAGATGAAGGGATGTACAGAGCCCTTATGCATAAAAAATGGAAAAGCTATTTCATTCTTGTTTGGAGGGAGTCACTTGGCTGATGTATTTTTGTGGCTCTGATAAACAGAAAAATGCATATAATTTTTTTTTTTGTTACTTTAAAAGACTTAAACACATATATTTAGATTTATGGCATGTTGTCTTCTCTCAGTACAAGAATATTGGATTACAGACAATTTCATTTTCTAATAAAAGCCTTTCTTTGCCTCCAAGTCCAGCAAATTGAGTTATTTCTACCGAGGAATAAACCTATACTTAGCTGCTTGGCTGAGTAATGTGGCATAAACTTTATGTACTCATTTTGTTCACACACTTTGACTTTCACATTTAGTCTTATTCCCCAAAACTTGGCAGCTGGCTTTGTATGAGTCAGGAGCAGACAGACAAAACCCCCACAAGCTCCCATGGTTGTTTCCTTCCAACCATTCTGGAGCCTTACAAATTATTCTGCACTGATGAGAAGTCTCTGGGCTTTCTAAAACTGAACTGGCGGCCTTTGAAGCTGCTGGGTGTGCTTGGGATGTGCTTGGCCCTCTGAGCCACATTCCAGGCAGGCAGAGGCTGTGCCTCCTTCCCCATTCAGTGTTTAGGTGGCTGGAGCACTGGAAGGGGATATTTTGAAGATGTTGGTATCAGTATTTAGTTCCCTTTGTGACTTGCTATTTTTAAGGAGTTGGCCACCTTCCATCATGTTGGCACTTGTATGAAAGTCCCTATTTTGGACTTGGAATCCCCCAATATTTGTGTCCAGATTCAACCCCTTTTTTACCTTAGGTAGACATTAATTCTGATCTCATGTCCTGAGTGGAGCTGATGCAGGTGGCATCACTTCACCTGGGTCTTTTTAAACTGAAAAACTGTATTTGCTTCCTGCACAAACGGTTTGCACATGGAAACTCTGTACAACAGGATGGCATTTTTCTCTCATGAAAAAAATTGCAAAGAGGGTTTTATACACAGTTTCCATTTTTAGTGATTTTCAGAATACTCTTGGTTTAAATAATGAAAGAAGAGTCTAACTGGTGAAGAGAAAAGATAGAGGAGAGATTGAACGCAGCATTCAGTTTTCTTTTATAGTATCCATAAACTGCTGCTGAACGAAAACCTGGGTGTGCTGTTTCTCTACATCTTCCCCCCTGAACTCTTCCACTTTGCCCAAATAACAGAACATTTCCCTGTCAGGACCCCAAGGGCAACAAAGCACAGGTAGCAATGCAGAAACTGATGACTTAATTAGCTGCTATAATTTATTGAGTATAAGCAAAAATATAATGAGTAAGTTGCAAGGTACGACTTAAATCAGAATGATTGACATTTGATGGAAGCTGGTTGACAAGAAGCTCAGCATGACCCAGAAAAGTGCACAGGCAGCCCAGAAACCAACCATGCCCTGGGCTGCAGCCAAGGCAGCCTGGGCAGGTCGAGGGAGGGGATCTGCCTCTCTGCTCTGCTCAGGTGAGACCCCACCTGCAGAGCTGTGTCCAGATCTGGGGTGTCCTGACATAAGGAGAACATGGAACTGTTGGAACAAGTCCAGAAGAGGCCAGGAAGATGCTCAGAGGCCTGGAGCACCTCTGCTATGGTGACAGGCTGACAGAGCTCTGGGTGCTGACCTGGAGAAGGCTCCAAGGGGACGTTCTGACACCTTCCAGTGCCTAAAGGTGCTCCCAGAGGCTGGAGAGGGACTTTGGACAAGGTCATGGAGTGACAAGACAACTGATAATGACTTTAAACTGTTTAATGTTCACATTTTTAAAGGAACCTTCTCACTCTCATCATCTAGTTGAAACTAGATGACCTTTAAGGTAGGTCTCTTTCAACTGAAATCATTCTATGATTCTATGATTTTTGTCCAGTCTACAACTGTCTACCACATTTCTGGTATGTAGAGAAAATACATTCCACTTCATAGTATCTCAGAGTTATGTTTTAAATTGACAGTAATTTTTCACCCTGATTTCCACTTTATTTGAAGGAAACAAAGACCCCCCCCCAATTTATACCTGCATTTCTGTTTCTCGAAGATGATTTGGAATGTCAGATTTCCTCTGGTCCCCAACCTGGCAGTTCTCTCCTGTTTCCTCCCTCAAAGTGGGACAGAATTCAGGTGAATGGTCAAAGGTAAATGGCACAGAAGAAGAAGAAGAAGGATAAAATTTTGATCAGATGCAACTTCTTTGACCAACTAATTAGGCAACATGTATTCAGGTTTGAAAGGTACACAGAGTCAGAAAAGGCTTGAAATACAAGAAGGATTGGGAGGTAGAATAATCAATACAGATATTTGTATTCTTCAATCAATGGAAGTTGTACTTTTAAATCAGGGTAACATTGATTCATGGATTGTTTCTTTTTTTCCTAAAAAAGAAAACAGGTGTGAGGTTTACATAAAAGGGAAGCTGAATAATTTGACTCCTTTTTCTGTGCCTAGTTTCTAGTTGCTTTCTAATGTCTGAGCCGCTTTGAGACCTCATCCTAAACTGTAGTTTGTATTATCACCTTGGTCTGGATATATTGGGTTTTATCTATCTCTAAGAGATCCAAATGGCATGAGACATCAATTAGAGTTCAAAATTCAATCCATTGGTGCAGCCTGTGAATTTATTTAGCTCTAGCTCTTTAAGTCCTTGGAACACATTTTTGGAAGGCAGCTGTTGCACAAGCATCTCTGTTTTCTAAATACATGATTGAGTTTACAGCCGTTTGAACCCTCTTTAGTGTTGGCATAAAGACAGTGCAAACACCTAGGTCAGCTTTGAATCATCCTTTAATTTTCCCTGAATCTCTTAATTCTAATTCTAATCTTCCTGTTTTATATATTGCTTGATGATCTCATTTGGGGAGTTTCTTCTTACTACTTGGTTATTTTCTTTCAGAAAGGCAAGCTAAGATAGAAACTAGTCCTTTAATTTCAAGCAATTAACTCATGAGTTGCTTGGGTTAATGTCTTCATGGCATCTCTGCAGTGACCTAATCAATTCTTATTTTCTTTTTTTTTTTTTTAGAAAGGTTCTGTAGTTGTTTATGGATGCTTGCAGTGTAGTTGTATTCAAATTTTTCTTTCCATTCATGAGTCTCTCGACATGTATAACCCTAGAGTCTTTGTACAATTTGTTGTGCAATCTACTCATAACAAAAATCATTGCAAAGAAGACAGGGAGCACCTCGATGAAAAAGAGTCACCTGAGGTTCCTTGCTTGAGGAAATACTGAAATTAATAGGGAATTTTTGCTGATGACAAATTCAGCTGGTCACCAGTGTGGATTGCCCACCATGAGCAAGAGGCTCTCATTTTTTGAGAATGCATTAGACAGAAATCTGTCAAAAATACCATCATTGCATTTGCTCCTGCTGTGGGTAGAGGAAGGACCTTTCCACCAGCCAGTTTTCTGTGTCTGTGAGGAGGGTTGAAGATCCTTGAGCAGTGCTGGCTTGATGGGAATGAAGCTTGCTCAGGAGGCTCCCAGCACACCCTGGGATCCAGCTCTCTCTTCAAAGAAGTTTTACAGTTAACCAGGAGATCTCATTAAGGTGGTGTCTGCAGCTCCTGATGCCCTGACACACTTCTCAGCCCTGCAGATCACAGACAAGTAGGTTTAAGATTTCAAGTCTCAGATTTTTTTGCTAATTGTTCGTCAGGGAACATTTACCTCACAGCTTGAATGTAACAGAGTATCACAAAGTTTGGATTAAAGAACAATCTTCCTGCCTCCCTTTCAGCAAGACAGGAGATACTTGGCTTTTGTGATCATTTGGCTTCTTCTGTTTCTTTTCTTCATTTTATTTAGTTAGGTTTTTTAACTGCGGAAAAAGGAAGAAGCTATAGTTATTTTTATTAGAAGAAAAATGAATCACTATGCGTGGAAGGAAAAGCAAGATCACTGTTAGTTTGGACTTCAGGTAAATAAAGGAAGTACAATGGAAGAGAGCATGTGGACATTATCTAAAGAAGCTGAAAGCTTCACTAGATAGAACTAAAATGACAAGATAAAGAGAAATATGCTCTTTTTTTTACCCCCAGTCACTAGTACACAAAAGATCAAGGAGATATATTGGCAGCAGATCCCAATTCACAACAAGAAGGTGGTATAAAAAATCAGTCCTGAAGTCGATTTTGTTTATGAACATCATATACTGACTTTATCAGACAAATCTCAGAATGGTTTTGCAATTCCTTAGCACAGCAAGGAAATGAAAATTTAATGGGAATTACCAAAGACCCACCTTTCTTCTTCCCCTGCTCCCAGGGCTGATAGAATATCCCGTGAGGAACTTGTATCCACAAGATATTTGTGAGCAATGTAACTCCACCTTGAGTTTGGGCTGCCTGTAAGTCCTCCCTGCCCCTGTGGCTGGGGATGCTCCAGGGAGCCCCATGGACTCTTCTGTTCCTTCTGACAGTGATCACTCCCACAACAAAAGTCAGTTTCTACACAACAGGAAGGTTCCATGGGACAAGTCGAGACAATTTCCCAGAGGAAGGAACAGACCCTGCTGGTACCAGACACTGAGATTTTCTCAGGTGAAATGCACCCTGGAGATGTGTATTTTTTTCTCCTGACTACAGAGAGAAACTTGGGTGACCACCCCACACAGAGAAGCCTGGTGATGAGCAAGATGAATACCTACAAGGCAGAGATGGGATTTCAGGGGTAATCAGCAATGTCCTTATGTTTCCTCCAGCAGCACCAGTTCGGTGTCTGCATGTGCAGCCTGTGACCTCTCATGGACAGGAGAACTGTTGACGACAAACAAATCAAGTCTCAATACCCACCTTCTCTAGATTCAAACCCTCAGGTTTGTGTAGGTTAAGTTTTGGTGTTGAAAACATTTACCTTGGTTGAACAGGAGCTTTTTACTACTCAAAGAGTGAGCACTGGTACTCTGCACGAAATTCGTCTGTCTGTGAGCCAGTTACTTGTTTTGGGGGAGAAATTCATAGCTGAGAAGTAACTCCTCCATTTTGAGTACTAACCTCAGTCGCTGCTCCATCTGTGTAAAAACAACCCCTCCACTCTGGTTAGATCAGCTCTTTTGTTTATTTACCACAATTTTCTGATTTCTTGACTATTATGGGTTTAAATTGGACAGCATCACTGCATGAGGGACTTCAGTATTTAAGTTAATAATCCATTTGATTCCCTCACTAAAAGATTTTCTATTGCTCTGAGAATGTTTACGGTCTGATTCAGTCCATTTTTGTGCTTACTGCAGTCACAGTCATGCCTCTAGCTCAGTCACTTCATGTAGCATCACACTTTGCATTCTTTAAGTCTTTAGATTACCCATAAGCCTACAAGTGTTTTTAGTACTTTTCTCCTCCTCGTAAACATCTCATTATTTCTCACCCTTATGGGCCCTGATATCTGAAGTTGTCCTCATTGAAATTTCGTTTTAACTCTCCTCTAATTTTCTTTTGAAGACGCAGGTCCTGTGCAGAACTAATGTTTTTAACACTGTTAATTGTGCTATGTGTCTTGGAAAAAAAAAATCACCTAACAACCTTCTTGATCATGCTCCCTGGTTAGTTTTTTTTATCTGCCACTTAAATCCCTTGGTTGCCCTATTAGGATGGAAGTAGTCCAAATTAGTGGTGTGTTGCCACTCTGATATGATCACCTAGTTAATTGCTGACAGGCCCTTAGAGATTGCTTGTTTTTCTGCTCTAATTATTTCTTAGGACAGTATTCCTATCACCTTCAAGCTGTGTATATACACCATGCAACAAGGAAGTCTTTTAAATCTGGACAATAAAATATTTTTTACTTTCACAATAATATTGACCTAAACCTTAAATTTTCTCACCCACCCATGTGCATTGCAGTTTATATCTGTGTAGAGAAACTGTGCTTTTGCATTAATTTTGCATTCCGTATAAACACAGACAGATACATGCTGTGGTTGAAACTTGTGTTACATCTGACCAAAACTCATTAGCACAATTCTTTACAGAGCTTCAAGTGGCAGGTTCTCTGCTCACTGCCCTGATGTCACCAAACCAATTTTGGTTAGCACTTTCCCCTGCAAGAGGTCACTGGATGACTTAGTGACAAAACGAAGATATAATTCTGCTTGGTGAACTTAATCAAAGCACAACATTTCTTCCTTTTGAGCATTTCCTTCCTCTGCAAATTGTGATGCAGGGAGAAGGAGAAAAGGAAAAGCAAAAAGTCTTGTCAATCCCCCTGATCCTCATGATGTTAGATGAAATTTCCTCTCTCATTCAATCAGAGTGTTATGGTTTTACAAGTAATTCTTTACAGTTCAGTGCACAAGAACCAAAAATCCTTGAAGAAAACTCCTGGCAGTGTGTTACATTGATGCATCATTTTGGACTACCATTCCTTAGGACCTGCTCTGCAGATCACTTGGGGTTCACAGAGATTCTTCTCCAAACTTAGGGTATATATTTAGCTTCATCTTATTGTTGAGTATCAACATCAGAGCAATTCACTCGTGTTCCTGTTACAGGCAGCAGAGCTCTGACAGTCAGAGTGGTTAATGGAGACTGGGGTTTGATTCATCTCAATCAGAAGTGAACATCTAAAATAGGTCAGATAAACTGTGCTCTGAAAATATGTATATTTCTCTTTTGATCACAAAGGAAGGCTGACTGACTGCCTCAGAAAGAGATATATAGAGCTTTTTAAATTTGGGCAGGATGAATCACAAGGAGTTGTAGATGGAACAGTGAAATTGGCTATGATTCACCCTTCTCAAAAAAAGAAAAAAAAAAAAAAAGGTAATCCATTTTGAATTCCTGCTGTGATTTCCAATAAAAATGATCCTTCAGTGTCAGGGGAGACCATTCACTCCTAGTTTTTAAATACATGTTTTATTGTTGTATAGCTGGAGGATTTCTCCCAAATTCACAGATAACTCTATTCCAGCAATGTTTTGAAGAAACCCAAGTTGTAACTGTTGGAAGTAACAATCATCAGAGAAACATCCTTAATGACCTCAGAGAACCCCACATTTTGTGTACTCTCTCCATAAATAGACTTTCCATCCTCAGTGAGGTTATCTTTTAATAGGAAGTGTTGCAGCTGGAGTTGGTACAGGTTTTACTTGATTCAAGTAGGAGATTTTCAATATCGTGGAGTTTGGAGCCTTGAAAGCAGCAGCTCTTCTCGCTCCTCTTGTTCTCCAGCTGAGGAGCTTTTTGATGAAAGGACTTTTTCTTCTCTGAAAATGTCAGTCACAGAAGCCTAAATGTTTTTGAATGTACTGATTTCACCAAAACTGGGCTGGGATGATCTCTTAGCATAAGCTGGGATGAGATCAAATGAGAACGATGTAAAAATAATTCAATAATCCAAATACTTTTCTGGAATATGGATGAGGTAACTTCAATTCCCATGGTGAGACCGAATAAGTATGTAAACTTTCACACTGTACAGCTTAGGTGTGTGTCTGCTGCATACAACTATCATCTATTCTTGAAGTAGAACATAAATTATCTGTTCACAACAGCAGTTTACAACTCCTTTTTTGTTTTGTCCTCTGTTTTCCCCCTTACTGGCCCTGCAAGCAGTGGGATTCTGTACTTTTTCAACTGCTTAGGATGATGCACCTAATATTAACAGTATGAAATTATATATCAAAAAGAAAAAGCTGCCTTTACCACCCTCTCAAACGTCATTTAAGAACAGAAAGGCTTTTACAGCAGAGTACAGAAAGTTGACAGTGCTTAGGGAGCACTGGAGAGAGTGACAAATAATTTACTAGCCTCAACTCCTGACAAATGGTGAATGCTTGTTCTGTTTGACCAAAATATAGCTTTGATATGAACTGTTTTGGCATTTTACTGCCTTGTGAGAAAAATTACACAGCTTCAGGTTTTGACTCAGGTAGATGCTCTGTGCCTTATATAGCTTTGTGTTTTAGGAGTGCCAGTCCTCATTCTGTCTTTAATCTGCTGCTGGTTTCAATAGCAATGAGAAACAAACCCCAAATTAAATAAAATAAAATGAAAAAGAAGTAAAAGGAAGTCCAAAGCATCTAGCTATTGACTTGTAAAGAATTTTGACTTTTAGAATGTTGTGAATAGAATGGCATTAGCAGAATGTCACATGGCAATAAACAGACAAACACCACAGTTCTGCTAAGTCAGGGATTGTGAAGTTTCCCGCATCAGCCTTCCCTCTGCATCACTATCTCCCAGTCATAGCTACCCTGAGAGGAGGTAAAGATGGATCTCCAGGCTGGGAGAACAGAGGAAAAGTCTCAGGAAGTGAAAGCAAGAAGCACAAAGCTCATCGTTCAAATGGAGATTTCTCATAGCGAGCAAACTGCCTTCTGAGGACCTTATATCCTCCCAGCCAGGGAGATGTGGAGGATTCAGCTGTGGAGGAGTTCAGCTGTGGAGGGGTTCAGCTCCCACCACCCCTCTCTAGCCTGTAAACCATCACCACAGTTTTCAAGCAACCCTTTTGTTTCGATAGGATTATCCTCAGACAGCAGTTGTGAGATAAATTGTGTGTCATCTTCCCCATGATATGAGAAGTCTTTGGGACCCAAAGGTGAGAAAGAAAAAGAGTCTCAAAGAGACGTGACTCCCCAAAATTTTCTTTAGTTAAAGAAATCCAAGCTATCCTTTGATTTTGAGGGTTTTCAGCATTGCTGATTTTGATTGTCAGCATTAAGGCACATGAAAGTCCCCTATTTTCGTAGCATTATGAGCTGGTTTTTCCTGGAGGTCATATCCGTTAAAGGCAGCTGACAGACACGCAGCAAGTGCACAGGGCTGAGTGGGAAAAACACGAAGCAGTATCCATTTGCCTGGTGTTTCATATACCAGATTAATTTTGAAAGCATTTCTTTTCTCTTCATTCAAGTGGCTGCTTTTCAAGAGTATCCTTCCAAATCTTCCCATTTTTGTGGAGCCTCCCAATTAGCTTGAGTTCACAACATCTTGCAAACAACACAAAAACACATTAAAGCAATTGCAATTTAAAAGAATTTATTAAAATACTTTTAATTGAGGCTTTTCAGGAATTGCCATCACCACTATCATTTCCTGTATTTCCTGTTGGTTCTCTGTTTATTTAACAGCATTTTAGATTTCCATCTCCTAACTTCACTACCTCCCAAACCGGATTAGACAGTTTTATTTCCAGAAGTTGTATAACTGTATTTACTGCTTATGCTGCAGGTAGGGAGATGCTGCAGGATATATTAGTATTTCCTATGGAAATTCTCATCATGGAACACTTTTCAAGGAAATCATTGGACTAGACTGTCACTCAAAGATTGTATTGTAGATCTAGTAATTATTAACTTGATAATCTTGTTATCACTAAAAAGAAAAAAGTTTCCCTAATCAGAGAAAGGTACACGTAATTTAAATTCTTGAACTCCTGCATGTGTATGGAAAAGTCTTGCCTGAAATGGTCACTCACTTTTAACAAATATATTTGACAATCCTTTTTTGTTATTTAAAAACTTGTTGATGTGTAAGAAACATATTCCAGCTGGAGATTGCCCTGTGAATCATTAAATGTGTTCTTGGAGCCCAGGTTTAACTGTTTGTTTGAATGTGGAAGTATTTGAATTGTATATGCAAACATTGTAACAGCAGTTAGGAAAAAAAGTTTTATTTTATGTTTTACTATGCAGATACATACGTAACACTTTAAAATACTTATGAACAATTTTGACTTCTGCTTATTCAAAAGTATATTGACTTATACTTATTTGACAAGTGTACTGACATATCTAGAAAAAAGTATCAACTATTTTGTTTGGCTCCTTCCCTGTGTTCCATTCTCATAACAGCAAATATTTGGAATATTTTGCATTAAAACAATGAGAAAATGTTGCCTTTTTGGCCTCTGTCCTATAATGACACTCAAACATCAGGCTTCACTCTCTGTGTCACGTGTTCTCTCACATTTGCAGTTGCTGTTCAGATCAGTACAACAACATTTCCCTGTACTTTTACACGCAGTTCTGCCTTTTCCTTGTGACTTTCATCCTCTGACTGATTTGCCCTCCCTGGTTTTCCCTCCAATCTTTTACTGACTTCCAATTGTGTTTTTTAGTGCTTGGTGCTTATGTGGGAATTTCCATATGCAAAGAAGGAACTGGACAGGCAGTCACTGAGTACAGGGGTGTCCACTTGCACCTTCCAGAAATCTTAATTCAAACAGAGGAGAAATTGCATTTTTATCATTCCACATAGAAAGCATGGGAAGCTACTTCCAGTGTAAACAAAAAAAAACTACCAATGAAAAAAAAACCCAAACCCAAACAAAAAAGCACCAACCAACAAAAACCCCAAAAGCCAAACAACATGACCAATAAAAAACCAGACAGATTGTGTCAGTGTCCACAAGAAGACATAAATACATTTTATTCTTTTATATGTGTATAAATATATGAACATATTTGTTTTTGTGTATATATTTTTGTTTAATAAGACAAATTTATGTATGTTTATATACTTGCCCTTAGAATATACCAATCTTTGACACATTCAACATGTAGTGAACTTTAACCAGAGTTCTAACCAAATGCACATGGAAACACATCTTCCTCAATGTTTTACACCTCTGTCTTTTCAGAATACATCCAGATGGAGGAAGCTGGTGTTTAAAACTATTTCATATTTTCTTGTCAATATTCTTTTGCAGAAGTCACATTCATGTAAAATTCAATGAACAGTTTGACAAACAGCTGAAAACTCTTGCACATTGTACAACTTTACTGCTTGGTGTCTATTTAATAATTTAGAAGAAGTAGTTTGAACTATGTAATTTTTTAGGCACTGTGACAGAGAATATGTCTCATTTTAGAAAAATGGTGCTTTTTCCACCCGTGTAGGTCAGAAATCCATATTGATGCTTTCAGATTGCAGCCCAGAGACCTGACTCTGTTAAGTTGAACAGAAAATAATATGGTTAGAAATAAAAAGGTTTTAAGTAGGCCCAATTGATTTGTCCTGTCAAGGTTCCTAGTGGGAAAAAGAAAGAAAGAAAAAAGAGCTACTAAGTCAATATACTTCTCTTTTTTTCTCTTTCTTTTTCTTTTTTCTTTTTTTTTTTTTTTAGGAGGAAGACTGCAGGGCTCAAAGCCTCATACCGTAAAGATTTCCAAGAAAAAGAAAAAGAGATTGAAGACTGGAAAAGTAATGAAAGGCTGAAATTTATCGTGGGAAAAATAATTAAGATGGAGAACTACTTCCATGGAAGATTCCAACCTGTGGGCTGAAACAAGAAACTGAGTGGAGAGACTTATTTCTGCTGGTTTGTTTTGTTAGTTCTACATCCACCACAACCAGTTTTTCTCCCACGTTCCACTCATTTAGGGGAACACAAAATGCTCCCTAGAGTTCATCCAACCTTCCTGACCCAAATGGACAAGAGTCATGTGAATAGGGCTGATGTTAAGTATTTTAAAGATGGACATGTTTTTCTAATAGAATCCGTCCTGGCTGATTTCTAGCTGAATCTACAGAAGAAGGTAGTTTGTAGAAAATTGTTGTGCAGTCAGGCAGGAAATTACAGTTGGAGAGAATTGTTTTCCTGGCCTTATTTTAGACCAACTTCTCTTAAAATATTTAAGTTCCTTATTTCTGAACAATTGTGGAATCCAATTGATTTTATTGTCACACATAAAGAAAATAGCGTGGAGTTTTTCATCTGGCACCACTGAGAGAGACAGGCAAACAGAATTAATATTTCTCACGTGGAGCACCACACAGATGATTGTATTCCAAACTGGGCGATTATGATAATGATTCACCAGCACTATTTGCATGAGATGGCTGTAATGGAAGCAACTGCTGAAACTCCAAGCTATGAGCTATCTGCGAGCGTTTAGAAATCAGAGTTTATTTTCTCTTCAGACTCTGCAATTGCTTTTTCCTAAAATATAACCCTGAGGGTGCCTGCTACTCCAGCACTCGTGCTTTATTGACTGAAGTTTCTTTGTTTCTTACCCAGTTCTGAACCTGCATCCTGGCTCATATTGGCTCTCTGCACTGGCTTTATGATCTCGTTTGATAGCCATGCACTCACTCTACCTTCAAAAACTCCTTTATATTCCCTGGCCAGAGCTGCTCAGTGGGAGGTTTGGTCCATATTAGATTGCTGAAATTGCTGCTGACTCTGTAGCCACTCCCCAAAATGTACCTCCTGCTTGTCCTGCCCCTTGTAGAGCTGCCCCCTCTCAGAAGAGAAGAAAGCTTTCTGTCTCCATTCAGGAAAGAGAAAATTATAAGAAAATAATAAGAACATAAAGCTTAGAACTTTATTCGCTGAGCCTGCAGACTTTACCTTTCTGCTTGTTCTGTCCCTACTCACTGAAGCATGAATACAAGAGTGCTGAATTCCATGTGCGTATGTGAGGAAAAAGGACATCCTCAGCTCTGCAGTGGTTTGCTATGCTCAAGTCCTTCTTCCATCCACAGAGCCTCTGATTGGCATATAGCTGATGCCCAAAAGTGTAGGAGAAGGAATACAGGTGTCCTCACCCTTGATAAGCAACAGCTGTGTTAATTACCCAATACAGCCTCACCCCTGATGAGATATATCCAATAAAGATAAATGTGATGAAAGGGAGTGGCTGAGCTGGTGAGGGGGAATCATGGAGGAGGACTCATGAAGAAGAAGGACCCTGGGGAGAAAGAATCACTGTAGTGAGGTCAGTCTGGGTCTGCAGTCAGAGCTGTTGTTGGAACCTGCAGTCACACAGTCTGGCCAGGTAAAAGCTGCAGTCAGAGGCTGCAAACTGATCCCTGCAGTCAGAGTTCAGCAGGAAATAACCAGCAGCCAGAGGCTGCAAGGGAAACCTCCAGCAGGAGCTTGGCTGCAGCCAGAGTCAGTGAATGGTTGGAGTCAGGATGGCTGAGCTGTAAGGAGGAATAAACCAGAGCCCTTTTCATGCTGTGATAGACAAGAAGTCTGTGTCTCTGCTCATTTCTACCCTCTAACAAGAGAGCTGCTGCAATGCAATGTTCATTTATAATATCTGACTGTGCCACCCACATGCCACTGCACTGTGTCTTGTCACCACATCCAGCCTTATAAGGGACATTAGGACATACCTCAAGGGTTTCCTATTCAAGTTAGAGATGGCATTACACAAATAAGAAATGCTGGGGCAGCATGCAACTACTCCTGAGCAGTTAAAACTAGAATTTCCCCTTCAACAGGCTTTGGGCACTGACAGTGGCAGGTGTTTGGGATACAGTGCTGTCAAAGGGGAGCCACAGGCAGCCATGTCCTGGATACCTTCTTTGCCAATGTCCATGTTTGTGTTCAGAGTGAGCTGAACCACGAGGTAAAACTTGCCATCCATCCTCTTTGACATCCTGTATCCATCCTCTTTGACATGCTGTGATTCATCCCAAGAGGCTTTCAATAGCCCATGAGACAGGGAATGGATTGAATATAGGCCTGTCAAAGGTGAGAAGAAAGAAATAAAGATTGCAAAGTGCTTAGCAGGATGATAGAATTGTATGAATAAAGCTGCTCTGTAAGCTGGCACTTTAGAATTTGACAGTCAAGGGCTTTTTCAGTTAAGTTTTCCCCTTTCTACCTTCAATGCTGGAAAGACATCTTTGTGATGAAAAAGCTGCTTTTTGCTGTTAAAGAGAAAGACATGAATTTTTCCCCCAAACTGCAATTTAGAAAATGATGTCAGGGCATAATATCAAAAGGAAGCTCCAGTCAGACCTCAGGATGAGACCCTCTAATATACAGAGTGAGAATCACAGGTGGAAGTAAAAGATCAGCAAACAGCACTAGAAAGGATCCAATCCTCCTTAGTGTCCAGGGCTAAAAATTAACATTCCCTCTATGATATCTTGGAGCAACTCAGCTGTCACAAAACCCTTCCTCAAGCTCCTTAAAGTCTAGTCCTGGGTATTGTCACATCAGCATGTGAGGTTTGGCTTTGCTGTGCCTGAGCCCATACATGGATTTAGCACCTGGACTCTTTATTCCTGATCTGTTTTCTGATCTTTTCTTATTTCTACCCTTCTGGTTTTGCCTCCATTCAGCAGTGCAGAGTTAAGACTTCTAAAGTTTAATTTGTGTTTGCCCAGGATATAGAAGAGCAGAACTCTGATCTAATCTCATGCTTCTTGGAGTTTTTTGCATTATTTACTTTTGCAGAGGAAGAGAGTCTGAACTCTTAAGAGTAAAAAAAAAAAATCCCAAACCTCTTTTTAATGCTTGAAGTGGAAGTTGTCATTATTTTTTCTTTCTTCTTTTTTAAGACATTATCCAGCACAGCTTTGCTGGTGACAGTTCATTTGCTCTGGGTAGTTGCAGCTTCTATCAGTAGTGTTTTTATGAACAGAATAATAATTCAGGTTTTCAGAGACTTTAGACTGTTTTGTGAGATTTTTTTCATTTCCAGCCAAACTATAGGTTTTACTTGGTTTCTGTTCTTGTGGATGGCAAATTATATCAGGGTAAACAACACAGAATGTGTCTATCTATTGGTCTTTTCTCTCTTTTACTTATTTTAATAGCAAAACATTTGACAGCATTGAAATGGCAAATTAAATGCAGGGAAAAAAAAACACCCCAAAAAAGTCAACCTTTAACAAGAAAAGGATACAGCAATTTACCTTTTATTGGAAAATAAAACAAATGGAGACAATATAACAGAGCTCCTTCCTTCCATGTTCTGAGAGCCTTGATTAAAAAGGATGATAAAATGGTGGGTAATAATGAGAAGGAAAGGAAGAGTTTATTAGATTTGTACTATTACCATAAATATATATTATACACCCCAAACGTGGCTGTTGGCTGAATATAGAACATAACACAACATAACAGGACTCTAATCAATTTTTCATACATAAACCAGTTCTTGTTTTTAACCCTGAAACTCTAATCCCTGTCCAGCCAATCTCATATAGATTATTCCTTATAGCTTGTATCAGGCCAAGAAAGAGAGTCCAGTGGAGCACTGGATCACACCACAAGAAAGTTTCTGCCACTTTTTGAATTCTCAGTAGATTTTCCTGTGCCAGGTGAGTGAGTGGCTGGGTCCTCACATTCAGTAGACACTGGCCCAAGCTGGTCTCCAGAAAATGAGACTGAACTGCCTCAATGTCATCCTGCTGAAAAAAATTATTTACCAGGAATTTAGCCAGTGGCCTACAAAATGAAATGACAACCCAGCCCATCTCTTCTGGGGATTTTTTTCTATTTAATTTTATGTTTAGACTAAATGAAAATAATTGCTTCTTTTAGACATGGTTCACAGAATCACAGATTATGCTCAATTGGAAGGGACCCACAAGGATTGAGTCCAACTGTTACTCCTGCAGAGAACCTAAGATGAGCAATCTAGTAAAATAATTCAGATCTACTATTTAAAGAGTAAAAGCCCAGGCCAGCAACCCTGGTAGTGTTTATGTCACCCTTTGTACATTTGTAAGTGTTCAGAAAGAAAATTATTAGAATTCATATCTGAATTATTTAATCAAATGTTAAGTCAATTTTGGCTGAGTTGGAATTTAAATTATATGTTTTTCATTTAAATTTGTCCATTTTTCTCTAAAATTACTGTCTGAAATATGTGTACTCTAAGGTGAGTTATTGGTCCCTGTGAAATCAATGTCAAAACTGTTATTTGCTTTATTGGTACTGGACTTTTCACTAAATCCAGCTGCCCCACTCTGTGCTAATTTTCTGGTTGATCTATTCCATTTATTTTATTTATAATTTTGTTTAGAAACCTGGTATGTACCAGAACTCCTAGAGTTTTACACTTAGCTGCTTTCTGTTTTTCAGGGCCAGTACATTTTAGCATTCCTGAAATATCAGTCTTAAGACAGTTTTTATCCAGTTAAATTAAAAAAGGAAAGGAATAGAAAGGAGTACTTATAAGTAATATATTTAATATACTTCAGACATAATTCTTGCAACACCTGCTGCACTAATTTGGGATTTACCTATTTGCTTCATTTTCCTGCTACCTTTTTTCCTCCTTCTCTTCAGGGAAGACTGTCCTCCTTCTCTCCTACAAACCAAAGCAGCTCTGGGTTTGGTGCAGACATCTGCTTCTTTAAAAGAAATTGTCCCTTCTGATGTTTATGCCATGAAAAAATAGAGATTTGTTTTGTGGTAGGTTGATGTACATTCCTTGTTTCTTAGTGCCAACCCACAGAGTCAAAACAAACTGGGATATACTGGAATATGTAACTAATCCATCGTTGCATCTGCTGCACTCTGTGACGTGATAAAGAAATGTAATTTTGGGTTCTAAATTTTCATTTCAAACATTATATGTAAATGCAGTCATAAATATGTATCAAATGGAAACAGGTCATCTCTAAGATTTAAGGAACCAGATAGTCTGAACATATTGAGCTACCTCATAATAGAGAAATGAAGGTAAATTAAGAACAGGTAGCAATTCAGAAAGTTAAAAATAAAAAGTCATCCGAAGTTTAAACCTCTTGAGAAGGCTTTGAAAAATCTAACAATAGAGCTCCTGTAAAACATAACAAAATAAAAATAGATGCTGTAGTTGCTGGATAAAAATAGTGTAGATTTAATGCTTCTTCAAACAGATGGCTCTAAAACTTGAGATGACAAATTACGATTTGTTCAGCCCAAAAAGAAGTCTCTCCAAAGGCTCTGTGAATTGTGATAACTGTTAGAGATGACCTTGAGATGGGTCTAGATATCTTCAGATTTTTTTTTTTTTTGTGAATTGAAATCTACTATCAAAACCAAAATAAAACAAGGTAAACAAAATTAAATATTAGAATTTTGGATTGCCTAAGGACTTTACTAAGATTTAATTTCTTGTCCTAGAAGTAGTGGTAGGGGAAATATAAGAAATATTGTCTTTGATGCATTTTAATTCTTTCAGTGTAATATTTTCAGTCAGGGCTTACCACATTCATCATTCTCCAAGAGCAACAGCCCACTCCACCAGAGAATTTAAGTTTATTTTCTGCTGGTGTGTCACTCTTGTTTCAAATATGGAGGTGGAGGAAGGAATGAAGTACCCATCCATACATGCTTTTGTTTTCAGATGTTGCCATACTTAAAAGTGCAAACCCATTTCTTGAACATAGGCAAAGATATATAAACCTCTTCTGAATATTTTCCAGGATGACTTTTCCAACCGAAATTATCTGTTAACAGGCTGATAGTTAAAAATAATGACCAGCAAACATTTAATGCTCCCTACACCAGCGTTTTGCCAATGGCCTTGTAATGCAACAAGTACTCCCTAAAGAACTGTATAAATTAAGGATGTGATTCACTTTGTGCTGCTCCAGCTGTATTCTGCTGCAAACCCAGGTGGATTTAATAGTTGTATGAGACTGAAATTATTTAGTCTTAAATGTAACTTGTTATCTGTAAGTTAATAAGTAAATAAAATATGTTCAGGTGTCTGGTTTATTTAAAACAAACAAACAAAACAAAACACTGAACAACAAAACAACCCAAATCAAAAACAACTTGCAAAATTAACCTCTGCCACGTATGGATTTTCTTATTTTCTAATTAAATAAGTTGCAATAATGTTTGTATATATATAAACAGCTTAATGTTTCTATAGCAACTATCTTTTTATAGAAAGCTTTACAAGCGTTAATTATTATTAATAATATTTATTATTCTTGTGCCTAAGGAACAACCAATCTCATGGTGTCCAACAAGTTAAAAATTTGAATTATTGAGACTGTGCTAGGATGAGGGTCAGGAAATCCTTAAACATTCTGGATAGATGGTCTGTATTACTCCTGAATTTTACTTTTTTTTGGCAGTGATGGAATAAGAAGGGTTTTAATTAACTTGGGAAATGATTTGTCTCTGCTGTAGCAGGAGGCTCTGATAGTGTGTGCACAGCAGCACTTCTCTCTATGCTCAGCACTGGTGTCTCCATTCAAGTAAAAAATAACAAAGGAATCAGCTGCTGTAATATATCTCACAGGCCTGAATTTAGTGCAAATTGAAGAGACAAGGTAAGAAGCGAAAAGGGTAAGGTAAATCAGATGAAATAAATGGATCTGTGAGACCAGAGGAGGGACAGGTCTGGAAGAAACCATCATTCAGCACAAAGTCCCAAGAAAATTGTTCCTTATCAACTTCCCATTTGTCCTTCCTTGGCTGTGAAATTTGATTCTGCTTTCTGAGTCACATCCAGTAAATAACTTGATGCCCTTTTCCTATTTGTTCACACCACTAACTGGAATGGAAAAGGCATCATGGTAGAAAATGAATTGCCAGTGGGACAGAATGTGGGCTACAGTATGTTACAGATGTGCCTTGTCTTGTTCACTAAGCTGCAGTATTGCCCTGAGATTTGAATGTCTGAAATTAACTCTGCCAGCATATACTTTGATTTTTCTATTTTAAGAACATGTGGAGAAATGATTTTCATAAGCAACTGCTTGTTAGTGGCAGCCATCCAGCTGCCATAAGAAACGGGAGACAATATATTTTCAGAACATGAAAATGCCTGTGCTAATGAGTCAGGCACAAGTTTCATCTTTGGATCTGTATTATGTCTCTGTGGTCAAAATCAGATGCCAAAGGAAAGGTATAACAGAAATTATGTGATGTTGTCCTCACACTGTTAACTGTTTCACTACATTAGAGAAAATTCTCCTGCATGGCCACAGGAGCAGCTTCAGCATCCAGTTCCTCGAAATCCCCCCACTAGTATTTGAGTCAAATGTTTTGTGAGAAAATATCCTCACCATCCAATTAAATTTACTCTCTGTCCAGGCAGCCACATAAAAGTAAGATTCCTTGCTTTTAAATACAAACCGTGAATGAGAGTGCAATGAGAGATATGCTTTCTAAAAGGGCAATTTTTGTTCTAACTGGCCTGAGATTAGTGCATTTATTTTCTGGATAATGTGCAGTCAAGTGCTGAGGAAAAATGGCACCCTTTCAGATGGTTTATAAGTGGTGAGTGAACTTGTACAGCCCAATTTCAAATCCACTCCAGCTTTACTGTGTGGATCATATTTTGTTTAATATAGACTGTAAAAAAAAGGGCCAGAAAGGTTGTGAGCTGAATCATGCCCGGTCACTGAGTCTGCTCACCAGTGGGGACAAGGATAAGACACAGGTCACTTCCCTGAGTCTGTTGACTCCTATATCTGCCCTGTGCCTGATGGCCAGGTAAAAAGCAGCTGCTGTGGCAGCCAGAATTGGCCCAGTTATAAAACCAGGCATTGACATTCTGCTCACTTTGTCTTCAATCATATCACTGGGATAAAGCAGTAAAGTTCAGGGAAGAGAATGTGATCTAGAGGAATCAGTGGGCGTTTCATCACTAACTTAAATAGTGACTGAACTTCACCCTATTTTCTTGGCAGGGCTTGTGTCTGTGTTAAGCCTATATGAAAATGTAAAGCCTGGCTTCTGTTAATGCCTTCTCCTCAACTGCCATTTCTGTTCTCCCCGGCAGCAGAGCTCTCCAGGGAGCTGCTTCCTCCTGAGGGAGCAGAGTGGCTCTGCTGGGAGGAGATCTCTGCTGCTCAGGGCAGTGACACCCTGCAGTGGCCCCACATCACCAAGGGCCCTTGGAAGGAGCCTCTGTCACAAAGAGCCACACCTGGCATGCCTGGAAGAGTGGAACCACTCTGATTTGGCTGGAAATGGCTGTGCCCACAGGGCTCAGCCCCTGGACTTCCAAACTTGTAGGTCCTGCTGTGCCCAAGCTCCCGTGAGGATCTTGACACTGTCCCACATGGACATCCTGACTTTGGAGAGCCCTGGCAGATGGAGGCCAGGTGATTTGGGGCAGGAGCAGTTGTCCAAATGGACACAGCCAGGGGGCTGTGGTCAGTGCTCCATGTGCAGCTGGAGGGGAGGCATGAGAGTGATAAAATCTTGCATGTGGCCAGAATGGAATAATCTATGTGAAGATTTACCAAGTCTGAGGGTTGGCCTGCAACTTCTCAGAGTGGCTTAATAGTAACTGTGAGATGGGTCTTCAGGGGTGTTTTGTAAAGTAAAAGGTTTAATAAAATATAAAATAACAAACAATACAAAAACAAAAGCTGAGCACAAGAGTCAGAGAAGCCCTGACACCTTGCTAACACACCCCAAAAGCTCTTGAGTTCCTTTGTATTCCTTTGTTCTTATAAATACTTCATGACTCAGGAGGAACAACTTGGCTTGCTGCCAATAGAAGCAGGTAGAGATGTTGAGAGACATTTCTAAAGCCCAAGAAGTGCCCCTGTGCTGGCACTGGACCAACCACAGTAAGAGTACCACAGAAGATTCTAGTCCATTTTCCTTTTAAGTTCAAAGGTAAACTGAAACTCTTTTCCTTATATATAAACACTTGCTTGGGTGTGGAAATGCATTACTGCATGAGGGGTGTCCACTCCAGGACTCTGCCATGGCACTGGGGCTCTTTAATGTCATTATCAATGCCACAGAGTGGGATCAAGTGCACCCCCAGCACCTTTACAGCTGAGGAAAGGACAGGTGAGCTGGACAGGTGACACAAGTGAAGGAAGGGACCATCCAGAGGGACCTGGCCAAGCTTGAGCAGTGGGACTGCAAGAACCCAGTGAGGCTGAACAAGTTCAATGTCCTGCACCAGGGACAGGGCAATTCAAACATAGTAGGAATAATATGAATATTCATCCATGCAGGGACACATACAATGCACACACATATCATAGGAACACACTGAAACTGCACTTCTCACTTTTTCAAACCAAGAGTTCAATTTAGTTTCAGTCATCTCTACTTTTTGACCCCCATGGAGCCATTTGGAAGAATCCATCTGGAGAACATACATGATCAGTGAGATCCAATGCCTATGTTTCCTGTCTCTGGCACTAGCTAGTAACGAACCCTGGGAGTCTGGGCATGAGGAAAAAGGTGGTATTCCCTGGAATGCTCCCTTGGTCTGCTACATCTTAGGCTTTAGTCTCTTGTGGAGGCACAGTTGATATTTTTATACTGAAAATGACCTGCTGTTGTGATCAGAAGAAGAGTTACCGTGGAGAAACATGTGGTTAACCTTGAGTGGTTCAGCCAAGCCCTGCATAGCTGCAGGAAAATTTTAAAATCTATGATTTCCGTCTCAGTCTAATCTGGCACATCAGTTCTTCAATGACTATTCCCTCACTCAGAAGATCCTCAGTGTGCAGATGGAAATGTTGCACTCTAAGGGATATCTCTCCTAGAAATAGTATGAAATGGAAGATTGCTTTATTTGGACAATGATCCAAGCAGGGATTCGTTAGACCAGATGGTTAGAGCTGTGCTAGACACTCCAGGGTCTGTAATTATGGGGCTGGACAAAGTTGCTAGTGCTGTCTATAGATGTGTTTAATTTTTTCCTAATTCATACACCCACAACAGGTTTTGCAAATCACACCACCAAGCACCCGTTGTTCCCCATCAGCTCTTGGGAGAGTTATTTATGAGGTAATTACACACTGCTGCCATAGACAGAACTCCCCAATGTCCAAAATGTGGACACTGGTGCACTCTCTCAAATTACAAAAAAGCCCAGAGTAACGTAAATCAAATTTTTGACTCCGCCAAATATAACCTCTGTTACTGTTATACCTTCTTAACCTCACAAAAAACCCCCCAAAACAAAACAAAAAAAACCAAAACAAAACAAAACAAAAACAAAAACAAAAACAAAAAAAAAAACAAAAAAAACCAAAAAAACCCCCAAAAAAACAACAAAAAAACCAAAAAAACCCCCAAAAAAACCAAAACAAAACAAAACAAAAAAAAAAACAAAACAAAAAAAAAAAAAACAAACAAAAAACCCCCAAACAAACAAACAAACAACAAACAAACAAAAACCACAAAAACCCCCCAAAAACAAAAACAAAACCAAAGTTTTTCTGCATTTAGTTATATTTTGCCAGGTCTTTGCGTCTTACAAGTTGGTTTTTTTAGTTTACTTTTCTAAACTTGCACTAGTTTAGGCTGCCTTGAGAAGAGGGAGTTTTACGGTCAGTCTTCAAATAAGGTTATTTTTTTCCCATTTAGACTTTGAGACTACATAACATTTTAACCTACCTTCTGGCATCATTCATAAAGATTTAGCTTTAGGCATAGAGTGAATATCAAGCTACATTTAAAGAAAATTTGTAATAATGCCTTCTCACATACAGAGGTAATAGAAAGATGAAAATAAGATTGAAGTAAAACAGTCAAGGAGAACAAATACTTTTCAATGTGTATATTCAGACAAAGAGTAATGAGTTCAGCTAACTGGCCTCCTTTAGGGCTAGTCAAAGTTTCTTCAGTCAGAAATGATCCCCTAAAAAATGTCAGTAACTAGTAAATAAAGTCATACGGCAAAGATGAAACCAGTTAATGTCTCTGGGGTAAAATACTATAGAAAAAGACCCAAAAAACCGAAAGAAAACCCACATATGTAATATTTGCTTTCTGGTATTTTTCCATCCTCTAGGATTTTCAATCAACATTTTGCTATGTCACTGATGTTCCATAAAATGTCATAATTTTATTGATCTAATGTCAGGTCGATAGCATAAGAAAGATTTGAAATGACAACTTGAGTAGAGGGATTGTTAAATTTAAACTGATATGTTTGCTTTCCTGTCAGAACAGTGCACAATCCTTCAGCTCATCAGCCACCTGCCTGAGCCAAGCTGACTTCAAACAGCAATGCTTAGATCAATATTTTTGGAAACAAGCTCTATTGTTCCTTTGAGGCTTTTGGTTCTGTTTTCTCCCTGTCACACTCTCTTCAAATCTAAATATCAGGTTATGAAGATACTTATTTCACCTCAGCATGGCCTTTGAGCATGGAAAGTACATGTTGATGCTCCTATTCTGTAGCTTAGCAAATAAACTGAACAGGTAAAGCTGCTAAGGAGATATAATTTGCTTAGAGGTTGAGTTAAATTTTTCACAGTGTATCAGTATGTGTTGCCCTGTTCTTCTAAAGTTTTTCTAAAGTTCCTTCAGCCTTCTGATGTTTGCATTTTTGAGATGGAGTTTCTCATGCACTTTTCATGTGAATAATGATTCTTTTACATTCCTTTCTGGAGGAAAAGAGAATTGATGGACTGTTGGTTTGACCAGTGTGGTTGGAGAGGACAATTTTCTTCCTCCAATCCATGGTCACTGTTGGAATTCTATGAATGTCAAGGTCTGTAAATAAACTGCCCTTTTTGCCTTGGACATCTCAGTGCACGAGTGTCGTTCTTTTCGTGTCGTGCTGCAACACAAGTATGTATGAAATTAATCACATTTATATGGTATTTGCTTGTGATCATCTAGAAACTGGAGAAAAGGAGACTCAGAGGTGATCTTATCAGTCTCTACAACTCCCTGAAGGGTGGCTGTAGTCAGGTGGAGGTTGGTCTCTTTCTCCAGGCAACAACGGACAGAAGGAGAGGACACAGTCTCAAGCTGCGTCAAGGGAAGTATAGGTTGGATATTAGGAAAAAGTTTTTCACAGAAAGAGTGACAAAGTACTGGAATGGCCTGCCTGGGGAGATGGTGGAGTCACCATCCCTGGATGTGTTTAAAAAAAGACTGGATGTGGCACTTGGTGCCGTGGTCTAATTGAGGTGTTAGAGTATGGGTTGGATTTGATGATCTTGAAGGTCTCTTCCAACCTAGAAATTCTGTGATTCTGTGATTCTGTGAAACATTCTAGCAGAGATCTCTGTTCTCTTTGAGTTGTTCTATTCTGCTCCCACCAAAATTTTCTCAGATACATTGGTTGGATCCTTCTCTATAATCTACTTTGTGGAAAAACATCCTCAGTGGCCTTTCTAATCAATGGTGGAAAAAAGGTGTAAACTCTCATGTCAGCCAATAACAAAATAAGCTGAGAAAGCACAGTTCATTTCCCATTTTACTTTTGTCTTCAAATGTCATCACAGAAAGAAAGAATAGAAAATAAAAGTCTTCATTTTGACATTTTTTACTGAAGTGTTTTCATTAGTATTTCAAAATGGTTTTATCTGAAAATGCATTGACATTCATTTGTTCATTCACATCCAAAGAAGAGAAAATATTTAACTTTGTCTGGGAAAAAAAGTGTTCAAACTTACTTTAAATTAGCTAAGAAAACAAAGGAAAAAATCATCAGTTTAACTCATATTTTGTTTATTTTTTCAAGGCAACTAGTAAAAAGAAAAATCTATGCACATTAGTCATATGCTGCAGAAAATGGGACACTCACTCAGCCTGCTTCTCTTTAGCTCAACACAACCTTCTTTGAAACCATCAAACTCCTTAGATTATTTCTTCCACCAAGGCATGTCTACAATCTTTATGAGCCAGCTCACATTGTTAATGAACTACAAAAAATAACTTTTCAGAGAACAACCATCACATTTCATGCTTGAAGTGCAGAAAAACTCTTTAGAGTGCAGAAAATAGCCACCAGACTTGTGAGAAGTTGTACTTGCGATTCCTTCATTCTGTGAAGCTCCACCTGGCAGATTTTCTTGTGTCCAGCAATGTGGCTGAGCTTCAGGTTTTCCCTCCAATGTGATGTCAAAATAATCCAGAAACATGAGGGCAAAATAAGATTGGTTTTCTTAAGAACAACTGAAAACCCTGCTGCTGCTAAATGAAAGCATGGAGAAGGCATTAAATATTTGTGTGTTTGGGGATTGTCCGGAGTGAGAACAGAATCATAGAATCACAAACTGGTTTGGGTTGGTAGGGACTATAAAAAGCATCTTGTTTCAAACCCCTTCCATGGTCAGAGACAACCTTTACCAGACCAGGTTGCTCCAAATCCCATCCAACCTGGCCTTGAACATTTCCAGGCATGAGTCAGAAGCATCTTCTGCAATTATCATTTTTAATTCCTTAATTTTCAAATGAAATAGTAAAAAAATACTCTATGGCAGTATTGATTGTGTTTTGTTAATAACCTGAGATGAAAGGGAAAAAACTGCCTGTTTCCCAGCAGGAGTCATTTGGAATAGATGCAAGAACCTGTGCAGGAACTGGTTCTGAGAAGAGGCTTCACAGAACAAGGTTACCCTGCTGTGCCAGCAGCTCTCACTGTGGGCACGTGTGAGAGACAGGGAAGCAAAAAGCAGCCTTGCATACCCCACAGGGGCAGAATTAATATTATTTATCAGGGAGCAGCTAGCACAGGGAGCTGTTCTTCCATCACAGATGCTGTTGCTATTTCCTCCTGTGTTTGCTCCCACATTTTTCCTGTGCTGTGGGTGATCCAACACAGCTTCCACTCCTGGGTGAGGAAGCAGGGAGCAGCTTGGGTGATAATGGCCATGTTTTGTGAGAATCTGGCATTGTGGGGCTTCTGTTCGGACTACAGCAGGAATTTGGATGAGTTTTGGAAGAGAAGTAACTCTTCTCTGTTCTTGCAAGTACCCTTTAACTTCCAAAGCTGTAAATTAATGTTTCCAAGTCTTATTTTTGGAGAAATACTTGTCAGTGTGCTAGAATTATGACTTACATCCAGCAGCACCTCATCTCTCCTACATGAGAATTGGGAAAGTTTCTGTCTTAGCAAGGTGTGTGTTGTATTTCTGCTTGAAAGAGATCTTGCTGTTATTTATAACACTGAAAGCCTAGAACAAAAATAGACCAAATAAATCACTTATACTAAACCAAATAAATCACTTATATAAAAGTCTTTTGATGTATTATATAAGGCCTTTTCCTCAATTTCTAATTCTAACACTGGAAGCACATATACTTGTACTCTTTTATTTTGTTTCTAGTTTTCCCCAGTCACTCCCTGTTCTCATGATATATTTTCTAAAGGCTTGTGATGACAGGCACTTATAGCAAGAGCATTGCTCATCCAAGAAAACAAAGCTTAGCTGAATTCCCCTACAAAGTCCCTCTGCATGTGGCCTTAGTTCTAGCAGCAGCAAAATGAAAATGGGAAGTAGATAACAACCATTAGAAATGTGGTGAAAAATCTTGAGACAGCACTCAGACTTCAGTTTTCAACTACAAACTAAAAATATCAGCTGAACAAATATGACTGCATGTATTTGGGGAAAAAAACTCAAAGTAAACCATCCCTGGAAGACAGGGTCAAAGTAAGAGCAGGAATATGGAAGATGTCTGTCAGGACAGGAAAAGAGCGAGGATGCATTAACTGTGCAGGAGGCTTGTTTCACCCAGGAGATGGGACAAAATAAACCTGAGGAACAGAAAATGTTTTATTTTGTATAACCGGCAGAGCTGAAGAGGATTCTTCCTAACCCAGCAATGTGAAGCCCTTTCTGAGTGAGGAGCTCTGGGAAGCAGGTCCCAGACTGTCAGGAAGGACCTGGACTGGGATACACAATGGACACAACCTCTGGAACAGGGATACTGAGGGACTGTGACTGTGGTCAAGGCTGAGGGAGCAGATTGCTGGGGATAAGTGAAGAGTGGTGGATGCTGTGCCAGAAGAGGGGACAGAAGACACAGGAGGGAGAATGGCTGGTGGAAGGTTTCAGGAGGAAGTTCAGGCCATGATTTCTGTTGGCAGTGCAGTGCAGTCACCTGCAATGCAGCCTGGTTCACAACCCAAACCCTGCTAGTCAGGTGCTTTGCTGTCTGTGCTTCTGCTGTAAACTTTTTCTGAGCATTAAATCCTTGCCTGAGACACTCTGCCCAATAAACACATTGCAGCAGAGAATTAATTTCTAGAAAATTATGGGACATGTAACAACTCAGCCTTAAATTAAGTCCCATTGTCATTTTAACAGGAAAATGGAAAAAGGTTCCATCCAGTCAGATCAAAACTCCACTAAATGCACTGTCCTGTTGCTGGCAGTAGACAGTACTGGATGTGTAGGAGGAGCAGACCCCTTCACTTGGTGACACAGGTGCATGCAGACCTTCATTCTGTTGCCCACACATAGAGGTACTTTGGATTTTAAGGTTCCTGCTTGGCCCTTGACTGCTGCTACAGAAAGCACAGGCACGTGGCCATCCAGATATCAAACACTGCAAGTGCCTGTGTGTGAGAATGGAACTGAGACACTGAGGTCTTTTAATTCAACTTACAGGACCTTCCCTGATAGTAGTGAGGATCTGAGGCAGCTGGTTCAGATGGAGACTCCACAGAGCATCAGAAACAGGTCAGATCAGATTGAAGGCCACATACACGTGAATATTTTATTCACTGCTGTTTATTAGTATCCAGGACCTTCTGTCTCAAGCAGAAACTCAATGCCAGTGAACCTCACAAGTCATCATCAACTTGGACACAACAGAGTTAGCATGGATTAATGAGTTGGGACTCATCAGCTGGACTGTGGTAATTGAGTGCCTGTATACAGCATGCACAAATAAAATGCATTAGCCTAAGGGTTAGGGACACGGATTTAAGCTTCCGTATCTTATTTTGCATTTGGGAAAAGACAAAAAAGCAGAAAGGTGAGATACTGCAGCTCACCTGATGAGCACCTATCACTTACTAAGCCATGTAGAAACTGCCCACTTCTACAGGATTATTGCTCTGGCTCTTCTCTCCCTCATTTTTTTTTTTAAACAAGTGAATCTTCAAAATTTATTCAAAGCAGGGATCTGGCCCTTTGTATCTTTCTGATGCAGACAATGTCTATCCCTGTGTGCACTGTACCCTCAGGAATAAAGAAATTATTTACATTTTTGCAGGATTAAGGCTTTGGAGCACATTTTTAAAAGAATGAATGTCAAATTGCTTGGATGGCTCATATTACATGAGAATTATATTAAAAAAAAAAAAAAAAAGCCCTTCAAAGTTTTAAACCAGATACTTCCCTTCTGTTCCTTCCATGTAAATGTGATCAGTTTGGGTAAACCAAATGGAGATTAAAGGCTAAGGAATCCTTACAGAGATGAACCTGGTGCTTCTGCATTTGAAGCTTATGGCAAATATGCAGGGTTCTACTTTTTGCCCGTGTTTTTCTTGCTGCCTGCCTGTCTACCCCCCTCAGTCACTCTTCCACCATAACTGCTGATGAATAACCAATCCTGCAATGCAGAATTACCTGTTCTGAGTCTTATCAGATATATGAGAGTTCAAAAGGCATATTATGCTGAAAATTATTGCCATTAATGTGAAGAAGAATACATGGAAATTTAGCTGCTTTGCAGGTGATATGACAGGTTCATCCTGTGAGATCTGCAGGACATGCCTTGGTAGGTGGTTCTGGCACTACCTGGTGCCAGTCCCTGATGCTTGGGAGGAAAACATAATAAAAGCTGTGGAAACAAGATGACCACGACAAGGAACATGGGGAAATGTTTCTGCACCTACTTGTTAGGCAGCAGTTTGCTTTTGAGCTGGAATGTGAGAGATTACTGCCCTTTTAAAGTGCTTTAATATCCTTATTATAAATACCGACATCCACTTTTTTCCCCTAAAAATTCACTTTCCTTATCTTTGCTTGGGGGATTCTACAGTGTTCAAGTTTTAAAAGCGTTCAGTATTTTAAGAAGGCAGGAGGAAAACAGGAGGTCAAAAGACAAAAGAAATATTTATTCACCATTCTAACTCATGGGATACTGCTTGTAGTGTTTAAGAGCATACAGATATTTTCTAATACTGCAATGTATACTGCATAAATTTTGTTTAATAAGCAGTTGTGTCAAAAATAATTTTAAGTTTTAGTTTATTTACAAAACATCATCTTGCAGAAACCTATTGGCCAGCATAGAAGAATGTATTACAGGAGAAATACACTGCTCTACTCAGAAAATGGCAATGCATATTTATTTAGAATTTGTGCTGAGAAAAGTATTCATTTCAGAAAATTACTTCTAGTTTTAATGTCTTCAGAGTGTGTAGATTATTTTTATTTTTGATCCAATGTTTCTAAATCAATGAGCATTTAAAATTGAGTGTTTAAAAATTATTTTAATGGAAATATTTATGTGTATGTCTTTGTATGTCCACATAATTTACCTGTTAAAGAAAAACCTATTGGAAAATGCAAGTTTTGACCAGCACTAATGGAGTTAAGTTTTAGAAACAAGAGATTTCTCTGCAGTTCCATGAAGTCAAGGACAAGAGAGTAATGTTCTGAGTGGCATTATAAAAGAAATAAATAATCGGGTTGCTCTGGATTATTTATATATAAAATAAATAAAAAACCAGGTTGCTCTAAGGTTAAAAAGGAATGAGACAGTTAAAAACCCATCAATATGGAAACAAAGACTGAACATAGAGCCAAGGCTTGTTTCCTGGGTTGGATGTTCAATAGACCAATACAATATGGAATGGGATAATCCAAACACAATATCACTCTCTTGATCATTGACTGACAGCGCTTAGCATCCTGTGATCTCTTTCCATAAGAAATGCAGGCAACAAAAACAGCTATTAAATACATCAACTACTGAGTGCAGTCCACCTCTGCCAGATTGACACGAAGTTAGATGGGTCATTTGCATATTCTGTCAGTATGAAGCACTCAAATAAGCCACATACAGAGGGAGGCTGATGCTTCTGAGAAATAGATTAATTTAAAATGCCAATTAAGAAAAATATTGAAATAATCTAATGAAGCCGGGAAGAAATACTTGG
Organism: Phylloscopus whistleri; assembly: GCA_017589585.1. Classification (NCBI taxonomy): domain Eukaryota; kingdom Metazoa; phylum Chordata; class Aves; order Passeriformes; family Phylloscopidae; genus Phylloscopus; species Phylloscopus whistleri. The sequence continues at coordinate 2,427,976 of JADMLD010001546.1, read as the reverse complement.
AAAACATGAATCTTTCCCCTTTTTGTAGCTGAAATGTGAAAAGTAAATCAACACAAGAGGAAAGTCTGGACACACACCGGGCTCCTGTGTGAGGGATTACTGTAGAGCAGAAAAATCAGCAGCACTTCTATAAGGAATCAGTATTTCCCCAGCCTTGCCTGTAGAGTGTGTAGCTGTGTGTGGAGACACACACAGGATCTGGGCTGCTGTGCTCAGCAGTGCAAGATTCATGAGGGCAGTGGGAGATACAGGGGAAAAGCAGCTTGATTTTGTAGCCTAGTGATGCAGCGACTCCCAAGGGGTTTAGTTGTTGTTCCTGATGTTGTTCACATGTTTTATTCAAAGCCTATTTAATTCAGTGTTGGTAAAAGAGTTTGACAGTGCCATCCCCAGAAAGGGAGCTCTAGCTGTGAGGTTCCAGAGTTACTCTGGTTTTGTCTGGAAACTCTTCATCTTTTCACCTTTAATTTTGATTATTTTTTGGTAGCAGTCTGGTACAGGAGGGATGAAAAGTGTCTTTGGTCCAGCCTGGTGCCTGTGCAGGAAATTGGTGGGTTCTCCTTGCTGGAAGAAGTTGTGCTTTGAGTTGTTTACTGCCTCAGGGAAATCCACAGCTCCCTGTCCTGGGATTTCTAACCACGGGGTTTGCACAGAGTATTGATGGCACCATCCCTGCCTGGCCTGGAGAGAAAAGTGAGAGCCACTCCCGTGCCAAAGGGAGATCACTGCTCTTCCTAAGTCTGGGAAGGGGATTCAGACTGGAAATGTTCTGTCCAGTGGCGCTTGTGCACCAATTTTACCTTTTAAGTAGTAATTATGTTACAGACTCCCTTAGAACCTTCCTTTTTGAAAAGAAAAGTCACTTTCCATGTTGCTACAAAAATATATAAATTTCTGGCAACATGCAGAACTACCATGAAAACAGCAGTCTGTGATGGGACTGTTCAGCTCATTTTACCTCTATCCTCCAGCCCTGAAATGGCCTCAGGCTACACAACATTGGATCAGAGAAGAACTCACCTGATATAAATCTACCTGGCTCTGCTGACTCAGTGGTGTGGATGCATCTGGATCACACACAGGAAATGATCAGGACCACAGGTGCTGTTAAATGACATGTGCCACTAACTTCTGTAAAGGATCAAGGACTTCTGCTTTCTTTTGGATGAAAAGTCAAACTCCAGATTCTGGTTAAAAAAAAAAAAAAAGTATGAAGGAAAAGGAAGAAAAATCTTTAGAAACAAATTAAACAAATCTATAGAAAATAAACTTTTTTTGATATAATGGAAATGTATCAATGTTTGATAGGTAGAAAATAACAACTCAGGCTACAACCTCAGAAAGGAGGAAGCTCAAAGTTTTTAAAGCTGGGTTAATGGAGGAACCTCTAAAGTCACCACGTTGACTGTGTCAGCTCTGCAGACCCCAGGCTGACATCCCAGTACTTCACATTTCTCCTAAATTTATTTTCCAAGAAAGTTAAAAAAGAGTGGGGCAATATTTTTAAAATTTAACCTCTGCAGGTTTGGGGAAATGGATCTTATTGAACATACCTATACAATTTTCTATATGAGGATGATGACACAAATGTGTAAGTTCTTCTCCCTGATGGTAGGAATAAATTAAAGAGGAATGAAATTCACATGTTACAAAGAATATATGCTAAGGTTGCACAGGATTTACATGCTGAAAATAAGGATTCTTTTGAATTTATTCCCTTTGCTGACAAACAGAGCTAAAGGTGAAATCCTCTGTTGGCGTACGCTGATGTCTCTGCAGCAGCCCAGTGCCTTTTGCCATACTGTAGTGATTTGCACAACTTTATTTGTGCCTTCTCCTGAACAACTGTGCTTTGCTCAGCTTTTTGCCTGAAAGGAGCAGTGCTTTTATTCAAGCAGCATCTGAGAACCAAGATTATCTTCACCCAGTCTTTAGTTTACTCAAGCAGTAGTCTGGTTTCTCAGGTATCTGTCTGTCCTGTGGTGTCATACTTGTCACTTAACAACTTCTGTTGCTAAATAGGGGCTCTTTAATAAGAATATGGAAGAAAGGGAAGCCAGAGAAGAGATAAGGTAAAAGCCATCCTCTATCCCCTGAATAAGCACAGTTGGTTCCTTAGGAGGTCTTTGTTTCAGTTCATCTCTCTGCAGCGTTTGCAGTGAAAATAAGACCAAGGGAAAATCCTATTGCAAAACTTGATGTCTGTTAGGATTTCTCAGATGAATTTTCCTTTAATAATGAAAAAAACTGTGAGTTTGATATTAGAGTCTCCCTGGTCATGGCTTCAGAAAATTCCCTCCCTTTATGCTGATTTAAAGTCAAAATTTGGTTAAAATAACATTCTGCAAAATCAACTATGTTGCCAGGATAGGAATCAGCAGAACTCATCTTCTACTGTGTGCAAAACCTATTAAGATCAAAATAAATATTTGTGCATTGAAGCTAAACAAATTTTAAGACATTTCATAGAGATAAGTGATGGAAAGAATATTCACTGGTCGGATAATCATTCCTGCTCTTCCACTGAAAATATGCTTGTGTGAAGACCTGACCTGATCTTAATTAATATTTTCTCATAAACACCCTTATCAGTTGAGTTGTTTCATGAAAGTAAAATTTGTACCCTTCCTAACCAAACTCCCTCAGGAGGATAAAATGAGTGGTTAAAGTGTGTGCACACATCTGCACATGTATGTATCCCTCTAATAAATTATACTTTTTTATTCATAAACCATAAAAATTCAATCTGACTAAAGAGAAAACAAAGAAAGACCTTCAATGCAGTTACTAACATGCTATTTTTCCTTTTTTATTATGAGATTTTTTTCTTTTTAATTTTTCAGGATTTGAAAAAATAACTTAGTCTTCAAGTTTTGATTTTGAACATGAGCTGGATTTTCATCTTAATAAGGACTGTTTTGTGGTCTGAAATCTACACTGAGTTAACTGTGTTAATGTGGGAGGAAAAAAGAAGCCTTTCAGCTCCCCAGGTCAGTACTGATGCTGACTGTGGTGTGGGCTCCAGGTTTGGGATTCAGATGCCAAAGCATTTCCTCCTCTCCTCCACAGAGCACTTAACTGTGATGCTTTATCTTTCCCATGTGCTCAACCTGCACTATAAAGGCCTGGATGAATCAGTTATCCTTCTTGGAGCTGTGTTGCTTGTGGGTTTTTTTGCAGTATTTTGTAGCTTTCCTCTTGCTTCTGTGCATTTTTCCTCCATGTGAAGAGAGGAAGTTTCCTCCCAGGGAAAACAGAGTCCAGGCATGCAGAAAAATACATCTTCAACCATCAAATATATTAAAATATAACTCAAATCAAGGACAAATTTTCCTCTCAAATACTCTTTCTCATGCTAGGAGGGATATCAGGGCATATTCCCACAACGAGAATTTTGTCCCTAGTTCTCTTTCCAGCCCTTGAGACTCCCTTCATTTGGCTTTCCCGTCTTCTCCCATCTTTCTTTCAGGCAGTCTCCAATCTCACATATCTTCCCTTAGGCTTTTTCTCCTTCATTGACAATTTTTTTTTTTTTCCCACAGAACAACCTTGTTCTGCATGCTGCAGTACTTTAACAACAGATGATCATTAAACCCAGACTAGAATTTCTTCAGGGCAATGTTTCTGCCTGTAAATGGTACTTCATGGTGCTATCCTGCATTAGGAGTTCTCATGATTAACAATTTGAATTATTAATATCAGCATTGCTAGTATCACTTATTTCACTCTATTTCTATATCTCCACCTGGTTTTGTTTGCTTTATTCACTGTTGAAACAACTCATCACTTTTGTAAGATTTTCTATTTTCCATTCTCATTCATCATGATTTAGCACTAGTTATTTTGAACATATGTATTCTCAAGTAAACTATCTATCCAGCAGGAGTTGGCACTCCCATTTAATTTTCATTTCAGAGTAGGGTCACTGTCAGCCATACTCTGGATCAGCTCTGATACACTGAAAATGACAATTACAACTAGGAAAGATGTCAAGATCCAACAGGGATACTATTAATGAATCAATTATAAAAAAAACAGGAAGAATTTAATGGGCAAAAGGGATGTTGTAAGTAGGGAAACTGTAATTAAAAAAAAAAAAAAAGAGAGAGAGAAAGTTTGTATCCACTGTAAGGAGCTAAACTAATTAAAACACCAAAAATGCCTGAAAAGGAGCAAATCAGTTTGGACAGCTTGGCTAACAGTACAGTCTTATTCCATATACACTGTAGATGTTAAGAAACAAATTGGTATTTTGAAGTATGGCAGCACAGAATTAGAATTGAAAAATAGCAGAATAACATCAATATTATGCAATTATGGTGTGGCTGTGGTGGGGAAAGCAGAGTCTGGAGAGAGTTAGGGGAGACAAACCACACAAATGTAAAAAGTTTTCAGACATAATTTAACTCCTCTGGAAAGCTGAAAGTTGAAAGATGTGTATTCTGGAGAAAATTGCACACAAGAGAAAGAGAAAAGTAATGGTTCTCTATATCTGTGAGCAGAAAACAGGAAAGAATGTAAACATTTTAAGAATCTGTCATTGATAGGAATAAAGTTCTCTCCAGCAAACTTCAGGATGCAATATTTTTCTAAATAATTTCTGTACTGTTCCAAGGGGAAATAGAGGATTTCCCTTTCCCCTGCATCCACAACGGGCCTGTTTGTTTCCATTCCTTCATGACCATGGACAGCACAAGTTTTCCTCTAAAAGAGAGTAACTTCAAAGTCTACTGATCAACGCTGTGAGGGTTGCTGTTCACAACTTGTAAGGAAAAGATTGAGCAAAAATGTTATTTACTAGTGAATTCTTCCTTCCTTGCTGTGGCTATGTCAGAATATGTTGTCTAGAATTACATAAACTGATTTTTTGTTCTGTTTGGACACAGATTTCTTAGACAATATTTAGAAGTTATGTTAAGCTCCAGCCATGAATGCAATATAAGATTTAAAACCAAATCAACTTCTCTTAGGAAGGAGAAGAAAAGTCCCCAAGTACTGGCACCAGCAGAAAAATAATAATTTATTTTTTTATCAGAAAAGAGAAATATGAGGGAAAAAATGTCACAGCAATTAAAATGTTTGTGTCTCTGTGTGAATAGATAGATAGATAGATGGATAGATAGATAGATAGATAGATAGATAGATAGATAGATAGATAGATAGATGGATTAAAGTTATAGCTCAGAATACATTAAAAAAGCCAGCTTAGATTTGAATGTTCAAATTCCATGAAGATAGTTTCCATCAGGAAGCTTTGTTTCATCTATCCTAGACATCCACCATCCAAAGAAGAAACATTGGTTTGGCACATTTCATTAGCATATATGTGATGAAATATCTTAGAAAAAGTTATGGCCTAGACACAAGCAAATATGGTAATAAAATATTAAATAAAATTTAATCTGAGGCAGATTAAACCGGAAAAATCTGAATTTAGAATCCAGGAAAGGGGAAGAAATAGATGCAGTGTTAAATGCTGCGGGTTTTTTGGCATACCGTTGCCTAGGGATACACACAAAAAAAAATCCAACAGAGTTATTTAAGTTAATGTTTCACATCAAAATAAAGATAATTAAATAAAATTATGAGGCCAGCCTGGCACAGCTGCTGTTTGAAAAAAGTACAGTGGGGTAGGAGCTGTTCCCTTAAATAAAAGCCTTTATGAAGAAATTGTACAGATGGATCCTTACATGAAGCTGAAGGGGGGGAGGAATGTGAGACAAAGTCTCGACAGGGTTTTGTAAAACCAGGAATATGTAAGGCAAAATTCACCAGAAGAGCAGAGTTACCCCAAAAGAACTGAAGCAACCAAACAAGATGTCCTGTTCTGAAGGAGATAGGAGGGAGAGCCTGAAGAAATCACTGCTTATATCATGTTGTGGCAGCAACAGAAACATTCTGGTTTCATTCATTCTTTTAATCCCTTTAGGGATCTCTCTTTTTATCTCTCTTAGAGGATACTCTCCCCAGGCTTTGCAATGTATCTTTATGTTTTCTGATTCTTCTTTATGAATTAACTGAGGGTTAGCCTACATTTTATTTTCTACCAACAATGCTTGTGTATTTGAGAAAATATGTTTCCAATCCGCAATAGTCAGGGAAGTCTCAAGATTATAAAGCATGAGTGAACTAAGGCTAAAGGCAAAAGAACTTGCAAAAATTACAACTTTTGGTCTAGGTCTGGAGTTCATGAAAATCAGGAGAGCTTCATTTATTGCCACATTGGGGTGTCTAACTCTGGGACATGTCTCCCACTTCCTGTGGGTAAGGTTCTAAGGTTAGGTTAATGCTGACTTTCATATCAGGTAATCAGATGTTACTTCATCCCTAATTTTAATTTATATTGCTCTAAAATGGAAAGAAGGAATATGGCAACAGAATCAGTGAGGGCTTCAGGCGGAGCAGAGGGTGCTTCCTCTACCCTTATACCTCCTTACACACATTTTCTGTCAGACAAATTGCTTCTTCATGTTTATATCTTTCATAAAATTATCTCATGAGTTTGATCCAGTGGCCAGTTACCTTAATATCAACGTCTAGAAGGATGAATACATTTCTATGTTTTAGAAAAATATGTTGAATGACATCTTTTAAAATAGGCACATACAAAGCTCTTCCTGCAGAAGCTATAGAATGTAAATATCAATACTGGTGTGACACTGTGTGCTCAGCAGCTGAAAATCAGGCCTCTGGAAACATCTTTGTTGGAAACACTGCAAAAGGAGGCATTTACCAGAGAAATGCTTTTTCTAATGGGGAAAAATCCCTCAGAAGGATTGGTGCATTCCTCTGCTGATGAAATAGATTCCTCCTTTGGTGACAACACAAAATTCAAGGTTGAGTGATAAAGTTAATGCAATAAATATGGATACAGAGAGGAAAGAGGAGAGACAGGGGGGTGAAGTAAGAACAGATAAAATTCAATTTCATGAATACCAATATATTTGTATATCCATATATATCTACCAAATAGAAATAAAAAAGGGAATGAATCTTGCATTTTGTTGAGTCTACTGGGGAAAAGACTTAACTGCATTAAGCACTAAAATAAGAAAGAAAGGAGGGGATTTTTAATGGTGCCAAGTCTGAGAGAGCTAGAGGACACATAGTACCATCTGCTAGAAACATCATTTTAGTAAGGTTTTTGTGTCTAAGGGTCTAAACAGTGAAACAGCCCTCAGACATCCTTCAGTGGGGGAAACTGGACAGGGAATGCCCTAAGCCTCCACTTAATGTAAATGCTGTTACTCCAAACATCTCCTCAGAATCGCAGAAGCAATCAGGTTGGAAAAGACCTCTGAGATCATTGAGTACAACCTATGACCCAACATCACCATGGCACTGAATGCCACATCCAGTCTTTCCTTAAAACTCTCCACAAATGGTGACTCCACCATCTCCCTGGACAGGCCAGCCCAATGTGAAGAAATTCCTTCTGATGTCCAACCTAAACCTCCCCTGCTGCAGCTGAAGGGTCTGCCCTGTCATCCTAACACTGATTACCAGGGAACAGAGCCCAGCTCCCATGCCCAGATTTTGTATCTGCAGAGGACATTTTGGCTGTAAATCATAGGACTGATTTTACTCAGGTCATATCCTCTGTCCCTGAGCTGTGACGTCTGTACATATTGTGAATGTTGTTATCTCCAGGCTGATACATTCACAGTCACCTGCATGTGCCTCTCTGTGTGAGCTACTTCTTTCTCACTAAAAGCAGTCAGCAAAAATAGAAACTTCTACTAATCCCATCTCTGTGGGACCACAGAAACCTCTGACATTTGTCTGTAAACTCTATTGTCCACCTGGCCAGAACAATTCAGATTCACCGAAGTAAGACCTTGTGTGGGTCTGCTCTGTACCCTCAGGACAGTCAGGGTCTGCCACTGACCTCTTCAGGTGTCAGCTAAACTTCAGTCCTTGAGCTCAAGGCAGAGCTGGCCATCTCATCCACATTCCTCAGTATCACTCATACATTGTCTTATCTCTTGCACAAAGTTTTTCCTTGTTCTTGGAAACTTGGCCTTAGTAATAAAGACAACAGGCAAGTCAGTGTCTCTGCTGATTGTTGATATTCATTAGATATTGCAGAAACACACACTAGATTTTATCCTCCATAAGCCCAGGCTCAACCTAATCAAAGTTTAGCACAATCTCAAAGCTGCCTTCTGATTCTGTCAGTCAGTGAAATCTTTCTTATCTGATGTTTTCAGTCCTTTGCTCTGTTCCACGATTGGGCTGGGCAGGATGATGGTTGGGGCAAATGCTTAGGGGGGTTTCTATGCCCAAGCAAGAGGTCTAATCCCCTCAGGGCCAGGCAGGGCTCTGTCACTGGGGATGGGTCAGAGGAGCTCAGGGCTCTCTGTGGTGGCATTGGGGGTTTGTCTCCTTTGCCAAGGGACCCCCCTGGGAGCTCCTGTGGATCTGTTGACATTCAATGTTGTGCTGTCCAGAACCCACCGAGCAGGGGGCGGGGATGGAGTCTGGGGCTTGTCAACCTTGTGGTGTGGCTCTGGTGGCTGTGACATCACAGAGAACAGGTCACAGTGGGAGCCAACATCGGCCAGCTCCTCTCCTGCTGCCCCTGTTTCGTGCTCCCTCTCCCTGCTGGCCCCCTTTCCCCCCAGCCCTCGCAGGCCATGGCCGCGGCAGTGGCCTTCCTGGTGGCTGTGGCAGCCGCCCTGCCCAGGCTGATGCACGATCCACAGGCCGACGTGGTCACGGCACAACGCATGCAGCAGCGCACTGAGTTCCTGCATCAGGAGACGGCCCGGCTCTGGCAGGAGGTTGAGCAGACCAGATCCCTGCAAGGAGCCCTTGTCCATTATGTGTTTAAGAACTGGCTGTTTTGGGCCTGTGCAGCAGCCATGCTGGCAGAGGTCTGCTGGCTGGCCTGGCAAAGGAAGCTTGCCTCCAGCAGCGAGGATAATAACAAGGGGAAACAAGATCTACACAGAGCATCCAGTGGTGCCAGATTTTTGGCTGAATCCACCCAATTACCAGCACAGGAACTGCCTGACCCATGCAGGAACCTGAAGCAGCTGGTGCGTGACCTCCTGTACATCAGCCGAGAGTTTTCCAGGAGGACTTTCATGCCAGAGATTTACCCAGAGAGAGGAATGGATGGCAGCCACGAGTACTGGAGTACCTTCGAGAATAGGATTTTCTACCAGCTGCTTGTGTTCCTGCGGCCACCCCCTGGTCACTCTTTCATTCTGGAACAGGACACTTTGAGGCAGCACCCAGAGAGGTGCTCTGACATCCGTGTGGTGCTGGAGTGTACCTGCTCCATGGAGCATGTGACGGGATACTCCGTGTGTTTTGTCCATTGCCGGGGCAACGAGCTGCTGCAGGATCACAGATCCCTGGTCCTAGAAACCCTCTGCACAGGCCTCTACTTAAACGTGGAGCAAATCTCCATCTGGGTGCAAAACTTGCTGTTTTCAGCCTGGCTGCGTTTGCCTCAGTGGCCGCGCCGGCGTCTGACGCTGCTGCCCTGCTCCCGCTCCTGCAAGTTCCTGGTGAGCAGCCCTTCCAAGGAGCAGAGCTACACTGAGATGTTCTTTGCAGTGCATGAAGGCAGCACAGGCAGCTTCGTAGTCCTAGAGTAGGCAGCAGCTTCCCCATGGAGCAGATCATCACACAGCTCGTACAGGACAAGCCTCGTTCGCAGCATGGCCTTGGAAAGGCAGGTCCTGCTGGACACCCTGATCTTCTGTGACAGGGTGCCTCACATGGGGAAGTGAGGGAAAGGCTGTGGATCTGGTCTGCTTAAACTCTAATAAAGGAGCGAAATTTAAGAATTTTTTTTTCTTTTGGCAAATGCAAGAATTTTAGCATTTTTATGGAACGTTTAAAATGCAGTGACTTCTGCTGCACAAAACCGGTTTATAACTGTCAAAATAAACCACTAATTACCAAACACTTAAGTGCTGGTTGAGATTTTCCTTCAGTTCAGCATAAAAACAGAATTCTGCTTCATAGTGTTGTAATATTGCCAGCTTCTGTTTTGTTGACTTCCTAACTTCATGAGAACTTTCAGGTGGTATTGTACATATACAGGGAATAAGGGAATACCCCAAATAAAGCACATAATCAGTGAATACTTGTTTCACACATTAGTCTATGCTTGAACAGTGAGCAGAATAATCCATGCCGGAAGGACTGGGAGCTGAGAGATCACTGCATTTCTTCCCCTGTGCTGGTGGGCAAAGGGACTTTTGCCACAGGCAAATACAGCTAGGGCTGCATCATAATGCAGTGGGGTTCCACTGCCCCAATTCAAGTCTTGCCTATGAAGCATCTATTTTTCACTCAAAGTGAATTAATGTATAATTTCATCCATTCTAAAGAATAATAAAGCTCAGCCCTTGCAGAGTGAGTTAGGGGGTTGCACTTGCTAGTAGCACTGGCTCATTTACATATTTATGGTGAGTACAGAGTGGAACATTCATGTAATATCCTTACACTACATGAGGAGCAAGCTGCCTGTCTGAAGGGATACAAACGTCTGGAGAAATTTTGCAATAAAAGTCACAGTGCAGGGGTTGAAATACCGGGCAGGACACCTCCTGAAACAAATCACAGCAAACAGATTATCAATACTTACTGCTCTGATCAGGCTCAAAACAGCATCGTTGTGAAGTTTAAGTTCATCATTGGTCAAACACACTCTTCCTATAGTGGCTAGTGCAATGCAATTCACATTGTGGAATCAGTGCCAATGTGAGCCACAAGTTTGGTGCAGAACAGGAAATTACCATACAGGAGAACTGCTTGTGACTGAACACTGCCCAGTAAAAGTTCTTCAGCCACCTTACAAAGAGTACTTCAGGTGAGACTGTGGCTTTATTTCAGCACATGATTGCAAGCTGAAACACACACACCCTAACTAGCATGCAATTGGATCAGGGCAGGTTTAGATTAGATATCAGGAAAAAGATCTTCATTCAGAGGGTGGTTGGGCCAGTGCACCCCCAGGGCAGTCTGAGAGAGTTCAAGAAGCATTTGGACAAGATTCTTGCACGCATGGTGGGATCCTTGAGGTTGTCCTGTGCAGTGGCAGGGGTTTATGATTCTATGGTTATAAGCTACTAGCAACCAGTAATAGGAAGGATTCATCAGTTAATTCCCAGATTAAGGGGCTTAATTATGTTCTTATATTCTATACAGCTGGCGTTAGGTGATCTCTAAGGTCCCTTCCAACCCAAACCATTCTATGCTTCTAAGAAGTCTCCTTTTCAAGTCTATGTTTCCCCCAGTTTACTTAAACCAGCCCATGATTTTATATCATTCAAGCCTATGGTTCTTTTTCCAGACATGGTGGCATGCTTTGTTTGTTAGAGATCTATATCAGTCTTTCTATGAATACCCAAGATCATCCCCATAAATCTTAGAATATATACATATATATAAGAGACCTGAGGAAAATGTTTACACATAATTTCTTCATAGGAAGCAAAAGCAGCAGTCTAACACCAATGGAAAGATTGTCACATTACAAGGAGAGCCCCTTCTATCCACAACATCTCACAGCAGTGAGTCTTGTAATGGCAATTCAGAGCTGACCTACACAGTATATTAAAAATTGATTTCAGTTGAGATAAGACTACAAAAGGTTAGGATAAATCACACTCTTGAAACTGATATAAACATTCCATTAGTTATCTGTTCTCTAAATTTGTAATGGTAGCACCCTGGGATAGAAGGGGAGGATGGAGACATCTGAAAATCCAAGTTCTGGCTGAGAGTATTTAAATAATGATTAATTATGTTCATGTGGGGACACGTTATCTGGGGACATTAAAACTCTTAGTCAGACTTCCTGTGGTTTGCCTGCCAGTAGTTTTCTGAAACACAAAATTAGGGGTGTGGGTGGGTGGCATTCACTGCGAAGTCCATTTACATCAGGCAATTACTTTTTGAACAAAATCATACCTCTCATTTCACTGAGACCATGCAGGTGAGCATAATTGCTCTTTTTCTACTGTCACAGCTGAATCATGTTCAAATTGCCCTCCGAGGAATGCAAGGAGATAACTTCTTGCATTGTTTTTCAAATATCAAATTTTTATTTTATTTAATATTTGATTTTTTCTTTTTACATAGAAAAGTGAGTGATAAAAATTCTATCAGTTATTGAGCCACAAAGCCCAGGAATTTCCCCTTCTTCATTCATCTGCCCTGTTAATGATCTAGACCTCAATAAAACAGGCCTTTGGAGATCAGCTGGAACATAGTAAGCAGACAAATACAAAGATAAATCTACCACAGAAAGAATCAGGTGCCAGCTGCTCTTTGTGGCACCTACTGAACAATAACAGGCTGTGGAGGAAAATTTTCTTGACAAAAGGAATATAAAAAGTGTTGGTATAGATCAGCTGCCCAGAAATATGTATTCTGGGTATTAAAAAATCAAAGAAATTGAGCCAGAAGTCATTTGCTCCTAATTCTATCTCAGTCCTTGAGACTAATGTTTCTTACTAATTAGGCCCATCTGGAATCCTGGAGTCAGAGGATGAGAAGTATGGATCACAGGGATTCTGGCCAGGTGAATTTGGGCATTGGAAGGAGCACTGACTGTCCATTCCATGGGCCAGCAGTCTGGGAATTTGGCCTGACCTGTTCTTCATGTTTCTCTCTCTCTCTCTCTCTCTCTTTTTTTTTTTTTTTTTTTTTTTTTTTTTTTTTTTTTTTTTTTTTTGTGGTTTTATACTGATGAGGAAAATAGAGAAAGCTACAAGGTCACAGGGAATAGCATAGGAAGAAGTGTTTTGGCATGGAAAATTAAAATATAGCAAGACTGCATAAGCCCTGGTAAGGCAGGTGCCTGTGTTAGCATTCATAGAAGGTTTCATAGAGTGAGGAACAATACCAACCATTTTAATTACAGCTGGTGCATTCTGGTGGAACATTAGTTTTACATCATGAAACTCACTATCACTTTCAAAGCTGTGAGGTTACTAAAACATTACTTTTCTGTTCAATTGTGATTGCCAAGTATGATGTGAATTTCCCCTCCTAATGCAATTTCATGCACCTTTAGGGCAGCATCTCTGTGAAAATTGACCTATAATTTGTGTGAAATATTATTGTAATATCCATGTTGGAAATGGAGCATAAAATTATACTAATATGTACACACGGGCCACATTTGCTTATTTTCAGGGCCTTGTTTCAAGACTATTGTTTGATCTACTAGGTTTTTTCAAAAGGAATCTTTTTGGATCATTTAGTAAATGTATGGAGTCCTAATTTTGAGTCCACTATGACTCCATTGCTTTTTTTATATCAAAGTAAGTGTCTTAAGAGTCAACTCAGGTTATTAACTCTAGAGATGAAATTTTAATACTCAACTGTATTCTTTTACCTGTGATATCTGCAAACACCAGAGTTCAAATGTGTTACACACTTTGCCCTTTTTTTCTTTCATTTAGGATACTGAAACCCTTTCTTCAGTATTGACCAATGGAGTTTTAGGACATACCCTGTGGGCTTTTAGTTGTGGGATATTTTTTTACTAAAAATAGAAAGTTATAACCATAGAATCCTAGAATGGGTTGGGTTGGAAGGGAACTTAAAGATCTGGTTCCAACTCCCTGCCATGGACAAGGACACCTTCCACTATCCCAGGCTGCTCAGAGCCTCATCCAATCTGGCCTGGAACACTTCCAGGGATGGAGTGTCCACAACCTCTCTGGGCAAAGAATTCTTAAATCTCTGAGTAAACATTGAGGAGATGCAGTTGATCTTGTAGGAACATTCATCTTATCATCTGAGCAAACTCTGAATGAGTAACTTTTATTTCTAATGTTTAGCTCCCTAGAGTTGTGTGAGATGGTTTGGAGACTACTAACCAGTAGTGTCCAAACCCACAGAAGAGTATAAACACTTCAGTCCAGCTGAATCTCATGAATTTCAGAGACTCTGGGATTGGTTTTGTACCTGTGTAGCTTCCTGGGAGAAACCTCCTAGTGGTTCCTAGCATGCCATAATTGTTTTGCAAACCATAAGTCTTAACACTATACAACTGCTTGTAAAAAAATCCCTGATGGGGAAATAAGTTAAGTCTGAGCAATATTTGCAAATCTCAGAGACGATATTAATTTTTGCAAGCTTGCTTAAAACTTAAATTTGCTTATATTCCTAAAAATTCAACAGAAATAGAGACTCAGTGATCTCTTGAATTGGCTACAATTTCCAAAGCTTTTTTTTTTTCTGCCTTCGGAGAAAGTTTCTGCATATCACAGCAGGGCTGCAATTACTCCAGCACTGCAGAAATGTGCTCATGCTAAAGAAAGAGCCTAATTATCCTCCTATTTCCAGCTTGTCTTTCTTGGTACAACACTTGAAAGGTTTGTGGCAGAGCATTGCCTATAATCACATATGATCAGTTTGGGTCTATCTTTAGGTCTCTTCAGCACCTGTATTGTGTTACTGAGTTAATTTGAAGGGGTGTTTTATGGTCCAGGTGTCTGCATGTTGGACCTAGAAGACTCAAGGGAGAGAATGAATGATGTCTGCATTCAGTCAAGCTGGACAGGAAGTAAATATTTACAGGAAATAATTGAATTAAGAACAAATAATGTGAATTGTGATAGGAAAAGACATGTCAATGAATAGGATAGCTCCTTGACAATGAAAAACTATGAGATTGTCTCTGTGGGACTGTAGCCCAATGCTCCTTATGTTGAAATCCTCAGCTGTGGACATTATGATCTGTATAGAAGTTTATCTATGCTCTGTGTCACCAAAATACTTCAGCACACTCACCACTTTTTTTTTTTTTTCCTGTTTGAACAATATTTAATCTTGGGCTAAATTTAGGACACTTTAAATGAAGCAACCTTTTTCTCTGCACAAAGCAGAACTGTCACTGTAAGGTTGGAGAGCAGCTCAAACACTGACCCACAGACAAAGTGATGCCCTGAGAGAGAATCACAATGTATTTTTTCTGTCATACCTGCTTCCACTTCAGGTTTTAGGGTTTTCTCTAAATTTGTGATTTATCAACTGGCTTGTGACTAAGATAAACACAAAGTAAAATATTCCAACTACTTTTGAATTCAGACAGATTAACTCCTTCAGACCTTCAATCTTGGAGTATAAATCAGAAGAATTATAAGAAAAGGAAGGAGCTTTTCAGCACAGTTAGGCAATTGGTCTTCCTATATCCCTAATCTCTAAGGCACGAAAGTTTTTTTAAGCTGCTCCATCGTTTTACCTGTTTCCATCCTTCCCCACCTCAGCATTTTTACCAAATACGCAATCTATACTTACAAAAACAAAGTATACTGAAATCAGAGGT
This sequence comes from Phylloscopus whistleri, assembly GCA_017589585.1. Taxonomy (NCBI): domain Eukaryota; kingdom Metazoa; phylum Chordata; class Aves; order Passeriformes; family Phylloscopidae; genus Phylloscopus; species Phylloscopus whistleri. The sequence continues at coordinate 2,412,672 of JADMLD010001546.1, read as the reverse complement.
CATTTATAAATGACATTACTGACCAAAACAGTCTTTATGGAAATCCCCTCCATGAGCAAACCTCATCCACATAGTTGACCACATTATAAGAATTTGGTGGACCTTTCTGAGGGGCAATAGAATTTAAAATTTTACAAGTAGCAAATTGATTTTATCTCAAGAGTTTTAAATTCATCACTTCTAAATGTCAGTTGCCTGTCGAACAGCAAGTGGGATCCTTAATGGGAGTCAGTTAATTTTTGTGGTGAATTATTATCTACATAATACTCAAATACTGTTAGCTTCTACATAGACAAGGATTGTGAGGACAAGTCCTTACCTTACAGAGTTCAGACTGAGAATCCGATTCTGCAAAATCATTCTCACATGAATTTATTGAATCAAGCAGCCTCACTGAACTCACGGTAAAAATTCTTCTGTACATTTAAGCACACACAAAATTTTTGTACGTGTATTTGTTGGGGGTTAGGTTTGCTCCTTTTTTACTTATAGAATTTTTCCCCATAAGTTGCCAGGAGACTAAGTACTGGGTGCTTATGGGGGCTTGGCCAAAACAAAGAGGTGGCCAAAAGTTGGGAGGGCAGGTAAAGGACAGGGCTGGGGGCAGTTTCTCTTGCTCTCGGCATCAGAGAGAGGACAGGGAGTTTGCTGTGAGCACCAGGTCCAGTCTTGAGGAATCCACCACCATCTGCTCGTGTGTCCCAGAACTCTGAGCTCCTCCTCCTGCCCTGCTGGAGCTGGGCCTGCTATGAATAGGGCCAGGAGACAAATCCTCCCTTTTTAAGGGCCTCTATTAGGACAGCTTTGGGAGGGGAACCTGAGGGGTTGTGCACACCGCCACTGCTCCCTGAAGGGAGAAGAGAAAGAGGTGAAACAGCTTTTCCAGGTGACCAACAGAGCTGGGGCTTCCATTCTCACGAGAATTGCAGGAAGGCACTGTTAGGCTCGTTTTCTGGGGTTGTCTTGAAGGTGCAGTAGTGTTTAAGTTATGGCAACAGGGTGGAAGAGTTCTGTCCGGTGGTTCTATTGTCGTCACTATTTTCCTCACTCGGGAGTACTACTTTTTTGTCTTAGATGTTGTACTGGCTCGTTATTTCTAGGGGTTTTCAGTTCCAAATGGATCAGTTCCTTGATGTCTTGTCATTTGCACACACGGTGGCACCATTTTGGGGAGCAGTGGAGGTGAGACCCGACGTGGAAGAGGATAGAGATACAAGGTAGGGGATAAACAACTTGGAACATTACCAATTAATACAAACATCAACTACCAACATCAACAATAGAGATTGCCTGAATAGACAGTTTATGTTCTGGGGATTTTATTCCCCACAGGCCGGACCTGTCCTGCTGCTGCCATTTCCTTCGGCACTGCTTGGAGGCTTTTTGCTGCTCTCTGGCCCCGCACTGCCCTGCCCTGCCCTGCCTGGACATCCCCACCATTCCAGCTACCACTAATTGAGCTTCTGACCTCATCCACCGGCCTGGGATTTTTCCACCATTCCAGCTTGGTGCTCTTGAGAGATCAGACTGCCCCGGGCTTGGTGAAACAAAGCCTCTTGAGGTTTTCCTGATTCTGTTCATTATTAATGCTGTAGTTGTTGTTGTTTCTCTTGTTATACATACTAGTAAAGAACTGTTATTCCTATCCCCTACCTCTGCCTGAAAGCCCCTTTAATTGTCTAAATTGTAATAATTTGGAGGATTTGAATTCTCCATTCCTAGGGAGGCCCTGCCCTCCTTAGCAGATACCTGTCTTTCAAACCAAAACAGTATTCTAAAATATCACTTGAATCTATTTTTTTATTCCATCTCTATTTAATTCCACCTGTGTTTTATTGTCTCTGTTTAAAGCACCTAGACAAGGTTTTGGAACACAACCGATAAATTTGTGCCTTTTGAGTCTAATACTACAATCAACTCCTTTATTATTGAAAAAATGAAATGGGAAGAGGCCTACTACAGTAAAGAGAAATTATAATTATAGAGATGCTTGGTCTTCACCTTGAGGGAGTTTGCACTTTCAGGAATAAACAACATTTCTTTGACATTCAAATAACAAAGGTGGATCCAGCATACATTACTGAATGGTTGAAATCCTGGATCCTTCCTGTTTCTATCCTACCCTCTATTTCTTCCTGTCAGTAAAGGCGTATATTTCTAGTTTGATGGCTGAAAACCAATCCCTTTAAATCAATAGGATCCTTGACACCGAATTTAAAAGGAATGGGCTTTGGCCTTGAGACTTTCAAGACAGGAATATATCATTATTCAAAGCCATCTCTGCAGAAGAAGTGGTTCAGGTGTTCTGATGTGCTTTTGGCTGAATTGCCAGATAGCAGACATTGAACCCCAGTACTCTGGATTTTAATGCATGAGCTCTCCTGCCTGAGGTAAGGAAAGCTCCTCTGTTTGCTCATTGACCTTTGTAGTTGGGCCAGCCAATATTAGCAGGGGGGGAAAAAGCACCACAGCAGATGGGCTACAAAGGCCAGCACCAGCTTGGAGACTGTGCTTAGAATGTTTTATATTAACCAGAATTGTGTTTTAAGAGGCAGAGGAGAAATGAGAACCCTGAGAAGAAGCAGCCCTACAGCCACTGCAGTTAAAGGGGGGAAAGAAGGGAAAGAAGGAATTGTTTGGGCCTATACTCCCATTTAGTCCAACACTTGTCTGCATGTCTCTCTTCTCTGGTGGGATGGGAGCTTTGCTCCCCTGGGTTCCTTGGTTTGTGAGGTCCCTTCCTCCAGCTCTTACAGGTTTGTTGGAAACTGCCACCTTAAAGGAGTAACTGTGGTTTCATAGGGTACAGCATAGAGGGGAGAGGTGTTGGAGGAATGGATGTCTCCAAAACTACCCCTACTCAAATCTGTGTCCAGAGAATCACAGAATCATTAAGGTTGGAAAAGAGCTCTAAGATCATCCAGTCCAACCATTAACTAACACTGCCAGGTCACCACTGAACCTTGTTCCTAAGCAGCTACACGTGTTTTGAGCCCAAAGTAACAATCTCACTATTTCACCTAAGGCAACGTTATTTCTTTACCAGTATTAAGGGAAATAAAATTAAATTATAAAGGTATGAAGTCATTCAAGACCCTTTGGAGGCATCAAGTCCACTTTGAGACTCTTTTGTGCAAACCATCTGAAGAAAAAAATCACAGGCATTAGTTAGATAATGGGTATATATATGCTGGGGTGTGTGAATTTATATATGTTCATGCACATCGTTTATTCAGACTTTCACAGGCAACATATTTGAGAGAGTTATTCCCACAGAATCTCTTTTTTAAATAGTGTAAATTATGATACTCAATGGACTTTTTTTATTTTGGGGTGACAGCCTGCTTTTAGTAGAAAATGTTAATGTAATTAAGTGTAAGCAAAGCAGAAGGAGAGGACACTGGAGAAATTAGAAAAGAGTAAATTTTGTGCCATCACTGCAAGGCAAATAAAATAGTATTTCCTTTTCATTTATGAACAAAGAAAAGCATATTTCCCCCCACTCCTGGCAAGACTAAAAAGTACCTTACTGTTCAGTCCACCTCTTGTGCTCATTTCCTTCTCTCTTTACTCCTTTGTCTTTGTGTTTTCAGCTGGGAGCCATCCTACCTAGTAGACCACTCACATATTTACAGCCTGGCAAATTGATTCATCCAGGAACCTGAAGTGTTGCCTGAGAGGCAGAAAGATTGAACACTGAGGAAGGAGACCTAGACTGGGGTATGGTGCCTAAACCAGTCTGCTCCTAAGCTGAGCTTGGTAAGCTAAAAAAGTGCAGTACCGTTTCTGTATGCAAGGATAAAAGTGAATATAAATTCCATAGGCTACCTTCATCTTTTTATGCATTTATCTTCTTTTTATTTTATAAGATGTTTATTCTGGGCAATTAAAACCCTGGAATCTTTGATTTGCTTCTGTTAGACTCCGTACATCCTCTGCAGGTGACATGAAATGTTCTTCTGGTCTCTGAGATTTAATGCAAAAAAATCTCCCATCAAAGGACTTGGTTCTTATTCTGTCTGCTGGCTGTAACTCCCTGAAATTCATAGGGCAAAGTAGGGTCTTTGAAGAAATGTTCACTAATTTAAATAAATCAAGAACATTGGAGTTGTTAACTTTGGCATTAAGGGCTTCTGTTGGTTCCTTTGTTACCCAAATGGCATTGATCCTCCAGGAGGAAAGATCAAGGCTAGGTGAGAGCCTTAGTCAAGGAGCTGAAATTGCAAGGGCTTTATCTGCATGTGAATAGCTTATCTTCTCCCCCTCAGCACTAATGGTTTCCATTTCCAGCTGTCTGCCCTGCAGAGATGAGCTAGCTGTTTGTGAAGCCATGGCTTGCAATTACTGCCCCAGATATAAAGATAAACCAGCACTTGGGCTGTGTTAAAAGCCTGAACTCCACTGGGGTCAGCAGTTGCTCCACATGTAAATCAGTTTTCTCAGAAGCAGAAATGGGGTCAGTGAAGGGTCCTGGGGGAGAGCAGAAAAGGGGACCACCACAGATGATTCATGGTGTATTATCATTAAAATGTGTGATCTATGCAAAATAGAGATGAACCAGATAAATGAGATGAAATATTATGAATATTAAGGAAAAAGATAAGGACTCATTTATATATATTAGAGCAGTTAGTATCACTCATTTCTAAAGAGTGTCAAAGGCTGTAACCAAGCAGTTAAAGGTTGCTGCCTTCCATTTTTGTGAAATATATTTGCATATTTATTTTGCAAAATCTCTTGCAAAATAATTCAGGTCTACCAGACAACACAGAGAAAATGATGAAGTTTGATAATGGTGGATGCAATGAAACAATGAACAGACATACTTGCATAAATATATTTATACAAACGAGATTTGTCATTGTTTTGTATCCTTGTTTTGGGCATTATATAAAGAAGAAGCAAGAAAAAAAAATTATATGTATAAACCTTGCATCATCCCTGTGGCTGCAGCTTTGTCACAGTGTGGTCACACATTTTTGGGATAAATGTTAGGTCTGTATCTTGTAGGTGATAAATGTGATCGAGTCTTTAGCACTAGACAAGATTTTGCTTATTTTCTGTGAAATAAGATTAGCACTGACACCAGTGAACAGCCCAACACAACAGCATTAACAGCAGTGAAGCTGCTTTTATTGCAATCCTGACAATTCCCATGTCCTGCAGAGAGCAGCAGTTGCTGTGAGAATAGTGTTGAACATAAATAGAGGGAAATTATGGAATCCCCTGTATGAAAGGTGGTGTATTTTCTGTATTCTGACATTTTACACACACACACACACACACACACACACACACACACAAATGCTTTATATACTGAATGTATGTAAAGAGTCCTGGGAAGAATAACCTGACTGAACAAAAGGGTTGAATTTCAGGTCTGGCAGCTAATGAGGGACTGCCCCATCTCTGGAAGTGTCAAAGGCCAGGTTGGATGGGACTTGGAACAACTTGGGAAAGTGGAAGTTGTCCCTGCCCATGGCCTTTTACTTAAGCTGGCCTTAGTAATGTTTGCCAAAAAATTGAAACAGAGTGCCCTGAGTGACATCTCCAAATAATTTAACATTTCCAGTGCCACACAATGGAATTAAAAACAAAACAAACAACAAAACAAAGAACATCTTGAGCTTTGTAATTAGACCCTTTTCCCATCTCATTTATATATTGAAACATATCTACGTAGAGAAGTTACAAAATAATATAAAGGATATAAAATTTGAACTGCACCAGGTTTTAAAATGTAATTATGATATGCTCCATAATTTTGAAATTCTGTTGTGAAAGTACATTTGTTGTTCCATCAGTTTTGTCACTTGCACTTTGTCTTGTATATTATCACATGTGATAGAAAAAAATAATCACATAAAAGTTTGACTTTGAAAAAGTAAAAATGGGATAAAGTACATTTCTTTCTTTCCTCCAACCCAAAAAGTCAAAGGAAAATCAACTTTTTTTTTTAATCATTTCCATTTTGATGGAATTGTGACTTCAAAAAGCAAATGGTTCTGTCAACGAGTTTCACATTGACTCTATTGCTAAATCAATCATTTGAAATTAGAAACTGCATTATGAAGGAGCCTTTCAGTATGATCACACACTAATTCTGTTTGGGTTTCTGAGTTTGTTTTCTGTCCTGAAGTGTCCCTGTCCCTTTGACAGTGCAGAGTGGGAAGTGGTTGTTTCAGATGCCTTCTCCTTTATTGTTTAAGTGCATTTTCTGCCTGCTTGGCCTTGAAAGCAGAATTACTAATTACTGACTGGACTCTTCATGTTTCTTCATCCATCTTACATCTGTGTTTCTGAGGAAACCTTTGTGACTTCCCCAAGAAATAAGCAAGGGACTGTTTTTCTATCGTAAATCTAAAGTATTAATAGATGAAAATGTAATTGATTATTTGGGAAGTCTAATTTAAGGAACATAGTTTTGAAGTCATTAGCACTTTGGAAACTTAAAACATAGCATTAATTTTACCTCAAACCATGATTTAGAGTGCACAATTCTTCTGAAAATCAGGTAGCTACCAAATCAGACACCAGAAAATAAATCTCAGAGCACAGTGAAATTTTATTTAAGTATTTTGACAGCTTCACAGTTGGTTTCAGGAGAGGGTTCAGCACCAAAAGAAACTTCCTGCCCAAACCTCCTCTTTCTGCTCCTCATGGGAAGTGATGAGTCCTCAGGACAGGCAGAGCAGGAGCACACCTTGGTGTCTCACCTTGGTTCCCAGTTTTTGTGAATGTATGTGTGCTTTAGTAAGAATGTTGTCAGACTGTTGTGTCAGTGAAATGTGTCATCCTACAGCCTCTGAGGAATGGACACACTGACAGGCTGTCACCTGTCACTGGTACCTTCCCAAACATCATCATTTTGAGACAAGAATAAAACTCACAGCTGCTGCTCTGTCCATTAGAAATGAAGGTAGCTTCAGAAGTGGAGAGGCATTTAGGGTGTGAGCAAAAGTCTCTGTTTCTGGACAATGTGAAGATGACAAATGGACTTTTCAAATGTGAAAAGACTTCAAATGGACCAGTAGGATATCGATTTTAGGACTTCTTGACTCAGTAGGTAGTGAACCTCTAAATTTTTTTTTTTTTTTTGCTAAAGAAAGTTGTGAAAACAGTCTTTTTAGGTTCAGGAAAGCTTTATCAACAACAGAGGCTGAAGAAAATGGACTTGGATGTAGTTCTAACATCACCAATCAGCTGGAGAAGGACAAGTGAGAAGAGACCAGAGCACCTTAAAGAGTCTGGACCAGTGCACAGTCCTGGACCAGATAGGCTGCTGCTCTTATGGAAACACATTTCTCATATTCTCAGAGATAAACTGTTGTACTTCTGGCTTATTTGAGCCACTGTAGATGTATGGACTTTTCATGTGGACAAAGGAGGCAAAGTCCCATGATTGAGTCCAACCATCCCTCATTATAAATGAAATTTACAGCCATTTCTTGGCTATGTTATAGTACCTCACCTCTTCAGAGGGTTTGAGAGGGCAGGCAGGAAATTACTACCACTCAGAGGTTAACAATACCTTATTGTAGCAAGGAAAATTGGCTGCAGGTGAATTTGAATAGAAAAGATCCCATTTGTGGTGCATCCACACAGGTGAATAATCCCTCCCTCCCATTCTGGGGCACGTGTTGCAGTGTATTTTGTGCATCTCAGCAATGAGAAATTCTCTCTGTCAAACAGCATTGAGGAATTCTCAAGTTGGTTTTTTTTCCCCAAGATTAAATAATGAGAACCAGCTCTCTTGCAGAACCCCTCTTCAGTGCACTGAGACTTGTTCATCCATTCTTGAAATAGATCGAATAATTCTTTCAGGAGGACATTTAAGGACTCCAAAGGAGCTGGTTCTTATTCTAGCCTTAGTCATCTGTCCTTGCTAGTCATTATAAATGTAGTTAAAATGCTGTAGAGTCTTTATAATTTTATAGCAAATCTTTTCCTTAATGACTCAAAAATTTTCTCTCACAAGCAAAATACTCCAAATTTATCTGAATTAACCTCATTCTGTTTTGATTGGATTCATCCACTTCTCTCATTCATTTATACACTGTTGCAATTCAGCCCTGCATGCTGCAGTTGCTACTCACTACATTAGCCCAAGAAGTCAGCCAAAGTACTTTTTTTATTCTTTTTACTAAATGACATATAAATAAAGATGTGTAGTTATATATGCAGATGATCTCAGCTCTCACACTGAAGATTTATATTGAGGAGTCAAATGTTTCTGTAAAATTTCTTTTTTCCGGTGGAATTTACAGCACATGGAAGATAGCAATAAAAATTTGGCAAAAGAAAATTGAATTCTTTCTCTCTCTAAGTAAATATTTCTAAGGACAATGTTTGAAATAGGTTTGTTTGGTTTTTTTTTTTTTTATTTCTCCTCCAGAAGCATTTCTTTACAAAAGCATTTGTTGTTCCATTACTTTATATAGCAGCTGAGACACAATTCATGGCAATTCCTTGCCTTGCTTTTTGATATAACTCTCTATTACCAGTTTTCACAAAATGAATATACAGTGGGTTCTCTGGCCAGCTCCTGTGGTTAGTAATCATTAAATCCAAGAACATTGCAGTGGTGAACACTATAACAAAACCTTCAGGGTCTAATTTCTTTAACTCCATTTTTTTTTCCTTTTTAAAGGTTTCCTGGGCGTATTTGTTGTGTCAGCTACCTCAATCTAAATGTGATGACTGTTCTATTAAAATAAAATCTGGAGCTAAGATTTTGTTGGAAAACCTTGAACACAGGTTTTGATATGAGAGGATGAGGACAAGAATGAGAAGGAAGGTGTCTTAAATTTTTCTCAGCAGATTAATTGTTCCCTTTTTTCCAAACACCCATTGAATACCATGCAAAGAGCCCTGGGAGACTGAAATCTGATTTCCCACATGGGCTGCTCTGTGATGCTGGGACAGGTGTTGGTATGAAAAAGCAGAAATCTCTTCCCAAGAGGGTCACAAGTCTGTTTTTCCCTGAGCTGACAGAAATGCCCAGCATTTCTTCTTGATACTTCCTCCAGTTTTTTTTTCACAGATTGTCTCATTTCTTGGTTCATTGCTCACTGATTCTGCTCTTCCCATGGTTAATAAAGAGTCGTCCCTTATTGGAGAGCATTCATTGCTGCAGTGACCTCTTGGCTGTTTAAAGCCATTTCTGCATCTTTTCTCCCTTTGATGCTGATGCTTCATGTTCCTAAATACATTTCTAGTAAAGGAACACCACCTCTGACAACAAGCCAAGAATACCACTTACATTATCACACTGGTCTGGTAGCTCTGGAAATATCAGTCTTCTTAGAATTAGAATTTATGCCACCAAAAAATTACGACTTTCTTTTTTTTTTTTTTTTTTTTTTTTTTTTTTTTTTTTGCTACCCAGCATCTGTTAGCAGACATTTGATTACAGCAAACAGGTTTCTCTAAGAAAAGACAATGTAACTTTGTCTCTCCCTCCACTGAAAACTCAATGAACTGCAATGAAAATAACTGAATTGCTTTCAGTGGTGTTGGGGTTTTCACCCACGCAAATGAAATGAGCTTCAGCCTCATCCATGCAAGGGTTTATCAGCATTTTGTGGCAGGGTTTACTTTGGAGATTGCATGAGGGAATTGCCTGCTGAGTGCAAGTGGGGAGTGCCTGGGCTGCTCCTACCCCTGGATTCACTCTGGAGCTGCACTTGTAGATGTTTACCAAAACTTCTCCCATGCACAGGAACAGGGTGAGGAAAAAAATGACAGGAAAAGTTCTCTATTGATAAAAAATGAGATACAGAATCTCTTTCCTAGGGATCAAGAAGATGTGAGATAAAATGTACATTCTCTATCTGACTCCAGGTGCAGCCTGGGGTGTATTTAAATATCCCCTGATTTCCCTCCTCCAACAGCCCTAATTGGCTGTGAGAAGTGAAGGACCAGCCGTCAGCTTTGTCACAGCTCTGTCCACACTCTGCCAGCTCCTCTCTCTTCCTCCTGTACCTCATGCTGCCCACTCCTGGAGTGGAGGAGGGACTCTGCAGGGATTTGTGTGGCAGCTCCTGTTCAGGAGTACAGGCACCCTGCATGGAAACTCCTCTCTGATACATCTTCATACTCCTAGGTTCCAGTGGGATCCTCACAAAGGGAGCCTGGCAAGTACAATAGGAGGAAGCCTCCTCCTTCACACACCTTTCATTTCAGCTTCAGAGGAACAGAAGTGATGAATTATAAAGACATAACATAAATCTCTCTTTACTTTAGCCTTGATAAATTCACATGACAACCTGAATGTTTTTTGATCTTCTGCTTTGTATGGAGATAGCTGGGCTTTGAAATTGCACTGTAACTTCCAGCTTGATTTTCTTTATGAATAAGCGACTGTCATCAAATCCACCACCGAAAGCAAATTATCCTGAATAGCACTTCTTAGGCCTTGAGGAAGTGAATGCTCCTGGACAATTTTCAGGTATGTCCTCAGGAAAGCATCCCTGGGTATCTACAGCTACAGAACACTTGAATAATCTTACTAGGAACATCAGTTATGTGTTGCAAATTGTGAAATAAAATTGGGTTAAAGCAAAGAAGCCAAAAGAGTTAAAGGAGTTAGCTACACATCTCTCACTGAATATCAGCTCTTGATGCTTTTGCAATTCTCATTTCCATCTCTGTCTGTACTCTGTTGAGTACAGACAATACGTCATGTGCAGGTATTATCTTTGCAAAAAAAAAAAATATAACTCCTGCAGAGCATTAGCCATCTGCATCCTCTTTTGATTCAGGGTTAGGCCACACCTCAGGAAAGTTAAGGCTTAAGTCTGATGCAAAAGAGGCATGGAGACTGTTAGAAAAATTTAAAAATTAGCACAATTTGAGTAAGCAAAGGGCAGCTACAGAAAGAGCTGCTACAAAATGCATCTTTTTCTAATTGCTTAAAATTCTTTTTAAAAACCTTTAAAGACCTGAGTTTGTGCTGTTTAATTTACATCTCAATAGAAATTGTAACTGCAATATTACAAAGGTATTTAACACCACGATTGCCAGTCACTGTCATGCTACAAGTTGCAGGCTCTAATACTGGCATAAGGAAACCAACAAAGCAGATGGTGCAAGATTAAGGAACTAATCCACAAAGACAAGCTCATATTTCCCTTCCGCTTTTCCATTTCGTTCTGACTTCACTTTGATCCTTCTGAATTCAAGGTCTCATTTTATTTGGTAGTAAAATCTTCAATGCTCAATTGTTAAAACTCTGGTGTATATAGTGCTAAGCACATCTGTCAGGACATCATAATACAGGACAGAAGTAGACTTAGAGCTGCAGTAAATCACCCTACATCTATCAAACCTGTTAAAACTGCTAAAGAAATTTCAAATTTCTGACAAACTAACCCTTTCATTTTAATATTTATTTTTCCTTCGTTTAAAATAATGAAACAGGATGTATCAATATGAAAAAAAAAAACCTGAAACAACCTGTATGTGTGATCTATAGAAAATAATTGATGTAAATTACTGTGGGTTAAAGTTGTCTGCACTGGATCTACCTGACACAGAAGTGAAGGAGTTTGAATGACTGTATATAATCAACCTGCACCAGGCCAGAATTCAGAAAGCAAGAGGTTCCCAAATTCCCTGCAATGCAGCAGTATTTGCTGCTCCTGCCCCATTTAGGTGTTTACAACTTTCTTCACCCTCACTTCTTTCTCTTTGTCATCCAACCCTCCCCAAAAAAACACACACAGCTTCCCTCCCTTCCTGTCATTTTATTTTCAAAGAATTAATAGGAAATTTTGCCCGTGGGAAACTCAGTAAGAAAGTGGCCAAAGTCCTGTTTCCAAACTGGTTTAAGACCTAATCTGAGGTTCTGAGTGACTGAGCAGCAGTTTTATCTGTCTGTTGTCCAGCCATCACTGCACTGATTTGCACAGCTATGTCAGCCAATTAACTCAAGCAGATAAACTTTCTTTCCCCCTCCTTCTGCCCCCACAATCAACTCTTCAAGGCAGGATTTTGATTTGGTTCTATTTCAGTTATCTTCATTTGACATCCAGGCTACCCTGGTGTAATGCCTTTGTGGGAGGTCAAAGACAGCAAAGAAGAAAATCAAAGAGAAGAGGGAAGAAAAGAAAAAGATATGCTGAGGAATAGATTGCATTAATGGGTGTGTTATAACCATTCTTGGCATGTGAGACTTTACACTGAGGAAATGCTGGATATAAGGCAGCTTTTCATGCAGTTAGAAGCAAATCAAGGATGAAGCCAGAGGGAGAGGTTGCTAATAAATACCTTTCAAATGCTGCTGCCCGTGAGGCTGCTGCACTGACAAAGTGCATTACTCCCCCACAAAAGCTTAAATGGATATAAAGATTATCAGAGTGTTTTAAAAGAAAATATAGAAAATAATGGAATTAAGTGTAGACCACTTAATGAAGGGATAAACATAAAGGGTCAGCTAAAAGGAAGGGAATAACTGTGTTTGTGAGCTGAATTTTTAAGAGAACCTCTAGCAAGGTAAACACATAGCTAAGATTTAGTGTCTGGGCAATGTGAGTTCTTCTCTGGCATTTGTGAAATTTGAGTTCTTCTCCTGGATTTGCCACTGAATAGCTTTTTTTTTTTTCCATCTAGGCTGTAAATGGAAATTACCCCTTTATGCTTTCATATAACACCTGTCCACTTTTGGCCAGC